>CM031243.1:13074332-13431832 GCA_018340775.1 Taxus wallichiana var. yunnanensis
TAGTGAAAGTAGATGCCCTTAGGAGCCTCGGTGGGACTCATAAAGGTACTGATGATAAGCATCATTACAATGTGTAAAAACTTGTAAGAGATCTACACTCACCACAAAAACTAA
The DNA here is from genome assembly GCA_018340775.1 of Taxus wallichiana var. yunnanensis. Lineage (NCBI taxonomy): Eukaryota > Viridiplantae > Streptophyta > Pinopsida > Cupressales > Taxaceae > Taxus > Taxus wallichiana. Next base: position 13,074,447 of record CM031243.1, read on the forward strand.
GTGAATGTGCGTGTGTGTGTGTGTGTGTGTGTGTGTGTGTGTGTGTGTGTGTGTGTGTGTGTGTGTGTGTGTGTGTGTGTGTGTGTGTATGATGACATACTAAGAATCCATCCAACATGAAAAACAAAGTGTAACATGTAGTAGAATCAAATTAGCAAGAGTAGATACAACCAAGATATGAAAATGGTGTGTATGAGTGTGATGGTGTGGTATACAAAATATAAATATGATAGGATTTGTGTTCCCCCATCTGATGTGTACAAGATGAAATTAAGTTATAGGAACCATCGGTAGTTAAGAATGAACCATAGAACAAGAGTGTGTCATCAGGTAATGTGTTGTGTGAGAGTATATGCTAGGAAGATGTATCATGAAGCTCGAGAGTTCTGAAGTATAATGGATGTGAGGTTCATTTCAGAATTATACCCTTAGCATTTAAGTATAAACCTTGGAACTAGAGTTCATCATGCTTATAATGATGATACAAGGTGTGTATCAAAGGGTGTGAGAGTCTGTATGAACATTAGTTATGAAGAGCAGATCATTAAGTATGATAGTAGGTGTTAGAGACAACTGATAGTGCTAGAAAGGAGGGAATTGCATTTCCCGAAGTGTGTTAATGATGGAGAGATATGTGATGATGAAAGAGAGACATTGCAATGGGGACGAGATATTGAAATGCATCATGAGAAAGCATATTGTCATCAAAATTAGAGGTATAAGAAAGAATAGGGCCATGGTTCGGTTTTGGGTTGACAAGAGGATGGATTTTCAAAAGAGGCTGCTTATTTGGAGTGGGTAACATTGTAGAAGATTGGATATGGGGAGAGGATAGAGGATGGATTTTGAGAGGTGGTTGCTTAGTTGGAATTGTTAATGTTGTAGAATACTTGCTAGGAGGAGGGGATGGAGGATGGATCTTGAGAGGTGGTTACGTAGTTGGAATTGGTAATGTTGTAGAATACTTGTAAACAGAGAAAATTACCGTAAATGAAAGATAAACAAACCATGCAAACCTTTCCAACAACCTTATGTGCAAACCTCAGATAAGGGTCTCCTATGAAACCTTGCAGAAAGAATGTCAAAAGTGTTTTGTGTGTGCTCTTGAGTGCTCTCCAATCTTTGAAGTCAAAATGCTATAGACATAGTTCAACGAGTTTTGTGCTTCAAATTCAAGAGGGATTGGAAGGAAGGTAAGCTTGTAATTTATAGAAACAGAAGGTAGTTGGAATTGGTTACATAGATAAATGAACATGCTAAAAATAGCATTATGGGCAGTTGTAATAGTGTCGGGGAAATAATGAAATTAATTACAAAAAGCTACATCCGGAAAGGTGGTTGTATGTGCATTTTAATTGCCCCCACCTTTCTAGGATTCTAGAAGTGCAGTTAACTAGGGTAGTCAAAGTGGAGTTAGATCAAGTGGCAGATGACTAGGATGTGCACACACTTAATTAATTAATTATTTAATTAATAAATAATAATTAATTTAGCCAAAGGGGTACAAAGGGTACATGGGATTAATTTAATTAATCCAAAGGGGTACAATGTGTATTAATTAATCAATTTAATTAATTAATTGCAAATGGGTGAATAATAGGGTGTATTAGCATAATCGGGGAAAATTTTAGTGGCGAATATTCGTAATATGGCGAATATTCCATTTTTGAAAATTTTGAAAAGGTGAATTTTTTGGCACGGGTCAGTGACCTGTTCGCCTAAAAATTACACTTTAATTTTTTTAGGGGCTTCACCTACCCTTGAAAAATATCCCCTATATAAACCTAGATTATTCGCTAGGTAGAACACTTCTACTTCACATTTTTCAACAATATGATATATCCCGTATTATAGATGCGCGACAAGGGGGTAAGTTATTGATGCGCGACAAGGAGGGTTTGCAGACAAGGAGATACTGTAGATATTGACGCATAGTAGACGCATGACAAAGATTTTGTTGACGAGTGACATGGAGTTTTTTCGATGAGCAAGAAAGAGGCGAGGTTGCGAGACGCATGACGGGATATTTGTTGTCACGCGTCAATGAGACATTAGTGACACGCGTCAACAGGCCTTAGTGACGCGCGTCAACAGGCCTTAGTGACGCGTGTCAACAGACCTTAGTGACGCGTCAGCGTCAACAGCCTTAGTGACGCAGCGTCAGCGAGCCTTAGTGACGCGTCAGCAGGCAGCTTTGACGCGCAGCGCGTCAGCGAGGCCTTAGTGACGCAGCGTCAGCGAGCCTTAGTGCGCGCGTCGCAGGACCTTAGTGACGCGTCACTAAGGCCTCGCTGACGCTGGCCAGGCGTCACTAAGGCGCGCTGTTGATGCGGCGTCACTAAGGCCTATTAACGCACGTCACTAAGGCCTCGCGTGCACGCGGCGTCACTAAGGCCTGTTGACGCGTGTCACTACATTTTTTGACGCGCGACAAGGAGGTACAACAGATATTGACAATAGCAGATGCACGACAAAGAGTTTGTTGATGCGCGACACGGAGATTTTTTGATGAGAAAGCAGAGGTTGGAGGCTGCAGACGCGCGACAGGATATTTTGCTATCGCGCATCAAAAAAATGTAGTGACGCGCGTCAAAAGACCTTAGTGATGCACGTCAATAGACCTTAGTGACGCGCATCAACAGACCTATTGACGCACGTCACTGAGGGTGCTTGGCGCGTCACTAAGGTCTTTTGACGCCACACGTCATGATTGCATTTTTGACGCTTGCGCGACATCAAAATCTCCGTTATGCGTCTGCTGACCATATCCGTCTTGATGCTTGATAATCAGGTGAAATTTTTTCATACAACCCCCAAAAAATTCACCTTCCCGTGAAACCAGTTCCGGGGATATTCACCAGGTATTCTCCACCTCCGATTTCCAGGAGGTCTCTTAAAATGAACCACGAGCATAATACTGGGAACAAGTGGAAACATGAATGTAAATTTGGGGTGTCTACAATTTTCCCCTCTTTAAAGTGCTATTGTAAAGTAATAGCACTTTAAAGATAGTAGATGCATGTGGAATTGGCAAGCGGAAAATTGTAAAGCATTAGGATGCCCCCTCAAGTGGGTGGATGATGCAACAAGGCCAGCAGATAACCGCTTGATAGGAAGGAAAACATGGAGTGGAAAAAGGATGGGAAAGGAATGTGTTCATAGCATCAATGTTATTTGGAGAGTAATTATTTAGAGCAGCCTAATTTTTGTTGTTGCACAATAGAGTTGTCACCATGATTATGAAATAATTAAGATGGTTAACCTAGATGCGCGTAAACAAACACACAAATCAAAGAAAAGATTGAAAAAAATAAACCCAATATATAAATTAGGTTTCGGCATAAGGGTTATAAAGGAACCAATATGTGATCACACTACTTTTAAGTGGCCCAAAAAGAGTAAACATCAACAATGCAACACAAATTTCAAAAAGAAGACAATCAACTATGCCCCTAATGCATGCCACAATGATGATTAAGTAGATACAAATGCTCCCAAATGGGAATAGGATCAAACTGAAAGAGTGCAGTCAAATCGAATCCTTATGACACTCTTGTTGAATCCATTGTGCAAATGATCAAAGTTTAAATTTCCCCAAGTGAAGTTATATCACGAAGGAAAAACAATTTTGTGACTTGTCCCAAGCAGAGCTAGCATATCATGCAAAGGGAAGAAAGTGATAGTTGTAAGATTGGCATGAGCACTAGAGTAATAGATAAAAGTATGATGTTTATCAAGATTGTATTGAAATGTTGAATGATTTACTTCAAGGGTTTTCCAATTGTATGATTTATGTGAGAAGTGAATGTTTATTCGAATTTTTGTGATTTTAGATTTTGAAATATTTGATTGCCTTTTTTTTTTATTTTCGCAAGTTTGGAAATACAAATGCAAATAAAAAAATGAAGAAATTTCATGGCTTAAATAAACCAGGAGGAAAACACAACACGTGCAAATGACAAAAATATAAATGAAGTAATAGAAATAAACCCAATATGAATAGGAAAGAACCACACCAAAGTTATATGTAAACTAGGATGTGAATAAATTTCTTGCAATTGGTTCATAAACACATTCCAGATACATAGAGTACTAGTTATTTGAACTATCACACATAATAAACTAAAGTAAGAATAGATAATACAAAATTCCATATGTACAAATGTTAAAACAAGAAAACAAGCTACGAACAAAAACACACCAATGTAAAAATTTTGATAAAGAAGTGAATATATACAAATGCCAAGTTGCCCCCAAGAGAAAGCCAAAGCCAAGTGATGTCCCTATGCAAAGTTACATTGTAAAGAGTGGCTTGATTGATTGGAAAAGATGATTGGGAACAATCAGGTGAAGAAAATGGTGAACGAATGGTGATTGTATGTTTTTTTATTGTCTAAACAATTTTATATTGTTTTGGGATTTTGAACAATTTTATATTGTTTTTGTAGTTTTTTCGAGACATTTTTTGAATGTTTTTGGTTTTTTTGGAATTTTGAACCACACACCAAAGAAGAGGGAAAGGAAATTCCCAATTCAAAACCGACATGCTAAATGGAAGGTGAACAATGGTGTTAGACAATGGGCACGACAACCTAACAAGGAGAACATGCGACACACGGCAAGGTGAAAAGTTACAAGCGGAAACAAAGTGAAATGACAAATAGGTGGATGCACTGACATGCCCCCAATACAAGGGTTACTCTTTGGAGACTTGGGAGTAGAACTTCTTCAAATGAATGGAATTCATAGGATCCTTCAACTCTTTTCCATCCTCGGTAGATAGTTTTTATGCACCATATCCAAATTTAGCAGTTATAACATAAGGACCCAACCAATTAGGCTCAAATTTTCCCTATTTTTCTCATGGTTTTGTTGTGTTCTTTTGATTTTCCTTTAGGACCAAATCACGATTTCAAACTGTCAAGGTTTGATCTTATGATTATAATTACGGCGCAATCTATTCTGATATACCTACATATGGTCTAAGGCGTGAAGTCATCTCTCATCTAGTAATTCTAGCTCTGTAAGGCATGTAACATAGTAATCCTCTTCATGAATGAGATGTTGGAGGGATACACGAAGTGAAGGAATATCAACTTTGATAAGTAATTTGGCTTAGAATCCATATACTAGGGAAAAAGGAGTAGCTCATGTAGGTGTACTGGAACAAAGTGTGGTAGGCCTAGAGGGTAGGATATAATCGTGTATGCCAATTATGTGTGTTTATTGACAGTATTTTCCAGAATAGACTTGATAGTCTTATTTGATGCTTTGGATTGGCCATTGCATTGTGGATAATAGGGTGTAGCCCATTTTAGGTAGATATTATATTTCTTAGCTAGGGCCTTGAGATCCTTATTTTTGAAAGAACCACCATTATCAGTGACAATAGTAGTGGGGATGCCAAAACAACAAATAATATGGTTGAAGATGAATTTAGAAATATTACACCCAGTAACATTAGTAAGAGGCATAGCCTCAACCCACTTGGTGAAATACTCAGTGGTGGTTATAATAAAAGTGTGGCCATCGGAAGATGTGGGATTTATTTTTCAAATTATATCAAGTCCCCATTATGAAAAAGGCCAAGGTTAAGTAATAGGCTACAAGGCTTGGGATGGTGCATGAATGACATTACCGTGTTTTTGACAATCCTGACATTTATTCACAAATTTGCATGCATCTTCCTCCATTGTGGGCCATTAGTATCCAAATCATAAAATCTTCTTTGCAAGAACTATGCCGCTAGTATGGGCACCGAAAATACCTAAATGTACTTTAGTTAGTTTCGATTAGCTTCATCCTGATTGAGACATCTTAAGAGAGTCCCATCATAGCCTCTTTAATACAAGGTGTTAGCAAGAAGGGTGTAGCATGAAGCACGTTGTGCTAAGGCTCTTTTATTATCTGAATTAAAATTAGGAGGATAGGATTTAGTTTGAATGAAGGTGTATATATCGTGGTACCAAGGATGATCAGGACCAAAAATCTCACAAACCATGGTGGACTCTAGCAATTCGTATGCGGGCACCAAAAGATGTTCAACAAGGAACTCATTGTGAGTTTGATTAGTGTCGAATGAAAGAAGGGAAGTGATAGTTTCCATGGCATCCACTACTTTGTTTTGTACGCGAGGAATTTGTTCAAAATTGATAATCTGGAAATACCCTCTAAGGCTATCAACCATTCTTTTATAAGGTAAGAGCTTTTCATATTTTACTGATATTCTTCATTAACTTGATTAATGACTAGAAGAGAATCACCAAGAATTGTCAATTCTTGTAGGCGCCATGAGATAGAAAAGCCTAAGCCTGCTATCAGTGCTTCATACTCTGTTATGTTATTTTTGCAAGGGAAGTTGATACGATAATATTTAGGTATGAGGTCTCCATCTAGTGTACGCAAGATAATTCCTACTCCAGAACCATGGATATTACAAGATCCATCAAAGAATAATGTCCATAAGGGTGTTGCCTCTATGTACAACAAGTCTTCATATGGAAATTCAAATTTTAGTGGTTGTGAACCTAATAATGGTGTTGTAGCCAATTGATCTGCCAGTGTTTGACCTTTTATAGCCTTTTGATTGACAATTTCAATGTCAAATTCACTAAGAAGCGCAATCTAGCTAGACATGTGTCCTGTTATGACTGGTCTCGAAAGTAGGTACTTAAGATGATCATCCCGTGAAATTAGCTTGGTGGTATGATTTAACAGATAGTTTCGTAGATTTCTGAAAGCATAAGCAACTACTAAACAAGCCTTTTCAACCTGCGAGTACTTGGTCTCATGTTCAAGGAGAGTTCTGCTCAAGTAATACACAACTTGTTCTTGACCCTTATCATTGTGTTGTGCCAATAATGCCCCGATGGCATGTTTTTGTAGATGTATACAACAACATAAGCTTATCCTGTATAGGTAGCATGAGTACCGACAGAGATGTAATGTACTCTTTCAATTTTGTAAAGGCATCTTGACAATCTTGTGTCGATTTGAACTAGACATCCTTTTTAAGCAACTAGTTGAAATGATGGCACTTATCTGCTAATTAGGAGATGAAGTGACAAATAGACTATATTTTTCCTTGTAGGCCCCTTAATTGTCAAAGGTTATGAGGAGGTGGCATAGCTATTATAGCTTTGACCTTGGTAGGGTCCACTTCAATTCCTCTTCATGAGACAATAAATCCTAGAAGTTTCCCTAAAATGACACCAAAGACACATTTTTTTGGATTAAGGCAAACCTTATACTCCCTTAACCACTCAAATATACACCTAAGAACTATTGGATGATCCACCCTAGTATTTTATTTGGTAAGAATATCATCGTCATAATATTCCATTATGTCGTGAAGAAGGTCATGGAAAAAAATAATAGTCATGGCACGTTGATAAGTTGCACTAGCATTTTTAAGGCCAGAAGGCATGACCTTGTAACAAAATGTCCCCCATGGGGTTGTAAAAGTTGTTTTATGCTATTCTTCTTCAAAAATTTGAATTTGGTTATACCCGGAAAATCCATCCATAAGGGATAACATCTCATGGTCCGCAGTATAATAGACAATCATGTCAATATTAGGCAAAGGGAAATCATCCTTAGGACATGCCTTGTTAATGTCACAAAAATCTATACAAATGTAGATTCTAGGGGTATTCTTTGTAACTGGTACCATATTAGATATCCACTTTGAGTAATCAATGCACCGTATGAATCCTACATCCAATAATTTTTGTAGTTTGGCCTTAACAAGCAATGCAACCTTGGGATACATTTTACATAGTTTTTGCTTGACAAGTTTAGCATCTGGGTGCACCATAAGGTGATGAACCACAAGAGAAGGATCAAGACTAGGAATATCTTTATAAGACCAAGCGAATACATCCTGAAACAAGGTTAGAAGTTTTGTGAAGGCTTTGATTTTGGTTTCTGATAAATTGGCACCTAGTTGTAACAATTTTGGTTGGTCTTTAGTTCTAATGTTAATGGTTGTCGTATCTTCTACCAATAGCTTAGAAATGTCATTATCTTGAAATGAGATGTCATTATCTTGAAAAAATTTTACTATGCGAGATATAATTTTTCTATTTTCTATGTTTAATTTCTTTTTTCTTTAGGACTAGATATTATAATTTCTTCACCAAAGTAAGTGGTAGCATCAAGTTTTATTTCAAAACCCTTCTTGTAATCTGATAAGAGAAAAGGGTCCCGAGCCCCGAGGACCCCATGGATGGCCTCATCATTTTGAAAGAGATCCATGGAAATATGACATTGTTGGTCCTGATCAATGAGGGAAGGATAAAAAATGTCAAGGGTTTGAACGGATAAGTAGTCCAGGAAAAGCATAGTTTCGGCTAGGTCTTCAAAGAGGCTATGTGTGGAACCGGTCTCAATTTCATAATCTGAGTCTGCGTCGCTAGATAATGCCTCAAATACTATAGGCCTCTTCTAATATGTCTCATATCCTAGAGCATATGTGTAAAGGTTAGACTTGATATTCATATGTTCAAGAACACCATGTTGTTGTGGGCTAAGGCCTCTTCCGTTCCATTTCATGGTTTTCATCATTTTATGGCCCTTAGTGTAATTGGTGGATTCATAGCATTCTGCCATCCTGTCATCGTATAGCCAAGAGCCATCAGAGATTGGAATATGTTAATCTTCTAGATATCTATATCGTCTCAAAGAGTTTTTCCAAGATAGTAAGTTGGATTTTCTTGTAGATGAGGAGTGTTAGGATGCCCATAGCTATGAGGCAATAATGGGAGTTTTCCAACAAGGAATGTATTATCAAGTGCGTAATCACCTAAACCTTTATGAGAGAATGTAACTTTAGGTGACACCTTAGATGTAGATGCTTCAGAGGAAGTTGTTGAAGCATGAGGGCTTAATAGTATATCCGGGTCAATACGGTTGGTAACAATAAGAGTTGGGCTAGGTTTAGTTGTGCTATCAGTAGATGGACAATAGTTTTCCTTTTTGTACCTTTCTTTGAAAAACTTATAGTATTCAAAGGGGTCAATATCACCACGCAAGGTGAACTCTCTATCGTTATGTGGAAACTTTATGCATTGATGGAAAGTGGAAGGTATGGCATGCATCACATGTATCCAAGGTCTACCCAGAAGAAGGTTATATGATGTGTCTACATCAACTACATGACACATAGTGTCAAGGAGCTATGGTGTGAAATTTATGGTTTCCATTGTAGATGGTACTTCCTCAATAAATTAGATAATTAAACTAAAATCAGCGTTATTGGAAGAAGGACCTTTGTCGGCATTTTTATTACCACCGCCATGTTTGGGAAATGGGTTTGAGAACACCTTAAGATTTTCATTCGGTATCTTATTTGGTGATGATTCTTCAACAATGATATCACCATTAATAATGACATCTTGGAAAAACTCGACATAAGTAAAATCATCGATCATCGGGTGAATGTCAATGCGATGAAAATCATAATAAGTATCGACCTTGTACCAAGTAGGCTTGGGTTCTCCCTCAACCCAAGGTCTGGTGATGGGATAAGTAACCATGTTTTCATTAATGAATTTTTGAAGGAAATTTGATAGAATTTATCCCAAAGGAGTGAAATTACATTGTTTAGAATTAGGAGAGGACAAAACCTCTTTCTTAGAAACAACAAGAGGTTATTTCCCCTTGTTTGGTCTAGTCTCAGTGTTTTGGACATTGTGGACATTGCGGTTATCTGTAATACCATCATTGACCATATTACAATTATGGTTAACATGTTTAGATTTTTCTTGGTGAGAGCTATTAGAATGGTTACTATGTTTCCCATTGTCTTTTGAATGAGGTTTAATCAAACCTTTTGTGATAAGGGCTTTTTCAATCTTTGATCCTTTCTCAATAACTTCTTGAAAGTGTTAAGGAAATGCATTTACATGTGAAAGGATATCTCACTATTGAGATTGGGTACAAAGATGCTCACAAGTTGCTTCTTAGGCATGGAGCATGGGAAACGGCTAGCAATCCCATGCCATCTTTGTAGGAATTGTACGAAGGTTTCATTTGTTCATTGTTTGGCATTACACAAGTCCATCATTTTAATTTCAAACTCTATGTTTAATGAGAAATGTTTGATGAAATTATCTGAGAGGTCTGTGAAAGTTTGCACAGATCCCTTGGGGAGGAGTAGGAACTAGTCCAAGGCTTGTCTTCCTAGACTTTGTGGAAAAAGACGCATTAAGAAGACATCACTATAGGCCACCTCTTGGAAAGCCATATAAAACTCCCTGATATGCTCTCTAGGGTCACTCTTGCCCCTATATTTGTCAAAGTTGGGCATCTCAAAATATTTTGGAAAAGGAACACGCAAAATTTCCTTATCGAATGGGTAAGGACACAATTCTTCAAAGCTAAATTGTTTGCCTTGATGTTTCATACTAGAGATGGTATCCTTCATCATTTTCCATTCTTGGGAAAATGGTGAGTTGTTTGTAAGAAATATAAGGATCCATCACTTGTAGAGTTGTTGTTATCTTTGGCGTGCATGGTATGACTCTTAAATGAAGCATCACTAGATTTCTTTGGTGCCTCCTTGTCATGGGATTCATTGGTGACTTTGGAATTTAAAATATCAAGTTGTTTAGCCATGTCATTAATTTGATTCATGAGGGCTTGAGTAGGATCAATGGTTGAATCAGTTGATTTTCCTTTGTTCCTTTTGTCAGATTTTTCTTTGTTTGATTCATTTCCTTTGGTGTTGTTCGAGGTGGACTTGTTTTGATCATCATTATTCATGTGACTAGGTCCTGCCTCATCGTCATTGTTTGTTGAAATGAAAGGTTCACCCTTGTTAGGTGGTGGTTTGCCAAGTAATGTTTGTAAACTAGCTTCATCGAAGTCAGAGGGTAATTTTTCTCCCATCTCAAGGAGATGAAGCAAAAATTGGTCTTTATTCATACGTAAAATATTTTCAACACGGGATTGTTCTTTGAGTGAGATGTCATTCTGATCATCCTCAGAGTTTTGGTCATTATCACTATCAAAATTTCCAAAATGATTTCATTTTCCCCTTCCAAAAGGACTATAATCTCTATTTCGTGTTCCCACCATTTTTAAAAGAGGGAGGGAGCAAAAGAGATATGCGAAAGATAACTCAACCTATAGCAAAGTGAATGTCGACGATGGAAGAGAGGTGTGTAATTAATTTTGATAATAACTTGTCCCTTAACAAATTGAATGCTAAGATGGGCAAGAGGTTTAGAATATTATGAGTGATGCAACCCTTAACAAAGTGAATGTCAAGATGGAAGCGTGCAAAAGTGTTTGATAAAATTGACCCTTGACAAATTAAATTCCAAGATGGAAGAGTGGCGTGATGTGATGAAGGTTCTCGTCCTCTAAAAAAGTGAATTCTAGAATGGAGGATGGTTATAGTGAAATTTTTTTGAATGTGTTCAACCTCTAACAATGTGAATGCTAGAGTGAAGAAGTGAGGATAGTTTGATTACAAAATACATTCTACCACCTAGAAAAAATGAATGCTAAATGGGAAGAGGGTATGAAAAAAGGATTCAAATCATATGTGATGTGCTCAACCCTTAATAATAATTAGTTAAGAAGGAAGATGCTAATGAAGAGATAAGACTCAAATACTGACAATGGAAGTGTTGAAAAGAAGATATGATGAAGTGTCTAGAATGCAACAAATATGTTGTCAAGTTAGAGACGTGAAGAAAAAACGTATTCAGTTTAACAATGATGTTGTCAAACTAAAGGTCGTAAGAGGAGAATGAAGATGAAATGTGATGAAATAAGTTGTGGCAAAGTGAAACACAACACCAATAAGATGTGAGTTGTAAGATGAAAGTGCTTGAGTGAGGACATGGATATCCACAACTCAAGACTTGATGTCGAAAAGAGGATGAAAACTTAAACTTTAGGAAATGTAATCCAAATGTTTAAGTGTTGAATGAAATGGGAGATGAACTCGAGGAGGTGAATATGACAAATAGAAGGATTTGATAATCATGAAAGGGGAAGAATCAAATAAGTGAATAAAAAATCCAAATGAGTGAAAGAAGCTCAAATGGAGAAGACAATGAGGATGAAAAGAAGATAAAATTGAAATAATGAAAAAGAGATGAAAGTTCTGAAAAGGGAAAAATTGAGATTAAAATAAAGGTTAGTGAATGACTGATGATGAGAATAAAAGAAGACGAGAAGAAGAGATGAAACAAGGATGAAAGTAAAATCCAAACAAGGATAGTTTGGAAAAAAGATGAAAAGATAAGAAAATTGAAAGATGGATCCCAAACAAGGAGTATTTGGGAAAAAAAAGTGATTTTGAAAAACTAATAAAAAAATAAAGAAAAACAAAAGAAGAAAATTGAAAAAGAATTTTTTTGTTTGAAATTTTGTTTGTAGCCTCTACCTTAGACTAGCTTGGAAAGTGTTTGGCTTCCTGGGTGGATTTCTCAACTAGATGTCGAGTAAAATATCCAAGTGATCGCTACAATATTGCTAGAATGACGGCTTTACTTAACCCCCTTTGAAACCCTAAGCAAAGATCTTGCTCAGAATGAATCACATTGGGGCCACCACTAAGGATATTCGTGACTCTAACTCACAAAGGCTTTACTAGTCAGGTAGGAGAAAAGGTTCATGTTTCGTCCACCAGTTCCCTCAAGGTGTGGACTACTTTGGGGTTCTAGAACCACCCCCTTTGTTGTAGCTTAAGGCTTATGCCAAGGGGGTTATGTTCTAGTTAAGCATTCGAGTCGTAGCTCTTAACCGAACCTACAAATCAAGTGTTTTGAATGTGGTGTTTTTTATCTTTTGATTTAGGTGTGGTTTGGTTGAAATCCTTTGGCAACTTGCAGTTAGTAGTTTTCAATGTTTTAACCACCTTGTGAGAGTGGGTCCTACAAACAATAATTATAATTTTTTCCGAATGAGGGAAAAATAACAAAACAAATAAACAAAAAAAAGAAGCGAACCCACGTTTCTGATTTCCAAGATCGTTTAAAAAGTGCGAGGAAAGAGCATACGTGTGGGTTGGCTTTGATTAAGTGAAACATTAATTCCCCAAAAATAAAAAATAAAGAAATGACCACATTTCGATTCCCAAGATCACTTGAAAAAGTGTGAGGGAAGAGCATATGCGTGGGTGATTTGTGTTAGTCTCACAAAAACAAAAGAAAACAATAAAGAAAAAAATATTAGAAAGGGTTAGTCGATAAACAAAAATGATGAAACGTGTGCACAAGTGATGAAAAATATGACAAAAAGGGAACCAAAAATTCCAATAACACTAAAATTTCAACGTGGACAAGTAGCGCTTGAGAATGATTAAAAGCATCCACAAACCCTGCAAAAGGAAATTGCACAGTTAGGCCAATAAGAAGAAATAAAGAAACTAATTTAAATGTAATTGAAACTACAAATAAATTAATTTAAATGGAAATTATAAATAAAATGAAATTAAAAAAATCGAACCCTAAACCCTAAAACTATAAACTATAAACTAATAGTAAAATAAAACTAATGCATTATTGGTTTGTGTGTGTGTGTGCAAAGTGCGAGCTCGGGAGAGAGCATCTTGGTTTAGTGAGTTGGAAGACTCGGGAGGGGAGTGAGTTAGGAAATGGGGAGGGGTCATGGGAATGGCTCGGGAGGGATGACGCGGGAGGGAGGAGTAGATCGGTAGTGGAGTGGGGAGGTATAAACGAGCCTAAGGATCGAGATGAGTTACTGGGAGCTTTGATAGAGGTAAGCGGGAGGGGTTTATGGGAGAGTCGAGGACTCAGACCGGTGAGTGAGCCAAGGGCTGGGGAAGGAACGGGATGTGCTAAGCTAGGGAATGGGGAGTTGGGAGCTGTGAGGGGTGAGATTAGGTTGCGGGAGGGGGTCGTGGGATGGCTCGGGATGGGTTGCGAGAGTAGGAAATGAGGAGTGAGAGATCGGGTCTATGGGAAACAAGGATGGGAATGGTTAGGGGCTCGATGTAGGGGGTAGGGGTCTGCGTGAGGGGAACAGGTCGAGGATCCGTGGGGGTGAGTCGAGGCTGGGAGGGACAAGTCAAGGGTGGGTAACTTGGGGTAGGGCGGGCGGGGCTGGGGGAGTTGAGGGAAAAGGACGGGGAACAAGTTAGGAAATGTGGAGGGGTCACATGGGAAACGAGGAGGGGGTAAAAATTAAACAATGGTAACTTCCCAATTCACCTATGAAAGTTGCACACAAACAAGAAGATTTTTGTGAAACAAATAAAACACAGAATAAGAAATAAAACCAAAAACGAAATGAAATGGGGTGCGAGTCCCACCAGGCATGCCAAAATGTAAACAGAGAAAATTACCATAAATGAAAGATAAACAAACCATGTAAACCTTTCCGCAACCTTATGTGCAAACCTCAGATAAGGGTCTCTTGTGAAACCTTGTAGAAAGAATGTCATTGGTCAAGTAAAAATATGTCACTTAAAAAAAAAAACATATAAAAGGTTCACACGAAAGAACACATCGCATTCAAAGGCGCAGAAGGGTGGGAAAGAATCACATGCGAAGAAGAGAGATAGATTTGGTACTTATCCATTTTCACGTGTACGAGCTATTTTTGGAGATAGCGTGCGAAAACACAAACCGGTTAAGGACTTGCACGACATGTATTGGCTATTTTTGGAGGATCGGCTACGAAGCGCTTTGCATGGGTACAAGCTGAGAATATATTTACTACTAACAGTTAACTAGAAGAAGTCTATAGTTAGCGCACTTGTATGTGTGGCTATTAGTGTAACAGCGTGTGGCTAATAATAGCATATGACCTTCTTTTTGGTATTGGATAAGTAGTGAAAGGCAAGTCCCCACCCTTATAAATAGGTAATGAAATGCATAGTATAGGAGAGAGATGTGTAAGGACTAAATTTCTGTGAGATTATACTATCATATCTATTACGCGCATGAGCATATGATGCTAGTATTGTAAGAAGCTTCATGTGTATTTATCATGTTTAATATAATGGAGTGTATTGGTTGAATCAAAGTGTTAATTATGAGTATAATTGGATCTTGCATGCTTGATCTCATCTTGGTTATCATTTAAATTTTTTATTCTTTAGATATAGATCTAAACATGTATTGTAGAATGACCTAGTAAGTATGAATCTGAATGCATAAATCTTCATCATGCTAACATCCTGCAACAACAACCCTAAAGAGGGGCTTGGTACCTTTGCGTGCTTTGTGTGAGCGCTCAGTCTAGGCTGAGTGATGTGCTAGTGTGCCCTGGATTTTCTTGGTAAATTATAGGTTTGCATCAATGTCAAAAGTGATTTTTGGGTGCTCTTGAGTACTCTCCAAGCTTTGAAGGAAAAATGCTATAGACACAATTCAATGAGTTTTTGTGCTTCAAATTCAAGAGGGATTGGAAGGAAGGTAAGCTTGTAATTTATAGAAATAGAAGGTAGTTG
This sequence comes from Taxus wallichiana var. yunnanensis, assembly GCA_018340775.1. Taxonomy (NCBI): domain Eukaryota; kingdom Viridiplantae; phylum Streptophyta; class Pinopsida; order Cupressales; family Taxaceae; genus Taxus; species Taxus wallichiana. The sequence continues at coordinate 13,089,880 of CM031243.1, forward strand.
GAATTGGTTACATGGATAAATGAACATGCTAAAAATAACATTATGGGTAGTTGCAATAGTGTCGGGGGAAATAATGAAATTAATTACAAAAAGTTGCATCTAGAAAGGTGGTTGTACATGCATTTTAATTGCCCCCACCTTTCTAGGATTCTAGAAGTGCAGTTAACTAGGGTAGTCAAAGTGGAGTTAGATCAAGTGGTAGATGACTAGGATGTGCACACACTTAATTAATTAATTATTTAATTAATAAATAATAATTAATTTAGCCAAAGGGGTACAAAGGGTACATGGGATTAATTTAATTAATCCAAAGGGGTACAATGTGTATTAATTAATCAATTTAATTAATTAATTGCAAATGGGTGAATAACATGGTGTATTAGCATAATACTGGGAACAAGTGGAAACATGAATGTAAATTTGGGGTGTCTACACTTGCTAGGAGGAGGGGATGGAAGATGGATTTTGTGAGTAGTTGCTTAGTTGGAATGGGTTGGATAGGCGACTTTTGACTTTCCAAATAAGGAACATTTTTATTATGGATTGATGCTCATTAGACATGGAAGGACCGGTTGAGGAGCCCATTGGGATTTAGTAATTGGAAATGAAATAAAACCCTAATGCTCAAGGTGTTTAATTATTCATTTTAAAGCATAGAAATAATTTTCATGATGCCAATTAATTATGTGATAATTACAAAATGGAAGACCTATGTACTTGGCAAGCCGATAAGGAGGATAGCAATGAGTAGTTGGAAAGTTGATCAATTCATGATTGAGGAGCTCCGAGAAGAATATCATGTTGTTTAGCATTTAGATCAAACTTGAGGGAAGTCTTGGTGACAACAAGACTTGAGGTTCACTGATATGAGCACATGTAGAAGTCATAGGATTGGGATGAGGTGTAGAAGAATAATTAGCATATGCCTTAAGATGTTGGATTTTAGTTGTGAGAGATGTAATCATGGTTTTAATATCTTGAAATTTATCTTGAAATAAACAATGTAAATCTTGAATTGATTTGCAAATGGATTGATTGGTTGTGGTATCATGATCAATAGGGTCATTAGAGAGATGATCAAAGATGGCACTTACTTGTGTAGGTGGTGTATTGTGAGGGAGATACATAGTGTCAGGGATTTTTGGATAACATCTTTGCAACATGGGTGCATTTGAAGTAAGTCATGCAAGGAGATTTGATGAATTTTAGGATCCATGAAAGAAGATTCGATATAATAGTAAAAATAAGGATCCAAGTGTTTGATCACGAGTGGGGTTCACTAAATGATTTAATTTAATTTGAATTAAATCTGATTCAGAAGTAATTATTGTAATAAATAATGAATGAATGCTAAAATACAGTAATAACACAAGCAATAAAGAATGTAAAATGTGAAACCCTAAGCAAGATGGAGAAATAGATAGACTTAGTTGATTTTGAAGCATCTTTGGAGGTGACCTAGGTAGCTAAAAGTGTTGAACAAATTATAGACAATGTCATTAATACTCATTGTAAATTTGGTATCTTAGAGAGGGAGCAGGACATAGGCGCCCATGGGAGGGTAGAGGTGCCAGGCACTAGCAACTAGATTCGAGGAACCGGTGACCATGGAAATGCTTAAGAACTACTTTCTTCTATGTCACAAGGGTTTCACTATTTATTCATTTTTATCGCTTAGGTTTCACTATTTATTCATTTTATCACTTGCTTTTCACTTTTTGATCGCTAAGGGTACCTATAACTTGCAAAACAGAATGCCTACATACACATGTCTAGAAAGCACATCAAATCTAATAAAAATGATGTAGAATGTGGAGTCGAACTGACATCGGCGGTCACTGAAGTATTAAATTATTGTCAAGCATTGCACTACATCTCAAACCCCATGTATTTCTTGTGTAGAAATGGTACCTAGGATGCCCTTGTACAAGTTACACAAATGATAGTGGGATAGATATAGAATATAACAATGTAATAGTATGTTTAGATGGAAGAGTATATACTTCCTCTCCTATCGATTGTATGAGAAATGATGGAATCTTTATCCCTAGTATGGATGTTATATGGAATTCTTTGGAGTGCTTTAGTGCCCTTTGATGTAAGCTTAGGTGGTAATAGTAATGTTTAGTGTTTGGTCCTTATTTTTGAGAAGTAACTAAGTATATATATGATTCCCTTGTTTGAATTTCATAATTGACAACTGGAAGGTTGACCCATAAGTGAAAAATATTCCTAAAAGATAAAAGAGACCCAAAAAGAGCAAGTAAAGGTAAGAAAGGGTCAGGAGTGCCCAATATGGACAAGAGCACACAGGCGTTGATGTCTTAACTAGGTGCCGAGTGTCGAGGCCATAAAATATAGATCAGTCAAGTTTCATCGAGTTGTAGGGTGTGTAAGACTAAATAGGAAATAAGAAACAAGGAAAAGAGGCCAAAGATAGTTGTTAATCACTAGTTTTCTTGCTTAGGAATCATATATACATTAGTATGCTTTTGGACCTAGAAATATACCCAAGTGCATGATTTTGTGTCTATAATATTTTATCCTAAATAAGTATGAGGTTATCAATAAATTTAAAGAGTTTAAGGCTCTTGTGTAAAATTAGATAGAAAGGAAAATAAATTTTTGAGAAGTGACAATGGTGGGGAATATTGCTCTAATGCCTTTGATTAATTTTATAAAGAGTGTGGAATAGAACACCAAAAGATAACTCCATATACACCACAATGAGAATATAGTTGCAGAAAGGATAAACAAAATGTTAATGGATAAGTGTATAAGTATGCTCATTGGCACCATTTTGGACAAAATTATGGGTAGAAGCGAGTGCAACTACATGTTATTTGATTAATAGATCACTGACATCCGCACTTGAAAAAAAAACTCCACATGAAACATGGAATAATGAATGAGATCCTCTATTTGACATTTACATGTATTTGAATGTATTGCTTATATGTATATTCCAAAAGAGAAAAAAATAAAGTTAGATAATAAATATGTGAAGTGCATATTTATTGGATACTCTAATGGTGTAAAATGATACAAGCTATGGAATATAGAAACACAAAAGGTTGTTATTAATAATAATGTAATCTTTAGAGGGCTTAAGGAGATTCTAGAGTAAGAAGCAAAACTAGAGGAAGATTATGTTAAAATTAAGGAAGGTGATTTTTGTTTGAATTTGATGCGATGCGCAAAATATGAACCAAAAAGAGAGTTGCAAGTGGAAGATTCATACGAAGTATATGAGGATCCCGAAGATGCTAAACCAAAACATCATATCTTAAGAATATCAGATTGGTGTGAGGATACTTGAGAGGTATAGTCCTTTTTACTTATGTTCTACTTCTATTTATTAGTTTTTTTATTATTGCGATGATGAACACAAGACTATGTTGGATCCTTTTGGATCAAAAGAAATTAAGTCTTGGAAAAAGGCTATGGAGGAAGAAATGGAGTCCTTATATAAGAATAATACATGGGACTTGGTGAAGTTACCTCTTGGAAGAAAATAGGTTGGTTGTAAATGGGTTTTTAAGAAGAATTTAATGTAGATGGGAAAATGGATTAGTATAAATCTTTCCTTGTGGCAATGGGATTCTCTCAGGTAGAGGGACTCAATTTTGGTGAGATTTTTTCTACTATTTCTAAGTTACATTCTATTTAATTTATTTTAGCTATTGTTGTTCCTTTCAATATGGAAATAGAGCAGATGGATGTTAAGACAATGTTTTTACATGGTGAGCTTGAAGAGAAAATCTACATGATGCAGCCAAAAATCTTTAAGATCAAAGGAAAGGAAGATTCGGTGTGTAGGTTAAAAAATTCATTATATGGCTTGAAGTAATCACCAAGAATGTGGAACCAAAAAATTGACAAGTATGTGTTGAGACATGGGATTAAAAGAAGTAAACTCGATCCCTATGTTTATTTTAAACCGGAAGGTGAATATTATATTATCATTGTATTTTAATTGGTACTTGATAAGAAATTGGTCGGTCATATTAAATATCAACTCTCATCTCAATTTCATTTGAAGGATCTCGATGCTACAAAATTTATTTTGGGCATGGAAATTAAAATATATTGTGTAAATAGGATATTGCAAAGGTTTCAAATGCATGAAAGTAAACATGTTAGTATTCCTTTTCCTATTGGCCAAAAGTTGTCTTCTAAATAATGTCCTAAAATTGAAGAATAAATAGAGGACATGTCTCAAGTGTCATATGCTAGTGCTAGTTGGTAGTTTTGTATGCAATGGTTTGTACTAGACCTGATATTGCACATGTAGTGGGAGTAGTGAGTAGATTCATGTAAAATCCTAGAAAGGAACATTGGACTACGGTGAGGAGAATCTTCAGTACTATGCGGGACATCTTACTATGTATTTTTATCGGTGTAAACTGGTGAAAGAAAAACATTATACCAACATGGTTTTGTGGATTCAGATTGGGGCAAAGACTTGGATATGTGCATGTCTACTAGTGGGTATGTGTTCAACTTGTTTTGTGGAGTGGTAAGTTGGATGGGTAATCATCAAACATGTGGTGTACTATCCACCATAGAGGTTGAGTACATGACAAATACTCATGCAAGTAAAGAAGCGGCTTGGCCCGGCAATTGATCTCCATTGTTAGGTTCACTCAAAATGTTGTAAGGATCAATTGTGGCAATCAAAGTGTAATATTTCTATAAAATAACCCTGAGTATCATTCAAGAATGCAACATATTGATGTTTAACACCATTTTGTAAGATAAATGGTGGAGGATAAGAATGTACTACTAAGGTGGACACAAAGGATAATATTGCTAAATCTTTAACTAAGGTTGTGAGTGCTGAGAATTTTTCTTGGTGCAAGAAATCTATGGGCTTGACTTACTTAAGTTGCTAACTATATGGAAATGTAGCCCCCTTTTTCAAAGTATCCAACAAGTGGGATAATGTTAGAATATGTTGTATATTTTACATATTGTATACCCAAGAGTACTATACACCTCTTCCACGAGTGTTAGCGAGGGTTCGAGGGCTAGCCCCAAGAAATTTTTTTAGAATCTCTATTTTCCCAAGAGTATAGATATGTGATTTTTATCTATATGTGTATATGGGTGGTGTCATAACCCATGACTTATGGGGAACCGTTATGGGTTGTTTTGTTAGCCCATGGTTTTGGTACCCATTGTATTGTAAAACCACTTTGATGGTTTCTTATTAATGTGCTTACATATAGTTGGACATGTAGTAGGGTAGAGCAGAACTTGGAAGTACATTATTATATTGTAAACAATTAAGTTAATGCAATAAGAGAGAGAGAAGTTACTATGTTGGGTTTTTTCCCAAAAGGGTTTTCTAGGATAAATTTTTGTATGTCTTTTTCATTTCTTTTTCATCTTGAACATTATTTTAAGTACAACTTCTCATTTATTTTTTATTGGATCGATTCTCTTTAAGTGGTACAATATTCACCCCTTCATCCGAATCATGGAATGTAAGATAATCAGATAATATTAAGGAGTGGATTGCATTAGTAATTCAAAGATCAATAAAATGGTTCACAAGAAAGATAACTACTTTCATCAAGTCTAGTGGTCTCCTAACTCTATCTAAACAGGTGTCCAACACTTCCTCTCGAGGGAATCCAAAAAAGCTATGTGTTATAATCACTTAAAACATTATTCAAAGGTAAAGATGGTAGAATATGATCATGCATAAGTTTCCCATCTTGTGAAGCTTCATAAGAAGGCTAAGATCGTTGAAGATCCCATTGAGCCTCTCGAGCCATGTGAAATTGATCCTTCGCAATCTTTAGTTCTTCACTGACATCCAAGTCTATCCTTCTCACTAGAAGAATCATCCCATCATGAGCAAAAAATAACCCCTTTCTAATTACCTAAAATTTCCCCACGCCCGAGGTTGTGGCTACTCTAAGTGGAAATTTTCCCGTGGATTCAAGAAATGCTTGAAAGTGAGTCAAGGGCGGTGCATCAAGCCACACCACCTAATTTAAAGGCTATCTAAAAACTCGTGAAAACAAAACAAAGAAAGAAATTATAAATAGCCTCTTGTTTCTTCTCTAGGGCCTCTGGATCCCAATATGTAGAGGTTTATTGACCAAACTTTACAAAACCTACGAAGAGATGACTCGGGAAGACTATGAGTTGACTGAATCTCCTTAGGTATAACCATGCACAAAGGTGATACAAATATATTCAAGGATTTTTTGGCCCTCTTGCTTACTTGGAATGAAGAGTACAAACAAACATTAGAGAAATTAGAGGATCGTGTGAGAACTCTCACTACTTATGTGTAATCATTCTTACTGACCTAATGGGGTACCTCTTCCTCTTGCAGAATCATCCCTCCCATCAGTAACTTTGAGCCTAATTTGATCAAGATATCCCAAGGTTACATCACGCAAGGGAAATAAAATAATAAGTGGGTTGAAAATATTCTTGAGAAAGGAAAGGAATTGCTTCGAGGTTCTCTCTTTGTTCAAGTATGTTCTTACCACTATTTGAAAGTAAAGAAAACAAGGGAAGAGATTGAAAAGAGAAGACTCATTGGGATAGTGTGTTCCCACTTGTTTCTAAAATGAGTTTCCTCTATTCCCACACTCTCATGAATAGGAATGTGTTCACATTTGTTATTGACAACTTGTCCCTAGTTTATGCCCACACATTTAATGCCAGATATGACATGATAAATGATGTTTCTCCAAACTTGAATCTAGTGGACAACATGACTTAGAGATTTTAGATGATGTCGATAAATGTGTTTAGAAGTTTGGCTCACTTCCCGCATTGAGAATTCATCTTTAGAATGACACATTAGCTCTTTCCGAGAGTTGGTCAAGAAGGAGGCAAGTGATCATTTTATCCTCAATGAGGATACTTTAGAGACCCTTGAAAATATCATAAGCTCAATTTCTTACATTGTGGGAGATCATAAGGTTTTTAATCATTACAAGACTATCGGTGATTTTTTAAGACATGGATCAAATTGTTAGGCTACATTTGTATACCATAGGCATAAAGGTGGCACTGCGCGCAACCTAATTCGAGTTGAGAATTCAAAGGTGAGGATTTAGTTCAAGGGTTTTCCTCAAAGTTCCCCAAGGGCCATTTATTCATCGGCAAAGGCTTCTTCTTCATCAGATCAACCCTCCTCTTTCTATCTTCTTTCTTCTCTCTCCATATTCTAATTCTTCATTAAGAACATATATTTTCACTATTTTTTCTTATTCACTTAATTGGCCTTCAACTTGAAATTGTAAGAGTTCTTTTTCATTAATAAGAAAAAGGCTCACTTTTATTCCCTAGGAATATGAAATGTCACAAGTGATGAGGAAATGTGAAAAGTCATGTGGGGAGATGAAAAGACATTTTGTAATGCTATAAATTGGAATGGCTTCTCCATTCCAAAGGGTTCACAATTTTTATTTTTGTATGTTATTGTTATTTGTATCACTATTACTACAAGCAATAAATCTACATTTCCTCTATTTCCTTTGTCTATGTTCCTCCATACTCTCTCTGTTCCAACTTTGCAAGAATGGTGATCTTGTACAACTAAAAAGTAACTTTGTGCCCTTGATTAATGAGTTTGCAAAACTTTGTGTCTTTGGTTTATTAGTCTTGTTATTGACTGCTTTGTTGTTTTATTCTAATTTAATATGGTCCTACTCTAGATAATGTATGTAAATTATATAAATCTACTCACAACATTAATCTTCTCTCCTATTTCTCCTACTCCTCTTTACCTCCCTTCACATCAAATTCCTCCCTTGTACACTATACAAGTATTTTTCCACAAGTTTAGTGGAGTATTCATGTGTGATCCCGACTTCTTGGTCACCCCATAGTTTTAGGTAGTTTAAATTAAATAATGGGAGCCTCCCATACCCAAGAAGGAGAGGCCTATTCCAATGATCGTTGGTGAAAACCAATAATTTGCACTGCAAAAAATATTTTACCAACAATGAGTCTGCTCTTGTTGTTGATGCTCCTAAGCCTATTGTACTTGTTACTACATGTTATACTTTTGCAATTGTGCATATTGCAGTTCTATGTATCTCACTTCAGTGTCTTCTACTGACATTTTTGGATCCTTTGAGAAGAATACCACTAAATTTGATTCTTAAATGCTTTGTTCATTTGGTTATTCTTATGGAGGTATTGATATATATTCATAATGTACTATTTAACCTATTCATCTTGTTAAGTGGCATCGGCCATGGATTTTTTTCAAGTATTGGGATCACATGATAATAGAGATCTTATTTTTGTTTTCTCATATTTTCCTAAGGATCATGAGATACACATGAGTTCTACAACACATTCACTCGGGATTGAGAAACCTAATATTTTAGTTGTTAGGAATGATCAACCTGACACACATTTGAATGTTTCCTTTCATGCTCTAATTTTGAACTTTGTATCAAATCATATACAAACATCTTCTTGAGAAATTTGTGTTCATTTGGGGTGGATATCTAATCACTTATGGTGACAATGTAAGAATTCATTGAGAGGAATATACAGTGTGGATCCTCCATTATTCAGCTTCTTACTCCACTTTCTTCTCCTTTTACATTATAATGCTCCTTGTTTTGAGATATTTTATTTATTTGGTGTGTTGAGTATCTCTGGTTTTTGGGAGATTTTGTATATGTATTTTTGACACATTTTAAGCATGTCAACATCATTTTTGTTATAGAGCTATTCTAGAAAATATCAATGTCATCTTATCAGTGTTCAAGTAGTGGTGTGGACATTCATACAGATTTTGTAGCGTCACTCAACCCATTCAATAGTATGGGAGGGTGAGGAGTTGACCATACTTATTTGGGTATCATGGCTTTACCTTGGTGGCTGTTATTTGTTTGTGGCACACCTTTTTTCTCGTAGTAAATCAAACTATGTTTGGTGTTTTCTTGAACTTTTAACACCACTTCTGGTAGTATCCTTCAATTAGTTGTTCAGTGTGTTCTCCTTTTGAAGGGTAGTTATTCTATTGAACTACAATGTCATAGAATCCATTGACAGTCTCCTAGTATGAATCTATTTTTTTGTATCACAGTGTCAATTGATGTTTGAGTTTTGTGATCGAGTAGTGGACCCAGACCATAGTATAGAGCAAGCTTCTTCTTCAAAGAAATCACGCTTTTTAGTTTAGCTTATTGGGATGCCTTGTAGCAGGATTTTTCTCTCTAAATTTGTTGTTACTATTTTTTGGGTACCTTACAATGTTTTTTTCATCCATGGTAACTTTTTCCTAGTTATTGTACATATGTACCTCATCGGGCCTTATCTTTAGGACCCACCTTCTTTTCCACCCACCTAAGCTATGTTTATGAGGGATATTAGTGTACATTATTATTTATCCTTTTATTTATTTATTAGGATAATTCTTACACTTGTTTTATCCCTACACTTTTTGAGTTAGCTTACTTAGGTGTACTAGTTGTGTGGAGTTAGCTTGCTAGTCATGTGGAGTTATCATGTTAGTCTTGTGGATTTAGCTTAATTGTTTGTATTAGTTAGTGGGAGTTCTCTCCACTATTATAGGTGGTAGTTGCACTTCCCTCCTCCTATATGTACATCCTTATTATTAATATAATTCATTACATTGTAAAGAGTTCCATATATGATATTGTTTATCTTTGCTTGCTAATGTGTTTTGTATTTTTATTCTATGGAATTTATTTCAAGTTATTGAATGTGATGTTCTATTATCATATGAGATATTTGTGTCTTGGAACAATCTGGTTATTGTTCCTCCCATTATCTAGAGAAATGAAATAATTAGTGAAGTGGGAATTGAATGGAATTGTTGTGATGTTGATAGTGGTACGTAGAAGAAAATAAATTATCTTTATAGTCAATATCCACAACTATTTAAATAGTCATATTTATTTTTGTATTATATTACAAATACACCCCAAACTATTGAGGCCAATAGCTAATTAACATGAGGAGAAATGTTATATGACTAAATTCCCTTGTATTAAGAAGTAATTGAAACTATGTATAAGGGGTGAAAATAAAAAGAGATAAATAAATATTTATGTGGGTATATAAGATGTTAAGATGTAATTAAATCAATAAATGCATGTACACCCAATGATGTGGTAAATGCTATTATATTAATGTAAATAAAGTGTAATATGAATGGGTTTGATGGTTATTTTTAACCACTTCTTGAATATTGGTTATATGGTGGATATTATCAATCAAAGAGATGTGAAAAAGAATATTTATGATCAATAAAAACTATAAATCTCTTATGTGAAAATGCAAGGGGAAGTTGTTAGGAGAAGAGGCACACATGGTGTGTCCAACAAAAGTACGTTGTACACCTTGTATGGTCCTAACCAAGGAAAGAGGTATACATATATATTTTGATTTTTTTCCTCCTTACTATCATAGCTTAAAGACATTTTTATGTGATCAGAAGAGGAAGTGTGGAGGCCTCTCCAAAAATAATTTCAAATATTTATTCTAAACCATTTATTTGATATATTAAATTGATTTTTTTAAGTAAACTTTCTATGGTAATTTTATTATTACTATGATTACATTTGAAAAATATCTTAGTCATTGGGTATTAAAATAACATTAGGATTTAACATTTTTAATCATATACAAAAGAAAATAGATTTTTAATATAATATATATGTAAATTCTATCTAGTAAAAATCTCATCACAAAGTAAGTCATGTATCCAATTTACAAAAATGCTACAAAAATTTCAAGTTACTAACTATTATTCAACATTATGCATTCTAGGCCTACCAACCCATACATGAGCATTGAATTTAGTGATTTCAAGGTTCAATCTTCCTTGACATCACCCATATGAATTTGAGATAAGAATGTAAGTAAGTGGGCTTAATTCTTACCTAATGTAGTGCAATACATGGCAATTTCTCTAAAAGGATTTTGGTAATGATAATAAAATTCATGATGGTATAAGTGTATGAGAAGTGTAGTAATCCTAAAGTGCATTCAAACCATTTCCTAAGAGGGAACATTTGTAAGATAATCTCTTTTGAAATTTCCAAATGTGTTCTAGTTCAATTGGTCATATCCTCTAATTGAATTCCAGCAATGAAGGTCAATGTTGACAATCATATTACATCCTATGAAGCTAAGTACCTTTGCTTATTAGATTTCCCAATGAAAATGATTCTTTCTGGGGTATGCATGGAATAAATTCATTTAGGAAACAATGCACTCGTATTAATTCATTTAGGTATTAATCTTCTTTATGCGGTGTATCCGAGAAATTCCATTCATTATCTGACCTACAAAATGAATCTCAAATCTTTGAATGCACTCATTAGTACTAATATTTTAGATTTACCTTTCTAGTTGAAAATTAAAAATAATATATAAGTTTGATATTTACATCATACTTAGGAGAACTAAACATTATTAGTTATGGTGGAAGATAAGATGGTCTTTTGGTAATATAATTTAACAATGTAGACATAAAAACTCAATATCCTACCATAAAATCCCTATAATCCACATTTATAAGTGATAAAACAAGGATTCCAATGACCTTGGCAAAGTAGCAATAGCACTTTCAAAATTCCATTAATTTACTCTTCATTTCTAATATATTTCAAGTGCAAATCCTTCCTTTGGATACTAAGAGATATCAACATTAACCAAGAACAAGATACAAATGCACAATTGTATTATATAGGTCAATGATACTCTTTTGGTGAGGTGACAAGTAGACCCAAAGTTGGCATGTAAAAATTTTCAATCATACCCCAGACAAGTGGTATTTCCATTATTCTTCTCATATGACATTTCAATATATTACCAACTTCCAAGTTATAAATTACATATGGGTTTGAACTCCTCAAGAAAAATTTGCTACATGCCTAAACCATGTGTACGGAAGGAAAATATTCCACCCACAAAGTTGTATATATATATATATCAAAAAATACTCAAATCTAATGATACGATTTAAAATGTGCTTATGAAGCCATTATGTGTGTTCCGAGATATAATATATGGCCATTCTCCATGAATAAAGTAAGTTAGATCTTTGAATTTGAATTTTCACAATCATAGACTAGAGAAAATATTAGTATCTTGGGTAACTAAGGGACTTTTCTCAATCAAATCCCTAGCCCTTTCAAGGTTTTGATAAAATATATAATAAAAAACATGATTTAAATGAAAAAATGACTATATATACTTGATTGTAAAGCACATAGAGATCACAAATAGGTCACATTCAACTAGTTGTGAATTGCATAGATATTTCAGATAGTTCATGTAGACAATTAAGTGTGAATTGCAAAAAGATCATGTCTAGGTCACTTGTGCAACTAAATGTGAATTGTATAGGAATTGTGGATAGGAAAAAGTGTAAATAACTATAAATATCTCAAATAATTTGGCTAGGTTGCATGTGGAATTGGTGTGAATTGTGCATAGATCACAGCTAGCTATTTCAAATCTTGTGAACTAGAACCTATGTAAGAATTGTATTAAAAAATCATTGTCTTGGATTATCAATATGATTATATTTCACCTTTCCAAATAACTATAAGAAAATATACATAAGAAAGAGAGCTTAAAAAATAATTAGAGCTTCTATATTTACAAGATTTGGGATGCTTAAAGAGTCAAGAGATGGGGTAAGAGAAACCAAAGGCATTATTTTATAGGTTTGGGGATGGAGGTAGGTGAGGGAGATTTAGGTGTGAATATGAGGATGAGACAGAATAAAATAAGGGTGGTTGATGGATTATGTAAGTTTAATTAATGTGTGAGAAGAGTGTAGGGTATATTGTTGTGTAAGAAATGTATGGGGAAATTATGGAGCAATTACACAATGATTTCATGAAAATTGTGCGGCGACACTAGTTTTATGTGTATTTTATGATTTTTAGTTGTTTTTCGTATTTTATAATGTTTTTTATTTTATATGTTTTGAGGTATGACCTTATGCACAAGATATGTTTTCTAGTGTCTACATATTTTTCCTCTTCTTGAATTGTCTCTTGTAGTGGGCAACATGCAATGTAAAATTTTAATCTTGTGTGGGGTTTTCAAACCCTACAATGAAGACTATTATGCAAGTGTGTTTAGACATGTACCATGAAACAAGTTTAGATAGGAGCTTGGAAATGTTGATTGATGGATCACTTGATGAACTATATGAAGGGATTAATAGGTTGATTTCACAAGGAGATGACTATGATTACCATGCAAATGGGTGTGAGATAATGATTGATTAATTAACGAATAGATTTTTTTCATATAAATAATGAGAAAAGGATGTTGAAATAATATCCCCCTCAAGTGATACTTTTTGGGACCTAACCACATGCAAGACAAAAAGTGGAAATCGATGATGATGGAAAAGTGACCTTGGAATAGGGAATATTTATGGAAGGCAATGAAAATGTTTCCTAAGCCTTTTGTAAGGTGGAAAGTGTCAATGATAAAAAAATGGATCGTATTAGATAGTTATTGATGACATGGTTGAGATAAATTGATTGAGCATGGTGAAAATGTTGTCTCATCTGTGTGGGATGATAATGAAAAGTGATAATGATAGTAGTTGACATTTTTAGGGAAATATACAAGATGAAAAGTGATAGAGGTTTTTTTATGAAGTCATCACAATCTTGTGTCCCACGCATTTTTCTGATTTTGTACTTTCATAAAAATATGTCAACAACCAAAACATGACAAACACATATTAAATAACCAAGCATGTGTTTTTAAGAGCTTATAAATACCAAGGTGCGGGACATCCCTGAATTTACTTGATTTTTTTAAAGTTTTTATAGTATTTTAAAATATTTATTTACTAGTGATTTAAAATATTTTTGGCCACCAAGTGGGACATACTTATATGCTTTTATATCAAGAAAATTGGGATACACTTATCTACTTATTAAGAAGAAAGTATTTGGAAAATGGAATGGCATAAGTAGCATGGTTGTGAATGGACATGGTATGAAACAACATTTTGGTGATCATATTGACAAGCATGAAGGTGTGTAGCATGAGACAAGAGATAGACTACAACATGAGGTTGAATAAGATTTAAAACATAACCAGAAACATATTATCCATGTTTATTATTGAGATCTAATGTGTGCACAAGTGATAGGTAATTACAACTTGAGATGAAGACATGTAAGAAAACATTAGATTAGACTAAATAATGTGTAGGAGGATTGTGATAGTTTATTGGTGAATGGATGGGTAAATAAGCATTCATAAATTGTTATACTTCTAATCGAGGCATCCATATCCACGATGGAGATGTATTTTATTCTAGTTGAAACTTCACTCTACATCCAGCTAGGCATTTGTATCCTTGGTAGGGATACTTGAAAGGCCCCTAGAGAGATTTTATTATTTCCTTTTTTTTAAAAATAGATTTTTTTCTGTTGAAAGGATATTGAAAAAAATATATATTGTTTGTTTTGAGGGGGTTAAGAACCACCATTGGTTGGATGGAAGGATATGAATGAGTGAGTGAAGAGAACATTGGCTAGTGTCGCATTGTTTCTTTTTGGACATTCACAACACATTTTAAAAATGGGTTATAGTGATTGGACCTTTTAGAGGATAAATTTACTAGGTGAAAATAGAGAAAAAGTGCAAATGAATTGTGTAGCGCAAATAGATGGTGTAGGGAATCTCAATCGGGAGATATGTTGGAAAGATAGTGATAGCTCTTGAAAGTTATGACTCAAACCATGATATTGAATGTGGATGAATTGTAATGGAATTATATGAGTTTGAAAGACAACTGAAGAAAAATCTATAAGGATGATAGAACGTGTGGGGAAAGAACATTTGGGGTAAGTAGATGATTATTTCAAAGTTTTGCTATTTTTATTTTTGTGGGATTTGGAAATCCTATATGATTGTTAGTGAGGAATGTGATTATGTTAGTTTGAACATGATGAAACTTGTGGGGAATCAAGACATGTTTCGGTCCCGGATGAATGAAGTAGAAAGGGATGTGCCCCTTTTTGACAAGTTGACAATGGAGACAAGTAAAATTCCCCCAAATTTGTGGGTTGACATGATGAATGTAGCACATGAGGTGATGAAGAAGCTAGAAAATGTTTTGTATAATGGGATGATGTATGATAATGTTAGTGAAAATGTAGCACGGATGCCAATGATTGTGAATAAAATGAAAATTATTTGGAGACATGACTATGGGGATATAAAATAAACAATTAATATGAAATGAGAATGTTGAGGTGGTGAAATAGGTGTTATGAGAAGCATATGTGAGGAGATAATTTCTATAAGATGATGAGTTGAGAATAGGTATATGTTATTTGTGAAAAAAATTAAGAAGCATTAATAAGATGATAATTGTTGGAGTAATGGGGACCGTAGGTTTGTGTTGTAATATTAATTCAATAAGATGAGTGTAGTCTTTTATTTTACCAAACAGCCCAAGGCACGTTGGCACATCACTCAACCGGAACTAAGCGCTCACCTAAAGCACACAAGGGTACCAGTTTACTCTTTTATGGAAAAATTTTCAAGGAGTTAGCATGAAAAACATATATATAATCCAAGTCCATATTAATCATTCAAAAGTAAACATGAACAAATCTAGATCACAACCATAGTGCATGAAGAATTATATAAGAACTAAGATCATATTCACCATACACAATCCAGAAATAGATATGTCAATAACCATTATCCAGCCACATAGATCCATTGTTTTAATTACTACAAAACACAGAAGTTGGATACATACATAACAGTGTCACCATAAGCCATGCGCGCTCATAACTAGCAACATAACCTTACTACAAGTTATCTCTCTCAAACCATGCAAATCAATACATATTTATAGGTAGTGGGGACTTTCCCTTCACTACTCATGCATTCTCCAAAAATAGCCCACATGCTAGAAATATCCATGCATGTGTTACAAGTCAACTACAAGAGCATGCAAGCTCACTAATAATAGATTATCTTCTATATTAAACTATAGATCTAATTCTATTAATAGTTGGAACTATGCATAACATCTTAATTTCCCTTGCATGAGATCTCTCTCAAACTAAACTTTACTTGAACTAAAATTATTCATGTTCTATTCTTATCTCCAAAACCTTGTTTGGTCACTACTCCAACCATTCATCTTCTAGTTCTACAAAAATGTGGCTAAGTCCCAAATACATTAGGCCCAGTGCGAGTCTTCATGTACTGTCTATTCAAATTTTGTGTGTTCCTTCATGCCTAACTACCATGTGTCAAAACCCCTCGTACTGCTTATACTTAGTATCTTTTAGGGGTCCAATATTACCCCACACTAGTTGGATTTCCACCCTTGGCAATTCTTCGTTCACTAGGTACAAAAACTCCAAGAAGAAGAATACAATTTCAAAATGGAAAAATTACAAAATGAGCAACATACCAGGAAGAGCTAAGGCACTTGGAAGATCTCAGGAAAATTTACATCAACTTCACTCACCAATTTCTTGATCTCCTCCAACTCTTTTATGACTCTTCCTTTTACTTGGTGGGAGTGATCTCCTCAACCCTACCTTTTAACTCCATTAGGAACACCTTTATTTCTATGCAAGTGTCATCGAATTTATTTATATGTTCTAGTATAGAATTATAGAACTCACCAATTCTCTGCTCAAGCTTCGTGCGCTTTTCCTTAACCTTTTATTTATGTGTTGTGGTATCCAATATCAATTGAGTGCACTCAATTTTATTGGTTGGGGTCCTCTCCTATATTGTCTTCAAGGTAGCTTTCTCATCCACCAACCTAGCATAGACATACAACTCACACTCTGGCATCTATTGAAGCTAATATATGCTTTTGTATTTGCTTCCTTGAGTTGGGCGAGAAAGTCCTCCAACTTAGTGATCCTAGCTTTCTACTGCAATTTAATTATTCTTCTTCTTATGTGATCTCCTCCTCCATAGGCCCTCTTGTTTGATATTAACCAGAGCACGTAAACTACATATTCTAAGTACTCCATCTTGTCCCCATAATATGTCTTGTTCCAGACTCACTAAAGAAGGACATTATCCCAATATTTTTTTACAAGTGCATCGGATCTATCATATGCCTCCTTAGTTCTGCCATGTTCACCCCACAAGCCCTTACGCATTCGATCTATTTCTTGTTCCTTCTCCTTATTATCAGCCACAAGGGTGCATACCGTGGCACTTGAATCTAAATTTTTTTACCACTTTCGAGGCCATCTTATTTAAGGCATTGCACACCTACTCATTTGTCAAGTGATTAGGGTCTATGGCCTTATACTTTTTCTGGATTTTCTATAAGATCATTGTTTTGATCACATGATCATGACTTCAAATTTTGGCTCCTCTGAATGCGAATGTAGATTCGACTCATCATCTTCTCTATCTTGGAAACTCTTCCCTCTAGGTCTAGTATCTCCCAAGCATGTAATTTCTCCATAGGTATTGTATTTTGTAATCACACTCGTAACACTTTCATTGGGTCATCTACAAAATCCATATGTGGTGACCTTGGGGTCCACCATTTCCTATGTGCCTTCATCTTTGATTGTTGCTTCTTTGGGGTAGGGGTGCTAGTACCTGTCCCCAACCCTTTATCCTCCTTGATAAAAAAGGTATCACCTTTGTCTTTCTCTTCTTGTTTCTTTGTTACTGGGATCTTATCTTGTTTTCCAGTCATGGGCACTTTATTCTTTTTGAGTGCTTGACCTTTGTTTTCTGATTTTCTTCAAATTCTTGTTCCAATTCCTCATGTAAGGAAGTGCCTACCTTCTCCAAATCTTCTTCTTCTCCTGTATCTGTCTCAAAACTAGATATCACTTGTGCCTTAGTGCACTTATCCTTTTCTTTCCTGTGTTACCTTATTACGAGGTCCCGGTTCCTCCACTACTACTTACGTGAGTATAGAAATTCATTTTTCGAGAAGTGTCAAGTTTTCCCTCTTCTTCACCACCTCCTTATTCCTCTTCTATATCTTTTCATGCACTGCTGGACATGCGACACTTGTGTTCCCCTAGGTTGTGGAAAAGTTGAGTCTGTAACCTCCACTTCGAATCCTTGAGTCTTTGGCTACAACTACACAAACACTCTGCTAATGAAACCTTTAATGGTAATAGCTTACCTGTGGGTGTAAATCAATTTGGTCTGGCTCCAAGGCCTCTAAGTAAATGAGTATGGAATCATACCTATACGTTGTACGTAATGTGTGCATATCAGAATCAACCTTGTCTACCTCATAGGTTAACTTTTGTGTGTCCTTAAGCCTATTAATAAAGCACTTAAGGTACTTTGCTGAGAATGCAAATGGAAGTTTGCACCAAGGACTCATCTCACCTTTAACCATTCTAAAATGAGCCAAGCTAAAATGTTGCATCACCACAAACTTTACCTGTTCCCCAACGACTATGGGTAACTCACACGGAATGCACCACTTGTTCTCAAAGGCTTCGTGCATTGCATGTCAGTAATGTTGTCGTCCTCAAAATTCCCCTCTTTCGAAGTCAAGTTTCAAAAATTTTGAGTCTGTACCTTGGAGTATTGGGTCACGTCAAGCTTGGCATTGTTTGCATTTTTCCCTTTCATGGAGAATAGTTTAAAAATTTGGGCATACAAGTGGAGTTTCTTCTTCTTCTTTTTATTTCTTCCCACAGTCGGGAATGACAGGCATATCCTCCTCGTCAATTTTCACCTCAACATCCACGAGTAGTATGTGGATATCCCTAATTGGATGTGGCATGGCCATGTTTCAAGCAACAGCGGAAGCCTCCATGCATCCAAATGGAAAAACTCGGTGCATGGTCTAGGGACAGTCCTCAAATAAGCGCAGAGTTTTCGTGTGTCCCGGTTATAAAATGAAGGTAAAAAAATCTAAAATCAGCTAAGTTTGGAAGGCTCAGTGAGATGACACCACATGCCTCATCGGTGCAGCTTCAAGAGTCAAGGACGGGGGTGGTTCTCAAACTTGCGCCAGTCCTCCACATGTCCCATGTCCAAAGAGGGACAGATCTGATCATCAAAATTGACTAAGTATGGGTAGGTCGGTGGAGGCCTCCACGTGCCGCAATGGCACATTTTCAAAAGTGAAATCAAAGGGTCAATCTCCAAGTAGTGCCAGCCCGCCACGTGGTTAAATTCAATGTGAAGACAGAGTTTGTCATTGAAAATTCTAGGCACAGTAAGTGGAAGGAGACATGCGTTAGCTCGGCATAATTTCAAGAGGCATTTCCAAAGAGAAACTTAAATGAGCGCCATCCCTCCACATGTCTAGGGTTCAACGTGAGTCAAGTAGGAACAAACCCGACTCGGCTAAGTATGAAGGAACCGGTGGAGCTCTCCACATGTCAATCGGGTGCAACTTCAAAGGCAAAAAAACTATAGAAGGCATCCATGAGCACTCAATCAAATCCCATGGGTGGCCCAAATTCCAAGTTGTAAAAGAAAATTGAAATGGCCCATGTTTTAACTAGAAAATAATGTAATGGTTGTATATTTAAAAACTATTTTTTCTGTCATTAACGTTTCTTTTCAAATCAAGGATTTGAAGGGGCGTGGATGATTGGAATCGGTTGTAAATGTTTCTTGCTTTCTTGAGGAATTTGTAACTATCTCTTGCAAGCTATATCATGAGCTTTCAAAGCCATTGACGGGTTGGAATTTTGATATTTCTAAAGCGTAATTTTGAGTCTGAAGAAATCAATACATGGGTTTTCCCTTTTTCATGATTCCCTCTCTTCTTCTTGCTCTAATTTGTGAATCATTTAATCCTTGCATGATTATAAATGTTTTGTTCTAGTCTATACAATCTCAAGAACTTTGAGTCTACGGATTGTATCTGTTATAAACGTGAATGGTTCTATTCTATATTTCATTTGCTCAATACATATAAGGGTTTTCTCTACCATCTCTTTTACCTTAAAGTATTTCCTTCTTCTGCATCCCTCCTCTATTCAATTCTTCTATTCTCACGTATTGATAACTCCTCGGAAATAAAACACATTTCAAGATATCAGAAACCACCATTAAATGAAAGATTGTGCATATGTACATAGGTTTGTCCCTTGCTTTCAATAAGGGAACCTCTCCCATTAAAGATGATGGACTTGCTTGTCCCCAATTGTGGTTTCATCTCAAGTGCAAATTTGAAACCCAACAGTTTTTGGCGATTCTACTGGGGAATTGTTCAACAAATTTCCTTTCTAAAAGAACAACTAATTTGATCATTTCTTTGATCTGGCGATTCTAAGATACACTCATGGTAGAAGGGCTCTTGGAATTAAAGATCCCCAATTTCAACTCTTGGATCAACAAGATTTTCAACTTCCTCTAACAAGAAGAAATAGAAGAGCTCATTCCACAAGCACACCTCCTGTTGAAGACAGAGCTTTTGGTAGTAGCATTCCACAAGCACAACTTAGCCCTAATCTTTGTGCCTTAGTTCTTCTTTGGTGTCTTAGTTCCACTTCAAGCAATCTTTCCAAGGATGGCAACACCTCAGCCTTGGGGACAAAGAGTTGGGCCTCTGGCTCTTCCTCAACCATTGCAAGAGTTACCTAGGGGTAACAGGAAGAATATTCCCAAATTTAGAGGTGTTGTCAAATTACACCCTGATGAACACATTCCAGCCTTCATTGTTGCATGTGGGGTCCTGGGAGTTGAACATGAGGATGTCTCTATTAGGTTGTTTGTGGAAACCTTGCAAGACAATGCTATAGATTGGTTTTACCATCTTCCCTTTGGGACCATCACCGATTGGAATACTATGACAACTCAATTTGAGAAGTGTTTCAAACCTCTTTGAAGATGTGCATGCTTTGCTATCTCATATTTCTCAAATCAAGAAGGATCTTCATGAGCCTATGAGATAATTTGTGGCCAAGTTCAACAAGTTGATTAACAAGATTCCAGAAAATACTACACTGTTGATTAGATTTAGAATTGTTTCTTCTTGAATGCTCAATTTTTGGAAGTAAGATATGCCCCGAGGAGAGAAAATCTCACAACTTTGGATGTTGATAAAAAGATTGACCATCAATGTGGAAGATGACTTGATTATGTCTAGCAAGTTGAAAAGGGATTCTTTCAAATCCAAATCATCTTCTTCTTCTCCTTCTCCTAGAGGTAATGCAGATCAGTTGGTGTAAAAGTTGGCTAATGACCTCATTGCCATCAAGAAGCAATTAGCTCAGCATGCTCCATATCAAGATGTTCCAAGGAAGAACTTTAAACCTAAGAACCACTTGCCCTCTTCTCAAACCAGGTTGGCTATTGAAGGTCCACCTCTCAAGGTGCCTATCAATGCTACTTGTGAGGTTCTTGAGCTTGATGATGAGGAATAAAATGGGATCTATGATGAACAAGAAGAGGAATTTGATGAAGAACTGGAGGATATTGGTGGGTCTCAAGTTCATTTCCTCACCACTAAAGGTGTGAATGATGAAGATGGCTATGATGATGTACTGGATGATATGAACAGTGAGTCATATGTTGTTATGACCCAGGAGTAGTCCAACAAAAAGGAAAAAGTAGTACAGCTTGTCAGGAAGTCTAAAGAGCTTCCTACAACTACCCCGGTGATTATAAGAAGAGGAACTCCTATTCTACTACTTCCACCCAAAAGGTAAGATCTACTAGTCCTTCCCCTCTACTTCTACTTCGAGAATTCTTGTCCAAAAATGATAAATCTAATAGATCAAAATCTCCTCCTACTCCTAGTAGTGATTCCCCATCCACATCTGGATCTTTTGACATTATAGACCATCTTAAAAAGACCAAGATTCAGATTTTGAGGCAGAGTTCTATCAAACCCATCCTAAAGCCTTTTCCAAAATGGTTAACTTTGTAAATTCTAAATCTAAAACCCCAGCCCATTCTTCTAAAGGCATTTTTCCCACTCCCTCTTCCTCACCTCAATCAAGCCTTGTGGCTGCAGTCACTTCCCTAATGAGAAAATTGAACCATTCTATGTGACCCTTCTCATAGCTGGCCATAAACTCAATAATTGTGTCATAGATTCAGGAGCATCAGATAATGTAATGCTTGTAAAAGTGGCTCATGCTTTGGGTATAACTTTGACCCACACTTATGGCTCTTGCTATTCTATGGAGAGTAAGAAAGTACCATTGGTTGGTAGAATTAAAGATGCACAAGTAGCTTTTACTATTTTTAGAGAAAAGGGTCTTAGCCACCATTTTGGTAGCTGATATTCCTCCTTCATATGGGATGTTGTTGAGTAGAAATTTTTGTAAGGAGGTAGGAGGGGAAATCCAAATGGATTGGTCACATGCCTTGATCCCTATCAACGGGAAGATGAAGAAGTTACTGCCTGAGAAACAAGCAAAGTATATTATGCAAAAGACAGATGATCCTAAATCACAAATATTGTATGAAGACATTAGGCATGGGAACTACATGATCATGTCACATAAGAGGAGAAAATTTTTTCAAAGGGAGTGTTGCTTGACCCTAATGGTGTGTGGACTTTGGAGTTTGATGGGAGTTGTTCTTTAGCTGGTTGGAGTTAGTGTAATGCTCATTTCTCCTAAGGGTAAGGTTCATCCTTTATCCTTTAAGTTTTAGTTTGAAAATACCAATAATACTTTTGAGTATGAGGCCCTCATTATTGGGTTGAGCATGGTGAAGGAAATGGTAGTGAAGAAGAACCTCCTTACTCGTGGAGATGCAGAGCTAATTATAAAACAAGTTAGAGACCTTTATTAGGTAAAGAACAGAAGGTTGAAGCACTATAGGAATCTGGTTTGGGATTCCATTGAATTCCTTGATGCTTTTTCCATTGAAGTTGTGCCAAGGGAAAGGAACACTAGGGCTGACTCTCTAGTTATTTTGGGGTCCTTGTTGATTCCTCATCCTGATTTCCCTCAAGAGAAATTCACCATTGAGATGATCCATAGACCCAGTGTGCCTAAAAATGCAAATAATTGGAAATTTTTCAATGATGACCAGCATTTTCTTTCTTTCTTGGAGCTCAGAGACAACTTTGATCAGTTGTACTTTGAAGGAAGTGACAATCTACCTAGAGAGTGTGTGTCATCAAATGAAGAGGGTGTCAAAGAAGAGATGGATCAAGATGGATGCATCAAACTGAAAGGAAACAAAATTCCTAAAGGGATGGTGAGTTTGGAGGATCTTTTTGATAAACATGATAGATATATGAAGTCTAAAGTTTCCCAAGGAGCCCGACAATCTGCTGAGACTAAGAAAGTGAATATTAGGAGTCTTGATGATCCCAAAATGGTCAACATTGGAAAATGTTGCACTCAGGAAGAGAAAAAGAAGGTGGTGAATTTTTGAAGAGGTATGTTGATGTTTTGGCTTACTCTTATGATGATCTTAAGGCTTTTTAGCCTAAAGAAATGCAACATTTCATTCCTCTTAATCCTAGGATCAAACCCTTCAAATAGAAACAAAGGAAATATAATCCAAAGATAGCTGATACAATTTTCCAAGAAATACAAAAGCTTTTGAAGGCTAAGATCATCTTCCCCATCCACCATTCAATGTGGATTGCTAATATAGTGCCTATCAAAAAGAAGAATGGTGAGATCCGGATCTGTGTGGACTTCAGAAATCTAAATCAAGGTTCTTTGAAGGACAACTATCCTCTCCCCATGATGGACCAAGTATTGCAAGTTGTCATAGGCTCAAAGATGTTATCTATGTTAGATGGATTCTCGGGGTACAATCAAGTAGAGGTGAATACTGTAGATCAACATAAGACTTCCTTTACTACTCCTTGGGGCACCTTTGCATACAAGAGGATGTCATTTGGTCTCATCAATGTTGGTGCTACTTTCCAGAGGGCCATGGATTTGGCTTTTGGTGGTTTGAAAGGAAAATGCATTGTTGTGTATTTGAATGACTTGATAGTGTTTTCTAAAGCAAGAAAAATCACTTCCAACACCTTGAAACAGTATTGCAGAAGTGTAGAGAGCATGGGATTTCTTTAAATCCTAAGAAGTATATGTTTTGTGTCACAGAAGGAAAGTTGTTGGGACACATTTTTTCAAAGGAAGGGATCAAGATTGATCTAGAGAGAGTTCAGGCCATCCAACAAATTCCTCTTCCATCAAGTAAGAAAGGTGTCCATTCTTTCTTTGGTAAGATCAATTTCCTAAGGAGATTCATCCCCGATTTTGCAAAACTTACTATGAGCATTACTCACATGATGCAAGGAAGACAAATTTTGGTTAGTCCTACGAAGGAAGAAATCATTTGAGGACATTAAACAGGCTATTGCAAAGAATCCAATCTTGGCATGTCCTAACTTTAGCAAATATTTCATTATCTATTGTTATGCCACTAAAAATACCTTAGTTGTTGTGTTAGCCCAGAAGAACGCTTGAAGATCATGAGATCCCAATTGCATTCATGAGTTATGTCTTGAAAACTCATGAGCTAAAGTACACCATGATGGAGAAACATGCTTTTGTAGTTGTCAAATTTGTCAAGTAGTTTAGGTTTTACATCCTTAATTCTCATTTTGTGGTGTTGGTGCTTGATACAACAATCAAATCCATTCTTACTCAGCAAGAATTTGGAACCAAGAGAGGTAATTGGGTAGCAAAGGTGCAAGAGTATGATCTTGATATCAGGAAAACAAAGTTGGTTCGAGGTAAGGGCCTATGTGAAATCATTGTTGAAGGAGTTTCAAGGAGTTGTCCAAAGATGGAGTTGATGTCCCTGTTGTTCTGTTCCTCAGCTTGACATATGTATGGTATGATGACATTGCTCACTTTCTGACCTATGGAGAGTTTCCATCTCACTTGAGTGCCAAAGAGAAGAGAGCCATCAAACTGAGGTCTGCACAATATGTGTTATGGGAGAATGCTTTGTTCAAACGAGGCATAGATGGAATGTTTTTAAGTGTGTAGACAAGGAACAACAAAAGAAGTTTTTCTCTACTTTCATGACCAGGCTTGTGGAGGACATTTTCTCCTCTACCGTAATGGCTCATAAAATACTTCATGCTAGTTATTATTGGCCCACTCTGTTCAGAGATGCATCAAAATAGGTTGGTAAGTGTGAAGCATGCCAAACGTTTGTTGGAAGACCTAAGTTGGTTGCTTTTCCTCTCAATCCTATAGTGATTGAAGAGCCATTTCAACAATGGGGTTTAGACTTCATTGGAACACTCAATCCATCTTCTAGTGTTGGGCATACCCATGTGTTGACTACCACATATTACTTCACCAAGTGGGTGGAATCCATCTCGAGTCAAGAGCACTACTTCTGAGGTAGTTGAAATTTTATTAAGGAGAACATATTGATAAGGTTTGGGGTACCAAACAAAATTGTGACTGATAATGCCTCAAACTTTTCTTTTGTTGAGATGATGGACTTCTGCTATGGGTATGGGATCTCGCTTGCTCATTCTTCATTATTACTACCCCCCGAGGAATGGACAGTAGAATCAACAAATAAGAACTAGGTGAACATAGTTAGAAAGCTTGTAAGTGATTCTCGGAGGAATTGGCATAAGAAGCTATATGATGCACTTTGGTTTGATAGAATTACACCCAAGAGAACAATTAGAATGTCTCCTTACCAAGTGGTGTATGGTGTGGAAGCTCAACTGCCATTCACGGTGGAATTCCCAACCTTGCATCTAATGAAAGCCATTGAAGATTCAAGTTTTAGTAGCTCTTTGGACAAGAGAATTTTATACCTTCAGAAGCTTGATGAGGATAGATTGCAAGTGGTTGACAGGATAGCAGCTCATCAGTTGAAAGTGAAGGATTTTTTTGACAAGAAAGCCAAACCCATAGTTTTCCAAGTGGGAGACATTGTGTTGCTTTGGGACAAAAGACATGAGCCATAAGGAAGCCATGGTAAGTTTGATTCTCTTTGGCTTGGTCCTTTTAGAATCAGACATTTTGCTAGAGAGAACTATTTTTATCTGGATTACATGGATGGTTCTCCTCTCCCACTTCCTTATAGTGGGTAGTATCTAAAGTTGTTCAAGTCCTAGGTGACTAGGTGGTCCTTTATGTATATTTTGTACAATGTTTTGGTTTTGGGTCGTTCCTTTGTGTTTCATTTCTATTCTTCCCTTTTGGTTTGTTTTGTTTCTTTTTCATGTCTTGTGTGTGTTTCCTTGTATTGGTTTTACTTTGAATCTATTGCCCAATGGATAAGGCACTATTCCTCTTTCCCATAGTTATATGTAGCTCTTGATCTTGCCTTGTGTCTTTGTTCCAAGTTAATTCATCCCTAGAAAGAGCCAACTATTTTCATCCTTAAAATTTTCCTCTTTTGAATTCAAGTTTCAAAAAATTTATGTACCTTGGATTATTGGGTTGTCACGTCGAGCTGGTATTGTTTGCATTTTTCCCTTTCATGGAGAATAGTTTAAAAATCAAGGCGTACAAGTGGAGTTTTTTTTTCTTCTTCTGTTTATTTCTTCCCACAGTCATGAATGAAAGGCATTCCTCCTCATCAATTTTCACCTCAGCATCCATGATTAGTACGTGGATATCCCTGATTGGATGTGGCATGGCCATGTTTCAAGAAATAGCGGAAGCCTCCACGTGTCCAAATGGCGTAACTCCGGGGGGGTCTAGGGGATAGTCCTCAAATAAGCGCAAGTTTTCCACTTGTCCCAGGTACAAAATGAAGGTAAAACAAGCTAAAATCATATAAGTATGGAAGGCTCAGCGAACGGCGCCATGTGCCTCATCGGCGTAGCTTTAAGAGTCAAAGATGGAGGCAGCTCTCAAACTTGCGTCAGTCCTCCACATATCCCAAGACCAAAAGGGAAAGAGCCGATCATCAAAATTGACTAAGTATGGGTGGGTTAGCGGAGGCCTCCACGTGCCACAACGGTGCATTTTCAAAGGTGAAATCAAAGGTTAGTCTCCAAGTAGTGCAGCATGCCACGTGGTTAAAGTCAATGAGGAGGTAGAGTTGGCCGTTGAAAATTCTAGGCCTGATGGAAGGAGACACGCGTCAACTTGGCGTAATTTCAAGAGGCATTTCCAAAGCAAAAAATCCAATGAGTGCCAACCCTCCACGTGTTTAGGGATCAACGTGAGTCAAGCAAGAACAAACCTGACTTAGCTAAGTATGAAGGAACCGACGGAGCTCTCCATGTGTCAATCAGGCGCAGCTTCAAAGGAAAAATAATACAGATAGCGTCCACAAGCCCACTCCAATCAATTTCTCCCATGTGGGTGGCCAAAATTCAAAGTTGTAAAAGCAAATCGAACGCCCATGTTTTAATTGGAAAAATAATGTAACGGTCGTATATTTAAAAAACTATTTTTTCCGCCATTAATGTTTTTTTGAAAATCAAGGATTCGAAGGGCGTGGATGATTGGATTAAGTTGTAACTGTTTCTTGCTTGCTTGAGGAAGTTGTAACCATCTCTTGCGAGCTATATCATGAGCTTTCAAAACCATTGTAGGGGTTGGAATTTTGATATTTCTAAATCTGTAATTTTGAGTCTGAAGAAATCAATACACGGGTTTTCCCTTTTTCCTCTGTTCCCTCTCTTCTTCTTGCTCTAATTCATGAATCATTTAATCTTTGCATGCTTAGAAACTTTGTGTTCTAGTCTATATAATCTCAAGAACTTTGAGTCTACGGATTGTATCTGGTTATAAACGTGAATGGTTCTATTCTATATTTCATTTCTCAATACATATAAGGGTTTTCTCTGTCATCTCTTTCCCCTAAAAGTATTGCCTTCTTCTGCATCCCTCCTCTATTCAAGTCTTCTATTCTCACGTATTGATAACTCCTCAGGCAATAAAACACATTTCAAGATATCAGAAACCACCATTAAATGAAAGATTGTGCATATGTACATAGGTTTGGCCCCTGCTTTCAATAAGGGAACCTCTCCCATTAAAGAGGAGGGACTTGTTTGTCCCTAACTGTGGTTTCATCTCAAGTGCAAATCTGAAACCCAACACGTACCATTTGTCTATTTGTTCCTTGTAAATGTTTGATATAGTACCGTTGCAAGTAAATCCTACAAATTACACTACAAGTGATGGATCTACTAGTGGGTAAACCCATATATTTCCGTCAGGTCCATCTAGGACACCTATTTCCCAAAATACTATCAATAGAAGGATGGAACCCCATGTAATATTCTCTCCTTCCTCATTCTGTAGTCATGCCTCCTCTATGATATTGTCTACAACATACTGGGAAAAATTGTAGTGTGCCCTCTTCGAGATTCTATAGGCCACATACAAGAACCTCTTATTTATGTCATTCCATCTCTCTGAAGCACCTAATTTTTAACTCATGAGTCGAAGTGACCTTGAGTGTTGGATCATCCAAATCCAAAATGGTTTGTGCCCTACCTCCCTTCTCATAGCACAATTTCTTTACAATCTCCTCAATCTTAGCTATGGCATGCAGATCTAGAGACATATCCTCCCTCGTGTTCCTTAACCTCGTAACTCGTTCATTTAGTTGGCCCGTGAGATACATCATTCTTCCCGCAAAGAAAAAAAGAAGTCTTCATGCACTCGTGACTTCAGCCACTGAAAAGATGTATGAGTTTTGCGAAGAATGGAAGCTCCCACAATTGTAAAACACCATTTTTTTCCAATT
Organism: Taxus wallichiana var. yunnanensis; assembly: GCA_018340775.1. Lineage (NCBI taxonomy): Eukaryota > Viridiplantae > Streptophyta > Pinopsida > Cupressales > Taxaceae > Taxus > Taxus wallichiana. The sequence continues at coordinate 13,118,488 of CM031243.1, forward strand.
CTCTTTGTAATGATTCATCAACTCGAGATTTTTCAAAGCATCATTTTCCCCGGGAGTACCTTTACCAATTTTTCCCTCATTTTCCTCTATGCGGTGGTTAAACTCACTAATTTTACAACGAGTGAGCTTTGATTTCCACAATTCCACCCATAAAACACCAGGAGGGTACTGCATTTCAGAATATATTTCTTCTAAGGGATCCTCTCTCACTACCTCGGGCCTCTTTGTTCGTAACTTCACGGGTGCCATTTTGTTGTAAATGCATGCCCTAGGTGTTCTATCTTCCAAATTCCTTTAACCCTTCTCTATCCGAAACTCGTGACTTCTAATCACTTAAAATGCACACACCCCTTCACTTTTTCGATGTTGACTCCAACTCGCCTCATAATAAGGATCCTTCGCATAGCTCTCAAACACTTTTGTTTTGAAACACTTCTTCTACGTTCTTTGTTGCTTGTCAATCCACTTGGTATCACTCTAATTTCTTCGGAAGAAAGGTATCCAAATGACTACCCTAACCCCTTTATTTATAATTTTTTATGACCCCTCAATGGTCCAATTTGTACTTGACCCACACTTTTAAGTTACTTTTTCCATAAAGTCCCTTTTCCCTTTTGACAACTTTTGTGACTTCACCCCGCATGCTATAGTCGTAACCTTATGGCATACTAATATTACTTTTCTTCCTCATACCTCCTTGCACACCTCTCTCCGCCAAAGTACAAAACCTCTGTGTCATATCCCAAGTAGTTTCCCATGCCATTGCTACCTCGCGTTACATTGTGCGATCAATTTTCTGCGTGGTCTTCAATCATCTCAACCTTCCTCAGAACACCTTATGCACAGTACTTATCCACTTCCATGCTAATATTCCCAAACGATCCTTTAACCAAGCCAACCTGTAATAGAGGGCGCAAACCATTTTTATCTTTGTACTTCAATCCACCCCACACTAAGGGTATGTGCGATCCTCTGTGCATGAAATCACTAGATAGTAATTAGCTTTTGGCATGCAAGTGCGCTTATTACACAAAAAAATGAACTAAATTGACAAAGCATAACAACAATGAAAGGAAACACATATAAAGGAATGCATTAAAGGAAATCTAATCTAAATGGAAATACCTTATTACAAACACCAAGAAGACTTATTTATAGTAGGGATTTAGCCTACTCCTGTTAAAGTAACTAGGTAACCGTGTCCCATCCAACACCTAAATCAAGTATGTAAGTCACAACATATGGTCCCAACTAATGCACTTTGAGCTTCCCAGGGTGGTGCAAAATTTTTGAATCATACAGAAGAACCATCTATCCAACTTCAATCTTTTTATCCTTGATATGCCTATCATGCCATGCCTTTTGCCTGGCCTTCTCTATCTTGATTCCATCTAGAAATGGTGCACCTTTCATCCAACTGCATCAGTTTATCAATGCACTCTTCTAATGCTTGTTCATCATCTAGACCTCTGCATGCACAATACGCAAAGAAGGTAACATGAATTCCACTGGTAAAACATCCTCCGCGCAAAAACCAACTAAAAGGGTGTGGCCTTATTCAACCTCTTGTAGGTTTTCCTATATGCCCAAAGTACAATAGAGACTTTATCATCCTATTCCTTCCTTCCAACGTCACAAATCTTTGTCAATGTATGTCCCAATATCTTGTTAAATGCCTCAGCAGTGTCATTGGCCTATGAGTGATAGGGTGTTGTTTTATGGTGTGCCACCATAAATTCTATCAATGGTATCCTGATGGTCTCATTAAGGAAATGAGTGCCTCTATCACTTCTCGAGACTTAGTGGACATCGATACTGTTGATTATTTTTTCCCATAGAAATTGTGTTGTCATGTAATCCTTTGTAGGCACTGCTTCTGCCCACCTTGTAAGATAATATGTAAAAGTTATAATGTAGTGCCATCCATTCCTACGTGCGGTGGGGAAATAGGACCCACAAAGTCAATTGCCCACTTTTCAAAAAAAAATTCAATAGCAATAGTCCTCAAAGGCATTTCATCTTTATGCCCATGTTTTCCAAGGTGCTAACGGTGGTCATGTGCCTTACAATATTCAATGCAATCCTTATAAATCATTTCCCACCACAAGCCTACCAATAAAATCTTGTGCGCAGTGGCATTTCATACATAATGTCCACCTGTAATTCCACCATGAAATTCCTAACTTTTATAAATCCTCGCTAATTAACATGTAAGGTGTGACGCGTATAGAAAGTATTTTCTTCTCCAAAGCTTTCATCCCTTCAGCACCAAACTTGTATGTAGGAATACAACAATAAATTCTAAGTCAAAGGGTGCATGGTTCAATATGAACAATTGTGCATCTAAAATTGTGTCCTCAATGCTTTGTGCATCCTCATCGGAGTTAATTCTTGACAAATGATCTGGTCCTAAGTTACTCTTTCTTGGCTTTACTACAACTATAAATTCAAATTCTTGGAACAACAAGAATCCAACGACATATGTGCCCCTACAAAATGGGCTTGTTTACCAAGTACTTAAGTGTCATGTGATTTGTATAGAAAATAAAAAGATTTTTCAACAAGTATTGTCAAAACTTATTCAACGCGTAAATCATGGACATCGCTCGCACTCTATAGTTGTATAATTTTGTTCAGATGGGGTCAATTTCCTTCTTGCAAAGCAAATAGGATGATCAACGATAACTTATGTAGGATGGGCTAATATTGTGCCAATGGCCATGCTAGAGGCATCAACATGCACATGGAATGGTTTGGTCCAATAAGGAAAGTACAAAATATGCACAGACGTAAACCTTTCCTTCAATGTCTCAAATGTTGTTGTGCTTCACCCCAATGGAACTTTCCCTTACTCTTCAAAAATTTCTCTAAGGGCACGGATATCTAGCATAACCTTTGATAAACTTCCTGTAATAACCTGTGTGCCCCTAGAATCCACACACCTCACTCTGGTTAGTAGGTTCCTCTAAGCCCAAAATAACAACAACCTTAGCAAGATCTACCAACAAGCCTTCTTTATAGATAATATGTCCCAACAAAGTCCCAAAGGGTGTAGAAAAAATGCACTTCTTAATGTTTAAGGAGATGCTCAATTGTCGAAACCTCTCAAACATAATTCTTAAATTGTCAAAATGATCTTTCACTAGCCCATAAACTATCCAATCATCCAAGTAAACCTAAAAAACTTATGAATGAAGTCTGGAATGCTTGCACAACAATACACAAAAATAATGCAGGCACATTCTTCAATCCAAAAGGCATAATTGTATATGCAAAACTCCCCATTTAGTGGTGAAAGTTGTATTTTCCTAATCTTCTTTAGCAATCCACACTTGATGATATCTAGAAAATCCATCAGTGAAGGAGTAGATTTGCGCCCTAAAACACCTTCCAGAATATCCTATGTAAATGGTGTGGGAAAGGGATCTATTACACACAAACATTCAACTCCCTATAATCCACAAAATTTTATCCTTCCATCTTTCTTTATTCTTATCACCATAGGGCTAACCCACTCTGACTCCTCAATGGGCTCAATAATTCTAGACTTCAACATCTTATCAATATCTTCCTTTATCTTGACATGTAGATTAGGATTCATCCTATAAGGCCTCTTCCTAACTAGGCACACACCTTCCTTTAACTTGATCCTCATCTCTCCCAAAGAGTGATGTACTCCTTTCAACTCATGATAGCCTCTAGGAAATAAGTCCGAAAGTCACACAGTAGCTCAATTATCTTCAAAACCTCTGATTCAAACCAATAATCACCAATGATGGCCTCCTTAGCTCTGCATTTGTCCCAATGTTGACCTTATTTGTTTTCATAGGCTCATGATATACATGTGCATCTTCTCATCTTCATTTTCTAAGACCTCTCATGCGTACTCTCAATATGATAAACATCCATATTTTCCACCTCCTCATCATCAATCATATGCACTAACTTTTTTTTTATTTTTCTAGGCAGAGGTGCACCCAAGTTGTTCTTCATATGTCTCTTCTTCTTCAAAATGCACTTCTAGATCGACTCACATAGTAATTCTGAATAAGTTCCTCAACCTTTGCACTATATCCCATAGTCAAGTGCTTCATAACCTGTAATGCCTCATTCACTGGAGGTTTAGTAGAAAAATAGTCAAAGGTCTGAATCATACCTAGTAGTCAATTCTTACCAATTCCTTGTTTCTCTATTCAACTTTTATAAACATACCACACGCGCATGCAACCTCGCAAGGTGAAGTAGAACTTGTGCACCCACATAGTGAAGGTGGTAAGGCCTCCTGCCCCTCTATCTAGAGTCTCTCACACTTCTAAACATGATGTGAAGCAAAATCCTTCCCATGGAATTCACATGTCTTGGTAGGTGCATTCTCCGAAGAAATACTAGTAGAGAAGGTGATTCTCACTTCCCACCACTCTAAAAGACCATCTTTGTGTACCATCCACTAGCGCGTTGCTGTCCCACACAAGGTATATACCAGCATATTCCTTCTTTCCACTTGATTTATCCACTGGGCTTCCATAGTGCACATAAATACATCAAGATTTCCTTCGCCAGTGTACCTTGGTACATGGTTATTGCCTAAGAGCCTAACATAAAGTGGCATGCTTACATGAGTAACTACACTCTTCATCTCATGCCTAACCATTTCATAAGTCCCACACACCCAGTTGTCATAAGAAATGTTGGTTGTATCACTCATATACCGTGCATTATCCCATTGAATAACTCCTTCCTTTGATGGCTCAAGCACTTAGATGATCTCTAATGGTGTGCACATAAATTTTGTTCAAATCCTCTTCACTCAAAGGTTATACATAAGGTGAAGCTTTTCATCTGTCAAAGGGATGATCATGCTCCTCCTTGTTCTCAAAATTGATGTAACCTTTATTAAAGCATAGATCAACATTATTTGCATAACACCAAGGGTACCCAAGAAAGGCTGGGAAACTATATGCTTCGGAAAGTGCCAAGACTTCAAAGTCCCCAGTAAATTTGGCCCCTTGTATAGTAATAGTGGCATCCTTCAAAACTCCAATGGGCGTGGATTTGGTTTTTTTTTCCATATACAACACATTTCAAGATGGTTGTAATGGTGGTCTTCCCATCTGATTCCACATGTCTAAGGTGAGAACATTCACTTTTGCACCTGTATCAATCAAAATGTTACTCAAAAACCATCCATCAACAACTGCATTCAATGTGATCTCCTTTGTCATAATAAAGATTGTGAGGAGTAAATTTACATGCAATATCTATCTCTTGCACTCAACTCCAGTGCTTGGTATATTCTCCCTTAACCACTCTCCCAATAAAGGAATGATGTTCTCTTGGCGCAAGTAACTTACAAACCTCCTTCAAGTCATCAACATCTTTCTAAGGAAGATCAATTGTTTTTACCTATTCCAACTTACATGATTTCTCCTTCAAGCATTGGATATCACCCTACAAGTTTCTAATGACCTCCATAGTCTCCTAATAAACTTCCTTCTAATGGGAAGGATCTGGATACTTTACATGTAATACTTCCTATTTTGTAATGAAATTTTCTACTTCAAAGTCTCACAAGCGTGTGTAGCCTCAGCACGTGTAGTAACCATTACCGGGATTTTCTTAGGGTCATGTGCTAACTTTGGCATCCATTGATCTTCCATACAATGTCGTACTCTCACCATTCTCATGCCCTTATCCTGCTTGTGCTTCTTGCTCAGGTGCTCATACAAATCTGGGAATTTTTCATAATTGTGATTATTTCTGCACCAGGAGAAAATAATATTTCTGAGGGAATTCACGCTTATAATGATCAGGGGACCCACATGTATAACATTTTCCTCATGGGAAGTCACCTCTTCCACCACCATGACCTTAGCCTCTAAATCCTCCATGGTAACCTCTACCTCTACCACCTCCATCAAAGTGCCCTTCATTATGATTATGATTATGTTTCTCACCTTATTCCTTAGAATTGTTTACAACACTAGTCTGACATACACCATTTTTAATGACATCATGAATCTGATCAATCAATCTGTAATTCTCTATATCATGAGTGGTATATTTACAAATCTTACAATATCAAAATGCATTCTTCCTTATCACATGCTGCAACAATGGGGCACCTACTTGAATCATGATCCAAGTGATAGATCTCACAATTCAGCAACATGGTGTGCACCAATTTACGAGGGAAACTATCCTTAGTATGCCTTTACTTGCAATCCATACACCAAATACCACTACACGTCTCATGATTTGAATTAGCTAAAAAATTTTTCCAATTGTTTTCCCATAAATGCAATCTTAGCTTCCAAAAATGGACTAACTTCGTTTCTATGCTTCCCAACTACCTAATGTGCAAAGCGCCCTCAAGTTCCTCTGTGCGTCTATAAAAGTATTTGTGAGAGCACCCTTCGAAAGGAGTCATCAAACCTCCAACGAACCATTGAGCATGTTGAATAGGGTGGATATCATAGGATAAATTTGATAACAAAGTTTTAAAATAGGCATCATACTCCCTAACACTCTCATCCATGCTCTACTTGATGTTCTTCAACACATTGATGCTTATTTTTTTGAACTCAGGAATATGGAACTCTGCTAAGAAAGCATCACGGAGTGGTATACATCTACACAAGTCTTGTTTGGTCATACTTCTTATACCAACTATGTGCACACCCTTACAAAGTAGTAGCAAACTGACTTTCCTTATGCTCAGGAGCTATAATCCCCTTAGCACACCATAGTATCTCACACATATACATGTGTTCAGCTACATCTTCAATTCCTCTGTACTTTGGTAGGTGAAGGGACATCTTGAAATAAACTTGTTGGGGATGGTGCGGACCATGCCCACTTGATCTAGAACCTGTATTACCTCATGTATTCCCTCCTCCTCTAGAACCACTAGAACCACTAGATCCCAAACCACCTATTCATCCCTTTCCCCTCCTATGAGGGGCACCTAACCAGAGGATGTATTGCCTTGTGTTCCAACAATTATGCTAAATTGAACTCCCATAGTCTGCGAAGTTGTGCTACTTCTAGATGTAATACCAACGTTCGCATGCCCATGTTCTGTGATGACGCACCCAAAAATATACCCCAAACCAGATCCCCAAATAATGAAGATGACATCTGTGTTGCCATATGATGAATGCTATATGACTAAATCTTGAACTTAACGGAAATTTAAATCTATCTGTCACTACTCTACCACCCACACTAGCTTATTTATCAATAATTGTCACAGAAACTGGAAAACCAAGTGCAAGGGCTAGGTCACCATGAGGGATCAAATGTGTGCCCCCGGTCCTTGTACTTTCAACCATCATGCTCTCATTTGAGGTCGAAAGAGGGTTCTCTATCATGCTTACCCAAATGGGGAGTTCCAGATGCTCTAGCTCCATGTCTTCTACGTGAGCTCCAAATCCTTTGTGAGCCATCTCTCTCTGCAACACCATTTATTCCACAACATCATGTTACTTCACCAAATCCCTCTCACGCACCTCATTAAACTTAAGTCACCTTTCTTCTCTTTGTCTCTCTGTTTTTAGGTCTATATCTTTCACCACACCTGCTCCTACCCCCTGCGTGTGGTGGGGTTTAGCTAGCCATAAGACACTCTTCCAAATCTAGAGTCACAATCAAGATCTTAATTGCTAAAGGGATAGTGCACAAATAAGATCCTCTAGGTTCGTGCAAGAACTGGAACTCAACAACCTCTGGATAGGAATAAGTAGAAACAGTGTACTCTAAGGTGTAACTATGTAAAACACCACTCCACCAATGATTTACAATGTGTCCAAGTCAGATCGGCATCATGCAAATTTTGGTAATCTTCCTGTGTCCAAACAAGTGCTCTATACCTCCAATTTCTTTATGTGTATGCTACCAACCACTCATATAGCTCTATAGGGAAATAAGAAAAGAATGTCTCATAGAGCTCATGATACAAATTTTATTCAACCCACGCGCATGCATCAAATTCAAGTCCAGTGTTAAATCTGTGAGAAAAATATTCCTCTAAATTCTCTACCCAATCCTTAATGTTGGCCAAAGTCAACCAGTACGTCTTCATCATACAACATCCTTACAAATATCTTAAAAAGAGGTCCCAAAAATGGAACCAAAATGTAGTCTTTTATTTTACCAAATAGCCCAAGGCACACTGGCACATCACTCACCAGTAAATCCGAGCGCTCACCCAAAGCATACAAGGGTACGAGGTCCCTTTTTTATGCAGCTTTGTCAAGGATTTAGCATGATAGACATATATATAATCCAATTCCATATTAATCATTCAAAAGTAAACATGAAAAGATCTAGATCACAACCATAGTGCATGAAGAATTATATACGAATTAAGATCAGATTCACCATACACAATCCATAAATAGATATGTTAAAAACCATTATCCACCACGTAGATCCATTGTATTAATTATTGTAAAACATAGAAGTTGAATACATACATAACAATGTCACCATAAGTCATGTGTGCTCATAACTAGTAGCATAACCTTACTACAAGTTGTCTCTCTCAAACTGTGCAAATCAATACATATTTATAGGTAGTGGGGACTTGCCCTTCACTACTCATGCACTCTCCAAAAATATCCCACATGCTAGAAATATCCATGTGTGTGTTACAAGTCAACTACAAGAGCATGCAAGCTCACTAATAATAGATTATCTTCTAATATAAACTATAGATCTAATCCTATTAATATTTGGAACTCTGCATAATGTCTTAACTTCCTTGCGTGAGATTGGTCTCAAAATAGACTTTTTTGAGCTCGCTAGTCTTCATGTTCTATTCTTATCTCCAAAACCTTGCTTGGTCGCTACTCCAACCGTTCATCTTCCAGTTCTACCAAAATGTGGCTAAGTCCATAAAGTATTAGGCCCGGTGAGAGCCTTCACGCGTTATCTGTTCTAATTTTGTGTGTGCTTTCGCACCTAACTCGGCGCATCAAAACCCTTCGCGTCGCTTATACTCAGTATCTTTTAGGGGTCCAACAATGAGCTACGTGTAACATTTGTGGTGTAAAATAATGAATGTGCTTTGGATAGGATGAAACTTTGATAAGACAATGTCAAGAAGATGAGGATTTGAGATTATGTCCTTTTCAAGAAAAAAAAGCATGAGAGAAAGTGTTATGGACTCGTGAGGAAGACTTATAATAAGAGAATGTATGTTTTTAAAAATAGGAAGATTGAATAAGCATTGCGATGTGAGAGAATGAATTTTTTGAAAATATGAGGCTTGTGTAGGATTATGTAGGGTGGATAAGGTCTTGAGAACAAGCCCTTGTTAAGAGTAAGTGTGTGATCAAGTGTTGAAAACTTTGTAAGAAGATGTGGGATAATGGGATGAGTAAAGACAATAGATTATGTATGATGAGAAAGGGGAGCAAGTGACTTCATATCACTCTTTATGTTGATCAGATTTCTAGGTTGATTATACCAAAGATCCATTGTGATTGCATAACATTGAATCCTTTCTCCAAGCGTGGGACTTGCAAAAATGAGAAAGGAATCTCCAGAGAAGGTGGTTCCTATTCTCTCTATTTGCACACGAAAATGCAGAGGGTTTACTCAAAACCTAATCTAACTTGCCAAGGAGACAGGGTAAGAAGATGCATAAAAATAAACCTAAGCTAACAGAGGTGATGCACCGAGGAATGAAGAACACCTATCTTGCTAATAAACACAGACCATTCAAATGTGATGCAAGATCATGCATGATAACAAAATTTGCAAGTGAAAGACCAGGAGGATGCAAATGAACACAGAGAGGGTTGAGAATCATCCACAGATATGCATTACTTGCTCCAAAGATTGATACAATACACTACAAAATGCCAAGAGGTAGAGTCACATTATAGTTTTAAATGGGAGGTTCGAACTCCACAAATTCACCTGATAAAGAGAAGAAGGGAGGAGCAAAACAGAATGTTCGACCTTTAGAAAGAAGCCCCTCCTTACAATATATAGGAAGAATGAGAGAGGGAAGAGAGAGGAAATCCAGATCTACCCCAACCACTTCTAGGTTGCATTTAACTCATCTCATTATGGCAGAAGTGGCGAATCCTGGCAAAATGGTGGACTGTCTAGCAGAAACGGCGAACTGTCTGTTGTATTAAAGCTGGTTGTTGAAACGTCACTTCTGGCCATTATCACGCATCAGAGACGTTTCTTGATTTTTCTCTCCAAACTGAACCAAAATGCAAGATTGACCTGGAATCATGTAGAGAATTTCACCATCTTTCCATTGATATAAAGAACGTGAAAATCCGAGCTCTGGATCGAAAGATATGGCGATCTGAAGATTTAGGGCAAAAAACAGCAAAAACGGATCGGCGGGAAAATATTTGAGTTTTTCCCACGCACTGCCACTTGGATGACACGTGTCGGGCTCTGATTCATCCACGGGTTCATCCTCTGAAAATTCCTTTTGGGCCCTTAAACTTGGACACGTGGCACTATTTTATTGGTTCGGGCCTGAGGGGCGCACTTAGCAACTTTTCAACCTTTTGACACGTGGCACGTTTTGATTCGTTGGCGGCTCTTTCGGCTTTTCGCGTCTTCGCGTACTCTTGGCCCGGATGTCCCAAACTGTCTGGGACAAATTCTTCCGAACCGCCCGATTCGGGCTTCCTTGTCCCTCTTTGACCGTGAAGACACGTGGCAAGATCCCATTCGCTCTCGGCTCTCTTCGGCTTTTCACGTCCCACGCGTACTTTTGGCCCGGATGTCCCAAACGAAAGTCCTCTGCTTTTCGCCAAACCGGCCGGTTCATGGCCCTCACGTACTTTTGTCCCAACTATCCCTGATCGCCTCGGGACAAATATTTCCGAACCGCCCGAAATGGACTGACTTGCGCCAAACCGGCCGATCCGCCCTTCGCGTCCTTCGCGTACTCACGCCCGATGTCCCTGCATCGCCTGAAACAAAAGACTTAGTCAATTTTTTTCACCTTCGGCCGGTTCACCCTTTCGTCGTCCGCGCGTCCCCATGGCCCCGATGTCCTCTTTGCTGCATGGACCGCCTCGGCGGTTTTTCGGCCGATTCGGGCCCCGACGTCCCAACTGTCCCTAGTGCTGCCTTAGTCGATTTTCTCTGTATTTCGGCCTCAAGCCTGGCTCTTTGCAACTTTTTCACATACTTTTAAAACGTTGGGTTTTCTTCTTGGACAGGAGGGTTAGAGAGAAACCGAGGGGACCCCAGAAACATGATTTCAGCCTCAATCATTCTACTTGCTCTGGGATCGATAACTGATGCATGTTATCAAAATTACCCGTGGGGGAATTTTGGATAACAATTTTGGTGACTTTTCGGGGTCACCTGCCTGCTAGGTAGAAGATCAGTGGCCTTTTAACAATCCATTGGGCATGGAGTAATAACCTGAAGCCAACTTGATCTCTGATCCCGATCCTGATACCGCAACTCATTCTCGAGAGCACTCGAATCGTAAAAATTCAACCCGAGAGCGACAAAACTCGTGCCAAAGCACTTAGGGAAAAGAAACCTAACTACAACAAGACAATGTGCATACGCACTTAGAGGAATGAAATCTAGGCTAATATTTACAAGGGTAAACCTTTTCCTTTTTAGTAGAATGTTTAAGATAGATTTCGTTAATCGGAATCGGAGTTCTTCTCCATCCAATGCAGATAATTGGAAGGCATTACCACTTTTACATCTCGTGACCATGTAGGGGCCACTCCAAATGGCATCAAACTTGGAATGCCTTCCGGTTTCGCCCGATCCGCATCCCATTTCGTAACTAGGTCCCCCTCCGGAAGGTCCTTGCTCCGCCTTCTTATCAAACCATCTTTTTACTAAGGTCCGATCCTTTTCAATCATCAGAACTGCATGTTCTCTTATTTCTTCCAATTCCATCAACTCTGCATACCTTGCCTCCATTGGTTTGAACTCAGACAACTCCAACTGCTTCATGAGCTCCAATGCTGGAAATTCTAATGATATAGGCACACCCTCTTTCCCATAGACCAATTTGTAGGGAGAACTACCTGTAGACCTCTTTGGTGTTATCCTGTCAGCCCATAATGCTGATTTTAGCTTGGTATGCCATGTCCTTTGGTTTTCATCCAGAGTTCTTCTGATGATCCTTAGCAAATTTTTGTTCGTGGACTCTGCCTGTCCATTACCCTGTGGGTAATAATTTGAAGAGGTGCTTAAATAGATTCCATTCTTGACAGCCCATTCTGTAATCTTGGAACCTATGAATGCTAATGCATTATCTGATATGATAGTGGCAGCACACCGAACCTGGTCACTATTTCTTCATAAAAGTCTAGTATGTTAGACTCACTTGCCTCTTTGAGCGCTACTGCTTCGGTCCACTTGGTGAAATAGTCCGTCGCCGTGAGAATCCACTTGTGGCCTTGGCTTGAGTTTGGGTTGATGACCCCGACGAAGTCCAATCCCCATTGCATAAATGGTTGGTCAACCAAAATTGGGTGCAATGGAAGTGCTGCTAGTCTTTCTTTTCCCGTGAAGAGTGCACATTTCTTGCACTTTCTTATCCATGTATAGCAGTCACTGAACATTGTGGGCCAATAATACCCTACCTTCATTATCTTGAGAGTCTGTACTCGTGGGGTGAAATGTCCTCCGGAATCTCCATCGTGAAAATCTCGTAACACCCTCTCAATTTGACCTATCCCAATGCACCTCAATAGAACTCCATTGATGTCTTTCTTAAACAAAACACCATCAACAAACACATATGGAATGGCTTGTAATCTAAAGTATCTCCTCTTCGCTTTGCTCATTTCTGGAGGGCATAGGCCTATCTGTAGGAAGTGTATCATATTCTGAGTCCAACAGGGAGTGGGCACATCATCATTTTCCTGTTCTTGACCATCCTGTAGTACCAAGACAGCCTCTTTTCCATTACCTGCTTCAACTTGCTGACTCAAGGCTAGTTGTTCGCATAGTCCCTTCCCACGTACTAGTTTGGTGACCTTAATCTCGATGTCATATTCCATGACACGGGTTATCCATCCTGCACGTTTCTCATTCAGATCCTTGTTTAGAAGGAAGTCCTTGACTCCCGCATGAGAGACCAATAATTGGATCTTGTTGTTCGAGACTAGGTGCTTGAATTTCTTTAAACTCCTGATCACTGCAAGTACATGCTTTTCAATGAAAGAGTACCTAGTTTCGTATTCCTCCAAGCCTTGACTGAAGAAAGCAATTGGTTGTTCTAATCCTTCTTTGTTTTGTTGTGCCAGGATTGCAGAAATTGTGTCTCCACCACCAAAGGCGTATAGCATGAAACCCTTGGAGAAGTCTGGATTGACGAGAGTGGGAGCTTGAGATATAGCCTCTTTTATTGCCTCAAAACTTGCCTTGCCTTCAGATGTCCACTTAAATGCCATGCTCTTTTTTAACATCAGCGTTATTGGCTTTACGAGAGCTGCAAAGTTTGGAACAAACCTGCGGACAAAATTGATCCTTCCCAAGAAGCTTTGAAGAGCCTTCTTGTGACTTGGCAATGGCAACGCTCGAATTGCTTCAACTCTTTCTGGGTCAATCGTCAATCCCTCTTTTGAAACAATATGGCCTAGAAGTTTTCCCTCATGAGCCAGGAATATGCATTTTTTGGGATTCAATGATACCCCAAATCTTCTACACCTCTGAAATACCTGCCTCAGATGAAAGAGGTGATCCACTGCATTTTTGGAGAATACAGTGATGTCATCAAGATATATCAGAACTATTTTATTGATCAACCCCTTGAATGCCATATCCATTGCCCTTTGGAAAGTGGCTCCAACATTTGATAGGCCAAATGGCATCTTCTTGTAGGCATATGTGCCCCATTTGGTGGTGAAGGCTGTCTTGAACTGGTCTTCCTCCTTCACCATAATCTGATTGTAGCCTGAGTAGCCATCAAGTAGTGAAACCTCTCGGAGCCAGCCACAACTTGCAATATTTGCTCCATGGAAGGGAGTGGGTAATGGTCCTTGAGAGAGGCTCTATTCAAGTCTCTGAAGTCAACACACAATCTGATCTCCCCACTCTTCTTTCTGACTGGAACTAAGTTGGCAACCCAACTAGAATGCTTGATTGGGAATATGATCCTTGACTCAATCAGCTTGTCCAATTCTTTTCTCATGAGAGGCTCCATGTGTGGATTGACTGGTCTTTGTTTCTGCCTGACAGGCTTAGTATTTGGATCCAATTCGATGGTATGCTGAGCTAAGTTGGGATTGAAACCTTTCAAGTCTTCATAGCTCCAAGAAAACACATCAGGGAACTCTTGACACAACTATATGAACTCATACCTTTCTTGTTCAGTTGTCATCCTTCCAATTTGCAATGGTTTGTTCTCTTCTACCAAGATGGATACTGAATCCTCTCTCTTGACTTGAATGTTTGCTTTCTCCTTTCTAAACTGATCATTGGGATTAAAAATGGACTCCAAAGTGATAAGTCCCTTGGGCAGCTTGTTAGTTCTCAGCCTGTACCACTTGGTCACCATCGTTGTTCCAATTTTTCTTGATTCTTGGCCGAGAACTCACTTCTTCTCGCAAGAAATGGATGATTTGCTGGTCATTTTCAAACACTTGCCAACCGACATTGTTATCCGGCACCAAGGCCTCACAATCACGTGGATGTTTGGCTGTACCTTGTCTTGTTGAATGCTTTCCACAATGTCAAAGGCTGCCCCTATCGCCGCAAGCCTCATCTGCCACTTGATTCTCTTCCTAGGAATGGATTTGATGCCAAAACCTCAAAATCTTCCATGAGGTCCCACACCTGTTCTTGTAGCACTTGAGTAGATCATTCTTGGCAAAGCATGTTGTCCCTTGACCTGATTTACAATCAATTCACGTCCCCAAAGACTTGCAAGTTCTTTATTTTCTTCTTGATTGCCCAATGCATCCTCGCACCAAGGCTTCATATTCGGCAGTTGTTATTGGAGCATGTAAACTGAAATCTAAAAGCTGAATAGTACTTTACTCCGAGGTGAAACAAGCATGGCTCCACCTCCCGCACCTTGTCTACTCCTTGATCCATCAAAAACAGCCGCCATACCTCATTGTCATCTTTGTGGTTTGGCTTGGTGATGCTAGGAATAGGCTGATTTTCTTCGTGTATACAATAGACCCTAGCTCAGATTCTTCTACTTCTTGATAAGGATCAAATGCATGTATCTTGTTTGCCCATTCATCAAGAGTTAGATCCGGGATGCTTCCAACCTTAGTGTCAGCTTCATCAGTGCTTGGGTGATCTTCTTGATCAAATGCTGAGCAATTGGCATTAATCTGACTTGGAGTGTAAGGCTCAATATGGAAGTTTGCAATAGGTTCGACTGATTGTAGCCTTAGTTCCATACCTCATTCTAAACATCATGTGTGACCAATCAGCAGACAAATATCCCCAATCTTGGCTGTGAAGTCCCTTGACAAGCATAGGGAAAAGAGTGGTGGAAGGTCTATGATCGATACATCTTGTAAAACAACAACATTTGGACATGCATGCAAGGTAAGACTCAAGTTTTTAATCACTCCAACTGTTGCTATTGCTGTCCCATCTAGCTGCACTACCCCTTTGGATATTGTTTCATATTGGAGCCCTAGCTGATCAGCTATTTGTTTAGGCATTACTGAGCTACTTGCCCCGGAGTCTATCATGCAATTGTGCACTAGCTGATTTCCAATGATCAATGAAACATAGAAAGGAGGGGGTTTCAACATTTTACCTTGCTGTCCTCCATGATTTCCCTCAGCCGGGCAAAGCATTTGTAAGTACCTTCTCTTGCCTTTGAACTTGTTGATTGAAGTTGACCACCCTTCATGGCAGCTTGTAGTAGATCTCTTTGGCCTGGGATAGATAGGGATTCCCACATTGATATATTAACATTTGTCTTCTTCATCTGATCAATGATGTTGAATGGGGATGAAGTATCCTTTTGCTGTCCCTTTGCTTGTACATTCACTCCTTGCACGTGGGCAGCAATAACTGGTATTTGAGTTGGTCTAGGAGCTGTTCTTGGCTGCCCTTGTGCATTTGAAATTGGATTTTGCTTGCCAATCATTTGTGGAGCCATGGAAGGTTGTGGATTGGTTGGGGCTAATGGTTGTTCTTCACCCAAATTCCTCCTTTTTGACCTTGTGTTGGCTGCAACACCTTGAGAAACTACCTGGTTCATGCCACAAAAATCCTCTGCTTGCCAATTTACCAATGTGGTGTCATTTGGGGCTGATTGTTGTTGGAATGTTTTGTTGTTGTTGGTTTTCTCGACGCTCTCACCCTCCACACCAGTAGTTGTCACCATTAATGCTTGAGTCAAAGCACCATTGAAGCACATGGATTGATTATGAGGCTCATTGCATGGAAAACACCAATCATACTCCTGGGCAATGTTGTTTTGTGTTGGCACCAATGCCTTAGAGGCAGATATGACATTTGGATTATAGGGCTGAAATGGTCTATTGGCAGGAGGCCTTGTTTGATTCATATTTGCAAATGGATTAGGTGGCCTTTGTGGTTGGTATGGCTGCCTGTTAGGCTGAGCTTGGGGTTGATAAGAAGGTCTAAAACCTTGGGCTTGTTGCCTCTTGAGAGTAACCAGCTCATTGCCTAGGTTTTGCAATTGCTTCATGACTTCAAGCTCATTTGGGGCACTTGGAGATGAAGTGGAAGCTTCATTTGAACTCGATTTCTAGGAGTGGGAGAAGGAGCCAAATTAGGTGCTTGATTGGTGTTTGGACTCTCTAAACTTGGAAACAATGGCATGGGAGGTCTAGGGGCAAGTTTGCCACTTGATCAAACAATTTTCAGCCCTAATGGCAATGCTATAAGCCATAGGGATAGTTATGCCTCCCATGGACTGAATCAACATAGAAATATCGAATTTAGAGCTTTGAGATAGTAGAGAAAAGCACCTTTCGCCGTTGGCCCGACCGCCACCGGAATTCTCTCCCAAGTCTTTTGAAATCTGAAGTTGAAATCGGTCACCTGCTCATGGGAGCTCTCGATGGTTGTCACTGCTCCAAAAGAGACAAGTTGTCTCCCTTTTCTCCAAATTTCTCATGAAGTGCTATACACAACCTGATTCCAATTTGTGATAGAACCAGCTCCAAGGCTCCTAAACCATTGCAATGCTTTCCCTTGAATGAAGATGCCAAGAACTTGATGTACCACTTGCATCTCATTGATTTCATGGATCGCACAAAGGTTAGCAATATCTTTAACATGATCACCGGAGTAGTCTCGATTTTCTCCATGAAGTAGGGAATGTTCTTCAAGGCTGCAATAGGAATCGATGTTGTGCATTGAGGGCAAGGGGTGCTGCCGTGTGAAGTTGACATAGGGGTTGTTTTGTGCCATTCTAATTGGTCTTAAAACCCTTGTTGACTGAATGAAAGGCCTACTAGGTGGAGGAGTTGAGAGAGTTCTGTTTGGTGGAGATGGAGACCTTTGAATCCTTCTTCCTCTTTGCCTTCTTCTTGGAGATAATTGTAGGTATTCAAACAACACTTCTTCTTCTCCAACTCTTGACCTTGTGGTGACTCTTCTCATGAGTTTTTAGGCCTGCACTGCTGAAACCAGTTGATTCTTCCCCTTGGAGTCGCCAGATATGCAAATAATAGCTCTTTTCAAGCAAGAAAATTGCAGCAGATGCACATCAACTTTGCTGCAATAAAAATGAGACCTCTAGTGTCCCACCGGGCGTGCCAAAACTATTGATGCAAAATCACAACACCCCTGGATGTTGATCAGATTTCTAGGTTGATCATACTAGCATCCAGTGTGATTGCATAACATTGAATCCTTTCTCCAAGTGTGGGACTTGCAAAAATGAGAAAGGAATCTCCAGAGAAGGCTGGTTCCTATTCCTCTATTCAGATGCACACGAAAAATGCAGAGGGTTTACTCAAAACCTAATCTAACTTGCCAAGGAGACAGGGTAAGAAGATGCATAAAAATAAACCTAAGCTAACAGAGGTGATGCACCGAGGAATGAAGAACACCTATCTTGCTAATAAACACAGACCATTCAAATGTGATGCAAGATCATGCACAGATAACAAAATTTGCAGTGAAAGACCAGGAGGATGCAAATGAACACAGAGAGGGTTGAGAATCATCCACAGATATGCATTACTTGCTCCAAAGATTGATACAATACACTACAAAATGCCAAGAGGTAGAGTCACATTATAGTTTTAAATGGGAGGTTCGAACTCCACAAATTCACCTGATAAAGAGAAGAAGGGAGGAGCAAAACAGAATGTTCGACCTTTTAAAGAAGCCCCTCCTTACAATATATAGGAAGAATGAGAGAGGGAAGAGAGAGGAAATCCAGATCTACCCCAACCACTTCTAGGTTGCATTTAACTCATCTCATTATGGAAGAAGTGGTGAATCCTGGCAAAAAATGGGACTGTCTAGCAGAAACGGTGAACTGTCTGTTGTATTAAAGCTGGTTGTTAAAACGTCACTTCGCCTATTATTACGCATCGAGACGTTTCTTCAATTTTCTCTCCAAACTAAACCAAAATGCAAGATTGACCCCTAATCGTGTAGAGAATTTCACCACTTTCCATTGATATAAAAAAACGTGAAAATCCGAGCTCTAGATCGAAAGATATGGCGATCTCAAGATTTAGGGCAAAAACAGCAAAAACGGATCGGCGGGAAAATATTTGAGTTTTTCCCCGCACTCGCCACTGGATGACACGTGTCGCTCGATTCATCCATGGGTTCATCCTCCGAAAATTCCTTTGGGCCCTTAAACTTGGACACGTGGCACTATTTCATTGGTTCGGGTCTGAGGGGCGCACTTGGCAACTTTCAACCTTTTGACACGTGGCACATTTTGATTCGTTGGTGGCTTTTTGGCTTTTCGCCGTCTTCCGCGTATTTTGGCCCGGATGTCCCAAACTGTCTGGGACAAAATTCTCCGAACCGCCCGATCCGGCTTCCTTGTCCCTCTTTGACCGGAAGACACGTGGCAAGATCCCATTCGCTCTCGGCCTTTTCGGTGCTTTCGCGTCCCGCGCGTGCATTTTTTGGTCCTCGGATGTCCCAAACGAAAGTCCTCTATTTTTGGCACCCCGGTTCAAGCGCCTCTCGCGCGTACTTTTGTCCCAACTGTCCCGGACTGCCTGGGACAAATATTTCCGGCCCGCCCGAAATGGACTGCCTTGCTCTCGATTGCTTCGCCTTTTCTTTTCCTTCGCGTACTCACGTACTCACGGCCTAGATGTCCTGATCGCCGACAACAACAGCTTAGTCAATTTTTTCACCTTCGGCCGGTTCACCCTTTCGTGTCCCACGCGTCCCCATGGCCCGGATGTCCCTTTGCTGCGCGGACCGTCTGGCGGTTTTTCGGCCGATTCGGGCCCCGACGTCCCAACTGTCCCTAGTGCTACCTTAGTCAATTTTCTCTGTATTTCGGCCTCAAGCCTGGCTCTTTGCAACTTTTTCACATACTTTTAAAACGTTGGGTTTTCTTCTTGGACAGGAGGGTTAGAGAGAAACCGAGGGGACCCCAAAACATGATTTCAGGCCTTGAATCATTCTACTTGATCAAAATTACCCGGGGGAATTTTGGATAATGATAATTAAATTTGATAAAAGAAAATTCAATATACTTGGTAGACATCAGGGGTGAAAGGGTTTGACTTATTAATATTTTAAATTAGGTATTAGGGGTAGGTTTAGAGATGGGTCAATTATGATGTAGAGTTAATTTTTAAAATAAAACTAGAACATTTGAACCCTAGTTTTTAAATCTAAATTCCTTAGTCAAACACGCGAGAGAGCAATAAATCGGGAGTTTCGGCTCTACTAGGGTTCTATGTTTTCTCATGTGATATCCCTTTTTTTACACTATTCTCGTTTATCCTTTCTAGGGTTTTCCCTACGGTCCTATCAAAGTGTTAGCTGACTATTTTCCCGCCACTAAGATGGTGACTTTCCTATTAATGGATAACTCTTCATCCATTGCAACGTTTGTTATAAGCGGTGGTAAAAATGGCTCCCGAACATGCTCATATTTTTGTGCCAAAGGTCTACAATGAGGTATGGATTTTGAACATCCCTAGATGTTCTTTCTAATGAATTTTTATACCCTCTGGTCAAATAGTATCATAATAATTGTCTTATTGCTTTTTTTTTGGCCACATCCCCTCATAATCTTACCTGTAAAACTGGATAAAGAACAATGTGGAGTCTAATGGTATCCTGGTTTCAGGTATCCATAACCTCACCAAGGGATTTTATCTCTTTTTCATTTCATGAGCCATCTTAGGTCCAAACCATCCTTCTTAAGGCGACTTGTTGGTATTTAGGTAATACCCTTGTAGTGTTGTCTCAAAGTGGACTCCCGAACTTAGCCCCACTAGTCAGGTTTGATTGAAAATCCCATTTTGGATCAAGCTTCCTGGACTCCCCATTCATCTCTAGTTATTACTTCCAGAGATAGTTAAACCCATTGGCAAGGTGATATGCCATGAGCAAGAGCGATTTATTTACGCACATCCCAACAAATGGATTTGTGTTGAATTTGACCTTGCGAAAGATCTGTGGGACCACACAGGTAATCGGTTTGGGTCCCTATGTATCTCTCAAAAGGTGGTTTATTTCAACCTCCCTAACATGTTATTTCATTGTCAAGCCATGGACCATCACATTCACAATTTTCCTCTTCTATCTCACTCCAAGCCAATGGTGATCTAACCCTCAGTGCCTAATCCTAAAGGTGATCAACCGACTGACGGTTGGACTACGATCAAGAATAAGAAGGGTGCAAGTGAGAAATCCACTCATGTGGATTCTCTTTCTCCTTTTCCTTCCCCTCTTCTATCTAAGGTTAAGTTATGGTCATCTCCATCCCCCCTCGTCGATTTTCATTCCTTCCAACCCCTCCTAGAGCCATATTATGCCCCTTCAGTTGGATAATTATGAGAACTTAGCTTCAACTTCTCTTCCTATGCATCACTCTCACAATCCACCTCGGGAGATGTCCCATGGTGTGTGAGGAGATAATGGGGTAAAATGTCATTCCATTCATGTTGAGCTTTCTAATTCAGACCAGATCCCGCTTGTTAATAACTTTGCAATTCTTGGCTCAGAGGATGGCGTGCCAGATGGACAGGAGGAATTTGATATGTCTGATTTTTCATGAATTTCATATCTTGGAATTTTAGGGGTCTTACAAAACCCTCTCGCAAATAGTTTGTTTGGCTAGCTTGCCAATGGTTTAGCTGCCTTGATATTATTTGTTTACATCAAATTAAGATTTACGGTTTTTGCTTCAAAATGCTCTAACATCTAATACTCCTAATTTTTTGTATTTTCATACTCAAAGCACATTGATGGCTAAGGTGGCACTTATATTTCCATTTCCCTGAAATTCTCGGCCTTAATCACCTCCTCGGCCATGATCCTTCAAATCAAGTCGTGTGGGTGATTATGGCGATTAATGATATTGCTTTTGGTATTTTAAATGTTTATGCTCCTAATGATGGCTCTGAAAGAATGACATTATGGAAATGGTTAGGTGATAACTTACCTTTAGCTTATTGACTTGTGTGTGGCGACTTTAATATGATAGAACATCCCGATGACAAACTTGATGCCCTCCCCATGCATTGGTGTGTCGGCGAGCGTGCGGCTTGGTATTTCTTCAAAAGTTGTTGGGGAATTTTTATCCTTTACTCAGACGGCAACAAAGCATGAATTTAAGTCTCAAGTTTGGTATACTTGGACCAATCTTCGAGAAGGATGTGATCGGGTTTTCAAAAGACTTGATCATGTACTTCTCTCTCAAGAACCTATTTTTTATTTTTACACACAAGGCCTCTCCCTTGTCATGGTGTGGTTAGATGTTCTTTTGTCAGATCACCATATGATCTCTTTTAAGATTATTTGGAGAGGGGCCCCATTCAAAGTCCCATCTAATCAATTCCTTCTTAATGTTTCCTTGAAGAGTCACCAGGATTGGTCCCGCTTATTGCTAAAGTTTGGAACATGGCGCCACGTCCACCTTTTTCCACCAACTGAAATGAGTGGTGGGAAGCAGAAATTCAATGCACCACCCGATTCCTCCACCAGTTCAAAAATTAGGTTTCTCGAGTGTGTAAATGGGTGGACTCGGATCTACAAAAAGAATTCATAAGGATCTTTGTTCTCCTCAAATCCAATCCTTTCGACACCCCTCTTCAGTTATAGGTTGTTGATGTTCGGCACAAGCTCAAGCTCATGGAATCTCATTCGGCATGTGGCATGCAGAATCCAATTGAGGATGCACTAGCTCAAGGTGGGAGACAAAGCATCTAAGAAATTTTTCAAATCCCCTCTGGGCCAAGCATGCTCATCAATAGATCAAATCCATTCAAGTTTCAAAGCATTGGCTTACAAATTTTCTTGAGATCACTAACACCTTTGTGGAACACTATCAGTTAGTTTTCTAAGCTCAAGAGGCTACTAATGAGTGAGATTCCACTTTGCAGCAATGTATCGAGGTGGTTCCAATCAAAATTTCTCCTAATGATCTGGTTCGATGCAATGTTACTCTTTCTTTAGATGAGCTTTATATAGCTTTGTTGTCCCTTGCTGAAAATAAATCTTTGGGACTAGATGACTTTCCTTATGAATTCTACAAATCCACTTGGTCTTTTGGTAGTCCATACCTACTTCGTGTTTATAATGAAGCTCTCTAATCCAATTCTTTAAGGAGTTTCATCAATCAAGGAAACATTAAGTTCATTCCTAAAGTTGGTGATCTAGAGTTGATTTCTAGTTGGATGCCTATCACATTATTGAATGTTTCTTACAAAATTCTTGTAAAGGCCCGGCTCTTCACGCCGCTAACCTCTTACCTAAGATTATTCGACTGGAGAAAAAAAGATTTTTCAAAGGAAAATACATTCTAAATAATCTTATAACAGTCTGGGAAGAAATGGAATGGGCTCAGTTTGTCTCTACAACGACCCTTATTTCTCAAAATTGACTTTGAAAAGGCTTATGATCACATTGAATGGCCTTTTATTCTAGCAATGCTCACAACCTTAGGATTTGGAGAATTTTTTACCTCGGTTGTCCAAATTCTATTTTCCAATGCTTCTACTTGCCTCACTATCAATGGGCATCAATCCTCCTCAATTGGCCTTTTGTACTCTATCAGATAGGGGTGCCCTCTTACACCTGCTCTTTTTGTCTTAGTCATCGATGTGCTTGGATATCTTATTGCTCAACGTGTTGATCAGGGCCGCATTCAAGGAATTTTTTCTAGATCATTCGACTCATCTCATTAATGGGCACTTTGCTAATGATTCCTTTCTTACCCTTGTTGAATCTAACCAAATTTGGTGGTTGTTTTTTAATGTCTTGACATATTTTTCTTGCTTCAAGATCCAACATTCAGATGGCTAAAATGTTGGGCTATTAGAAAATCTGTTGGCCTATGCCTAGTTGGTTGAAAGCTTACCCCTGGAAGTGGATTGGGTGTGGAGAACAATTCAAATTTTTAGGCATACCTTTTTCCTTTGATAGTGATTTTGCTACTTTATGGTAGTATGTGATTGAGAGTTGAACATAAAGTCTCGGTGGTCTTCCAAATCCCTTTCATTGGTTAGTAAATTTCATGTGTGTACCAAGATTTTTGCAGCCACTCATGATTACTATTCTCTATGCTAGTACCCATCATAGGCTTCCTTTGCCAAGCTTGTCAAGTTGCTCCAACATTACCTTTGGTGTAAAAGTTGGTTCAACTAGATTTCATCGGGTGGCTTGGGAAGTTTTTTTTTTACCCCGTGATCAAGGTGGCATGGGTATTATTGATGTCTACTAGAAAAAGTGTGGCTTTATGTTCTAAATGGGTTGTGAGATGTCTTTCAAGAATTCAAGCCTAGAAATTTTTGCTTCGGCATTGCATTGCTTTGGGTGCACCTTACGGTAAAAAAATGTTGGAATAATATAGGGTTACATACCTTACTTATCACCAAGGCTCTAGTCAATCAATATTACTAGCACGTTCATCGCCAAAAGCATATGGAAGGCCTTTGAAGCGATGAAACCGTTGTTGTGTTAGATTGGTGATGGATTTCACGGGATCTCTTTCAATTCCTAGAATATTTGGTGGTCTCCCATTATCATGGAAGATAGTATTCCGCTATAGAAAACTTCGGGCATCAAAGCTCTCTGTTTATCTTGCAAGGGATTCACACCATTCAGGATTTGGTTTCCCGCAGAGACTGGATTTCCTAGCCCGAGCTCAAGACTAAATTTAATCTTGCCAATTCGGACCTTCCATCTATCTGCAAAATTCAAGAGTTGATGTCAGATGTCATGCTCCATAAAATGGGACTTAAGCCTCGAATGCATGGTGGCACTGATTGGCGATGGAATCATGATGTTACCTTTCATCATTACAATGTCGGCACCATATACCAACTATTGAGCCTCATTTCACCTAGCATTTCCAAGCTCAACATCCCTGGCCAGGCCCTGCAATCTTCCCCTTCTACTTGGCTTCGTTGACTTTTTCGTGTTGGAACCCCTTTCTTGAGCCTAAAGTTAGCCATTTTCTTTGGTGATTTATCTATCAAGGCCTTCCTTTTGGCAAGCATCTTAGTCACATCAGTATTCCCAATCTGAAATGCCATTTTCGCTCTCGACATGAGTCTTTTAAGTATTTTTCTAGTCTTGTTCCCAAGCACAAGCCATTTGGTCTGGGATTCATACGTTATTTCAACCCTACCACCCTGAATTCTTTCATTGGTGTTTGGAGTTTTTTGAAAATTTCAATGTTTGGCTTAATTATATTGATACTTATGTGGCATTTGTTTAGATTTGTATTCTCTTTCATATTTGGAAAGCTCATAATACTATGACATTTCATAATGATCAAATTGTTGTTGTATTCTCCATAATGATAAAGTGGTTATTTTTTCTTCTGTGCGCATAAAGATTCAAGCTCAAGTTGAAAAGGTTACCTAGAATTTTCTCATTTGCAAGAATTGCTTGCACATTGAGGGAGTGCTCCTTGTGACGATGAGTTAGGTCCCTCCTAAACCTTTGTTGTTACCACCTAGCCATCTCCGCCTCATCGGCCACCTCTGTAAGGACCGCGTCGTAGAAGTCTCTCTCATAGCCACCACTTTGCCTCTCCCCGAGGTCGCCCTTGGCTCTATCCTCCTCTCGGTCGGGGTGGATTCCTCCTCCACGGGGAAGGCTATGGTAGGATCTTCGCATCGGGCCTCTCCTCCACCTGGATTTGAGACTTTTTGGCTCTCCTCCCCTAATGGGGAATTATGGTGCCTTTGTAGATGCAGATTCTAGATCAAGATGGTTGGCAGGTTGATCCCCCTTTGGCTGAGCCATTGAGTGGAGCTTTCATCCCTCCCCGAGATGATCCTCCACCTCCTCCTCCGGAGCGGCGGCATGTGCTTAGTGCTCTCTGGTTTTTTGTAATTATCTTGTTTTCCCTAGTGGCGTGCTTTGTCTACCCTTGGGCATTTTGTGGCACCCTCTGTGGAGTTTTGTGGGGCTGTGAATTTTTCGGTTGCCCCTGCTTTTGTAACTCTCATATATTTTTATTAATATGATGGACATGACTCGATAATAAACTAAATTCCTTAAAATTGCAAAAATAGTGTGGTCATAAATTTAAAGTATAATTTATTTTTGAAAAAGGAAATCTCAATTAGGATATTCTTAATCAAAAAAATAATAAGATGGTAGAAAACTAGGATTGAGTATGATTTTCAACACAAATGATATTATTTCACCATCTTAATTATTTGAAGAACTATTGATAAATGGTTAAAGCTTGACATTAAGGTAATTGGTAATAGGTCTTGAATTTCTTCAAAATCTCTTTCTAGAGAAAATGTATATTAAGAAAATAATAATTGATTGGGAAACATGATATATTTTCAATTTGATATATTAGGGTAGAAATAAAAAGGGTAAAAACAATTGTAATGGAAAAATGGGTAAAGTACATGGAAAAAAATGAGGTATTTTCATTCTAATAATATAATGGTAGGGGTAATTATCAATTAAATAATTAGAGGTAAAAACTAGCATTAAGGGTAATCTTGAATACCCTTCGATGATCGTGTTATACCATACTTTTATTAAGTGAATCCCCCATGACAAAAAGTCAATTATAAAGATTTCCATGAAGGCCTTTCAAGTTACTTTGGTAACAAAATATGTATATATACAATCTGACAAAAAATATCTATGTCCATCTAGGCAAAATTCTAGAATTTTATGGTGGCTAACATAGGAAAAAGAGCTAGAACGTGGTGTAAATTTTCTTCCAAGACCATATTGATCTTCATAGCTCTTTCTTGTTTCTTCAAGGATTTCTCTTCCTTGATCTTGCTAGCTTGATTACATTGACCCATCTTGAATGGTAAGGATAATGTTGACGTGGAGGAGTAAGATAGAATTGGAGAAAGAAGGAATGGTGCTTAAATCAATGATCGATGAGAGTAATGATGTGTGTGTGAAGGAAGATGACGATATGTGTGAAAGGATATGTTGTTATTTACTTGAAAATGATGATGTTTATGGGGATGATGATAAAGATGATGATATTGGAGAGTGATAGATGGTGATGGTTGACTTCATGATGTGGATGACATAATAGGTGTTGGTGTGGAAGTTGATAATGAGGAAGGTGTTGGGCTTGATGAAGAGAGATAGGCTAACATTGGTTTGGATGACGATACATGTGAAGATGTTGGAGATTATAAAGAGGAAGATGATAGGATTGAAGGAGTATAGTTGAATTACATAATGAGGTAGAAACCGGAGCATCGATAAGGGAATAATCTTGGTCAACACACTATGAAGAGATATAGAGATATGGGAGACTCGAGAGGATGAAATGATAAGATCCGACTATGGCGAATATGATCAACAAATTTGCATGGCGAAGATGATGAGTTCGTGTAGCCCTTTTGCCAAAGTAATACACATGAGAATGTATAGGAAATGGATCGGTAGATGTATCCAAATGTATACAAGGAAATAGCCCACTGCAAAGTGTTAAAGATATATATCAAATAAGACTCAATTTTGATGTTACGCTTGAAAATGGGCTTATGAAGCCATTGTGTGTTGTGGGATATCGTACGGTCCTTCTCCATGAATAAAATAAGTTATATTTCTTGAATATGAATCTACACAATCATAAACTAGGGAAAATATCAATATTTTTGGGTGATTAGGGTTCTGCCTCTGTTAGATCCCTAGCCTTCTAAAGATTTTGATCAAATATTTGATAAATGACATGCTTGAAATGAAAAAATGAAAAAATATACCTAGCTATAAATCGTCTGAGATTGCATCTCGGTCACATGCGCAATTGGTTGTGAATCACACAAAGATCATGTTGGGTCACATGCATGAATCGAGTGTGAATCACGCAAATATTGCAACTAGGTTGTATGTGCAACTAACTATGAATTGCTGAGAGATCTTGGTTAGGTCGCACACACGAATGATTTTGAATCACTCGGAGATCACAATGGCTAGGTCGCACTGCTGAAACAAGTGGCACCTATGTAAGAATTCTATAAAAATAGTTGGGCCCTTAACTTGGGTTGTCGAATCTTTCACCTCCCCAAATACTGTAAGCAAACATATGCAAGCAAGAGAGCTAAAACAAATAATGAAGGCTTTTGTGTTTATAAGAGGCGCGATGCCAAAGAGTCCAAGAGGGAAAAGAGGGATAAAAGGCCTTTTATAGAGTCAGGGATGGAGGTAGGTGAGATGTTATGGGTGCATTGTGCATAGAAGGATGGGATAGTTTTGAATGAGGAGGTTGAGTGGTTAGGTGAGCTTAATTATTATGTGGGGGAGTCTATGTGTTTATTAGTGTTAGGTATGTACAAGTGAATTGTGTGGAAATCATGCACCAATTGCGCAATAATTATGCAACAATTGTGTGGTGTTTGTGTTGTGATTACATGACGATTGCTATGCACTAGTTTAATGGGTATTTTGTGATTTTTAGTTATGTTTAGCATTATATAGTGTTAAGGTTTATGTTCATATTTCCGAAGGTATGACCAAAATAGTATTAAATCAATTTACAATTTTTATTCACTTCAAAATTTTATCTTCGCATTCTTTGCCATATACTCAACGGTAAAAAGGGTTGAATTTTTCACTCACTCAACAAGACTCATTTAACTTTATGTACAATTTTTGATGCACTTCAAACTTTTGTCTTGTCACATTCTTTTCTATTTGCCCAACATTTATATAAAAAGGGCTCGATTTTGCATTTTCTCATCAAGATTCCCGCCTCAAAAGACTATAAAAAGGCATTATAGCACATCAAGCTCCAAATAGGTAACATCACTAGGGAGGAATGGAGAACTTCGGAAAAATTAAATGATATTAAAGGAAATTTTGGTTATGAAGCATGATAAGGGGACTATATATAATAATTAGTTACATTGGTTCCCTATCTATAGAGGTCTATATATGCATCCCATAGTACACACACAAACCATCCTCGACCCCAATCCCCTCAATCAATAGGTGGGGAGTTGAGTGCATAAATGCCTTGACCCCACCTAAACACACTATCATTTTATAACCTTACATAAGCAATAAAACACATATAAAGAGGGGATCTCATGAGCGGAAGGGACAATAAACTCTATATAGCCACCCCTTTCCAACCCCTAATCTAAAGGTGTGAATGAGTTGTTAGTTACATTCACTCCTTGACCTAACTTTGGTGATGACTAGATGGGACTATTATGCCAATATGGAAGGCCAATTGAACAAATGTGAGGGCTCACAGAAGGTTTGACTTCACCCAAGTTCCAATAAGCTCGCAAAGCATGTTACAAAAACTATTAAGGCCTCTTTCTTAGATTCGAATTGAGATTTGGCATCCGTCCTAAACGTTTTTGCCTATTTTAACCGTATTTTACACTTTGCAAAATTGTCGGCCCATCCCTATTTGACATGAAATAACTTGGCAAAACCATCATTATCACTATGAACACATTCAATATAAATATAAGTGCAACATTACATAGATATTTAAATAACATATTTTGTTGAAAATGTGTTTATATCAAGCATATAATCCTGAAACTTATCGACACTTGTAAATACGATTGGAAATTGCAATGTATTTTTAAATCATAAAAAAGGAAAAAATATTTAACATAGATGGACACATTGTTTAAAACCTCTTACCGTCATAGATTTTTGGTTTGACAGGTGGAGTCAACCATCAAATCTCATCCATGCTTAGACGAGATACTTCATAAGAAGTCAACTCCCAACAAAGATGTGACACTAAGAATTTGCGGTACTCCAAAGATTGATAAGGTATTGATAGACAATGGCTATCCTCCACGCAAAATGCACCTATGTACATGGCAAACACCATCGCAAGCATCATGTGGACCATGCCGACCATGACGTCATTCACTTCCACATGGCACAATGTTTTATACTTAGTTTTTTGTTTCGCACAGAGAACCACCGCAAGAATCGAACCCGTGGCCTACCTATTCCCAAGCGCATTGTCCTCACCAACCCAACTACCGCCTGCTACATGCTTCAATATGATTTGATATCACTTTATTAAAAAAACAACATATCACTGATGTGACCGTTGACGCTCGGGACCCACCAAGGCATGTGCATGCATGGGTATGGTATCTTTTTATGGGGAGCACAACCATCCATGGGTGCATTTTGCGTGGAGGATAGCCTCTAGCTATTCAATAAAGGTTAATCATTTACTCCATGGAATCTCCCACTTATCAATGTGTTTCATATTTTAATAATAAATTAAAACCATCAATGGGTAATACGTCCTCTTTTATCCACAATTTGACTCATTTTGTTGACTTTGTGAAATACAAAAAGGTGAACCATGTGAGGATGGTGAATTGTTAGTTAATATTGATGTAGTCCCTTTCCACGAAATGGGCCAACAATTGGCTATACAATGGAATTGGTCAAAGCTTTCACCGATGATAACGCGCACTAGGTTGATATCTTCTTATTTGAGATCCACATTCTTCTCCTTTAAAGGGGTCATGTCTAAGCAATCATAAGAAATGGTTGTTATTGAGGTGGCTAACCTCTTCATGAAGCAAATTGAGGAAAGGATTCTCAATTTCCGACACTTGTTATATGGAGCATATAATCCACGAAACTTATCGACACTTGTAAATACGAGTTGGAAATTGCAATGTATTTTTTAAATTATTAAATAAAGAAAAAATATTTAACATAGATGGATGCATTGTTTAAAACCTCTTACCGTCATAGATTTTTGGTTTTGGTTTGACAAGTGGAGTCGGTCGTCAAATCTCATCCATGCTTAGACGAGATACTTCATAAGAAGTCAACTCCCAACAAAGATGTGACACTAAGAATTTGCGGTACTCAAAGATTGATAAGGTATTCAATAGACAAGGGCTATCCTCCATGCAAAATACACCTATGTACATGGCAAACACCATCGCAAGCATCATGGGGACCATGCCGCCATGGCGTCATTCAACGCCACATGGCACAACGTTTTATATTGTGTTTTGTGTTTCGCTGCCACAGAGAACCACTGACAAGAATCGAACCCATGGCCTACTGTTCCTAGCGCATTGTCCCCACCGGCCCAACCCTGCTACATGCTTGACATGATTTGATATCAATGTATTAAAAAAAACAACATATCATTGATGTGACCGTTGACGCTCGGGACCCACCAGGGCATGTGCATGCATGGGTATGGTATCTTTTTATGGGGAGTGCAGCCATTCATGGGTGCATGTTGTGTGGAGGATAGCCTCCGGCTATTCAATAAAGGTTAATCATTGACTCCATGGAATCTCCACTTATCAATGTGTTTCATATTTTAATAATAAATTAAAACCATTGGTGGGTAATACGTCCTCTTTTATCCACAATTTGACTCATTTTGTGGACTTTGTGGAAGACAAAAAGGTGTACCATGTGAGGATGGTGAATTGTTAGTCAATATTGATGTAGTCCCTTTCCACAAAATGGGCCAACAATTGGCTATACAATGGAATTGGTCAAAGCTTTCACCGATGAGAATGCAACTAGGTTGATATCTTCTTATTTGAGATCCACGTTCTTCTCCTTTAAAGGGGTCATGTCTAAGCAATCATAAGAAATGGTTGTTATCGAGGTGGCTAACCTCTTCATGAAGCAAATTGAGGAAAGAATTCTCAATTTCATTCCATTGAAACTTAAATAATGGAAAGGGGATGAGGCCTAGATTGTGCCCCGGACAAATTTGGCGGGATAGAATACCCCTTAGCCTTTGGCACTAAGTTAAAGAAATACAATTGGATGCCTAACATGCTCACTATTAAGATTTCAATTTAAAAAATCATTGAAGTGACATATTGATGACACTATCTTGCATTTGCAGCATGGTATAAACAACTTGAGGAACTCCCTCATCAACAATATGGTGGAAAGCATCAAATTCATATATTGAGGAGAGCTTACTTGTCCTCACCTATAAGACCAATGGTTCACTTTCTCAATGGGTTTATAGGAAAGGGGCTAACCTCTTCATGAAGCAAATCAAGAAAAGGATTCTCGGTGTTATTTCATTGAAACCTAAATAGTGGAAGACGTATATTAATGACACCAACTTGCGTTTACAATATGGTATAGAAAAACTCGAGGAGTTCCACTCCCACATCAACAATATGGTTGAAAGCATCAAGTTCACATATTGAGAAGGGGAGCTTAGCCTTGTTAGATGTCTCTCACTCATAAGAATAATAGTCCGCAATCATATCAGATTTATAGCAAAGATACCACACACATCTCTACTTGCATTCATCCTCAAACCACCACCCAACACAAAAGCAAGTGTTCAAAAGACTTTGGTCACTACATGTTTAACAAATTGTGATTAAGAGCACTTGGAATGACAATTTGAACCCCTAAATTCATTTTTTTGAAGGGGCTCTCAAACAAGCAAGAGAAGGGGAACAAAAGAGATCATTGAGAGGAGTGTTCGTTAGGTGATTTGGAGACATTTCTATCTTATATTAAAGATATATCCAATAAAATTTCTAGAATTTTGAGGTGCCACAATATGAAAACCATTCTTATCCCTAATAAAAAGTTGGAAAATGCTCTAAAATAGGCGGAGATAGCTTACAACTAAGTCTTAGAAGTGGGATTTACAAATTTGAACGTTCATATAGGGTCCCCTACATTGGGGAAACATGAACATGTATCAAAACTAGGACAAAGGGTCATGCTACAAACAATTGACTAGAGGATGCGATATAGGATTTCATTGAACACTTGAAAAAACTAAGCCTTTAATTCTGCATTGCAAACACCAAGGTGATTGCATTAGACATTCATTACTACAAGCATTGATTAAGAGAGGCTATTATGGTGAACAAACATCCTCTACACTTAGAATAGGGATATGGGTTTCTATTAGTCATCCTTAGAAGCCCTTTCAATAGTAAAATTAAAAGAGACCCTTCACTTTATGAGATGAGCAATTATCATTTTGCAACAAGTTGGTTTGTTACAATATTTAATCACTAGTATAACTAGTTTTCGCAAAAAAAAATAATGTGAACCCATGAAACATCATTGTAATTAACTAGAGTTATATAAGGCATTCCTTATTTGTTGATCTTAACATTTTTTTGACAATAGATCAAGGAGCGATTTGAAATGTTGATTAAAAAACTTTAAATCTTTGAACGCCTTTTATTCATACTTGATCTCCTCATATCCTTGAATTCAATTGCTTCATTTGTTTCCTTCATAGTATTGACCTTTGTTGCCAAACAAAAAAATGAATCCAATGTGGCTCTCACATAAATTTACTCTATAATTATCATATTAAAATGCTGACTCATTTTATGTCTCACACCTTGTTGCTATTTGAGTAGCTTGTCCTAAATAGGCATCCCTCATATATTATGTTACAAGTACAAAAGATAGATGCACCATTGAAAGGCTAAAAAAAAGGTTTACTCCCAATAATCATGAAAATATTGGATTAGGTTATTTAGAAGAGGTTTACAATTCCAATTGTCCAATATTTGAATTTATAATTTAAAGATAAATACTAGCTGATGAAAGTCTCAAGTTCTAGAAACAACTACGAAAGCTAAATTTCCTTATCATCCCATTGTATTAAGAATGGAAAGGCTGTGTAACTTCTCATTCTATCTACTCATAATGAATAGATATTCTTATTGAACTTTTCCTCTGGTGGATAAGGAAGCATGGGAAGCATAAGCTTGAAAATGTGGGTTGCAATCACCATCAAAACTTCACATTTGATACTAATGTCCACCCACACTTATTTTCTCTAAAGGCAAAAGATTCTAACAATTTTTATTGCACATATTAAATGAACTTCCCTTGTTATAATGTCTTTAATAATTAACAAAATGATGGATGAATATGCACAGTGATTTTCTCTTAAGGCCAAAGAAATTTAGAGCTTAACTTGCACAAATTAAATAAACTTCCATTGATATTAGATCATGAATATGTAAAGGTTAATGCACAAAAAACATTGAATGGTTCCCAGTCACTAAATAATGAACACACGAAGAAAGAATAATATACCAATATATAATACATTTTATCAGGTTAATTCAGAAGGGGCTGTTTAAACCGTCTACAAAATCAGAATACTGTCAAATTTCAAACAAAAACAAAGAATCTAACAAATCTTTTGACCATCTGTTATTTTAAGAATTACACCAACGAATATGAGGTCCAGAAATTTGATCTTGTAACAAATACTTAATGATCTGACTGAAATTTGTTCAAACTTCAATGTAATACATGAGAGCTGTTTGACCAAACTATTCTAGATAGGGAGTTTTCAGTATAACAAGCATAGTCACTGAGAGACGTGGGATATGAGTACGGGGATGTCATTTTGGAATAGTTTATGGGAGTGTATGCATATCACATTTATACGTAGTCATATGTATACGGGGATGCTTATGACCAGAAAACTTAATGAAAAAAGAAAACAATGATCTGTTAACAGTGAAGCCCTTATACCAATATAAAGATGGCCATGGAATAACTACAGAAATCGGGGACAGAGAATGTAAGATTACAATTATATGGTGTTGACCACAGGAGCTGTCAACCATAGTACAGAATAAAACAAAACCACTTTAAAGTTCTTTTACAAAGAATATCGAGTACTATTATCCAATTTTTTCTCTCAGGCAAAATTGGGCAAACACGACATTGCACACTGAGAAAATTGAAGAGGTTGATCCAGACATGGGAGCTCACATTTCGGTTCCAAAAATCAGGTTGCAGGTGGGCTCAGCAATAGCAATGCAAGATCGAAAATATGCATGGCCCTTGTGAACATCGAAGGAAAAGTAGCTTGCTTTGCAAGTCAGAAAAAGAATGCAGGCCCAGGGCCAAGATTTCGGAGTTTTGAAGATGTGGAATTCGGCGTCTTCGGTAGCAAAACACGAAAAGTTTTGGATTTGAAAAGTCAAACATGATTTCGGGGTCAATACAGCAACAGTTTCGAGTTTCGGAAATTTGAAGCGCTCAATCGGATGAACAGTACAAAAGGTCCAAAAGGCAAAGCGTTCGAAAGTCAATTTCGGGTTTCAGACTTTCGAAGATTCGGGTTTTGAGTTTGGAACTTTCAAGCCGATTTTCCAATGAACAGTAACTAAACCTCCTAAGTCAAAATGTCTGAAAGTCCAAAATTTCGAACTTTCCGATTTCAGAGTTTCTAAGTTTTCGCGCGCCCAAGCAAATGAACAGTAACCCGACTTCTGAAACCAAAATGTCCGAAAGTCCGAATTTCTGACTTTCGGAGGTTGCATGCATTTCGGACTCCGAAAAAAGAAAATCAAGAACTCGCAATTTTTGCAAAATGACCCCCTAACCTTCAGATGGCCATAACTTTTGACTGGGAGCTCAAATTTGCACAAGAAAGGACTTTTGGAAAGCTTACAGTCTCCTCTACGCAACTATGACTGGTTATCTTAATTTGAGTGGGACTAAGTTCTTCAAAATGAAGAAATAGAGTCCACCATTTTGAGGGTGCCAAACTTCTCACCTACCAAAATAATGAAGTATGGGCTTCCTTTCTTGCCCAACAAGGCATAGTACATGGGGGTATGGCTTTTGCAGTGGCACTCATCATTGTTACAGGCGAATTCAATGCATTCTAGGGCGGTTGAAATATGATTTGAAATTCTTTTATTTGTTTCTCTCATTCTTCATATATATTGTGAGGGGCATTTTTCTAAGGGTTGGATAATTTTGTTTTGCACCCTCCCTTCTTCTCTTATCTACAAGTGAATTTGTGGAGTTCAAAATCTCCCATCAAAAACTGTAAAATGCAATCTTGTCTCTTGACCATTGTAATGCACTGTATCAAATCTTTGGAGCAATAATAAAAGTCTGTGGATGATTTTCAACCCTTTCTTATGTTCATTGCATCTTCCTGATCTCTCATTGCAATCCTGGTTATCTGTGCATGGTGGTTATATTACATTTTTATGGTTTGTGTTTAATGGTAAAGCAGGTGTTCAGCATTCCTTTGGTGCATCACCTATGTTAGTTTAGGTTTAATTTATTGATCTTCTTAACTATGTCTCATTGGCAAGTTAGAGTAGATTTAATAGTAGATCCTCTACAATTTGAATGTGTGCATTAGAATAGAGGAATAGGAACCAACCTTCATCCGGAGAGCTTTCTGATTGCAAAGTCTCACACTTTGGGAAAAGCTCCATGTTATGCAATCACACTAAGAGTTTCAACCCATCGAATTGCAGACAATCAGAATTACGCATCAACAAGTACTACACAGTTGTTTGAGGAAAGGGAATGCATGGCACTAAGATTTATTGAAGACAAATGTAAGTAGAAAAGGGAGCAACTAAAGCACTGCATAAATGACTGGAATGGAGTGAAGAGAAAACCATGGAATAATTACAGAAATCAAGGATAGAGAATGGTAGATTATGATTATAAGGTGTTGACAACAAGGGAGCTGTTAACCTTACTACGGCATAAAACAAAACTATTTTAAGGTTCTTTTACAAAGAATATCAAGTTCTAGGGAGTTGTCTGAGGAAAGGGAATGCATGACACTATGATTTATTGAACACAGATGTTCATACCAGTATAAAGATAACCATGAAATAATTACAGAAATCAGGGACAGAATGGTAGATACTAGATTATGAATATATGGAGTTGACAGCAGGGAAGCTGTTATCCATATTACAGCATAAAACAACACCATTTTCAGGTTCTTCTACAAAGAATATCAAGTACTAGAAAGTTGTCCAAGGAAATGTAATGCATGGCACTAAGATTTATTGAAGACAGATGTAGGTAGAAAATGGGGCAACTAAAGCACTGCACAAAAGACTGGAATGGAGTGAAGAGATAAAGACAGTCAAAAGCAAAGAAAATAGTTTGAGAGATTACAGGAATGTGCCAGAAAATAATACCCCGATGAGATAAATGTTTGCATAATTGTGCATCCAAAATAAGGTTAAGACAAAAATTCATTTTTAGAAATGTACAAAACAAAGAAGCCCGATTAACTGCCAGATGATAGGGTATATTATCTACTATCGAATAAGTTTATTAATTATTCTCCATGTCCATGCACTCAGAACCACAAAACCGAGCTAAACATTTATGATAGCTGAGGAGAAGGGTAAATATATTGAGCAAAAGCATAAAAATAAGAAGAAAACACAATGCAGGTGGTATGCTTTAACAATGGATTCTTCTTGAACTTGCCCTACAAGTATAAATGTGGTAAAGAAGTATGTTCATCTAAAAGTTGAAATTACATGGGGAAAGTAATAGAATGCTTTCAAAAACCGTGTTGCAATTTTCACACAATCCACTTTCCCTTTCTATTCTCATAGATGTCCAAATAATCTCCAATAGGGTATCCCACATTAATATGGTGCACAAGGGCAACCCTCAATCATAGGAGTACCCATTTCTAAGATATGCACCAAGCTCAACACAATAATGATAAGTAATACATGCAATACACTAAACAAAATAATCACTGTATATCCACTTAATCTAACCGAGCTTGTCATAAAATTTGCCAGTTCAATTTACTTTGAATTGGGTTTCAGCTGTTCAGTTCACACTAATTAGGTTAAATAAATATCCAATGAAGTGACAAGTCTTGGAGCTTAGGCCACTGGCTTAAGAAACTAGATATGTGAATCTTATCAAAGCTCCTAACACTTTCTTAGGCCATGTTAAAGATTTTTTCTGAGAAAGACTAATATTTTTACAGAACTCAATCAGCATGAGAGTGTTGTACCCTTCGAATGTCTACCTTTCTCGCACAGAAAAGCCTCGATACAAAATTTGCATGATCAATGAAAAATATGGGATAGCCTTGGGCATCCATTCTTTCTCTTAGTCTTATAATACATAGATGGATAATCTCTGATACTCATCTTCCACAAAAATAAATTCAATATCTGCCTATGATGAAATGCATAATAAAATTGGTACAGACTTGTATTTCTGTTACTGTGAATGTAAAATGTATATATTTCCTTATCTCGTGTACTAAAACTTTAATTGTTCTCTACCAATTAGATATCCATCACCCAAATATATTGGTTCTCAATATATATAGCACTGTTCCGTAAAAGCCATATTTTTTAATTGGTAGACCTACGTGGTGTATATGTTTTGTATTCTGAAGCCTCTTTCCTTTCTAGAACTTTACAAGTGCTTCAGTCAACATGGCACTTGGGATACCGGATACGTCCTAATAAGTCACGTGTCCCACATCCCACGTGTCTGACAGGTGACATGTTAGGCCATGCATCCTAAAACAGGACATGTCAAACACATGTACGACACATACCCTAAATGTGCCCGACATGTCAGACACTTGCATGCAAAAAAATAGATCGTGCAGGGGGTTGAGAGCTATTTTCCCTTCATTTTGTAACTTTTCAGCACTAGAAAACAACTCTTATTGGCTTACCATTATGCACGTGAAGGATAAAAACCAGATTTGGAAGAGATTTGAAGGCATTCTAGCAAACCAGATTTGTCATTTCTCCAACAGCAACATTTTTTCTTCATTCATACCACAGAAATCATGGCTCAATCATCAAAGGCAGCTGGTAAAGGTCAAAGGAAAGGCAAGAATATCAGAGTTGGTGCTGCCCCCTCCTCCCCATTAGTAGTTGATCTGCTGCAAGTGCAGCTGACAGTGTTGCAGATGACCTTGCCATAGCAAGACAACAAGCTCGAGGTAAAAAATATCCGTTGCAGAAGTGTGTAGTATGAAAAGAAGGGCCTAGGGAAAAGGTTGTTGGGGAGGAAATATTGTTTGGACATGTAATTACTGCCATGTCGAATACAAGAGCACCTACTACCGAGTTAAGGGCCATTTGTTGGGCCTTAAGTGTGGAATTGGAGCATGTAAATCAGTGAATGTTGCCCAACAAAATTTGATCATGATTCATCATTGATGTAGTAACTAGTTGTAAGTTGTGACTTGTATCAATATTTTGTTATTGTTCTTATTTCTTTTATGTCTATTTTACATTTTTGTAATTGTAATTTGTAAATTTTTAATTTTTAATATAAATATTTTATATATATAACATGTCCCCCATGTCCTGTTTCTAGGGTCGAAGTGTCCCATGTCAAATACTCATATTTATGTTTCCTGCGTGTCCCGTGTTCACATGTCAAGTGACTTAGCATGGTCCTAAAGATGGGGAGATCAAATGTACCCTTTTCACTGATGTGCAGTAGAAAATTATGACTACAACAATACAGCTCATTTTCCTCAATCTTGCATATTGGCGTTGAATGTTAAGGAGAAGCCATCTTTTTATCTGTATATTCCCAATGAAGTTGAATTTTAGAAGAGAGAGATCTATATTTTGGATCCCTAACTACTAATAACAATCATATGTGAAACCATCATAGCTGCTATAGACTGTACCATAGATGGTGTTCTCAAACAGAATTCAGGGACTTTGATACAAAAGATTAGGAAGTATAGATTTTTTTCTTTTTATATGTATCACTTGCTTACATGTTCCATATGGAAGTTTCACATGGTTTGATGTTTTTTTCTTTTGTCTACAGGATTTCAGTTGTGTCTGGCTCTTTCTTAAAATCCTTTATATTTAAAGGCCAGAGCCTTCTTGTTGGTCATGGTTAATTACAATGGCAAAGATAATTTGAATTCAGGAATTGTGAGTATTGCATAGCAATGTAAATTTTCACCACAACTTGTGCATACATGGCATGAACAACTGCATTACTAGCAAAACACAATTCACCCAAGAGCACTGCTTGCATTGCACGTATCTCCACTTCATTGGAGAAGATGAGTGTCAGTAATCCCCTCAATATGCATAAATTATACCACAGTATTTAGCCCATCACTACCTAACTATTTAGAAATACATCTTCTCAAATGTTTTATCAATTTGCTGGTATCCTGTTTATCGTTTTTGTCGTGTATCAGTGAAGAGAGTAAGATCTTGCAATCATAGATGTAATTTGGCACAACTGCCCCATTGAATATTCTCAACATTACATCTAGCTTATCAGATCTTGGGTGGCAACCACCAGTCAAAATTTTCTGCTAATAAGACTCATAATAGAGATTAAAGAAGTAACAAAACAGAACCCACACCTTCAATGGGAAATAAAACTAATGCCCTCCCTAATGGATGTTGGCTGTAACCAGGTTACTTTCCAAAAAAAGCATATTCACATGCAAATAACCAGAAAATCACAGTACCCCTCATGTGGGGTCTTTGTATGGTATTCAGATCAAATATTTGTGAACTCTGAAAGTACAAGCTAACTTCAATTAGATTGACATAGTATTTAGAAAACTTCCTGCAAGAACCAAGTTGTTGAGAACACATCAATGGCTTCCAGACCTATGCATGCAACAACTAACAATGCCAGATTATACTTCAAGCTATAAGTGTAAAGCTTTTTGGATATAAAATTGAACAAGCAAAAGCAGTATGCAAAGCATTAACAGTAACAGGTACAGTATTTGTATATAGACATACATTAATAATCCCATGTTGGCTATAGCAAGCATCCCAAAGAGACAGTAAGCAGT
Organism: Taxus wallichiana var. yunnanensis; assembly: GCA_018340775.1. Taxonomy (NCBI): domain Eukaryota; kingdom Viridiplantae; phylum Streptophyta; class Pinopsida; order Cupressales; family Taxaceae; genus Taxus; species Taxus wallichiana. The sequence continues at coordinate 13,158,662 of CM031243.1, forward strand.
AATATTTTTTTAAACAAGAACAGTATCCCATATGGCTGCTTTCCAATTACTAGGACAAGGCAACCTCGTAAGGATGTCATCCTGCAATTTCAGCTTGACATCATGTAATGGAAAGATTAAGAAGAAAAAGAGATGTCGAGTTAGTTTAACAAGTCTAATGTTTGACATCTAATTCTCTCTCAGAAAATCAGGTAAACAGCGAAAAGGTAGTTGGATTTATTTTGAATTTTGAACATCTCAAGGTTTAAACATTAACCCATGCTTATTAGGAAACCCGATTATTACGAAAAATACTTCACCAGTAGGGGACATACACCAATTGCTAGAGGCTGGGCAATCATGGGAACCTGGGGTTTACTCAATCCCAAGAGGAGTCACCCCAACCCTGCAAACAATAAAAAGCCCAATAGTCTCACCCTGGAAAGTCTGCAAGAGGATTTTCCCTACCTGGTTGGCTGTTGTCAAAGTGGATCCCATTCCAGTAACCCATGGTGGTAGAATCACACATGGGAGAGTTAATATATCATGATCAGCTTTCTGTTAATTTCATTGAACAAATTTCTAAGACGTTCTCTTAAATTTCTTTGAACCGTTTTTCAAAACTAGCCCCCGAGCACAATTTAAGCCCTAGAAATTAAAATCAACAATTGATTCACAGTGGCCTAATTTCAAGAATCGTCTTCTACAACAAACTCTCGGAGCATAATTAAAGCACTAGAAATCAAACTCAACATATAATTCACAATAGCCGTATGCAGAGCCCGCCTCAAGTTTTAAAAAAAAACGGCGGCATGATCGATGTCATAACCCCAGCTAATCCCAAGAAAACCTTTTTACAGGCGATCCACCCACTGACAGCATCCTTGGGTTCACTAAAAAAATACAACAGAAAGCTTGAATTCGCTAAAACTACACCATAAGACCATCTCCACGAAGAATTCAACTATAAAACAAAAACAAGGCATTTTAATTCACTTCAGAGGCCAAAGGGTTTCCGTATATCCTCTGTAAATTCATTATTTAGTAAAAAAACTTACAAATTCAATAAAACACCCTCCCAAACAATACGGTACAAACATTTTTAAAAAAAAAAAAAAAAAAACCTAATTAGCCCCCTTCCAAAACCCCAATATACATCAAACAGATCTGTAATTTTCGCAAGTGGGTATTACTGATTAGCACGCTGGCTATCATAATCGACAACCTCGGACTCGGTAACCGACCTGGAGTGCTGCACAATCGATCGGCCAATCGAATTGATCCATTCCTCTTTCTCCTTATCGCTGTCTGCAATGAAATACATGGTTTCCTTGCTTGTGGAGAGCTCGAAAGCGTATGGTTTGTTTAAAACATCTTCTGCGCCCTTGACGGTTAGGCATGTGTTAACAGGGATGACGCCACGGGTTTTAGAGTCCCTGGTTATGTAATTTTCTTTGAACCAGAAGAGCTTCCCCTGCTTGAGGACGAACCACCTGCGCCTCCAAGTTTTTATGTATTCCCCCTGCTTCATCAGCCATCCTGACCTTTCTGGGCTGTTCCAGAAGTCTATGCCGTGTGCTAGATCTTCTTTACTACTGCTGCTTGTTCTCCACAGGCTTGCTAAGCTTGCCATTCCAAGCCAGCAAAAGCAATAATAGTAAGAGAGAGTGGTTTGCCAATCAGTAATGGGTTTTGTTATGTATAGTGCCCCGTTACAGGCTCGTGGTTCTATGAAGGGAATATCCGGTCGGCGCTCATGGAAGAGTAGGTAGGATATTAATTTTTAATAGACCTTCTTTCCTTATTTAAATTTGGGAAAAGACCATTAACCCATCCGGGGAGATCAGTTCTTCTGCACTCTAACTTTAAGTGTGTCTCGAAAACATTAGGGATAGGAAGGACCCCAAAAAAAAATTGTGCCACGTCACAAATTTTGCAATAAATTAAAAAAAAATCTTTTGTCATCTTGGTGCCACATTGTGTGACACGTGGCGGGCCTAGAATCCAAGACCTATTAAAATTTGAAATTTGCAATGAAGCGGGAAATAACCCTTCTGCATAAAAAGTTAAATGTAACCATGTAGCGCATGAACAACATATCATCTCGCATCTAAACCAAAACGCATTAATAGACTTCACTTCACCATTTTCACTTTGTAAGCCTCCACCGTCATTTGCAACTTCACACCAATGCAACATTCAATGTTGCCATTAAGCTACCCCATCGATCCTTGGGATCTGCGCACTAAGGAGCGGAAGATGGACATTCTCGTCCCCTTTCACGCTACGATAGTGCCTATAACAATGAATGAAAACCAAGCTATGTGGCGGATGGATTCATGGTTGTTTCTGTACTATCTCCCTCTTTGTTTGAATTGCCAAGTGGGTTATGAGGTGACCTATTTCCATACTTTTTGATGTAGACACAAAATCACGCACTTGGGTACATTTCTAGGTCCTAAAAGCATGCTAGCATTCATATAGTGCATAAGCAATAAAACTAATAATTGACAACTATATTTGGCCTCTTTTATTTGTTTCTTGTTTTCTATTTGGTCTTACACCAAATGATCCAAATTCGATCGGAACTTTACTTATTTACTTTTCATGGCTTGAACACACGGCGCCCAGTCGGGACAACGGCACCCAAGCGCTCATTTCCCTCCTGGCACTCGACCTTTTCTTACTTCACTCGCTCTTTTTGGGTCTTTTTATCTTTTGGGCATCTTTTTTCACTTAATTGACCTTCCAGGTTGTCGATTACAAAATTCAAACAAGGAAATCATATAAATACATAGTTATGTTTTCAAAATGAGGGACCAAGCACTAAGAATTACTATCATCACCTAAGCTTGCATTCAGAAGGTGCCTAAAGCACTCTAAAGCATCCATATAGCATTTACTCAAGGGACGAGGGTTGCATCAAATGTGCATACACTACAGCATAGGAAGGGGAAGTTCATTTTATTCCATCCACACATTCTAATACATTGCTACATTCTAGTTATAGCTTTGTTATCAAGTGCAACTTGCATAAGGGCATCCTAAGGCACAATTTCTACACACACTCACAAGAACTACATGGAGTATGAGATGTAGTGCAGTGCTCGGTTGTAAGTTCACTCTCGAGGTAACTGGCAGTCGGGGGTGAGTTCGACTCCCATTTATATCTTTATTTTTAGGTTTGATGTGGTTTGTGGGCTTGTGTAGGTAAATCTCTCTTTTGTGAGGATACGATTACCTTGACATTTAAAGATGACTATCAGCGATCAACAGGAACAACAAGCGATGATCTTATGACATAGTAAAAACCAGACTCGATCATTTTGAGTCACATGCGCTCAAAAGTAGCCTCTAGTGCCCATGCACCCCTTTGATCTGTCATGGGCGCCGTGTTAGACCTTATTCCCACATTTTAGAATTTATTGTGTGAAGTAACGACACTTTGCCCAACTTGTTCAACATTTTTCCCAGTCTAGATCGGTTCCAGATCAAGCGTAAATCAACTAAGTCATCTCTCTTTCTTCTTTGCTTATGGTTTCATATCTTAAATCTTAGTTTGTTTGTGTCATTTCTATATTTCAACATTTATATATCATTTGGTTCATTAGTGACTCTACAATATTTAGATTTAATTAAAATTAAATTAAATTATTTGGTGAACCCGCTCCTTACATGCCCATTATCGAATCTTTCATGGCTTCCCATGCCTTTGATTTCAATGCTTCCCCATTCTATACCCAGTTCAACTTTATAATATCCTTGTTAAGTGTGTCCTAGTTGATCTTGGATCTAGTCTTAATGTATGCAATCTTTCCTTTCTCCATCAAATAGGACTTTCTGTTACTCATCTCAATCCATCTACTCTTTATATTCGTGGATTTGATAATATACCTAAGCAAGTGTTGGGCAAAATCTCTCTTCCCCTTACTATGGGATCTTGCACTCTTAATGTTCCATGTCACATTATGCCTCATGATGTTCCTTATACTATCCTTCTAGGCCATCCTTGGTTACATACTATGCATACACTTCTTTACGCCCATGCCAATATTGATAAACTAAAAAGCAGGATTACGGGGATAGTTAATCTAATTTAGAACGACATGTAAATGCAGTAAATGACTATGGAAATGACACAAACAACTATGAAAATGGAAATGCTAAAACCTAGAGTACTAAGAGAGTTAGAATGAACTCAGTTGATTAGAGGAGCTCACTGGACTATGTCACAGAAATGATTGGAGGAACACAAAAGAAGCGACTATGCAGAGGTCCCAAAAAGGATGGATCTTGGTTGATTAGCTGGGTGGAGCATCAGAGAGGGATTAGGGCACCTACGGGTGCTTTGGTCTGCAGAATGGGTGCCCTAGTCTATGCAACAAGTCCGAAATTGAGTTTCACAAGTTCAACAGGTGGTTTGAAACCCTTGCATGTGTGTGCATCAAATTCGATATCTTTGCGTTAGGTTTCACTAATAATCTAAGATGTATATAAAACCTACAAAATACCAAAAATTATCAAAGCCCTAAAGAAGAAGAATGCAAATGAATGGGTCGAATTGACCTCAGTTTCCACAACAACAACGGGCTTACTAACTAAGTGTTGCACTACATTTCAGACCCAAATGTAGTTCTAGTGTGTGTGTGCGCGCGCGTGTGCATAATGTGCCCTAGGTGCTCTTGTGCTAGTCACACTTTGTGAAGTAGCGAACAATAATTATATGTAGAAAATTTAATAGAATGTGTGCATGGAATAGAATAGAATCCCTCCCCATATGCTTGTGTGATGCAGATGAACCAACCTTGTCCTATGTGATGGAGCTAATGGATGCAAATGATCTCCAAATGGATGCAACTCTAGGTGGATGATAGTAGTGACTAGTGTTTGGTCCCTCATTATGGTCTCATAACTTTATATTTATAGGGTTCTCTTGATCTAATTTCGTAATTAACCCCAAAATGGTCAACCACAAAAAAAGATAAAGATCTCAAATGGTTAAAAGAGCCCAAAAAGTGGCGGGAAAGTTTTAAAAGGATTGGGATGCCCCTGGTTGGACCAAGGTGCCCCAGTCGATGATAAAATAATGCAAAGTGGTGAAAGCTGACTAGGCATGTGGGTGTAAAATGTCGGGAATGAAGAAATAAAATAAAACAAGATGACCAAAAAATGGGGGTTAATTGTACTTTCTTCACCCAAGAACTTCTAAATAGTAGTACGAGATCGGGATTAAATAATATCTAAAGTGCATGCTTTTGTGACTACATTTTACCCCCAATTTATGTTGGTGAGCGGAAAGCTCGATAACATAAAGTAGATAGAGATGTGTACCTGATGTCCATGAAGATTGTAGTAGAAAACATGCTAATGGACTAGAAAAAGTGTGGAATGAAAAAAAGATGGTGGAGCATGGAAACTAAAGATGAAAATGCACAAAAAAGTGATGAGAGTGAACCTAGGGTAGAGATGCGTGTGTACCGCTAATCTATGTGATGTACCTACATGGTTAGTATGGTGTGTGTTATCGCGAAGTGTTGTTGTTATTGCCCCCATTTGACTACTTGTTTCTCATATGATTTGGACCTTGAGGAGAAAATGATCAAGTAGTCAAATATGTATGTATGTGTAAAAATGCAATGTAAAAGATGCATGTAAAAGTATGTAAATGTAAAATACGCAAATGAAAGAGTGTAAATGGAACATGTGCACCTGATCCATGTCGAGAAAGAGAGTGTAGAAGGATATCCTATATTACGATTTTTTTGGGTGATCTCACGCCACCCTAGACAAAGAAGTGTAGGGAGAAAGTTGCATTATTCTCCTTCCTGTAACTACTTCCCTGAATGTGTGTGAAGAGATCTTTGTAAGTCTTGGTTTTTTGGGCGATCCACGCCACTATCCGAAGTAGTGTAGGGAGGCACACCCACTATAACCTCTAAGCTTGTAACTACTTCCTAGAATGCTAAGGACACCATGTCCTATAAAAGTCATTGTGTATGGGGTTCAAGACTAGTCTAAACCCGGTCATTGTATGCACCCACGATGCTAAGGGCAAAAAGTGCACTAAAGTGCCCGAACAGTGTAAATGTGTTGTTTTAGTATGTAAACCCAAAATGATGCCCCCTCTTTGGGGGTGCATGTGACATCACTGATAGGAGAATGCATCCCCAAAAGAGGAATAACCACATGAACTTTGAAATTGTGCCCTCAAGGGGAAGGGAATGCCCTTGGTAGAAACCAAACCGCACATAAACAAGAGGTAGCCAAAATAAGTGTTAGTATGAACAAGCATGCATTATTTTTTGTGCACTCTGCATGTTTCCACTTAGAACATGTATAATTTTCCATTTTGTACATAGTTTTTGTGCCCTTGTTATTGTTTGCAAAATCCATTTCAGGAAGAGCAATGTTCATGGTGAAAGCAAGAAGTTTGGTATAGTTCAAATTTCGCTCCATTGCTAAAGCAACATGTGATTCAGAGTACTCTGTAATGCTTCATCTTTTCCAAGAAACTATATTTTGGTCGATTTAAACAATTGTCCACTCTTATTAAGGACCAAGTCCTTAAATTTATTCAAACTTGGAAATATCAAATTTGGGTAAAATTTCAGATGTTCATTCATTGTCTCAACATATCAATTGCAGGGAAAAATTTGAAAAAAATTCAAGTGAAGTTGGCATGCATTTGAGGTTGCAGTTGTTGCTACTCAATTTCTTCATGGTTTCCAGGAAGATAGGGTGAAAATATCAAGTTAAAACAATTTTCCACTCTCATAAAACTTAATTCAGAATTTTTTTATGATGAGAGTGATCAATTCAAGCTTCGGTCAATTTCAAGTCCAAACAACACTTCATGCAGATTCGGAGGTTAGAGTTTCAAGTTTGATTAGTTTTAGATTATCAGGTGAATCCATGCCCAATGGATGCTTTAAGGCCACTAATCTAGTCAATCTAGCAGAGATAGATTACCCCATGAGTCACCAAACTATTATCCAATTTTTCACCCTTGCAAACTTGGCTAACTAGAAAAATTTGGACTTGGGCAATTTGATGGGACCTTGGTGAACAAACTTCTCTCATCTTTTCCTAACTCCTTAACTTCATACTTAGCCCAAAATACTTAGAAATTTGAGAAATATTGGAAAAATGGGTCACTTTTAGTGTAGTGTGGATATTTGGAGCACGAGATGGAACTAGTTCCCAAGGCCTTAGGTTCTCCGCATTAGTGTTGGGGCTACAAAGCAAAGAAAACAATGCTTTATGCGGGTGGATTGGGTCTTTGGAGAACTCATGGAACGGTTCCTCACAACTTTAAGTTCCCTAAGTGGCTTTCAACCCGCATTGAAGAAGTTTGGCGAAGAAGTTAGAAAATTGTCGGAATGCAGAGTGCGGGGGACAATGAGAACAATTTCGGTTGAGTCTATAGTTCCCTGTATGCTCATTTGAACCAATGAAACGTAAAAAGAGAAAGGTGATCAAGTTATGTGTTCTGAGGAAGGCATGTTGTGGGAGAACAAAATGTAGGCGAATCATGGTGAACAAAACAATTCTAGGGAGGCCAAGGTTCTCCGTGGGGACGTCGAGTCATAGGTCAAAGGAGTTAGGTAGGGGTTAGTGTTGTGGATAAATGAGTTGTAGATGAAACCTAGCATTGAAGAAATTGAGGAGGGAAGAATGGTTTCACTAGGGAGTTGGTTCCCCTCAAGGCGGGTGACTCACAAAATGAACCAAGTAGTAGGGGAGTTAGATGGAAGCACAATGCAGAGGAATAAATCTGGGTGGAATAGTTCCTAAGTTTGATCTAGGGCCCAAATTTCTTCAAATGCAAACCCGACCACTCGGATAAAGAAGAGCAAAATGACATAAGTGGAATTGTTCCCCTCTCCCCTTAGTTCTCGGATTAAGCGAACCACCCTGCAAGGCAAGGGAGAAAATAGTTAATGTAGAGACTGTAGAAATATATTTGCAACTGTATTCCTTCTTGACCCCTTGGACTGCATAGGCATAACGTTTTCCCAGATGCTCCAAATTTGGAAAATTTTATATCATTGGAAAGGTCTCTTCATGCTCTACACTTTGGAAACTAAAAATATTGGTTTTGGTGAGGTAGGTGGGAGAAAAAGAGGAAAATGTTCTCAACATTAAAAGATGCAATTAAACAATTGGATTTAATGAGGTATGGTGCCCATTTCTTCCTCCACAAGCAAGACATCATGGATAAATGACCCTAAAAGGCTACCCATGCCTCTTTTTAGACATTTAATGTAGGTTTTTGGTAGGTGAAATCAGAAATTCAAGTTTCCTCTATTTTCCCTCCTCTCTCTCTCTCTTTCCCATTCTCTATAAATTGTAAAGTGATGCTCATTTGTAAGGGTTGGACATTCTGGGAATGCAAGGGCATCACACAAGTGTTTTCTTTGAGTTGCAGGCCTCATATTTGGACATCTTACATGGTGATCCTTTCCTTTTCTCCTTCAATGTAATGGATTGTGTATATTTGAAGTAATAAAATACTTGTTTTGTGGTTATTATCTGCCCTAGCTTGTGTTCTATTGCATTTTCTTGCCTTTCATTGCGTCTACAAGTATATTGTGCATATCTTATTCTCCTTGCAGTGTTTAAATATATTGTGCTCCATGGAAATGGTGGTTTGAATGTTGTTTTGGATTGTGGCACTCAAGTCTTCCCTCTCCTTCATCATTTTTCTTCCATTTTCTCTTATATGAGAGTGTCTTTCTCCATTTTATTAGTGTTATCACCTCCCCTTAGCTTAGGATTTCCATTTCCATGCATCTCTCTCTTCCCCGGTCCTTGGAATCATAGAGTAGGATTAGATAGTTGCATTTCCTTCCTTAGGAGTAGTTTAGCATTAGGATTAGGTAGAGGAACCAAATTTCTCTAGAGGTTTGTCTCAGCAAAGCAAGTCCCACAACTTGAGAGACAATCCCATGTTACCTAAAAACATTGATTGCTCATTCACACATACATGACAAATCAGAGGGTGTTGTTTTTTGGTGATAACAATCACCTTCTCTCTTTTCTTTTATTTCAAATGTTGTGATTTCTCTCTCCCATCTATTAAATGGAGCGAAATGTGTTATTTTATTATTATTTTTGAATGATTTGATTTAATTTGAGTTGGAGAAAATTTAGAGTGAATAATTCTAATTCCCTTGCATGGATAATTATTAATGGTAACTTTTTGAGAATGATCTTAATTTCACTTATGGTTTAGAGCTCAATTTTATGTAAGTGTTTGGTCTATTGGACTAATTAAGACCTTACATAATTATTTACCTTACATAATTATTTACCTTAGGTAGATAACTCAAGGTCCTTTTGTAAGCAAGTTAATGATATTTCGGTTTACAAAAATTAAGATTTAGAGAAAAGAATTATTTTACGATGCTAATTTAAATATATCCCATATTAGAATGTGTTCTATACTTAGAAGAATTAAAGGTGTGAAAAATACATACATGTAGATATACATACTTTGGACCCAATATCACCCTTGCAAACAATTAAGGTTTATTTGCGATCATATCGGCTACCATAAGGTTTACCACGCCCTTATAACCATGATCATTTTGTTATTCTCTTGGGCTAAGCTCTAACTAATATCTCGGTTGGAGAAAAATAATGTTACTTGAGATTGCTAACTTAAAATCCTTTGGTTAATTCATAATGTGAAAATAAATGTTTTAACATCTCAAAGAGTTAGAGCAACGCCTTTATTTATAATTAAATAGTAAATAAATAAAAGAAGAAAATAAATAAATAAATAGTTTTCCCCAAAATTTCATGGGCCAACAAGATGTTTAATTGGGTGCTCGGGTTATAAATGTAAGGGCATGACATTTCCTATTCGAGATGAGTGGGTTACACGGTGAGAGCTAAAGGCTAAAGGAAAGTGAACAAAGGCCAAGCTGGTTATTAAAATAGATATAATCCCATCCACATACAAAGATAATTTATCTCCAAATTTAAGCGGTAGATCCGATTCTAGTTGCATCGAGCCAATCTTGCCAAGAGCCAAGAGTTATGTAAGCCACACTTACAAACCCTACAATTTTTTTCTCCCAATTTGCTTGAAAATTACTATTTTACCATTTTTGTATTTAGGAAAGATCCTATAAAGTCCTTTTTGGTATTTTGTGGGAATTTGTATTTTTGAGCCATATAGTGCTCCATAGGCCGGAAGGGCCACAAACAATTTTTTTCCTATCATATTTTTTTTTCTAAAAATGGGGCTAAATTGAATTTTCGAGTGTATTGTAATTATTTGAATTGTACTTACATGCCATTTAGTCATGAAACTTGTAATCTCATGCAATGGCCAACAATACTCACAAGTTTTTTCTTTCCGACTCACAACTACTATGGGACAACATTTATGTTGCATGGAAGACAACCATTTGCAAAAAAATGAGCTTGAAGATATTTTTTCTTTTATTATAGATGGATCGTAACTAGATTAGATTCGGATGTGACACAACAATGTTCGTTCCCTTCCTTTTTGGCAAAGAAAAGAGAGGAATAAAATTGGTAGGGAAGTGGAGCTTGTTTAAGCTCTAAAAAATTAGAATCCCAAAATTATTCTCCCAGAATCATTTAGAATCACCAAAATTGTAATTTCAAATCTATAATTATTTTCATCTCAAACCTTGTTGTAAATGCAAATGTGCAACATGGAAATCGACAATTTCTAAGATGACAATGATACCCATGCACTAATTTTTTCATGTTTTATCATTCTAAGGTACCCGGGTCTACATTAGTCCTAGTGACCTTTTGATCAATGTTATCTCATCCCCTAAGGTGATTTAGGAAATTCCATTCATTCCCCTAGGTGATTTTAGGAGTTCATTAAAAGTTACAAGCTTCAGAAGTAGTTGTGGGAAGGGCTATCATTGGCCTTCCTAGGACTAGAGCAACCCCATGGAGCGGAGAGGAAAATCCAAAATAGATGTGGAGATGATTCAAATGCCTTGAGACATCATGGAAGTGATTCAGAATATTTTGGAAGGACTCGGAGAAGTTGGGGCAATTTTTCCAAAATTAGGGTTCACAGGCCTAGTCAATACACAGGCCAAAACAACCGTTGAGCTTCGGAAGGTGATTCCGGGAGCTCCGGATGGAGTTAGGAGAAAACAAAAACATCTTTAGAAATATAATTCCAAGCCCTACAAGATGGTGAAATTAGATTTTCACAACACTTTAGTGCATTAGGTCTGCAAGCAGGTTTTCTTAGGCACAAGTGGAGTACTAAATCAAAAATCTGATTTTTCAGAGATCAAATGGAAGAATCAAAACATGATATCCCCACCATTAGATTAAAAATACCATTTCCAATTAGGGTCATATATTTTTTTGAAAAGGTCCATCGGGAGCTCAAGATATCATCGTCACAAGTTGTCCTCTTGGAGCGAGTTCGGGAGTTAGCCAAATTTTGGGAGGACACGTGTCAACTCCAGGAGAGCTGGTAGGATTTTGTGTCCCTAACATCCCTGAGGGTCAGGGACATCAACCTTGGAAAAATGCACCTAGCCCCATGTGACCTTTGGAACCCCATGCGACCATTAGGATTGCCAGTTCACCTCAGTGTAATTTGGAGCTCAAATTCCTGTTGTCGGATCTCTGCCATGTGTCAACTCTAGGATTGCCATGGAATTTATGATGTCCCTCACATTTTAGGGACATAAAACCTTGAAAATGCACCCAACCCTCTAAGGGAAACTTTTGGTCACCCATGTGACCCGCTTCCAGCCCCTCAATGCTTTAAAGTTGATTTTCTAGCTCTCACTCCCTTGCCATCGGATCACCGCCACGTGTCGTCATCTTGCTCATCATGGAAATTGATGTCCCTCACATCCCTTTGAGGTGAGGGATGTCAGGGAAAAAAAATTTCCCAACTCCAACTCCAAAATTTGAAAATTTTCTAACTCTAGTTTGCTTTTTCTTCTTCTGCTTCTCCATTGCCAGAAGAAAGTTACAAAGAACACCTCAGTCCACCACTCCACCATTGCCAAAGCTCAAACCAACTTCACAAAAACAATGAAATCCTCTACCCCATGGTGATACATAGGTCTCAAAATAATATTTCATCGAGATAAGAAGAACAAACGAAGAACAAAGAAGAAGAACAATGGAAATCCCCATTGCCATGAAATTGAAATTTGAAGAAATCTTCCAAACCGGTGCACGGATTGACAAACTATCTATTGCTGAGTTCTTATCTCTTGAAGGCCATTAAAAATCATATTCAAACCTCCAATTTTCAGCAAGGAATGCTCACAACAAAGAAATTTCACTTCCGGCTCCACAAAGAACAAAGTTCAAATTCCCGTCAAACCGATAACTAGATCGAAAGGAAATTTCACCAGTAAGACAAGAAGAAAAAACCTATTGCAATGGAGTTTATTTCATCGCGAATGGAGAAAAAAACCAGACCTGAAAATTTCAAGCTCCATTAATGGCCGCCATGACATAGTAGTGGAAAAAATCAAGTGAGCTACCTCTCCACTTCTTAGGGTTCCAGTGGGCGAAATCGCACAAAAATTGGAGGGAATGATTGTTGAAAAATCTAGTTTCGCATGAACTAGTTTTCATGCCATGAAGTCCCTATTTTTAGGGATATGGAGGGATGTTTTTTTTATCAACATTATTCCCTCTTTGAAGAAATTTTCAAATTCTCGAAGATCCGACGGGCAAAATCATTGAAATTCAGAGGGAAGGGTCTCTAAAAAATCTAGTTTCTCTCAAACTAGTTTTTGCATGATGAAGTTGCCAATTTCTCAAGATATGAAGGACTGATTTTTTTCAAAGTATTCTTCCCTGGTAGCTCCATACCCAAAGCTCTTACCAGACATAAATTTTCATTTTTCATTTCTAAGCTTTCTGGAAAGTGAATCATGATGAAAATTGGAGCACAAGTTCGTGACGAAGAGCCGAATCCAAAAAAGTTATTCTCATCGCAAATAGAGGTCATTTTCACCACTTACTAAAAATATCATATGTTATACTTCCTCGCATGCTATAAATTATGAGTCCCACTGAATTACAATTTCGATCACTCAGGATAATAAGAAAAGGGGTAAAATGGAAAGTAAGACAAAAACGACTTCTTCCAAAAATAAGCAAGTCCCCAAATAACAACTTGCTAAAAATAGAAATGTGCTAAAAATAGAAATATCTCAAGAACAAAGGAGGTTGGAATATGGTAGATGGTTCAGAAGGTGAAACTGGAGCAAGACATGTGATATGCCCCAGAATAGTAGAGCACGGGCTCATATTCTAAAAATAGAAAGTTTTCATTTCGGAGTGGAAAATTGCATATGACTTTGTTTTCACTCACCTTACTAATTTTTGGACTCCCTTTTGGATAATGAGATGGTTTCATGAGTTGAAAAGGAGGAATGATAACTTCACGGAGGTCTGGAAGCATCATCTTGAGTGCAATGGTTTATAGAAGAAAAGCAAGGCATCACAAGGCACATCATGTGAATTCATCTTCATCACTTAAGGAACCAAGTGATCCAAAGTGAATTGGTCAGAACAATTTCAACAAGTCAAAGGGTTCATCAACCAAGTTTCAAGGAGGGTCATCGTGGGCATTGTATGTGTTCATCTCAAGCTTGCAGTGGTAAACATCATAACAATGTTTCTAAACACTCATTCTATGGTCCAAGATGTTCATGCATCATAGAGTTTGCGGTCATCACTAGATTGGGAAAATGATTCAAAGTTATTCAAGGGAGAAATCTTCATCAGTGTAGAAGATCACTAGTGGCAAAAATCCTTGCTCAAAGTTCATGGGTTGCATCAAGTAATTCAAATCATTTTGTCACGAGGAGTGTTTTCCCTTCATCCCTTCCCTCTTCCTCTCTTTCCCTCTCTTATTTATCTCTCCATTCTAATTCTTCATTATGCATCATCATTGTATTTCATCCTATTCACTTAAGTGACCTATTTTAAATTTGTAAAAATTATTTTCTCAAAATTATAAGAGAAATACTTAATTCATGGAAAATGAAAGGTCACGAGTGGAATATGGAAACAAAGAGTCATGTGAGGGAGGTGAAAGGAAAATTAGATTGCTATAAATTGGGATGGTCTCTCCATTCCAAAGGATTGGGATTCCATATTTTGGAAGAACTCTTACTATGTAGCATTGTGATAGCTTGGTTGAAGCTTTGTATTCATCACTACACATGGAATAAAAACTACACTTCTTCTATTTCCCTTTCTTGTTTTTCCTCTATTTCTCTCTTTCATGCACTTTGTAAGCATAGTTGATCTTGTATGGAATTGGAGAGGAACTTGGTTTCCTTGATAGATGAATTTAAAAACTTGGCATTTTAATTCGTTGGTCCCACTAGCTTCACTATGCTTTCCTCTATATTGAAGGTCGAACTACTCCGAGTTACTGGGTGTGAGCTCTGCAATCTACTCACGACAATAATCTTCCTTGCATAATTTACCTCCTTTTCCCTTCATCGCTGTAATTTCCTCCCTTGTACCCCCGTATAAGCACTTTGCCACAGTTCAGTGGAGTGTCCTATGTGATCCCCAACCAATTTGGCCACCCATAACATTTAGATAGGATTAGGATTAATTTAATTTCAATAATGGGAGTTGTACCATTAAATGTAGAGGGGCATAGCCCGTGAACGTTGGTGGAGACACCTAATTTGTCCACCCGACAAATTTTCTCACCAATAGTTTTGGTGACTCCATTGGGCATTAGGGAGAGATTTGCCTAAGTACGCCAAAAAAATCTCTCGCCCAAAATATATCAAAATATACAAAAATTATATATTAAAAAAATCAGATTTCAAAGAAAATCATTTTTTAAGGCAACTCTGTCAAGGAACGAATCCTTGTCACATTCATTTCCTACACCATGAAGAAATTTCTAGATTGGAGTGAAGTACCAATGAGTGATAGTGAAGAAGAAGAAGAAGAAGATGTCTTCCCAGAAAAGAAGATTGTTGATCACCATGGTTCCAGACTAGTATTGACAAAGGAAAGAAGAAAGAACATGTCACCGATGAAGAGGAATGGATTCAAAGGAGACATAAGATAAGGTGTGAAGCTTGAGAATATGCCAAATTCTTGCAAGAGATGAACAAGCAACTTGAAGCAACCCATAACAAGGAAGAAGAAGAGGAGAGTTTTCCTATAGAGGAAGATCTTGAAGATCATTCGTACCATAGGGTTTTCATACCTAAAAGGTTCTTGAATTCCGTTGAAGAAAATCCTATCCTTGAGCCTTCTAATGAAGATAAAATCAACATTTAAGAAGATGATGAAAGACATGATGGTGTAAGATCCACTGAAGAATATTTTTGCAACCTCACACATCTCACTGAAAAATTGAGAACATTATCTTTCTTCCACCGCTCAATAGATGAATTCATTGCATACAGTGATGAAGAAATGAATATTTTGAAAAGAGAATATGTGGAAAGGCTTCAGAGCATAATAGAAGGAAATTATGACCCCAAAGTCTTTGATGAAATTTGGAGGTATGCTTTAGCTCTACAGAGAAGATATGAACATCTTGAAGCTCCGCATCAAATGGAGGAAGAAGACGAGACACGCCCTATGGAAGAAGACCCAAATTTATGCCCATACTATGAGGTTTTCATTCCTGGAAGATTCTTGGATGCTTCTAGAAGAAGATCTTATCATGGAACCTTCCAATGAAATCCAAAGCAACATCATGGAGGAAGAAGTAGAAGAGACAAAGATAGAATCACCATTCAAAAATTCCATTTGGCTCGAGAAAAACCCATAGGAGGAATAATATATTCAATAAAGGAAGATCCTTGCTACATAATGGATGATCCAATGCTCTCCAAAGACTCCACCAATGATGAAGAAGACGGCCAATTCAAAGTAAGCATGAATGATCTCTTTTCAAATTTTGATCTTTCAATTAATGATGAAATGGAGAGATGTGAAAAAGTGCAAGAAAGTCACCCAACATCATGGTCTGAAGATGATGAATTCAAGATGGTCATAGATAATCTTCCCTCCTATTTTTATTCTTCAAGTGATGTAGAAATGTTGCATGAAGAAATGGAGGAAGTCAAAGAATCAAACTCTCTTCTCGATGCAATCATGGATGATCAAATGGAAGAAGCCCACTCTCTTTTCAAATACGAGGAGAACAAAAAATTTAAACACAACCTCTACTCACTCGGGGAGCAGAATCATCATCACGGTGAAAACATATCCTTTCATCTTTCACATGAATAGAAGATTCAATAATGGATGGTCAAGATGTAGCTGAAAATTCTTCTCATACTCGTCGCTCTAACATGGTTCTCTACTTCTTACCAAGAAGAAGATGATATGGATTTTGAGATTGAAGGAGTGCCCTTCCCATGAAGCTTGGACTGTCATCGCAATCCGGCACTATGATAATTCTTCACGGGGAACTCCTCGTGCTATGATTATTTACTAATAATGACCTTTAGTTTGGTGGACGTAATCGGAAACAAAACAACAACATAACACAAGAATACCATTGACTATGATAAGACAGAATGACGAAAAATATGAAATATCAAAATAAATTATAATATTAACATGAAAGCATATAATCTCACCCATGAGATTCTTCAACAAGACTATGGGAGAAACTTTACAATTACACCTCTCGATGGCTTCTTCAACACACCTTTAATCGATGGCTTCCTTCGCACACTTCCTATAATATTTCTCACTACTTCTTTCTATGCTAAATGAGGGGGTGGCCTCTCTATTTATAGAACTTCGAGCTTATCCATCCTATCTCTAAGATAGGATAAGAAATCCACTCGATGAATCATATTCCATACCTTAACTCTTATCTGTACATGTAAGCTTATCTGTTAAGATAAGATAAACCTTATCATTTTACATGGGTTCCACATTTTTAGACTTTTTACAAATAAAATACACAAAATATTTATGACCTCACTCCTTGTCCTTATTACCAATATAATATTTCTAATTCCTAATCATGTAGACCCTACTTCTCTAATTACCCAAACTTTGACATTTTAACATTACCGGACCACTTACGACAAATATTTACTTTTTACAACATTCCTATTGTACTTTGACTGTTACCGTACTCCACATTATTGGCGGCACCGTACTGACGGCGCCGTTATCTTCTATCGGACGCTACTACTAATTACACTTAACAACATCCTATTCCTAATACATATATTAATGAAATGGAAATTTTGGAGGAAAATTTTAGTGTCGACATCTTCCCCCTTCCTAGCTTCTACTCCGTCCTCGGAGTAGACTATTCTGGTGCTTGGAAAATCTTCAACTTGTCGTGGTTGACCCATTTCGTAATGGGAGTGCCATCCAATTCCTCCGGTCAGCATTACCATTTTCATTACCGCTATTTCTTTATTTTGTAGGGCCCCATCCATTTTGGAAGAAATTTTCTCTGTCTTCTTTTTTTGTATCTGGAATCATATACTAGAACCAAGTCATTTACTTGAAATGGAGACCACCGGATCTTTTGATCAAAGTACTCCTTCTGCTTCATTTTCTTCTTATGGCTTGTATCCTTTGCTATTTCCCTCATTTCCTCTAGCAAATGAAGATGTACCAACCTTTCTTTTCTTGAATCACTTTCATCCATCCTTTCAATTTTCATAACTCTCAAAGTGGGAATATCAAACTCAATAGGAAGAAGCTGGATCAATGCCATAGGCCAAGTGAAATGGGAGTATCCTGTTTGACTTTGATGTTGCCCTATATGCCCACAATCTTTGCATGAATCCTTTTATCCCATTTATGTACTGAGAAATTGCATCTTTTGCTAGAATTTGACATGACACAAAATTTGTTCGTTCCACTGTCCATTTGTGCTTGGCTTGTATGTTGTTGCCTTCTGTGCTTGATAGAAAACTTATTGACTAGGGCTTCTACCACCTCATTAATGAAGTGGCTTCCTTGATACATTACAATTTCTAATGGACAACCAAATCTGGTGACAATGCGTTCATATATGAACCTTGCCACTTCATCCATGGAAGTGCTTTCAATGGCCTAGCTTCAACCCACTTGGTTAAATAATCATGGCAACTACAATATACTTATTTTGACGTGATGTAGTTGGAAGTGGACCTACAATGTCTATTCCCCATTTTCAAAGGGACCAAGGGGAAGAATAGGACATAATGGAAGTGATGAAGTCTTACGGTTACCATGTGTTTGACAAATATCACATGTCTTACAATAATTATAATGATCTTTAAAAAGAGTGGGCGGTGATAACTCGCATCCAAGATCCTTCTTGCTTTGTAAGTTGTCGGAGAAGTGCCCTCCACATGTACCATTGTGGAATTCTTCTAGAAGCTCTTTTCCTTGATCACGTCCAATTTGCCCTCTTGTCTTGTCCATCGAGTCCTATTCGAAATAATGCTCCATGCGAGAATAGATTATGGACGATCGGCTTGAGTAATCTTTCTCTTAGTCTTTGCATTGGCACCATCGGGAAACTTGAATTCATTCGGATAATTCCAAATATCTATGTATTCACTAGGGATTGTGTCGAGGAGAACAATCTTTGCATCGGGAAAATCATCATCATCACAAGATGATCCTAAACCATCATAGGCTCGAGAGAGTGCATGCATTGACATGCTTCTTTCTGGCCTATCTATAATATCAAATTCAAATTCTTGTAGCAAAATTATCCATCTTGCTATCCTCCGATGGGTTAGGCTTATTGACAATATATTTTGAGCACGATGATCCGTTACAACTATAAATTTCTGCCCTAGCAAGTAATTTCTAAACTTCTTTCTGACAAAAATGATAGCGAGCCTCTTTTTCGATTCACGGTATAGTTTACCTCAAGACTTTGCTCATTTATGCGCTCCCAAAGTAAATTGGATGTTCATTCCCATTTTCATCCTTTTGGCTCAAAGTACTACCTAGTGCTGCATCTGAGGCATCAGTGTACACAATGAATGGCTTGCTCCAATCTGGATTCTTCAAAATAGGTGAAGACACCAGGGCTTCCTTCAGTTGTCCAAAAGCTTCATGCGCCTTGTTTCCTGGTTCATAAGCAACATCCTTCTTCAAGAACTGGGTTAGTGGCTGTGCAATCTTTGAGAAATTCTTGATGAACCTTCTATAGTAACCCACATGGCCTAAAAATGATCTCAACTTACTTCTATTTATAGGAAATGGTAAATCTTTGATTTTTGAAACTTTATCAGGATCAGTACCAATACCATCTCTGGATATAACATGCCCTAACAAAACGCCTTTAGAACATCCAAAGACACACTTTGTAGGGTTTAGTGAGGCTTGTGCTTCATCTAACCTTTGAAATGTTGTCTCCATGCAGTGCGGTGGTCCAACTTGCTCCCATAGATGCAAAAATCATCCGAAATACTCGATGAAGGTCCCGATGTAGGGTTGAACACCCTATTCATTAAAGCATTTGGAATGTTCTTTGGAGCATTACACAACCCAAAAGGCATAACTCTATAAGAAAACGTTCCCCAAGGAGTGGTGAACGTGGTCTTCAGCTGATCTTTCTCTGCTATACGAACTTGGTTGTAGCCGCTATATCCATCAGCAAAACTATAGCACTCCTGGCCAGCTACTTCGTCCAAGATCTGATCTGAAAATGGAAGAGGGTAATGATCCTTCTTTGTTGCCTTATTGAGCTTCCTATAATCAACACAAATGCGTAGCTTCCCATTCTTTTTTATTGAGATCACAATGGGAGAAACCCATTCTGAATTCTCCACAACAAATATGAATCCTGCATCAAGCAACTTATCTATTTCTTCTTTTACAGTCTTGGAAAAATTAGGATTCATTCTATATGGCATTTGCTTTATGGGCTTAGCACCATCTACCAGCTCAATACAATGTTCTACCCAACTTACTTGGCGGAGTTCCTTGTAATCAAAAGTGAATAGGTGTATGTACCTTCGAAAGAGCTGGAGGTAGGATTCCTTCTCACTCTCCATCACAGCATCACCAATATTTATTTGTTGGAGACGATCATCAACTTCTTCTTCAGATAATTTTATGGGGTCATGAGTTGGTGTGACTGGCAGGATATCCATGACTGAAACATCCACCTCGCTTTCTTCATCTTCAGTGTCCACTTCACTGGTACTAGAGTAATCAGAGGATGTCCAATCATCAGTTTCATCACTTGAATCCACAGGTTCTACTTTATGATGTCGAGGGATCACGTTTATCTTCACCCTCTCTCTACCACGTCCAAGTGTCATGAAACCTTCATTCAGTAGTTTCTTGCATGAACTCTCCTTAGCCATGGTCTTCCCAAGCATTGGGTACGCAAGCAGTACCATTTTTCATCACTGAAAGTCTACCACACATACCACACCCATAACAGATATTGCCACATTTGAAATTACACCTTCTGGTTTAGTTTTTCCCTTATTTAATGACCTTAACATAAGTGTTGAAGGGCGATCAATTTTTAACCCCAACATATTCATTACAGACTCAGTCATTACATTAACTGCAGCACCTCCATCAACTAAGACATCATGAATTGAAATACCATTACATAATACCTCAGCTTGTGGAGCATAGGGATCTGCCTCTGCCTCCAAAACAGGGACCTCAACCTCCTTCCTTCTTCGAGCATTGAGTCCACCTCGCAACTCCGCCTCTTCTCAGAAGACATAGCCAAGAGTTGACCATATGTAATATTTGCAGGCCTTTTGGACAGATCTTCCAAGATGGAGTATGGTCCTTGCCCCTGTGAAATCAGAAAATCCTGCACACCCAACTTTCTTCTCCTATGTTTCTTACTAGTTTCTTCTTTCATCTTCTTAGGATCATTTCCATCTTGATTATCTTTTTCTTTCTTTCTTTTTGTTACAAACACATCTACTTCATTATTTCTGCTCTTATCTACTACATCAAAAGAATTCACAGGTGCTTTTCCTTTATCATTATCTCCCTTACTAGATGTAGAAGCTCTATCTGGACAATTATACTTATAATGACCCTTTTTATAACAACCATAACAAACAACTTCAGAAATATTTCTCTTTGGACCTCTATCTCCTCCCTGAGAACTAAATTCCTTTCCTTGAAGAAGATTAATAGTTAACTGACCCATCTTTTTGAGCAGATCTTCATACTCAGTAGATGTATTAGGAGAAATATTTGTGCTCACCGGGAGTGGTTGTGGATTCAGGACCAAAGGTGCTGGTGTAGGCTCTATTTTAGCAACAATTTCTTTGGGCTCCTCTTCCATGCTTTCTTCTTGCCTTCTTGCAATCTCCTTTGCTTGTTCAATGGTGGCTGGGCGGTCATACTTCACTCGTTGTCTGATCTCTAGCTTCATCCCAAGAATGAAGTGCTTATAGAGGAGATTATCCACGCCATTCATCAACCCATCCGCTAGTCCTTCCTTCCGGATTTGGGCATCGAGCTTCCTCCTTAGCTCTAGAACACGAGCATGATAATCCCTTATCTTCTCCTTCTCTCCTTGGGATAGCTTTGTGATCTCGATCATGAGATCTGTATATTTCTGTTGTTCACCAAATTCTTCAAGAAAACTTTCGGTTAATAAATCCCATGAATTTTTCACATTATCACCTAGTGTTTCAAACCACATAAGTCATTGAACCATCCAAAAAGGTAGGAAAAAATTCAGTCCATTGTTCCCTTCTTATAAGGCCATTACAAATACAAGATCGTTTAAACTCTTGAATGAAAGAAGAAGCATCTTCATTAGATTGAGCTGAAAAAACATGAATCTTTCCCATTTTCAAAAGTAACCACCGTGAAATACCAACCCACAAGTACAATTAACAAGACTTATGTGCACAAATAATTGGAATCACTATACTAGAAAGTGACTTTACACCTTTCTCAATAAAATAGAAATGACCACGGTAAACTATGGTAAAACTTGACTACTACGGTAAAAAATGACTTTCTTGTGGTAAACACTATTCACGGTAGAAAAGTGAAGTTCTTCATGCGGTAAATACTATTCATGGTAAAAGTGACCTCATGTGGTAATTACTATTCCCAAAGAAAAAGGACTTTACCTGGGGTAACTACTATTCATGGCAAAAATACCTTTAACATGGTTACTACTATTCACGGTAAAAATGACTTTACCATGGTAACTACTATGCACAAGTAAAAACAAGGTTACCCTCCAATTGACCTTACTGGGTAATTACTATTCCCAAAGCAAAAAGGACTTTACCAAGGTAACTACTATTCATGGCAAAAATGCCTTTAACATGGTAACTACTATTCACGGTAAAAATGACTTTACCATGGTAACTACTATGCACAGTAAAAACAAGGTTACCCTCCAATTGATTTTTGACTTAGTGGGAATATCTCTCCAGAAAATCCACCAACGAGGAATGGTCCTTAACGGAACCAAAATGTCATCAAAGCAATCCTACACTTTATGATAATTCTTCACCAAGGAACTCCTCGTCTTATGATTATTTACTAATGCATGACCTTTAGTTTGGTGGACGTAACTGAAACAAAACAACAACATAACACAAGAATACCATTGACTATGATAAGACGATAATGACGAAAAATCTGAAATATCAAAATAAATTATAATATTAACATGAAACTATTACAATCTCACCCATGAGATTCTTCAACAAGACTATGGGAGAAACTTTACAATTACACCTCTCGATGGCTTCTTCAACACACCTTTAACTGATGGCTTCCTTCGCACACTTCCTACAATATTTCTCACTACTTCTTTCTATGCTAAATGAGGGGGTGGCCTCTCTATTTATAGAACCTTCCAGGCTTATCCATCCTATCTCTAAGATAGGATAAGAAATCCACTACGGCGAATCATATTCCATACCTTAACTCTTATCTCATACATGTAAGCTTATCTCGTTAAGATAAGATAAACCTTATCATTTTACATGGGTTCCACATTTTTAGACTTTTTACAAATAAAATACACAAAATATTTATGACCTCACTCCTTGTCCTTATTACCAATATAATATTTCTAATTCCTAATCATGTAGACCCTACTTCTCTAATTACCCAAACTTTGACATTTTAACATTACCGGACCACTTACGACAAATATTTACTTTTTACAACATTCCTATTGTACTTTGGTATTACCGTACTCCACATTATTGGCGGCACCGATCGTGGCGCCGTTATCTTCTATCGGGCGCTACTACTAATTACACTTAACAACATCCTATTCCTAATACATATATTAATGAAATGGAAATTTTGGAGGAAAATTTTAGTGTCGACATGGGACCTCTTATCCTTATCGGAAGGTGTCATGAATCAAATATGCTTGTGTTTGCAAGAAAGAGAATCTTGGGCAACACAAAACATGGAAGAGAAATAGGATGTTTCAAATGAATCATGGGCCTATATGGACCAAATTTTTAACCATATCTTAGAGGCACAACAATAATATTCTTCCAATAAAGATAAAAATGAGCCTATGGAAATTTCAGAAGAACTATTTCAGTACAGATATCTTGAAGGATGTAGAAAGGCGAGGATCCTCGGCTCGGTCTTCAAATCTTAACCTGAGCCATGGAGATACAAGACATGTATGAATCAATTTGTGCTTCCTATTTTGGTGCACCAATTTTTTATGTTGAGATGGAGTAGTTGGATAAGCTTGATGACTTCTCTAATACTTTGGTTGATGAGAATGAACATGAAAACATGTCTTTTTCTTCCACATCGTGTGAAGAAGTTCATGAGTGTAAAAGAAGAAAGGTTCTTGAATCTCCTTCGAATATCCTCAATCTTGGAAATGACATCTTTATTGTGGGAGATGATAACATGGAAAATATTGAGTTGATTCGCATCAAAGAAAGTTGTTCAAAACAAAATAAAAAATTGTGAGAACATTGGGAGTGTGATCAAAACCAACTTGTTCCCATCATTTTGGAATGGTCCATCAATGAAAAGCAAGAGTTCATATGGAAAAATCCAATGAAGGGTGAAGAATGCTTATATGGCCAAACCAAAAGCTATAATTTTGAAAATGATATCAAGATGCACTCGAACAAATGCATATTGGTAACCATTTCTCTAGACAACAAAGCGGGAGTATGCATGATTCTTTCCAAATGATCCAAAATCAGACTGCACTCACCATCCTCCAAGCTCGATTCACCTTGAACATGTTCCCATGCTGCAAAAATATCTCAAGGATGATGAAGATCTCTAGCTCAATGATTTAACCTCCATGTCTGAAAACACTTGCTCAAAGAAACAAAGCGGGATGTTCGGGAAGTTCTTGAATGGGAAGAAAATTAGTTTGTTCTCACTCCTTCCAAGTGTTTTGTTGATATAAGAGACAATTTGAAGTTGAAAATCAAAGGAGATGAATGTTTTCATGACAAGAGAAATTTTCCCACTCTTGAAGACATGGAAGAACGGTGTCACATGGTCGTAGGATGTAAAGTGGGAGCATCAAGGTACAAGAGTTTTGAGAAAGTGATGAAGTGTTCATTGGATGCAAGAATGTTTTCTATGTAGTATGAGTACGAAGATGGAATTATGGTTAGACTTATTCTTCTCAAGCCATGCAAATCCATCACCAAATCATGGTTTGATCAAATAATAGTTTTTGTGCTTCAATGGTCATACTTCAATCCATTATTTCATGATGGCATGTACTTTTCTCAACCCATTATCGAGTATGTGTATATCCTTTTCCCACCTCTATAAATTTCCCTCCTTGTATATAATTTCCCTTTCTTATTGTGTGTTTTTTTCCCCCTTGGTGTGTTTCCCTTCCGTTGTTTGTTTTGTGTGTGTGTGTGTGTGTTTAATAAAGAAAGTTGTGTAGCCTATTTTTCTAGTGACTCGTCAGGGCCCAATGGATAAGCACTGGTCAATATGTTGTAAGTTGAGATTCTTAGAGTTCTCATGCCATGTATTTACTACACTCAGTCCACATCATGTCCCCAAGCTAGATCCAATTGTTGTCATGCAAATGTGCAATAGGGAAATTGACAATTTCTAAACATGGCAATGATACCCTATCTACAAATGTTTTCATATTTTATCATTTCGAGGTACCTGGTCTACCCGACTTTAGTCTAGTGAGCTCCTGATTGATGTTATCTCATCCCCTAAGGTGATTTAGTAAATTCCATTCATTTCCACGTAGGTGATTTTAGGAGTTCATTAAATTTTGCAAGCTTCAGGCAGTTATGGGAAGGGTTATCATTGGCCTTCCTAGGATTGGAGCAACCCCATGGAGCAGAGAGAAAAACCAAAATAGAAGTGGAGATGATTCAAAGGCCTTGGGACATCATGGAAGTGATTCAAGAAGATTCTGGAAGGACTCAAAGAAGTTGGGGCAGTTTCACCAAAATTAGGGTTCACAAGCCTAATCAGTACACATGCCAAAACAACCACTGAGCTTTTGAAGGTGATTCTGGGAGTTTTGGATGGAGTTAGGAGAAAAAAACATCTCTGGAAATATAATTACAAGCCCTACAAGATGGGGAAATCATTTTTTTCACAACACTTTGGCGCATTAGGTTTGCAGGTAGTTTTTCTCAGGCATAAGTGTAGTACTAAATCAAAAATACTATTTTTCGATATCAAATGGAAGAATCAAGACATGATACCATAACCATCAGATTCAAAAGGAAATTTCTAAAGTCAAGATAATATAAAAATTTTCCAAAAAATTCCATCGGGAGCTTAAGATATCATCATCACAAGTTGTCCTCTTGGAGCGAGTTCGGGAGTTAGCCAAATTTTGAGAGGACATGTGTCAGCTCCAGGAGCCTAATGGGATTTTGTGTCCCAAACCTCCCACGAGGGTCAGGAACATCAACCTTATAAAAATTCACCCAGCCCCCATGTGACCTCTAGAACCCCATGCGACCATCAGGATTGCCATTTTATCCCCTAGGTGTAATTTGGAGCTCAAATTCCCTGCCGTCGGATCTCGCCACATGTCGGCCTATAGGATCATCATGGAATTTTATGTCCCTCATGTACATAACATGTTAGGGACATCAAACCTTGAAAAATTCACCTAGTCCTCTAAGAGAAACTTTTGGTCACCCATGTGACCCGCTTCTAGCCCCTCAATGCTTTAATGCTGATTTTCTAGCTCTCACTCCCTTCCGTCGGATCACCGCCACGTGTCGCTGTATTTATCATCATGGAAATTGATGTACCTCACGTCCCTTTGAGGTGAGGGATGTTAGGGACCAAAAATGCATCCAAATCCAACTCCAAAATTTGAAAATTTTCTAACTCCTAGCTACTTCTTATTGCTTCTAACTGCTTCTCCATTGCCGGAAGAAAGTTACAGAGAACACCTCAGTCCACCACTCCACCATTTCCAAAGCTTAACCCAAATTCACCACCAAACCAATGAAATCCTCTACCCCATGGTGACACATAGGTTGCAGAACAATATTCATCAGATAAGAAGATAAGAAGAACCATGGAAATCCCCATTGCCATGAAATCAAAATTTGAAGAAATCTTCCAAACCGGTGCACAAATTGACAAACCATATGTTGTTGAGTTATTCTCTCTTGAAGGCCATTAAAAAATCATATTCAAACCTCCCATTTGCAGCAAGGAATGCTCATAATGAAGAAATTTCACTTTCGGCTCCACGAAGAACAAAGTTTAAATTTCCCGTCAAACCGACAACCGAATCGAAAGGAAATTTCACTAGTAAGACAAGAAACAAAACCTATCACAATGGAGTTGATTTCATCATGAATGGAGACAAAAACTAGACCTAAAAATTTCAATCTCCATTAATGGCCACCATGACATAGTAGTGGAAAAAATCAGTGAGCTACCTCTCCACTTCTCAAGGTTCCAATGGGCGAAATCACACGAAAATTGGAGGGAATGATCGTTGAAAAATCTAGTTTCACGTGAACTATTTTTCACACCATGAAGTCCCTATTTTTTAGGGATATGGAGGGATGTGTTTTTTTATCAACATTCTTCCCTCTTTGAATCCAAATAAAGTTGTTCATGTCGCAAACAGAGGTCATTTTCACCACTTACTAAAAATAGCATATGTTATACTTCCTCGCATGCTATAAATTATGAGTCCTATTGAATTACAAGTTTGATCACTCAGGAAAATCAAAAAAGGAGTAAAATGGAAAGTAAGATAGAAAAACTTCTTCCAAAAATAGTAGGTCCCCAAATAACAACTTGATAAAAATAGAAATGTGCTAAAAATAGTAATATCAAGAACAAAGGAGGTTGGAATATGGTAGATGGTTTAGAAGGTGAAATTAGAGCAAGACAAATGATATGCCCCAGAATAGTAGAGCACATGCTCATATTCTAAAAATAGAAAATTTTCATTTCGAGTGGAAAATTACATATGAATTTTTTTCACTCACCTTACTTCCTTTTGGACTCCCTTTTGGATAATGAGATGGTTTCATGAGTTGAAAAGGAGGAATGAGAAATTCATGGAGGTCTGGAAGCATCATCTTGAGTGCAATGGTTTATAGAAGCAAAGCAAGGCATCGCAAGGCACATCATGTGAATTCATCTTCATCACTTAAGGAACTGAGTGATCTAAAGTGAATTAGTCAAAATGATTTAAATGAGTGAAAGGGTTCATCAACCAAGTTTTAAGGAGCCTCATCATGGGCATTGTATGTGTTCATCTCAAGCTTGCAGTGGTAAATGTCATAAGAGTGTTTCTAAACACTCATTCGTGGTCCAAGATGTCCATGCATCTTAGAGTTTACGGTCATCACTAGATTGGGAAAATGATTCAAAGTTATTCAAGGAGAAATCTTCATCATTGTAGAAGATCAACAGTGGCATAAATCCTCGCTCAAATTTCATGGTTGCATCAAGGCATTCAAAGCATTTTGTCATGAGGAGTGTTTTCCCCTCCATCCCTTCCCTCTTCCTCTCTTTCCCTCTCTTCTTTCTCTCTCCATTCTAATTCTTTGTTATGTATCATCATTGTATTTCATCCTATTCACTTAAGTGACCTATTTTAAATTTGTAAAAAGTATTTTCTCAAAATTATAAGAGAAATACTTAATTCATGGAAAACGAAAGGTCACGAGTGGAATATGGAAATGAAGAGTCATGTGAGGGGGTAAGTGCACCAAGTTGGGGGGCAAAAGGGGGTCTTAAGTGGACGCATTTTTCTGAAAAATAAAAAAATTCAACTTGTACGAGTTTTTTGA
Organism: Taxus wallichiana var. yunnanensis; assembly: GCA_018340775.1. Lineage (NCBI taxonomy): Eukaryota > Viridiplantae > Streptophyta > Pinopsida > Cupressales > Taxaceae > Taxus > Taxus wallichiana. Next base: position 13,186,873 of record CM031243.1, read on the forward strand.
AATAGTTACACTCAAAATTGGAAGATGTTGTAGAAATATGAATCATAGCATTTTGAGTCTAGTTTCTAAGCTACTAAATTTTATTGAAAACGGATAAGTTTAAGTGGGTCAAATAACTAAAATACCAACAGGTGCTCTTGTTTTTGTTAAAAAATATAATAGAGTGACTTTTGTGCCCCCACCATTTTTGAGCACCACCATTTAGTATTTTTTTTGAAATATAGCTAGGAGCATCTAGTTTGTGTTATATATATTTTTAGAATTTTTTTAGTGAGTATTTTTTTATGAATTTTCTAGTACAAAAATTTTATGTTTTGGAAAATAACATAGCTCGACCATGCCCCCTAACTACCTCAAAAATATCAAAAATTAGTTTTTTTAATATGTGTAGAATTACACCTAGTTTGTGCCTAAATTTTTTTATTCAATTTGATGAGTCAAAAAAAAAAATACACGACAAAAGATAGACATGTTTAAAATTAAAAAAATAGCTATAAAAAGGCATAGTTAGAAAATAAGTAATATGGAAACCTTGTATTTGTTAGAAAAATTGAAAAATAATATTTATACAAAGAAGAAACTCTGCTTTTACATCGTGGTATAATATTTTTAAATGAATCAATCATTTGATGTTGATTTATCTGGCGGAAGTTGGTTTTTGTATTTTTTGCAAAAATACGTGGTTTTTTATGTTTTGCTTTGGTCCATGTGCCTTAGGCTTGGGATCAAACCAGATCCCAAGCCTTGAGGTATGTGTTGGAAAAGGGAAAAAGCATAACACGTACACGTTATGCTTTTTTTTATATATATTGTGGTCCCCTAACTTCCCTTTCATCTCTTTCACGGGATTTCTGCATACATTATGTTTGGTCCGTAATTTTCTTTACATTCTTACACGATGTTTTTGTAGTTCATTTTTCCCCTACCCCACTAATTGATTTTTTCTAATCATGGGAAATAAAATTTGAGCTAAGGACAAGAGAAAAGTCAAGAACAAGACACTAGATTAATTAGAAGAGATGAGAATAAAGAAATTGAAGAGAATGCAAAAATTTCGTGTAGTTTAAGGTACATTTGCTATATCAAATGTAGCTAATGTATTAGAAAATGGGGATGAAATACATAATGAAAATGTTGAGAATAATGATTTTGCAATGAATAATGATATTGAATTGAATGATAATGTTGGTATGGATGAAGAATTGTTATGAATCCAATTGTTGAATACCTAAGAATCCAAAAGTTAACCTCGAAATTTGTATGAAAACATTGAATGAAGAAAGTAACCTTGTAAATGAATCTTCACCTCTAAGCACACCTCCCTCCATTTTGCAAAGAAAACCAAGTCACTTAATTGAAATTGATGAAAACATTATAAAACCAATGCCTAACAAAATGTCTGAAAGAAATGCAAGAAGAAAAGCTAGTGGAATTTGGGATAATTACTTTGAGAATTTAAATGACACACAAAGATGTCAATTATTTGTTACATTGATGAAATTAATTAAGATGAGACCTATAATGAAGACCCTGGGGTTAAGAACATCTAATGTTGTTGATCAAAATGCATCAATTGTTGAAAACATACATAAATCATACCAAACTATAGGTGGCAAAAGATGCACTAAAGATAGTAATGCTACAGAGTGCACTTTCTAATTGTATAGTAAGTGATAAAAAATTTAATAAATGATTGATTAGAAAAACAAGCAAAGTGCTTTGAAACTAAATAGAAAAACATTAATGAAATCAATAGAGAGACTTAAATGTCTTGAGTCAGTCAATAACACTTACTATTGGGATTTCTCTAGAAAACTTCCACGGAAAGACAAGAATACATCCGATATTCTAAAATAGTTAATTGTAAAATTTTGGAATGAGAACACAAGGGTGTCACTAAATAGAAGTGATATGGTAAAAATAAGAATAGGTTCTCGTAATCATGAATCATGTGCAAAACATTTATTAGATATGACTCAAACACAATTGTTCTCTAAGCTTAAGAATGAAAATCCACAAATTAACATTAGCCAAAGATTATTTGAAATGAGAAAACCCTTTTATGTGAAAATCAATCACTCACGTACCACTTGTTCCAGGAAACATGTTGAATTTTCAATGCATTATGATGTTTTTGGAAAATATGTCATATTTGCATACGCCATCATGTTGTAGGAGTGTGGATTAAATGTCCCACCAAAATCTTCAAGGGATTTTTTTCCGACAATATTTTGTGAAAAATCAACTAGACAATTTTTTTATAACAAAGCATGTTTAGATGGAACATGCAATGTATGTGGTGGCTTGCCAAATTTGAAAATTTGTATCCATGAGGAGAGTATAGATTCAATAGGAAAAGAATTGTTTGGTTTTAGCAAATATAAAACGGTGACATATCAATTAAAAGATGGAAAAGAATCTAAGAGGTGTGATCTTGTTACAAAACAATTCCATGTATAAGAATATATGGCCAAATTAGAGAGAAAAGTGTTTATGAGTATGCAAGGCACACACATAGAGCTCGATGGTTTGATGAACAATTCAAGTTAAGAAAGGACACATTACCACTTGGTAATATTGTTTCAATAGTTGACTTCGTAGAGAATTATACATTGCAGCCTACAAATGGAGGTTCGGTCTCAATATTATAACTCGGTGCAAGTTGTTATTTTCATGCATATAACATTCATGCACTCTCTAAAAGCATTGAGAAAGATAAAAATATTAAGAGAGTATCATTTCTACATAGTGATGATTTTACACATTCTATATAATATGTACAAGGGTGTTTCAGGTGTTTTATGCGAACTTGAATAAGAGAAACATTAGTTTTGATCAACATTACATTTGGTTGGACAATTGCACATCATAATTCAAGAATGAATAGATGTTTTATTGGCTAAGTATGATGCACAAAGAAACAAATGTACAACATATTTGGAGTCTTACCGAGGGTAGGACATGGAAAAGGAGAGCATGATGGTGCGGAGCATGTGTGAAAAGAGCACTTGCAAGAGAAGAGTTAAAGTTCAAGGATGATGCTAAATTTACAGATGTAAAAATATTGTTGATTCGGGTGTGTCAAGAATATGGGCCATGAATCTCAAGAGAGATCAACGATCCATAAATATTTATGGTTGATAGAGGAACAACATCTGGAAAACTTTGAAGATTGTATGATAGTTGCAGGATCAAGTGATATGCACTCATTTCGTAGTTCAGATGCAAATGCTTAGACTATTTACACTAGGTGCATGACATGTTTTTGTATATCATGCATTGATTTTTCATGGAATGAATGCAAGTCACAACAATGGGTGGATGAATGGAATTATAGACCTCTAATTCCACTCGACACACATCAAGTTCCACGAGCATTAGAACTTGCAGGGTCTTCAGATCAAATGACAACATCACTTGACTTTGACCAAGTCTTTGATTTAGTGTAACAAGGTACATACATATATGTACATGCCATGTTTTAGATTTATAAATTATTAAATGGTCAACTCTTAATGTATTTTAAATTTGACTTCAGTTTTACTTTGTGATGTAGGGCACATTTTTATAGTTATTTCGACATAATTTAATGAAGAGGGAACATACTACTTCTTGTCTCGTTGTGTAGAGGGGAAAAAATTGACTTCCATAGTCATTGATAGTGAAGACCTTGAGTATCCCACTAGGTCAGTGGTAGTCACTGGAACTTGGCTTCGATGATATCCTATCAAAAAATCAAACATTTGGTTGTTTGAAGACTATGAAGTACATCGAGAGATACTTCATTATTCACGTTTGGTCCTCGCAACAAATATTAAATTGATCAAATATCGAGGTCGGCCATTAAACAAAATTTGTGGAAGGTTCAGTGAATCGGATCATGAAGCAATTCTTGCTACTATCAAGAGTAGAGTTGATCCTCGCATTGGATTGAATTTACAAAAGGTATGTTCTTCATGAATTTAATTTGAATATTTACTTTAATTATTTTGTTTAAATTCCGTATGATTTAAAATTCTATTTAATTACTTACTAACATGTTTATGTAGGTTAGTGGTGCCGAAAAAAAGCTTCCACCTTCACGTAGTTAGTATCGTCACTAGAGAATTTATTATTTTGAAGATAAGAGAAATTAAATATTAGAAAGGAAACAACAAACAAAAATTATCATTTCACCACCTATATTATAAAAATATCTTATTAAAATTCTCATTTCACCACCTATATTATATGAACCACCTATATTATTTAGGTGATTAGCAATGGACAACTTTACACTGACTCAGACTACACTATTTCATGTGTTTACAAACAATAGGACAACGAGAGAACTAAATGGAGATGGATAAAACCGTGAGAAAATTTTGTAGAGGGCCTTGACGTGGAGGTTTCAGATCTAACAAGACATCTCTAAGTGCCATGGAGTCCAAGAAATCATCTGTCAAAATACAGCGTGTTTTGGGCTCAGGCTCTTAAGGGACTATGCCGGATGAGGTATCCCAAAATCACGGGGAGTGTAGGGAACCAAAAAAATCCTCCACTAGCCTTCACTAGGCCATCCGGACATGTTGGCATAGATGGTTCGGTCCCATGAGCTACCGTTTGCAAAATATAGCATCTGATAGCCTTACACTGACTTAGACTACACTATTTCGTGCATTTGCAAACAATATGAAAATGAGATAACTAAATGGAGATGGATAAAACTCTACGAGAGGTTCTCAGAGGGCCCCAACATGGAGGTTTTAGACGACGAGATGTCTCTAGGTGCCAAGGAGTTTGAGAAATCACTTGTCGAAGATATAATGTGTTTTGGTCTCAGGGCTCTTAAGGGACTACACCCAAACGAGGTAGCCCGAAAGCACGGGGAGCATAGGGAACCAAAACAAAATCCTCCATTAGTGTTCACTAGGCATCTAGACATGGTGGCCCAGACGGTTTGGTCCATGAGCTACCGTTTGCAAAATATAGCATCTGACAACCTTATATTGACTTAGACTACACTATTTTGTGTGTTTGCAAACAATAGGACAACAAGATCACCAAAAGGAGATGGAAAAAACTAGAATAGGATTTCGTAGAGGGCCATGATGTGGAGGTTTTGGATTTGAGGAGCCATCTCTAGGTGCCATGGAGTCCGAGAAATCACTCGTTGAAGATATAAGCATTTTTGGTCTTAGGGATCTTAAGGGACTACGCCTAGACGAGGTAGTCCAAAAGCACATGGAGATTTGGCCTCCAAAATGACACTTCCCCTAACATTTACCTATCCACCCCGATGTTTTGGCGCAGATCAATTCGGTGCAAGAGCTTCCATTTGTAAAATATTGCATCAAAAAAACCTTACACTATTCTAAATGCGCAGATTGTAGCATGCAAATGAGATGGGATATAAAGATGTAGAACTAGTATTTTCTAGAAATTATAGGAGATGATAGAGGAAGGTTTCATGATGCTTCCTACAAAATTTTAGGTAATTTTATTCAAGTTATATGAGTTTTTGTAAAATAGAATTTTGTTCAAGGTTATCCAACCAAAAACATTATATTTTCGACGGGTGATTTCTAGACTCCATGGAACCTAGAGAAATTTATTTAGATCCAAAACCTCCATGTCGAGGCCCTCTACAAAATCCTATTCTAGTTTTTTCCATCTCCTTTTGGTGTTCTCACTATCCTATTGTTTGTAAACATGTGAAATAGTGTAGTCTAAGTCAGTGTAAGGCTGTTAGACACTATATTTTGCAAACGGTAGCTCATGGGACCAAACCATCTCGCACAAACACATTTGGATGGCCTGTGAACACTAGTGGAGGATTTTTTTGGTTCCCTACGCTCTCGTGCTTTGTGCTACCTCATCGGGCGTAGTCCCTTAAGAGCCATGAGATCAAAACACGCTATATCTTCGACAAGTGATTTCTCGAGACTCATAACACCTAGATATGTCTCGTCAAATCCAAAATTCCACATTGGGGACCTCTATAAAATCCTCTCGCGGTTTTATCCATCTCCATTTGGTTCTCTCACTGTCCTATTATTTGTAAACGCGTGAAATAGTGTAGTTTGAGTAATGTAAGTTTCTGCTAGATGTTATATTTTGCAAATGGTAGCTCATGGGACCAAACCGTCTGCGCCAACATGTTTGGATGGATTGGTGAATGCTAGTGAGGATTTTTTTGGTTCCCTACACTCCCTGTGCTTTTGGGCTACCTCATTCGAGCATAGTCCCTTAAGAGCCCTGAGACCAAAACACGCTATATCTTCGACATGTGATTTCTCGGACTCCGTGGCACCTAGAGATGTATGTCAATCTGAAACCTCCATGTCGAGCCCTCTACGAAATAATATCACGGTTTTGCTATCCTATTGTTTTTGCAAAGGTGCGAAATAGTGTAGTCCGAAAGTCAATGTAAGGCTACCAAATGCTATATTTTGCAAATGGTAGCTCGTGGGACCATACCGTCTACGCCAACACATCTAGATGGCCTCAGTGAACACTAGTGGAGGATTTTATTTTGTTCCCTACACTCCCGTCTTTTCAAAGCTACCTTGTCTCTGCAGAGTAGTCCCTTAAGAGCACTTGAGACCAAAACATGCTATATATTCGACAGTGATTTATCGGACTCGTGGCACCTAGAGATGGCTTGTCCGATCCAAAACCTCCATGTCAAGGCCCTCTACGAAAGCCTATTATGGTTTTTTCCATCTCCTTTGGTGATCTTGTTGTCTTATTGTTTGCAAACGCGTGAAATAGTGTATTCTAAGTCAGTGTAAGGCTGCCAGACGCTATATTTTGCAAATGGTAGCTCATGGGACCGAACCATCTATGCTAACACATCTAGATGGCTTAGTAAACTAGTGGAGGATTTTTTTGGTTCCCTATGCTCCTCGTGCTTTTGGGCTACCTGTGTCGGGCATAGTCCCTTAAGAGCCATGAGACCAAAACATGCTATATCTTCGACAGGTGATTTCTCGGAATCTGTGGCACTTAGAGACATCTCATCGATCCTAAACCTCCATGTTAGGCCCTCTATAAAATTATTCTCGTGGTTTTATCCATCTCCATTTAGTTCTCTCACTTTGTTCTTATTGTTTTGCAAACACACGAAATAGTGTAGTCTAAGTCGAGTGTAAAGGCTGTCGGATGCTATATTTTTCAAATGGTAGCCCATGGGACCAAAATGTCTAGCCCAACATGTCCAAATGGCCTAGTGAATGCTAGTGGAGGCTTTTTTTGGTTCCCTACGCTCCCGTGCTTTCGGGCTACCTCGTCTAGGCGTAGTCCCTTAAGAGCCCTGAGACCAAAACACGCTATATCTTCAACAGGTGATTTATCAGAACTTTGTGGCACCTAGAGACATCTCATCAGATCAAAAACATCCATGTTGGGCCCTCTATGAAATCCTCTCATGGTTTTATGCATCTCCATTCGGTTCTCTCGTTGTCCTATTATTTGTAAACACGTGAAATAGTGTAGTCTAAGTCAGTGTAAGGCTATCAGACACTATATTTTGCAAACAGTAGCTCGTGGGACCCAACCATCTATGCCAACATGTCCGGATGTCCTGGAGAATGCTAGTGGAGGATTTTTTTGGTTCCCTACGCTCCTCGTGCTTTTAGGCTACCTCGTCCAGGCGTAGTCCCTTAAGAGCACTGAGACCAAAACACACTATATCTTCGATAGGTGATTTCTCAGACTTCGTGGCACCTAGAGATGTCTCCTTAGATCCAAAACCTCCATGTCATGACCATATACGAAATCCTCTCATAGTTTTATCCATCTCCATTGGTTCTCTCGATGTCCCATTGTTTGCAAAAACGTGAAATACTACAATTTTAGTCAATGTAAGGCTGCTAGACGCAATACTTTGCAAACGAAAGCTCTTGGTGCCGAATCAACTATGCCAACACGTTGGGGTGTCTAGGTAAATGCTAAGGGAGGCTTTTTTTGTTCCCTACACTCTCCATGCTTTTGGACTACCTCGTCTGAGAGTAGTCCCTTAAGAGCCATGAGACCAAAAGACATTTATATCTTCGACAGGTGATTTTGCAGACTTTGTGAAACCTAGAAACGTCTCATCAGATCCGACACCTCGTCTAGGAGTTCTTGTTCAATGAATAGATTGGCTTAAGAATAATTTGAGAGGGGAATGTCTAAGAACACACGGGAGTTATCAATCACCTAGTAAATCTTTCTTGTTTAGTTCTGAATGGGAGTCAACTAGCCTACGACTTAGTGACCTTTCATTCATTGATAATTTATGTGATGATAAATCCATGGATGCTTTCAAAAGTGCCTTAAAAATATAGGGGTAGTCATCAAGCCTAGTGAATGGTGTGATGTGATTTCAAATAACTTGAAATGTCTACAAATTAAAGGTAATAACACGAATTGGACAAGATTAAACAATCAAGAATCATTGAGTGTCAAATCGAATGTCATTGCATCTAGAGACATTCTCAAGCATTAGAGTAATGCATATGGAGAGACATTCTCAAAATATCAACAAATGAAAGGCATCAAATTGTGACGATTCTCAAGTGTTTTAACAGGGGAGAAGACTAAGAAGCATTGAAGAATGTAGTAGGTGCATGATAAGATAGGAACCAGTATAAAGAGACCATGAGCAAGAATAAGCGCAAGTAAGGTAAATACACATATACACATTGATAAATTGAATGAATAATTACTCAGATTAGGTAACTCTTTATATACATACATTATATAAATATTGATTTCCAAAGTTTGATGCATATTATACATTGAAAACGCTAGTACATGTACATCACCAATAAATAAATAAAACTCCATAATGTCTTAAATATTGTCAAGTGCACATCATCTTAGTTTCATGCAAAAATAATCTCAAAATTTAAGGTCTCATACAAAAATATCAAGTTCCAAATAGTATTTTAATGTGCATAATAAATATAAAATGCCCAAATAGGTCATATACCATCAATTTCAAATGCCATATAAGTGTACCTACAATTCCATACACATAGGCATACAAAAAATGTCATGTAAGACATATATATTTCCTAATCATCAAAATCTATCTCTCTTGGTCTTGCTCGAAGAAGGCCCTCCCTTAGATGAAGATGGAGATTTAAGAGATGACTTTGGATCATTTGAGCCCATGCTGAGTCCTCTTCCTCTGAATATCTTGCTTGTAGATGAGCTTGTAAATGCAAACAATGTTTTTTTGTCAAAACTTAATTTATATATCTTTTCAACATGTATTTAAGACCATGCTAGAATGAAATTATTTACATAAATACACAAACTTACCACAAGTTGTCGATCACGCTGAATCTACATCTCATGCTCAGATGAGTCATCGGGAGCTCCTAGAGTATGAATAGGGGTACGAAGATGATGAGATGGAGGAGTCTGTGCCCTCAAAGTCAAAATGGAGGGGTTGAAGTTCCCTACATACACATAAGATCAAAAAATCTAACATCAAAATTAGTGAAAATAGAACTAAGTACATGTATGTGTAATGACAATATTTTAACTAATTTTATCAATATAGAACTATTGTTTTTACCCCGCCACGCTTGTGAATCAAATGAATAGGGCTGCTTACCTATCTCTAAAGTAACTCCCGCATATACATTATGAAGGACATTATTAACATAATTTAATAATTCTACAATGAAATACATTACTAACATGTAATTTAACATAATATGAATTACACAAGAAATTTAACAAAATTTACATGTTGTTTGAATACCTCGATGAGTTCTTTACGCAGATGAAATCATAAACAACAACACCTTCCTCTACTTATCGCAAAGATGGTGGGGTGTCTAGTGAAGTCAACATTTTATCAAACATATATCACATGAGTTAGATGAATATACAAGAACATACATATATTTGACTTCAAACACACACACACACACACACACACACACACACACACACACACACACACACACACATATATATATTCATGTATGTGAAAATTTTACACAATTAACATTCTAAATTACCTTTGTGAATGCATGTGTACGCATGGTGCTTGGCCGCCATGGTTGGGATGAAGATGCACCTCCCGCGCATTGTAATATCAATGCATGTACATGTACAAATACAAAAATTTCAAAATTTTAACATATATAAGTAAATCAAGTACTCTGAAATTTTTGTAACACACATAATAAAACATAACAAATAACTACAAAGGTGACACCGATGAGTGTAATCCAAATGTCTCACTCAAAAAGGCATCTACATAGTGACATTATCGTGTGCACCCATAAGCACCAACTCCACCAAAATCAATACGCATGAAAGTATCATCCTCCTCGGGCCCCAAACATATGTTACTACATGACGTGTAAAGATGTGGCCTCATGCTAGTACTCCTTGAGGGAATACTGTGTACCTCCACAAGCATCCGGCTAGAAATCTCCCTCGTATGTCAACCAAGGGTCATAGATATAGCCCTGAAGCGCATGGAGTGTATTAATCTCTAATGTCTCCTTCTTTGTTGGAGGGATAGTCTCGGGGTGAGGGGGATTTTGTGCAGGAATCTACCTTGATAAATAGGTGTACATTGTGCACCCTGGTCGATCTTGTCTGCAGATCCTTTTCCTCAGCCCTGGAAATCTTAAAAATCAAAATAATTTGGGATCTCATTGAGGATAAACTTGTAATAGAGTTTCCTCAGAAAGTATAGTGGCACCTTGTTGTTATTGCAAGGTGGAAAATCAAACACCATCCACCATCGGTCCCAAAAAATATTTTTAATCAAATTATTACTACACCAATGGATGGGAAACTATTTACATGACAACGGAACAAGAAAATTAGTGCGGGGGTCCGTGAATAAGGTGCATATGAGGTATTTTGTAATTTTTTTTCTTTACATCCACATATGACAATTTGTTAGAATAATAAACCCTACAACCCTCTCTTGTAAGTTGTCCAATGATCAATTTTCCCCATTTCCGCGTCAACTTGAGCAAGTAATGCCTCCAATGTGTTTGCAAGAGAGGCGGTGGGGGTTTGTAGATTGTGAATCCCTCATTCTTTTGATTAAATCCTCAATTTCAATTTTGTTTTCAACTATGTGGGCTACTAAATATTCTTGACTACTCTGGGGATGTTGAGCAATTGTGGGAGGGTTGGGAGGGATGACAGGAATAACAGGGTTTGGTTGTGGTTGATTCCTCGACCTCTAACTCCTGTAATAATAAAAAATGTATTCAAATCAAATTCTAGTCTATAATTATCATATTTCAATTTAATTTTGAGAAAAGAATTGTGCCTCCTCTTCTCTGTGTGTTATCGTCAATTCGGATCTTCCCAACGATTCAAATGATCATTTGAGCTTGAGATCTAGCTGAATGAAAAAACACGAGGGCACGATTAAGCTCTAAAAATCACGTTTGAGGGAGATAAAATGATGAGGATCGGGCCTTTTTTTTTTTATAGTAGACATAATGTGTATGCGTTATGGTTTTGTAAATCCAAACCTAAGGAATTAAAACCGATCACGTTATAATAGAATGCATATGCGTTTTGCTTTTTTTTGGGTTTTTGTCCACTTTTTGGCCCCCCAAATTTGTGCACTTACCCATGGAGGTGAAAGGAAAATTCAGATTGCTATAAATTGGGATGGTCTCTCCATTCCAAAGGATTGGGATTCCAGATTTTGGAAGAACTCTTCTACTATGTAGCATTATGATAGCTTAATTAAATCTTTGTATTCATCATGACACATAGAATAAAAGCTACACTTCTTCTATTTCCATTTCTTTTTTTCCCTCTATTTCTCTCTTTCATGCACTTTGCAATCATAGTTAATCCTGTATGGAATTGGAGAGGAACTTGCTTATCCTCGATAGATGATTTTAAAAACTTGCATTTTAATTTGTTGGTCCGCTAGCTTCACTATGCTTTCCTCTATATTGAAGGTCAAACTACTCCAATTACTGGGTGTGAGATTTGCAATCTACTCATGGTAGTAATCTTCCTTACATAATTTCCCCCTTTTCCCCTTCATTATGTAGAAGTTGTTCTCTTGTACTCCCATACAAGCACTCTGCCACAAGTTTAGTGGAGTGTCCTTGTGTGATCCTCAACCAATTTGGCCACCCACATCATTTAGATAGGATTAGGATTAGTTTACTTTCAATAATGGGAGTTATACCATTCACTGCAGAGGGGTGTAGCCCCGTGAACATTGGTGGAGACACCTGATTTGTCCACCCTACAAATTTTCTCACCAAGAAACCTATAAGGATTATCTTTAATATTTTTCCATAAAACAATTGCTTTGATCAAATTTTAACTATAATATTTAAACTCAAATTTTTAAACATGATCTCGAAAGTTAAACGAATTGTAAAAGAAAAAGACATCACCACTTTGTTTGGAAGTTCAAAACACTCCACAAGGTCAAGATGTTTTGCCTACATATGGATCTTCACAAGATCACCAATATTATTTTTATTACTTTTTTTATCGAAAAAATCGGATCACAAACACGATGGGAAGAAAGGGAATTCAAATTTACCATAGCCAACTCGATCCCTAAGTAACTAAAATTAGGAAGGTAGGAACGAGGGGCATTACACAATTATTAGGGACCCAAAAACACTTCTTTCATTCAAATTTTCCAAATCCAACCCTCCGTATCACCTTCAACATTTGTAGGGCACCTTTGAGGTGCACTTTATCATCTTTAATTTAATAACACTTGTTAGTGTTTAATAGTTTTTTTGCCTTCACATTTGTCAATAGGTTAGCCCACGGACATATAATGCCAAAACAATAGACAATTTGTTTCTTCTTTTTAGTGTTACTTTAACATGTCATAGAGATTCTTCTCAAATTGTACCTGTCATGATAAAAAAACGTCTACTCTATAACGTTAGTTTTCCACATGCCATTTTAAAATTTCCTATCACCTGCAGTACCCGTAGTGTTCTTGGAGGTCCTTTCCACTTAATTTGGCATGTAGAACTTACAGAGGAAAAACAAACTTTTGACTCCCTGTTGCTTATTAATAGATTAAAAAAACTTGTGCGCCCTTTGTGATATCACCAAACGTATCTTCCCACATAATCAATGAATTCATATTTTCCATACAATCACCTAATTTCACGCTAGTACACCAATTTCTGACTGGGAGATGCAAAAAATGCTTTTTAAAATTTATTGTTTACGATAAAATAGAAATATCAATTGTGGTGGTTCATGTTAAATATTTTGCATGAATCTTTCCAGAAACATCTGCACATGCACCAACTTTATAATCTATAGGTTTACTCTACGAGGAAAATTGGGCACTTCAAATGGTTGACATCAAAATCTCACACATTCCCAATTATGCTCACATATTCTCCAAAGTACATATACACACGTACCTTCTTCCTATATTTCACACTATAGATTCTATAGTTAACATATGTATTCGGGAACATTGATGTATTGTCTACATTATATTTACACATAGGTTTATTTATTGATGTCCATATTTGAGTTTGTAAATTCCCAATGTGCCCGCTATGCATAGCCGAATTAAAGGTTAGGAGCACCCTAGGAAATAATTGAAGTGGATGCCCTTCTTACAATTTTAGTTAATATTTTTCCCCATCAAATAAATAAATAAAAATTACGTATATTATTGTATTTTAAAATTTTCATAAGAATCATAATAAATCACTAATTTAAAGAAATTGGAATACGAAAGGAATAAAAATATCCTATAAAATTATCAAATAAGGACAAGTAATAATCCATGGATGGAGAAAATTAATTATAGGAGGTGCTTAAAATGCAATAAATAAATTTTTTTATACAAGGTTCATTACTTTTCTTATTTGTTGATATCAAATGGCGATGGGATGAAAATTGAAGAAAAGTACCATTTTCTTGCAAAGATATAAAAATTCTTAGGTATCTCCCATGGTTTTGTGAAGAGTGGTATCTGGACCAAGCCTACTAATTCCTGCATAAAAAATACATTGCCCTCATAACATTAGAAATAGAGAATTAAATATTTTTCTTTAAAATATACTTTCCTCTACTAGCTACACCAATGACATTATAAAAAATACACGAACCTTTTCTGAGAAAAACTACGCACCTAAATTATTTAGAGCTACATAAGAGAGTGAGAAATAATATCAACAATATCGTATGAGATTAAAATATACATATTTATTTTTACTTTCAAAAATATTATAGTATGTTTTTATGTGTATGTGTAAATTTTATGTTACTTTATAATAATATCAATAAAAGAGTTAATTAATATTGATTTCAGGTAAAAAATTAATGTTAAGTTCTAATAAAAGTCAACAATAATGAAAATCTCTAGATTTAGGCACCCTAATTGTTGACGCCAGGCTGGATTGCCTAGTTTTCCTAAGGCTTAATTCCCCTCACGCTATTTGTAGGCGATTATACTTACTACTGGGCTATGTAATGCAATATTATTCTTAAAAACAAAAAAACAACTTAGAATATAATATTTATATTTATGATTTACAATATATATTAAAACAAAATTAAAAAAATCCATTAGGTTTAAAAATTATAATGTATTTAAATGTTAAAAATAGATTTTTCTTTTCATTTTTTACATTTATAATGCATTCATAATTTATACCAATTACAATAATAAGCAACCTTACATTAAGTGGTACTTTGCACTATGAATTCATTTTACGATTAAATCTTACTATATTGTAAGTAGTACCAACATTTACATTAGAAAGTCACACACCTCATGCTATTACATTCAATAACTTCAAAGCAAATGGTTGAGGCACACAAAATTCTTAGGCTTAGATGTCAAGGACTTGAGAGTTTTCCATTCCGTCAAATCCGACCTCATCCCTTATTATGGTATCTCCGCACCTCTACACTCAACAAAAATTGAACCTGGTGGGCTCATTATGAGCCAAGCAACTTTACCAATGGGCCAATGACCATTCAATTACATTATAGCTTTTTTCCTACACTAACAATTGATCGACTTATAAAAATTGTAACATTAAATATTAATTAAAACATTACAATTGTCTCACTTATAAAAGTAAATATTAAATAATAATATATAAGAACTTTAGGGTTTCCAAATTCATATAAATAGATTTGATATTTGTATAGGTATTTTATTTTCGAAATTAAATGCGGTAAATTTTTTATTACTTTTTACATTAAATGTTTTATATATTATGTGTCAAGTAAAAAAGTTTTTATTTTCAAAATTAAATGTTGTAAATGTTGTTAATGTTTACGATACATTAAATGTTTTATGGTAATGGTAAATTTTTTATTACTATTTATTACATTAATTACATGTTTATATATTATGAGTAAGTGAAATCATTTTTATTTTGGAAATTAAATGTGGTAAATGTTTTCTTATGTATATGTAGATGAACTATTTGATATTAGTTAGGATTTTCATTTTGAAAATTAATTGGGGTAACTTTTTTCATTTTCAAAATTAAGTGCACTAACTTTTGTTAGTATGAGTCAAGTGAAATAGTTTTTATTTTGGAAATTAAATGTGGTAAATGTTTTTAATGTATATCTAAATGAACTATTTGATATTTGTTAGGATTTTTATTTTGAAAATTAAGTGGGGTAACTTTTTTTTCATTTTCAAAATTAAGTGCAGTAACTTTTGTTAGCATTTATTTTATTTTATTAAATGTTTTATATATTATCTTTGAGAGAATGAATATTTATGCAAATGAATTGGAGGTATCATTCTAGAGACCTCTATTCTACTTAAACCTTAAATTTAACATAGGCGCGTAGAGAATGATACCTCTTAACATATTTTACATAGATTTTTAAAGATATATATACTAGTATAGAGACTAGATTTCAAGTGATGGTGAACTTATACCACCCTTGTTATTGAGTGATTTTTATCATTGGCTTTAAAAATATAATAAATTCAAACATAAAATTATAAAACAAAAGTATAAACGTAGGATGATATAATGAGACCAACTGTTATAGCTCCTAAACAATGAATATTTGTGCATACTTTATAATTTGGAAATGCAAAAATTAAAGTGTAATTTGAAAATTGATATCATGTAGGTAGGTCGCTCTTCATCTCTAATTTCACTATTTACAATTATCCATCTTCAACTTCAACTCTTCCGACCATCTTCCTTTGCTTATAAATGAAGTATATTATCATCCGAATAAAGCCAATGGTATTCCAAGGAAATTGGGAGCATGCAACAAATGAAATAAGTGCAATATAGAGATTTTATTTTGTAAATTTATGTTGAGTATATATTTATAGGTGGTTAATGCATGATTACCATGATAAGAACGTCTTTTCTCAAAGCACCATACAACAACCAAAAACACTCTGCAGAAAAACAAACAAAGAGAAGTAGAAAGACATGCACTCCACACTCTTTGTTCGATATACCTGCTCTCTCTATATGACAAACACATAAAATTAGTTGTAATGATAATATTAAAGACATTTTGTGATTTCTATTTATATTTCAATAATGGTGATATATGTAATTTGACGTTTCTTGTTAGGATTGAAAGACAAATGAGAAATAAAATGGAATAAAAACAAAATAATATAAGCATGCAATGACAATAAGATAAACCCAAGATTTAACGTGGTTCACCCAATGTGGGCTACATCCACCAGAAACAAGTCACCTTTTCCTTTATTCAATCCAGAGGAATACAATACAATTCTCTCTTTTTCATATTCTAAAGAGTAAATCCATGCACATATATATAACTTGTGCACCTCTTTGTAAAAGTTTGCTTCAACCACAAGCAACCTAAATATAACATGCTTATAAATAAGACATGCATATAAATAAGATAAACATAAAAATAACAACTCCCATCTATTAATAAGACAATGCTATTTTTATCCATGGCCATGCTTTCCTCCCAAAATCAAGGAAAAAGCAAACTGCCACTTCATCTTGCAGTTAGACTCCACATCTTCAACAATCTCCCACTTGGAGACTAACTACTGCAACCCACTATTACAGCTCATCCTCGGACTCTTCTCTAACTCGTTTCTCTTCTTCAAGATCAATCTTGAAGACCTATCAAAGCCGAACAACCTTCCATCTTCTCTTTTGTCACCACCTTTGTCAACATATCAGCAGGATTCTGACTTGTATGGATCTTCTCCAACATTCAATTGTCCATCCTCCAAAACTGATCTAATGAAGTGATACCTGAGTTGTATATGTTTGGTTCTCAAATGGAATGTTGAGTTCTTGGAAAGATGAATTACACTCTGGCTATCACTAAATAACTTGTAATCCTCCTACTTCTTTCCCAACTCTTCCATGAACCGCTGCATCCATATCATTTCCTTGCTTTGCTTAGTAGTAAGTAACATACTTTGCCTCTGTAATAAACAAGGCAATAATCTTCTATATTTTAGAAACCCAACTAACTCCGTGCCACCAACAAAAGTGAATACATAACATGTGGTGCTCCTCCTACCATCCAAATCTTAGCCATGTCAGATAAACATATCCATGTAAGGAAACCTCTGACCCTCCATAGCACAACTACATGTTATTGGTCCCTCTCAAGTATTTGAGAATCCACTGGACTGCATTCCAGTGCTCCTTTCCTGGATTACTCATGTATCTACTGACAACTCCCACTGCATGGGAAATGTTTGGTCTTGTGCATACCATAACATACATATGACTTCCAACTCCGAAGTATATGGAACTCTAGACATATATTCAATCTCTTCATGTGTTTTAGGACATTGTTCTTTACTTAACTTAAAGTTCCCTGCCAATGGTGTACTCACTGGTTTTGCATCCTGCATCCTAAACCTGTCTAACACCTTGTTCACATACTCTTCTTGAGACAAAGTCAGTATTTTACTTTTTATCTCTATTGATTCTCATGCCAAGAATTTTCTTTGTTGCACCTAAATCCTTCATGGAAAATGTATTGGCTAACTATCTCTTTAGCTCATTTATATCCTACAAGTTTGACCCTGCCACAAGCATGTCATCCACATACAATAACAAGATAATATAGGTGTTATTATCTAGTCTTTTAAAATAAACACAATGATCAAAATGACATCTAGAGTAACCTTGTTCTATCATGAATCATCAAATCTCAAATACCACTGCCTTGGAGCTTGCTTAAGGCCATACAAGCTCTTCTTCAATCTACACACCAAATTCTCCTTCCCCCTGACTTCATATCCCTGTGGCTGCTCCATATATATTTCTTCCTCCAAATCACCATGAAGAAAAGTAGTCTTTACATCTAATTGTTCAAGATGCAAATCTTCCACAACTACCAAACTTAAAACAGTTCTAATGGAAGTCATTTTAACAATAGGAGAGAAAATTTCATCAAAGTCTATACCTTTTTCCTGTGCAAATCCCTTCACAACAAGTCTTGCCTTGTACCTCTTTTTGTCACCTTCTTCTTCCTTCAACATGTAAACCCACTTGTTTGCAATGCTCTCTTTCCTGTAGGCAACTGAACCAAATCCCAAGTTTGGTTGTGATCCAAGGAGTCCATCTCCTCATCCATACCCTGCTCCCACTTTTTCCATGTTTCTACCTGCATTGCTTCTTCAAAAATTTTTGGTTCTCCACCATCTATCAATAAACAATAGTAAATCTCATACGAAGATAATCGTGCAGGAGGTTTACTTACCCTAGTAGAACGTCTTACAAGATTTTCTAGATTTTGAGGCTCTTGTTGTTCTTGCTGATTTTGATCTACATAATCAACACCAAATGTGCCAGGATTGATGCCAACTTGTTGATTTTCTAGTCCTTTGAGAACTTCTCTATCTTTTATCTCATCAAGTGCTACATACTCATACTTTTCCAGCTTCTTATCATGTAGTTGTTCCCTGTACATAACCCTTTCATTGAAAATAATATCCCTACTCCTAATGATTTTCTTCTCATCCAAACTCCACAACCGAAATCCAAAATCATCAGTGCCATATCAATGAAAGTACATTTCTTTGACTTAGATTCTAGCTTGGTCCTATTCTCTTTATCAATGTGCACAAATGCTTCACAACCAAATTTTTTTAGAAAAGAATAGTTTACCTCCTTATCGGTCCAAGCCTCCTCGGGTACTCCACCTTCCAAAGCACTTGAAGGTCCTTTTTTATCAAGTAAACAACAATATCTACAACATCCACCCAAAAATGTAGGGGCAATCAAATGTAATCTCATGCTCCTTACATGCTCCATGATAGTCTTGCTCATTTTTTCGACACACCATTCTCTTTGTGGTGTTCTAGAACTATCTTCACCCTACGGATTCCATTATGTGAAAAATAGTTATTAAATTCATTCATTGTGCAAAGTACTCTCCACCATTATATCGATCTCGAGACACTTCAACTTCAAACCTGTTTCATTCTCAACCAAAGCTTTCCACTTCTTGAAAGTATTAAATACATCAGATTTCTTCTTTATACAGTAAACCCAAACCTTCCTAGTAGCATCATCAATAAAAGTAACATAATACCGTGAACCACCAAGAGAAGATACTGAGCTACCCCCACACATCCGTATGAACAAGCTATAACTTGTGCTCCTTCTTGGTTGATCCAACCTTAAGAAATCTCACACAATTTTGTTTCCCATACACACAATGCTCACAAAAGTCCAAGTCTATGTTTTCCAAATTTGACAACTTTCCCTGTGAATGTAAAATATTCATCCCCTTCTCACTCATATGGCTAAGTATGTGATGCCACAAAGTTGTGTCTATACCTATAGTAGCTAAAATAGAAGAGGGATCAATACTAACAATGGATAAATACAAAGTACCTAATTTCTTGGGTCAAAGCATACAAGTGTGTCCCACTTTTGGCCATAAATATTTTACCTAGTAAATAAATAATTAAAAGATACTATAAAAATTTAAAAAATCAAGATTGGATGCCCAACCTTGGTATTTATACTCTTAAAAATACATGTTTTCATTTTATATGTGTTTGGTCATGTTTTGGTTGTCAAAGTAATATAAGTGGGACAAGTTTATGCTTTGACCCTCTTACCTCTTTCTACCACAAGAGAACCCTTGGTAACTTTCCAAGAATCTAGTAAATATAAACATACAACCCTCATCTCCTAATTACCTTGTAGAAATTAGATTCCTCCTCAAGTTAGGAACATGCCGACATTCTTCAACACCCAAGTGTTACCATTCTACAATTTAACATGAACACTGCCTTTTCCAACAATGTTACATGGCTCATCATCACCAAGATATACCTGCCCAAAATTCCCTTGAACATAATCTTGAAAATACTATCTATGAGGAGTTGCATGAAATGAAGCACCAAAATCTAAAACCCAAGATTCTTGATTTACTATCTAAAGAAAGAATAAGAGCATCTTGTAACACATCACTTGCTATGTTTACTCTTTTTTTCCCTTCTTGTTGATCTTTCCCTGATTTTAAAGACCAACAATATTTCTTTGCATGTCCTACTTTTCCACAATTCCAGATACCATCCTACTTCTAGATTTAGATCTTCCTTCTTAGACTTTCCACTGGTGTTCGGGACTTTTTTTTTTTTCTTCTATCTTTCCTTGTTCTCTACACTCAAAGCATTACTAGATGACTCATCCTACTTTTTCTTCTCATCTCTTCACTAATAATCACACCAATAACATCATCAAACTTTAAAATGTTTGAACCAGAAACAAAATTACTCACGGAAATGAGCACAAAATCAAAAGAGCCCTAACTTCATCATCAAAACTTACTCTTACAGAGCTTAATTGATTAGTAATTGTGTTGAATTCATTTAAATGATCATTTACTGAATCACCATCTGACATCTTCATATTAAATAAATTTTTCATGAGATATACCTTATTGGAGGCTGAGGGTTTTCATACAATTTACCCAAATTTTCCATTAGATCTACCATTGTCTTTTCCATAGAAATATTGAAATCTATTGTAGCTGCTAGGCACAACCGTATCATTCCCAGTGCCTTCCGATCAAGAACATCCCATTCTTCATCTTTCATAGCTGATGACTTTAAATCTTTCCCTTTCAATGGTAGATAAAGATCCTTTTGATATAGGTAGTCCTCCACTGCATCTTCCATAGTTGAAAGTTCGCCATTAAACTTCTCAACCATGAACTTGCTATCTTTTGTCATTGCTCCCACTCAAACAAGAAACCCTCTTGTGAGATTTTTTGACAAAAAAAATCCTTCTTTGATACCAATTGTTAGGATCGAAACACAGATGAGCAATAAAATGGAATTAAAACAAAAATAATATAAGCATGCAATCACAAGATAAACCCAAGATTTAACGTGGTTTACCCAATGTGGGCTACATCTGAAGTGCCCACTTCCCTTTGACACCCTTTTGATCATCGATCATGATATTCTGTTGATTATATTATGGACATGATTATGGAATTTATTATAGTATGATGTTAGATGTTAGATCATGGATTATTGTTGACTTGATTCAGTTATGATGCATGATGATTATTAGAGGCATTTTGGATATTGATGTTGATATAATGTTTGACATGGTTATACTATGGATGTTGTTGAATGTGATATTTGGATATTGTGAGTAGACCTAGAAATGGAAATTATTTGATGATGATATAGTTGTTGAGTAAAATTACAAATGATCTTGTTGGTTTCTTGGATGTTGTTGTGATCCATATATCTAGATGATTTTGAAATTTTATTTATATTATTTTGGATGTTCTGATATGGCCATGAGGTTGAAGGAGGTATTCGTGTTTTGCAGGTTAAAATATCACAACAAACATTGGGGGATTGGAGACCAACCACATTGGAATTCTAGATGAATTCAATAAGGTCACCATGATAACTAGTATTTGTTTGTGTGTGTTTGTGTGTGTTAGGGATTCCCATGGGGGATCACCTTTAAATGTGACCAAGGGGTTATGTGTATTTATTTATTGGTTCCTTTGTTTATGTTTGCATGTGTTTATTTTGTGGTGCATTGACCCTTTCATTATTCATTAAATGGTGTGTAATATTGTGAGTAATCATGTTGTTAAGTTAATTAATTAAAATATGTCATAAGAAAGTAATTAATAGAGTTGTTGGCCTTGAATTAAAGTGTTGTAAGAGATGTGTAAGTGATGTAAGTTAACTTTTGAGTGTGAAACACTTCATCTTCTTGGAAATTGAATTTGTCCTTGAAGGCTGATTTTGGAGGTTGTGGGACAAGTTAAACTTGTCCCATACCTCTTAAATTCATTTACCAACCGTACCTATGGTTGGAGGGTTGATTTTAGACTTTTATAATGCATTTGTGTAAGTCAAATTATAAGTTTTAATTGCACTTTTCTTACATGGTTTAATTTCAAGTCCTTTGGGGTGTGGGTTGGATTTGAGTATAAGTGAAACTGTCATATTATTCACCCACCTATTTATTATGCATTGGAGAATGAAGTTGAATTTTGGGGTTGGGGTTGAGGATGTGTGATGTGGCATCCTACATGGATCCACCTCATCCTCTTCCCTTCCCTCTTCTATAAAATTCAAATTCCTTGCCTTGTTTTGGGTTGTTTCACTTTGGAGACTTCATTCTTGGGTGAATTCCTTGCTGTTTTGGGAGCTCTTGCTTTTGGAGAAGTTTGAAGATTGTTTCATGCTTGTTTGGTGGATTTTTGGATTATTTCTTGGAAACAAATGATATTTGGAACTTGGGAAACTCCATCATGGAGAGGTAAGATCTTGGCTCTTGAAATGATCTTCTTTTATGAATGTAAATGTTATTGTGTGAATGTTTTGGCATGTTTGTGGGCTGTTGGGTAGATGGCTAGGTATGGTGTAGGAGAAGACTATGGGGTTCATTTTTTGGGAGGCACAAGTGTTTTGGGGAGGTATAAGTGTGGAGGGAGTTGGGATTTGGGTTCCACCTTACAAAGAAATAACTTGCATTTCTTTACTCATTATGAGGTGCCATAAGAGGTTGGGAGGCATAAGGAAATGTGAGGAATAAGGGGTACTTGGGGAGGTATAAGGAATGTCAGGGTTTTGATATACTATATTTTGGTGGTTTGTAATTTAGGTGGTGATACCCATTTCCCCTTTTGGGAGGCATAAGAAGCATCCCCATAGTTTCTTGCTCCTTTGGCTTGCTTGATGAAGCCTCAATAATGTTTGTCATGCTTTAATGTAGTCAGTAAATACATTCTATTTTTGGACTATGTTTTTATTGTGAAAATACTAATTGTGTTTTTGTGGAAGCCTATTGTTGCCATGAGTTGGATCACATCTTTTATTGCATTGTGGTTGGGGCTCATTGGCCAATGAAAAAGGATGGCTTCTCTTTTCATTGGATGTCTTGGTTGGGTGGAGAGTGTTGCCTTTTCCCCGCTCTTGTGGTGATCAAATTAGAAGAATGTGAAATCTACTTGTTTGTTTTGGAGTTGAAAAGATAGTTTGATAGTTCCTTGTGAAATGAAACCGTATTGTAACCTTTCCCACTTGAAGTGGATGAACTTGTAAATGTTTGTAATGGAAATATGTTGTATTGATTTGAAAGTTGTATATTATAATGTGAAAGAGATAAACTCTTTTTAGCTTTTGAAGGAATGTGAAAGAATTTATTATGTATGAGGAATTTGAGGAATGAAAGAAAATTTGTAAATTTGTATTTGAAATCAATAAAGATTGTGCACTACATTCCTCAAATTTCATCATTGTATTGAATTTGATCATCTAAATGTGAGTTGTAATCTCTTTTTGAAAGAAAAAAATGTATGAAGGAAGTGTAATACTCATCTTTTGAAATATGTAAAATTTGGAAATCAGAGATGTATTTTAGCTTTTAAATAGTTGAATTGAATTAATTAAATGTATTAGATTAGAATTGGAATGAATTCTAATACTTGGAAGATGAAAATGGTGAATAGATCCTTTAAAATTGATCTCTGTTTTGTATTTTCAAATTGGAAAATATTTATCTAAAAATGCAGTTTGAACCTGCAACAATGAAATAAAAATTAAACGATTAAATTGAAGTAGTATGCCCTAAACTAATTCAATTGGACAAAAATACTTAAGGGATTCTTTAGAAAACTTAGCAAAATCGGGCTCAAACCATTTTGTTGTCAAGGTTGTTTTTTTTAAAAATTGGGAGTCAATAAAACAAATTACCTTCCAAATCCATCCTAAATCCATCTAAGAATATTTCTCCATGTATAATTGACATGTTGAGAGAGGAAGAAGGACAATTGATTAAAATTTCATAAGTTAAAATCTACTAGCATGCCTTTTAAAATCCTGCAGATCATTTTCTTGAAATTGACTCCTTAAAATTTATCAAAATCAAAATTTAATTATTTATGTGTAAAGAGGACATCGAGAGCTTCTAGAAAGTCTTAGTTTCCTAAAACCAAGTTCTCTATCAAAAGTTATGGCCTTTTGAAGTTTTTCTTCATTTAGCGTCGTCAAAAAAAAATTCTAAGCATCACAATTTTTTTTTTTGGGAAAATTTTCCTAATTTTCTCCACCTAGCCCTGCAACAATCGAGGCTACCACATGGCACCATGAGGCATTGGCATAGAGTGGATCCCTTTAACTTAGTACTTTGGAAATTTTGGAAAAACAATAATGAATTAATACTGAAAACTAAAACTATCATTTTATCTCTAACTACTCTATGATTACTTAAAACATAAATTGAACCTAGTTAAACCTATGAGCAATCAAATTAGATTTGTTGTTTCTTCAATGGAGGTGAAGAGGTCTCTCTAAAATGGCTACAAGACCAAGTTAGATACCCTCCTACTAACCTACTATGAAGTTATGGATGCAAGATGGAGGAGCTTCAACAATGGAGGATAGCCAAGATCAAATGCCTATTAGCTTAGCTAATGCAAATGAGGTCTAATGCCAATATCTCCAAATGTGAGAGAGATTTGTTATGAAAACAAGGTGTAAGGTTGAGAGGGAGGGGTGACCCTTCTATTTATAGTTTTCCAAATGGAAGAGTTTGAACTTTGGGTGCATGTGGGACTAAAGTCTAAAAAGCACTTTAGGATTAGATTAGGATAAACATGCTTTAGGCTTAGTTAAGCTTGGTTTAGGCTAGTTAACTAGGGTTTAGGCTAGTTAAACTTGATTAGCAAGTGATTAGAGACTCATTGAGAGTTGGGAGGGTCTGGATAACCAATTTGTGATTGATAGATAGCCTACGAAGCCAATAGAAGTGGTCTAGAGAGAACTAGGGAGGTTCTGAATGGTCGAAAGGAGGAATGTTTAGCTAATAAGAGAGATATTAGCCAAATAAGTTGATTATAGGAGGAATATGACCGAGAAGGTGTCGTGAATGGGCATCCGAGAATGGAGTGAAGAAGGGTTGATTAACGAAGTGTCGTCAATTGGTTGAATTGGAGGAAATGCTAAGTGTAAGCATATTTTAGGTGTCTACATTTCCCCTCTTTGAGGTGGCGTAAGCGACGTCACTTCAAAGAAAGTAGACAAAGCATAAACAAGTAGAAAATTTTGAAGGGATAGAAGAAAAATGAGTAGAATGGAGGATGCCCCTCGATTGTCGATGGGGTGATAGAAGAAACTCGATCGATGATAAAAAAAAGATGATAAAAGAGAACAGAAGAAAGAATAGTGTGAAGAAGAAGAAAGGGGATATAGAAGAAAAAGGAGTATGAGGAAGGGGAATGAGCTAACATCCATCCAATGCCTTTTAAACAACTTTATTTTTCATCATATTGCTAGTGATCTTCATCATCGGTCCTTATTAAAAAGAATGAACAAAAGTGTAGTATGACATGAAAAGCCATATACGAACAAATGTCCATTAAAAACACCAACTCCATGCAACATACAAAATGCAATGCAATACGAGAAAGTAAAAGATGCCTAACTCCATGCAACATACAAAATGCAATGCAATACGAGAAAGTAAACAAGCTAACCTAACAGAGAAACAAATACAATGTTTTTGTTATCAAGCTTCAGTTCCAACCTATGTGAATTAACGACAAGGGTTAATGATGGTGCCCCAAGAAAGGATACATACAAGGGGAATAATGGAGGACACTTGGGTCCGATGAAAAAGCAATGTGCACTACAAAACAATACCAGTGCAAACTGTTGTGCCCCTGCAGTAGATGAAGTAAGAAGCCTAGCTTTTGTTGATGGAGGTAGATCAAGATGATCCATGAGTCACGCACATGAACAAGTGAGAACCAAAGAGTGATGTTTTGTAGGATGATTTATATTTTTTTTTTAGAAGTTTTCTTAAACATATTTGAATGTTTTTTGATTTTTCTAACATATTTGAATGTTTTTGATTTTTCTAACATATTTGAATGTTTTTTTGATTTTGAAAGTTTTTTGAAACTATGTACAGGAAGATGAGGAAGCGTGGATGCCCCTAGAGATAGATGGGATGTACAAGGGCATAAGGCCACGTGTGTGTGAGAAAGGTGAAGATGCAAAAATGCCCCAATGATTAGGTGGGAGTATTCAAAGGAAAACTCTTCATAAGTAGAAGTGGGACCCAAGGCCATTATGGATAGGTTCAACATGATGATGAACGTAAACCAATGAAGTGTTGGGAAGAAGCAAGGATGCCCCCAACATAAGTTGGCCTAAAAGCACATGATAGAAAGGAAGGAGAAGATTTTTTTTGTGAAAGGGGACAAAGGTGTCTCGAAAACATGAAAAAAAGTAATCTTATACACATGGATGTTCTAAATGAAGTAGAAGAATGATGTGAATGATATGAATGTAGCTTAGAAGCCTCGCGATGAAGAAGTGATTAGCCAAAGGCACAAATTGTGAGACGAGATATGGACTAAAGTAAGAGTCTGAACAAGGTCCAAAAAAAGACACTTGGTAACATACTAATCTGCTTACTCATAGAGATCCTAGTGTGTGCATGTGGAATTTAATTACCTCTTGAAGGGAAGATTTAATAGACAACAAGTGAAGACACCCTAGCCAATGTGTAGGAATGATTTATTTTGATAGGTGATAGGTGATTTTGTGAATGGATGGTGGAAGGATAGCCATACATTGCTCTGCTGCCAGCCAGGCATCCATAGCCCCGATGGAGATGTATTTGATTCTAATCGCAACATTTCTCTACTATCAATCAAGCATCCATAGCCCCGATAGAGATTATTGGAAATACCCCAAGAGAGAGTTATATATCAATTTGCTTTTGCTTTTAGCTTTTAGCTTTTGATTTTGATTGATTTTGATTCTTTTTTTTTTGAAAACTTATTTCAGCTCTCTTGTTTGACAAGGGGTTAAGAACCACTGATGGCTTGATGGAAGGAGGTGGAAGTGATTGTGATGATGACATTGGCTAGTGTCAACAAATATGTCAAAATTTCTTCACAAAAGTTTATTAGATGTTGAATGTGATAGGATCTCTAAGAGGTCAGTCATTCTTTAATTTACCAAGGTGATAAAAGACCAGGTCAAACAGATACCATAGAGATAAATGTCACAAAATGTGTGTGAAAAGGCTAACCAAAATATCACCAAAGGGATGAAAATGGTAGGAAGACTTGTAGAGGAATGATAAAGGAAGGGAAGAAAGAAACATCCATGTGTACGCAATACCTGATTGCAATGTTTGATCTTTGTACCTTTGATTTTTGTTGTGTTTTCTCAATGTTTTTGTATTTTTGAATTTTTTTGATTTTTAGATTTTTGATAGTTTTAAAGGTTGGGACTAACAAAGTCACTCCATGTGTAAGATCCAACAACAATGTTTGTGACTTCCTTGATAAGGGAGACTAGGTGCATTTGTTTATCAAGAGTCATATTATCCCGATCTCAATGATCGAGGTGAGCTCATACTCAACAAATGATTGTGATTTATCCTGAAACAAGGATTTTTGTATGTGGGAGCTTGAGTTCCCTATCCAGAGGTTTATGCACTTTATGCCATACTTGATGGTTATGTTGATGTGCATT
Organism: Taxus wallichiana var. yunnanensis; assembly: GCA_018340775.1. Lineage (NCBI taxonomy): Eukaryota > Viridiplantae > Streptophyta > Pinopsida > Cupressales > Taxaceae > Taxus > Taxus wallichiana. Next base: position 13,214,843 of record CM031243.1, read on the forward strand.
CTTGAATCATGCGTTTGATTTTTAATTTTAAGATTGTTTGAGTTGTTGGGAGCTTTAGAGCTCTTTTGCAGTTTTGATCTTAGCTTGATAATGAACTGTTTGGGTTTCTTATAAGCTAACATGTGACTTGTTTGATCCTGAGAAGGAGAAGAAAGTGAATGGACATTTAGAACTGATGTGAGAAATGACTGTGGGCTTGCCACAACCATTGATAGAAGAAATATGTGATGGATGAAAAGGATATGGTCCAAGAATTGAAGAGGATGGGCTATGAGGAGGTGAGCCACTAATAGAAGATGATGAAGGGCTACTAGGATATGGCCCTAAGATGGAAGAAATTGGGCTACTATGAGGACATGGCCCAAGAATAGAAGAGATGAAGAATATATGAAGGGCTACTAGGAGGGGCCCAAGATATAGTGGCCCCTAAGAATAGAAGATAGATGAGGAGGGACTACTCAAGAGGCATCCCATAGATAGAAGAGGATGAAGGGCTACTAGGATGTGGCCCAAGAATAGAAGGTAATGGGCTACCAAGAGGTGACCCACAAGTAGAAAATGGAGGACTACTAGGGGGTGGCCCAAGGATAGAAGAAGATGATGGGCTACTCAAGTGGTGACCCAAGGAGAGATTTTGATTGAGGAATGATGATAGATAAGGAATGATTGGGTAATGAGAAGATAGGCCATGGCTCAATGCTAGACCCCGACATCTCATCATGCTCAAGAAGAAGGTGAAGATGGAATAGAAGAAGAATCAAGTTCCATGACCTTAGGATTTTCCTCTATGTTCTGATAAAAGGAATCAACTTCTTTCCCCAATACGTGAGCGTATCGAGTTCTAGAAAGAATCCTTGTTTGCAATCCTCTAAAGGGATATCATCATGTACTCTAATTGTTTCTTCATTCGAGAGAAATCAATCAAGTAGAGGTTGTTTTTCTTTAGTCATAGAAGGTTGAATAGAAGAAACAGGTCCGATAAGGAGGGAAGATTGATTGACAGAAGAAGATGACTCAAGAGAGGAAGTAGGATTGGAGGTAAAGCATCTCATGAATGGACGATTTGGATTTGGACCTATGTCATTTTTCTAGAAGATGATGTAATGTAGGAGAAAATAGGATCACATAGCCATCCATTAAGTTGTGATGTAGGAGTCGAATTAGATGATTGACTAGAGGGAACCCTGAGTCATGGAACTCTTCGACGGAGGAAGAGGTCATTGAGATGACTGATGAAGGAGGTCCTGCTGAAGAAAGGGAGGACCGTGACTCAAGAACCAAATTAGATGTTCGATCGATGGAACTTGGAGTCACATGAGTCTTCAAAGGAGGAAGATGTTGTTGAGGTGATTTGGAATAAAGGTCCTATCAAAGGAAGGGAGGACCGTGATTCAAGATTTGATCTAGGGGTATCCGAACAATAGTTGGGATCCGAGTCTTCAGAAGAAGAGTGGGAGTTCGAATGGTAGTTTGGATCTGAATCAGAAGAAGAAGAGTGGGGGAACCTGAATAATAATTTGGATCAGAAGCATCCAAACCATACCACCAACTATGAGCTGAAGGTGGGGAACAGGTACCCAATGGGCTCTCTAACATGAAGAACCAAATGAGGTTTAGTTGTAATGGGAATATTTTGATTTGAATTGCTAAACCTAGGTTCCATATTGTTGTAAATGTGAGAAACCGCATGATAGTCAGTCATTTTGGCATTGTTTTAAGCACAAATGTCTAGATCTAGATAGTGTGATGGAACTCCTTCAAAGGGAAGGAAGTGACATGTCGATTTGAGGAAAGCATAATGACAACCAACTAGACATTTTGTAAGTATGGAGATGCATGTGTGATTTTCAAAGAAGGTCTAAGGAAAATAGACATTGTGATGATGCAATCTCGATGAGATCAAAAAGGATTGTCCTAGAAAACAATTTTTTAGATGAATAATCACAAGGAACAATCATGCAAGTGTGAAACACAAAGCCAATCAACAAGGAAATACACCCTATGAAAATGTGTGTGCAAAGTGATAGTTCGATGCAAAGATGATCAACACAATGTCAATATTTACGTCAAGCTTGAAATGAACAAGGTGTAAATATTAACAAAGGGAGATCAAATGATGAATCAATCCAAACTATGATGATGATCTTGAAATCAAGATCAAGTGGCCATCAAAGATATAAGGACACATCCACACACTTTAGACGTTTAACAACTCAGCCGCAAACATGGATGAGTGTAAACAGACAAAAAAGTGGTGAACACTATCTATGACAACACTCCTAAAAGATGCCTTCTGTTGCCCCAAATGGGAAACAAGAATGCAAAGGTGTAGATCAAAATGATGGAAATAAACTAAGCATCACTTGGGTAGAGTTTCACCTCATCCGAAGGTGAGAAAGAAGCTAAGCTAAGTGAAACGTCATCTAATTTCCATGATGAAAGGCACTTAGATCCAACTTAAGTGGATTCTTTGCCTTGTTTGAAAAACAAGGTTTGAATCCAAACAAGTTATCACTTTGTGATGGCCAAGACATGACAAAGGACTAGTAAAGTGGGCCTCAAGACAAAATGGCTTTCCTAATAAGTTCTCTCAACTAGGTGTCACAAATTTATCCAAAAGTGGCGTGATTTACCCAAAAAGTCACAATGACTAGTTTGGGAGTATCTTGGCTTTTCCCCTTCAAGCACAGTGGGCAGTAAATGCATCCATTGTGTACTTTTAATAGGGTCATGATAGGGAAAACTTGTAACTCTATCTCACAAGGAAAACTAATCAAGTGGGTAAGTGAGCGCTTCCTGTTTCATCCACGAGGTTACACAATGGTGGACTACTTTAGGGTTCCTAGAACCACCCCCATTGTTGTAGCTTAAGGTGTTATGCCAAAGGGGTTATGTTCCTAGTTGAGTGGATAGGGACGTACCCTTTTCCAAAACCTGCAATACAATGTTTTGAATATGGTGTGTTTTTTTATCTTTTTAACTTAAATGTGGTTTTAAGTAGCACACCATTTGGCAAACCTACATAAAACACGTGTATTAGTGGTTTTTGTTTTGTTTTGTTTCCTCTCTTTCTTTGACAATGATTTTAGGTCCTATATGCAAGGAGTTAGTAATTTTCCACAAAATATCATGATATCAAAATAAGATTTTTCCTGTTTTTTTGATTCCTAAGATCACCAAAAAGGTGCGAAGGAAGAGCATACACAACAAGAAAACTCAACTAAAATAAGTTTTAATGAAAAAATACATTAAGTGTGCCTTGTAAAAATAGAGTTAATTTTTAACCAACTTTGAAATGTTAAATCCATTAGGAAGTGTAATTTAAGTGTTTTTGATTCCCAAATCACCAATAAGAGGGTTTTTGGAAGTGTTTTTGGTTCCCAAGATCACCTGTAAAGTGCAAAGAGGAAGAGCATACACACTTTAAAACCTCTATCAACTAAGACATGGAACACTTAACTAATTTAGTCAAAAAATAAGACCAAAATAAAGAAAACAAAAATTGATTAGTGCACAAAACCTTTCAAAGTGTTAGAATGGCAATAAGACAATTTTTTAGACTTTAAGACACGTTAAAAATGATATTTACTTAATAATGAAAACCATAATTTTTTTGTAAGTCAAAATCTAATTTTATGATTCCATTATGTATTTATCTTCAATACCTTTCCAACGCAACAAAAAAGAGTTGTTTGAGCAAGGAGCAAAAGTTAAAAAAATAAGATCAATGGTGGTGAATGCAGACATGAAAAATGATGATGGATATGCGCACATGCTTCAACAATGGATGTGCGCACAGTGTTTTTGCACCTAGAAACATAGAAAACATAGAAAAAAAATAATGAACATGCAGACATGTCCAAATGATGATGATGATATGTGTTTGTTTCAATGGATACGCCCTATAGCAAAAAAAATGTGCAATGATGTGGATTTTGATGGACATTTGCTTCAATGGATAAAACACAAAAAAAATGTAAAACAAAAGGTGACGTAACATCTAGATGATGATACATGTGCCTATTTCAATGGATGCATGTGCGTGCAGCAAAAAATTTAATCAAAAAACACATAAAAACATAACGCAGTGATTTAATGCGCCCAGAGATGATGGATACGCCCATGTTTCAACAGATGATACGTGATGCGCATGCGTTTTTACACCTGAAAAAACATGTAAAAAACACATGAAACAAAGGACGCATACCTGCACCGATGATGATGGTACATGCGGGGTTTCAACGATGATACATGCCCCTTTGTTAGACACCTACACGCACCCTGTGAAAAACCTACAAAAACACAGATTTTCAAATTTTCAAGAGCAAACAGGTTAGTTGTTAGTCAAAGTGTCCTATTTCTATATCAAACCCACAAAATGTATATAAATGAAGGTCATTTATCTAGGGTTAGAAATAAAAATGAGGAAATAACAAGTGATTTGAGAAAAAACTTGAAAATGAACTTTGAAAAACCTAAAAGACCTCCATTAATGGAGGATGGACATAAGTGTCCCACCAGGTGCATGCCAAATGTATGCAATGGAAAGTTGCAAAAGCTATGGAATGAGGATAAAGAACCTCAAAGCTTTTGCTAACTCATCCATGCATCATGAGATGAGTGCTAAACAAGATAACTTCTACAATAATGAATTAAACTAAAACACTATCATTTTATCTCTAACTACTCTATGATTACTTAAAACATAAATTGAACCTAGTTAAACCTATGAGCAATCAAATTAGATTTGTTGTTTCTTCAATGGAGGTGAAGAGGTCTCTCTAAAATGGCTACAAGACCAAGTTAGATACCCTCCTACTAACCTACTATGAAGTTATGGATGCAAGATGGAGGAGCTTCAACAATGGAGGATAGCCAAGATCAAATGCCTATTAGCTTAGCTAATGCAAATGAGGTCTAATGCCAATATCTCCAAATGTGAGAGAGATTTGTTATGAAAACAAGGTGTAAGGTTGAGAGGGAGGGGTGACCCTTCTATTTATAGTTTTCCAAATGGAAGAGTTTGAACTTTGGGTGCATGTGGGACTAAAGTCTAAAAAGCACTTTAGGATTAGATTAGGATAAACATGCTTTAGGCTTAGTTAAGCTTGGTTTAGGCTAGTTAACTAGGGTTTAGGCTAGTTAAACTTGATTAGCAAGTGATTAGAGACTCATTGAGAGTTGGGAGGGGTCTGGATAACCAACCAATTGTGGACTCGATAGATAGCCTACGAAAGCCAATAGAAGTGGTCTAGAGAGAACTAGGGAGGTTCTGAATGGTCGAAAGGAGGAATGTTTAGCTAATAAGAGAGATATTAGCCAAACAAGTTGAATATGGGAAGAATACGACCAAGAAGGTGTCGTGAATGGGCATCCGAGAATGGAGTGAAGAAGGGTGAGAAATATGAGGAGTTAGGAGGACTTCTTTATATCATTGGAAAGGTGAGGAAATTTCCTATCCAATGTGAATGTTTTAGGAAGTTTTGAGAGTGTTAATTCTAATAAATTCAAGTTGAAGCTTTTAATATAGGTAGAGAGTGGTGTAGTGTGAAATTACCCTCCAAACCTAATTGAACTTTCTAACCCTAAACTTTGACCTTGTGACCTTTAATAATTGTTAAAAAAACAAAAATATAATCTAGTAAATTAGTATTGATTTGGAATATTTTTTGTGACAACTACTCTCTTGTAACTTGGTTGAAGACACTTTTATGACAAAAAAATAAAATTTATTCCATAATTTTCCTATCTAATCCTAGGTTGTTCCTTGGGTCTCAAGTGGGTTGTTTTTACGGGCATTACAACATCAACCAAAATAAAGCAAGCCTTTTATTTTATTTAGTCTAGAGGAATACAATACAATTCTCTTTTTTCATATTCTAAAGAGTAAATCCATGCACATATATATAACTTGTGTACCTCTTTGTAAAATTTTGCTTTAACCACAAGAACCTAAATATAGCATGCTTAAAAATAAGACATGCATATAAATAAGATAAACATAAAAATAACAACTCCCGTTTATTAATAAGACAATGCTATTTTTATCCATGGCCATGCTTTCCTCCCAAAATCAAGGAAAAAACAAATTGCCACTTCATCTGCAGCAGTTAGACTCCACATCTTCAACATTTCTTACAATATCGGAGAGGGGATATCCATAGAGAACAACAGAGGCCACCATGCCTACGGTTCCTACAACCATTTTCTTATGGGATGCATGGATGCCCACCATGCAAACAATTGCAATGGTTCCAAACGCCATCAACACTCCTCCCATCATCATTCCCATTCTTTTCTGCCATTTATATCCAATTTCAATGTTAACTAATAAGTTGATTGAGTTAAATTGGTAAAGTAGGGAAATGAATAATAGAATACCAGCTATTTTACCTTGGATTTAGGTGGAGAAAAAAGGAGATAGATGGTGCGAAGCAACACTTGAGAAGAAGACCAACAATATTGATAGCAAGGACGAGAGCATTATCCCATCCATCGCTAATCAAGGAGATCCATACTAGGTGTACACAAGACGGTTGAAGAGCCCTATTGCGTAGGGCATCCCCGACATATCTCGCTGTCCTTTTTATCCACCAATGTCCTAAAGGTACCCCCGCTCAATAAGAAATAAACTTAATAAGTGTTAGTAATATTCACTACAACTAGATAATCCCCTTATAGTTTTATGCTCATTACATGGCTACTCCATATGTAAGCAAATAAAATGCGCTTCCGCATCAACATCCACAACCACACTAGTCCTGGGCAATATTAGTACTTATGATCCATGTCAAACATTTCGAGAATAAAGATTGAATAAGATATAATATAGTGAAATGACCTAAAATTCCAACCCCACAACGGATGTGTTCATTATTTCTTCTTTCTTAATGAGAAGAGGATCAAATAATGAGGCTTGTGTTTTGGGTCATCTGAGTATGATTATCTATATCGGCGAAAGGCCGTATTTATTTATATGGTTGTTCTATACAAATAAATCTGATTTAAATTTATTTATTTATTTATATGGTTGTTCTATGCATTCTAACATGGAAATTTTGCAAGAGCGAGCAACCGCTCGCATAAACTCAGTGGAGTCCGCACTTTCCTCCATAATAATTAATGGTTTTGTATACTTCTATATAAAGTCTTTCCTCAAGGAGAGGGAACAAAGGCTACTTTGGGTTTTGGAGAGTAATTTTGTTTTATTTTTTTGATTATGAGGAATCATTACATTTTTACATTTGTTAATGTTGTTTATTATTCTCTCTTTAAGGGAGAGGAGTCAGTGGTTGTGCACCTTAAGTTGAGGGGTGTACAACAACCAAATACCATAAAATTTGAAGAAAAAAATACCCTTTAATAGATTTTGTTATTTTTAATCTAAATATTTTATTTTGAGCATTTATATTGTATGGAAAGTGGTTTTTAAGGTATTTAAATCAAGTAGTTTTCCATACAAAGAAATATTGGGTGGACCATTTGTAGGGCATTATGTCATGCATTTTTTTCCACTTATGTGGCATCATTTGATTGGGTGATTGTTTGATGTGACTCATTTTATTGACTACTTTTTTTTTTCAAATTTTAAGTGAGAAATTGACATGTACTAGTCCTTGACTTTACATCTACCCTCACCATTATTGGTCCATGCTCCACGATTGGTTCTTTCCCTTATTTCACCCAAGTAATGTCCCTGTGTTCGCAACATCTCAACTAAGAAAAATAAGTCGATTCTTTTTTCCCAAAATTCATAATAGTTGATTCGTTAGGTCATGAGTATGTTTGTTTTCTTGTCTTTCTTTTACGATAAGAAAAATTCTCGTCTACTTATTTTCGTGATATTTAGAAGTTTTATACACTTCAAATTCATATACTTTACTCATTATTAATATAAAAATAAAATAAGACGGTCTAAAATACTAGAAGTAGGATCATTTATCCACAAAAAAATGATTTTGTGGAAAATTTGTGAATTATCAACATCAAATGGATAGATTATATAAACATGATGTAGATTTTTCACAATTTTATAAAAGTCACATTTAAATATGTGAAATATCTACATTCCTTAAAATTCATTGTGGAAAAATTATATTTTATCATGTTTTAATAAATAATTTCCACTATTTCATAAGAGTGAAATTTAAACATGTGAAATATCTACATTGTTGAAATTTTGTTGTGGAAAATTCACATTTTCTCCTCATAATTTGAAAAATGTTGGACCTTTGAAAATAGAATTATGGATAGTCTATACAACCCAAATATAAAGTCACATGATTTGATTTTTTCACACAATTTTTCTTAAAAAATAAAATATATATAATTTGGATTATTCAAAAATAGAGTTAACCTTATTTATTGATAATTTACATTATACAAAATATCATGGTTTAAAATTTTAATCTCATTTTAAAAGTTCAAATAAAAATGAGAAAATAATAAAATCTAACATATTAGACATGTAATATCCACAAAATATTAAATATATACATAATGGATAACTAAGTGTAGCTATTCATTTTAGTTTTTAATAATATACAATTCCAAAATATACTATACTCTAGGCTATGGATAATCTACTCTCCTTAATTCAATATCAATAACAATGAGAAAGATAAAAACAATTAAATCATGAATAATATACATCAACAATGTTAGTTTTGATATTGTGTTGTAGATAACTTTGTAATCAACTAAATAAAATTATAAATAATATAAAAATAAGAAGTAATAAAAACATTTTTAATCAAATGCACCTATAAATAATCAAAAATTTAAAATATTATTTGGTGATAGTTTACACAATTACAAATAGAATCATATAATCATTTCTCGGATAAAAAGAATTATCCACATAAGTGAAGAGCTTCTATGAAATACTATGTATCTATTTCACAATCTTCTAAGATTCAAATTTATGTGTAGCATATCTACATTTTTAAATTTTAACTATGAAAAAATTACATGTTGACCATATATTAGAGAAAACTAAATTCTTTTATTGTGAATATCTTTATTTTGTATTATCTAAAAATGTAATAATATATGTATTGTGGACAAGTTAATACATCACATAAATTTTTATATTATGTATCACAATTCTATTTAAACTTTGTACCATTTATATGATTTAAATTAAAATTATAAATTTTTATACCACTAAAATATTGATTTTTATTATCTATTATATTTAAAATATAATATAATTGTTATTAATGTACAATAATAAATTTGAATCGTGGATAATACACATTACCAAAATTGTGTTGCAGAAAATTTAATAAATCAACAACAATTTGACTTATTAATATCTCAGACAACAACAATTCATGATTTGGCCAATCAAGTCTACCTATATTTTATCAAAAGCATTGAAAGATAGAAAATAAGTTGGTAGAAATACATATTTGACTATATTTTTAAAATACAAATTTAATATACATCACCATTAGAAATAAGATCATTTATCCACAATTTATTCTTAAAATAGTTTCTTTGTGGATAAAATTTCATTCAAGGCAACACGAAATGATTATATTCTATTAAATATAATGTATATATTCAATTTTTTAATTTTTTTTTAAACTTATAACATTTTAAAATTTAAAATTTTCATACTCAAAATAAAATATTTGTAATTGTGTTTTAAATAACAATGTATTAAAAGTAAAGTTAGAAAGAGTCTATAAAACCTAAATAAATGAATTATGTTTTTAAGCTTCACACCTAATGTTGTTTGCAAACAACATCATGATTAAAATTTAAGTTTTAATTATTCATAATATATAAAAATATATATGTTGTGGACAATTAAGTACACAAAAGTGTAGTAGTTTACAATTTACATTATACAATGTATCACAATTGTAATATTTCTCACCATTATATAAAATTTGAAAAAATGTATTAAATAGTTTATGCCACTAAATGTTTTATTGTTTACATCAAAAATTAAAAAAAAAAAAAATAATTTGTGGAAATTTTACCATACTAATTAACTCTAATTTAGGTACTCTAAATTATCTATCAAAAACTACTCATCTCATAGCTTGACAACTATAATGTTAGTTGGAGGTCTATTTCCATTCTAGAATAACACATTTTGACATAAGAATTTTTTATTAAGAGTAAATATTTTTGGTGGTATCCTACCAGATACAAAAAGGCCATAGCCAGATAAACAATGAAGACCAAAGACCAAAACAAGATTTGAGAGAAAACCAATCAACAAACAACATGAAATCAACGTGAAGTCAACAAAAAGTTAGCACAATGTGACACAACATCACAATTGAGATACAAAAGCACTAACCGCTAAAACACAAAAAAACCACAACACAAACATTGCACAACAACAATGTGTAACACCCACATTTTTCTCAACAAGAAAACATGATAAACCCGATAGTAAACATGTAAAATTATGGAATAATTTTTTTAAAGGATAAGGCATAAGCCAAGCTTTAATTAAATCCCAATTATAAATTTTACACACTAACACAACATTCAGATAAAGTCAACCATTAGTTAATATTGATCCAACCCCCATTAAAATATCACATTTTTATAATTTTCCTTTGAAGGGTGGCGACGGTAAACATCCACTGGGTTTTAATTTAATTTTCAAGTTATAATATTCTAAGGTAGTCGGAATAAATAACGACTAATTAAAATTGCCTCAATTTCCAAAATCAAATCACGATTTAAATTCTCCTACTAAGCTTCAATATTTCGTTTAATATTTCTCGACTTACTTTTCATTTCTTAACTCCATTAATCCCTTTTTAAATTAATTTATTTAAGGTCCAAAATCAATTTTAAATTAAATTAGACAAGGATAATAATCCTACAATGTTAAAGACATGCACATTATTATAAGTTCATTATTCCAAGAGGACAAGGTGCACAACTTAGTCTAACCCCTTAGGTCCCCCCTTAAAACATTACACACACCTTATAATTATTTCATTCCCACCTAAATACCCCATCACTTAAGTGATGTAGGGTCAAATTTAGCCATTAGATTGATTCTATTGTAGCCCTTAGATTTAGGGTAGACTAAAGAAACCCTAAATATCCTTATGGGTTCTCTTATACTCATTTCTTAACCTATTCTCTCATTTTCTCTTGTTTGTTTTGCAGGTTAAGGAAGAAGGCAAGAGGATGAAGCCATGGAAGGAAGCTCAAACTCTTGGATGAATACTCACAAGAAGAGTAGATAGTTTTAACATCCCTCTCCTAGGGTTTGTTTATCTTCTAAATGTCATTTTACTTATTGTTTGCATCTCATTTGTAAAGGATTACCCAAATCGGGTTGTGGGTATTTGCCCAATTTTTTTTGATATTTATGTTATAAATATGCATATATAAACATTGTATAATTATTATATAAACACACACACACACACACACACACACACACACACACACACACACACACACACACACACACACACACACACACACACACACACACACACACACACACACACACACACACACACACACACACACATACACACACGATTTTAAGAAAAGAAGAGATTAAATGAAAATGCGGGTTGGAGGTAAAACATAGGCCACAAGAGTTGAATGTTTTGCTTACATTGTTTGAATGGTTAAATTTTTTTGGGGGTAGGTCTAGTGTTGTGGGGAGGGGCACCGAACTCACCCCCATATCTTATATTAAAATAAGGGTTGGGGATGGGGTCGGTGCCCCTCCCCCAACCTTTTAATTAAACAATGCTATGTTCCCTAAGGCCATGACCACTTGGCCGACAATGTTTATTTTTATTTTTAAAATAAAACAATTATTCCCCACATACTTAGCTAATTCAAATGACTAAAATGAATCATATATATAACTTTAAATTATTTGAATATATTAATAAGTATATATTTATACTTATATATATTGGTATTTGTTAATATTAGGTAAGTTATAATATTTATTAATAATATGACTATATTAATTTCTAATCATGTTATTTATACAATAATAATATAAATTTTGAAAAGAATCAAGTATATTATTAATATATAACAATTATATATTAATAATATAGATTTATTTATTAATTAAGTTTCTCATTAAATAGGAAATTGCAAATAGTATGGAAGAATAAATGTTACACTTGTGAAATTTATATGGATATACATTTGCTTGCACCCAAGTAATTATAGTATAAAAATTGGTGCATTTAACAAGTTTAACAAGTTATCCCTTTCAAGTTTATTTATATGACTATTTAAAGGGGGTAATTTTAGTTGTGATTTCCTCATTTACTTTAGGACAATTTCTATTGCAACAAGGAAAAATTATATTGTAAAATTAATTCTAATTATTCCTTCTAGTACATCATTTGAATAGGAAACATATAACATACTTAGATACAATTTTATCTCATTCAAGGAGGATTTCCAATAATGTAAAAATGATCAACACTCACTTTCACCCAATAACATTAATCTCTTTAAGAATACCCAGATTTACAATGTAACTCCTAAACACAAATTTTGATTTTTGAGAGCTTAATTTTCATTACCAAGTTGACATTCATATGAAGTAGTGTAACTCACAATAAACCATTTACAAGGATCTAACCAATGAATAATATTACATTCAATATACTATTGGTACAATTTACGAGTAGTAGAATCATAATAGCACTAATTACAACTCCACATGCCTTTCTCCAACAAGAGCACTTCATCCATTGAGTTCACCATCTTCATCAAGCCATGCACACAACAAAATGGGGGAGTAGGAAACACTCTCCACCCAACCAAATATTCCAATGAGGGAGAGAATCCTTCTTCCTCATCGGCCCCGAGCCCCAAAAAGGAAGCAATGAGGGGTATAAAACAACCATTGGAAACTCTAAATGGCTTCCAAAATCACATTTAATCAAGACACTCAACACAATGACACATTTCAAAATTACCACAAAACCAACAAGTTTCCAAACACAAAGGCTTCATACTAAAGCCAAGGAGGAGAAAGGAACATGGGGGTTCTTCTTATGCCTCCCAAGGGTTTGGGTGTCCACCTTTGAGCCTCTAAGAACTCCATCACAATACCCACAACAACTCTTATGCCTCCCTCCAAGAAGATAAACAACTCTTATGCCTCCTTAAGAAATAAACCACTCTTATGCCTCCCTCAAGAAAATAACAAGATAAACACAATCTTACTTATTAACAAGGTGGACATCCCAACCCAACTCCCTCTTAAAATACCCAATAACATTACTCTTATGCCTCCCACAAATTTTACCCCCATTTCCATTTCTCCCACAACCTAGGGATCAAATCTATTTCCCACAATCATGAGCAATAAATCAATCATCATCCATGAGATATGGGCACAACAAAATAGCAAGGTAAAAACAAGAGAGAAGATCTACCTTTCAAATGAAGAGGATAAAAAAAAAAAGGTTCCAAGCCTTTCAAACTCCTAAGCAAGCACCATTGTAATGCCCATAAATTTTCACGAGATGAAAACCAAAACCAAACAAAGGTTATAATAGAAAAATTATGGAATAATTTTTTTAAAGGAAACGAAGGCGATGATAAGATTAACCTTAGGTTTCAAATGGTCATCAAAAATTCCCTAAATAATATTATTAAATAAAATAATGGATTTAATTCTATAGTTAGGTTTAAAATGTTTCTTCAATTAAACCTAAATTAATTTAATTCATAGGTTTAAGGTCATGTAATAGTTTAATAATTATAGACCAAGTCTAAAACACCCTTTTCATTTACACAAGGCTAATTATTTAATTCTCTAATATAAAAGTAGTCTAAACTAATAAGGAAGAGTTCATTTAAATTAAATCAAAATAAAAAATAATAACTTAATTACTTTCAAACCACACAAGTGGCCCCATTCAAAAGAAGACCCATGTGATCAAATGATGATCTCACCTACTTTCACCTAACATTTGTAGGAGACATTTGGGCCATTGGATGAATCCAATCTAGGCCATTGGATGAAGGGATTTCAAATCAACCCTAAAATCTCTAAGGAATACTTTTATTTATTTCTTTTACTCATTTCTTCATTTTGGTTTTGCAGGTTAAGGGAAAATGGAAGAGGAGGAAGCCATAGGGAGAGGGGGAAAACTTGGGATGGAATATACACAACCCAACTCTATCTTATTTTATTTTATTTTCTATATCTATTCTACCCTATTCAAGGGTTTGTAATTTCATAATTTATTATAAGTTTATTTCAATAAAAATACCCATTTGGGTATGTGGCTTTAGTCCAAAATAAAATCTTAAATTTTCTATTTGTTGATAGTCTATTTCAATGTATTTGTCAATAGATCTAGGTTTTATCTTTTTGTAATATATACACTTGTATTATTATCATTTATTTTTTTCCAAATATAAAAATACATTTCCAAATAAATATATATAATATATTTTATTATTGAGACATGACCGTGAGTGACCAAGAATAAAATACGAGTGCAATTATCTTTGGTTGGGTCGCTTGCTTTAGGGCACGTTATATAAAACAATGTGGAAAAGGATTTGGTGGGGAGAGGATTTTTGATCCCATCCCTCATCCCATATTCAAATGGGGTGGGGGTGGGGTTGCGACCCTCCCCCAAATTTTTTTAAAACAAACAACCTACTCCCCACCGTCGGCCCTAACCGCATTCAATCCTAAGAAAAAAATTCTTAAAAAGTTTTATTTATTTTGAATATTCTTTTAATAATAATCTTAGTTATAATGTAATTAGTAATCATAATAATACTAATATTATTATTATTAATAACTATGTATTAATAATAGTAGTAAGAATATATATATAATATTTTTTTTTGTGTTTGAGGCCAATAATAGTCTAATATATAAATAAGGAAGCATTGCAAAATATACTTATAAAGTTAATTTAACCAAGGCTACAATTAAGTATCAATGTGAATATATATATATATATATATACACACTCACACACACACACACACACACACACACACACATGTGTGTGTGTGTGTGTGTGTATGTATGTATCTATATATGTATATATGCATATGCATATGATATGAAAAGCTTTCACACACACACACACACATATATGTATATATACATACATACATATACATATACATATATAGAGACACACACACACACACACACACACACACACACACACACACACACACACACACACACACACACACACATACATATATATAGACTCACACACACACACACACACACATGTATATATGTATATATATATATATATATATGTATACATAATACATACATACATACATATACATACATACATACATATGTATGTATGTATGTATGTATATGTATAAAAGGGTATCCAAGTATGTATGTATGTATACATATATATATATATATATATATATATATATATATATATACATACATACATACATACAACATATACATATACATATATACATGTGTGTGTGTGTGTGTGTGTCAAACATGTGTGTGTGTGTGTGTGTGTACACACACACACACACACACTTTTGTTTTGTATGGGAAAACCATCCCACCCAATGTTTAAGTTAAGCTAATTATAAGTTTTCTTTCACAATTTAGGAAACAAAGTGATAATAGGAGAAAAGCTTTCATTCAATCTTATGATTTTAACAAATATTTCCTTCAACTAGTTTCATAATACATTTATAGTTTAGGCCCTTCAATTTAATCTCTTTTAAGGTAACAAAATAATCATTCCATTTCACAAGAAAGAGCAACCAAAAAATACTTTTTTTTAAAATGGAGTCTAACAAATTTACAATTTTTTAGAAATGAAAGTACATCATATTTGAGAAACAAACTAAACTATTTAAATAAAAAAGGAAGCATATCCATTCCAACTCTATTTAATTTTTTTTTCCTTTCACCAAGACAAATAATACTTGATAATTCCTCTTCACCAAGCTAACCCATTTGAAAATATAAGTCTATTAAACAAGCACTCTTAAGGAGAGTTCACAATATAAAAGGGTTTCCAAGTATTACAACAAATTTCTCCCAAGCTTACAAATTACAAACATCCACTCAAGTGGGGATAAAAAAAATGAACAAATTACAACAAGGCTATCAACAAGAAAAACTTCAAGTCTTCAATATGCATGTCCTCTTCACATTGGTAGCTCCAAAACTTGATTTCTTCAAACATCATAATGGAATCACAAAACAAGGAAGGGGGAGTAGGCAACGCTCTCCGCCCAACCTTAAATACATTAAGAGGAGAAGCCATCCCCTTAATGGCCCCAAGCCCCAACCAAGGAACCATGAGGAGCATTGAGCAAAAATGACAACTTCCAAAAAGTGGCTTCACAACAAACATGCATACAAGACATTCAACTCAACCAAGACAACATATCCAACAAATTTGCACATTCACAACAATACAAAGGTTTGAAGATCAAACCAAATAGAGCAATGGTTATGGGAGACCACCTCCTTATGCCTCCCAAGTGAAGTGGGAGTCTTACCCTAAGCCTCCAAGTGCAAAAAAATAATCACACAAACTCCTTATATCTCCCTTGCAAGGATGCAACAAAACCATGATTTCCTTTTCACCACATAGGTAAGACTCCCATTCACACTCCCACAAATTACATGCCTCACATAAACTCCATTTTCCCTCCGTAATGGTCCCATAAACCCTTCTCCAATGCCTACCTAAGGCCTACTACCCAACCAACACACAAATATCTTGACAAGACAAAACAAATAATTTTACAAGCACAACATTGCATACAAATAAGCAAAATAACATAATGAAAAAGTGGAGAGCCTACCTCTCCATCAAGTTCCAAGAAAATTCCACAAGCCTCTTCAAATCCAAGCCAAGAAATTTCCAAGCACTCCAAAAAGCTCCAATTCCAAAAGTGCACAAGAAGAGAAAAGAACAAGTAACCCCCATTCCAACCAAAAATCACCAATAAATAGAAATGGAATGTGAGGATGATGAGGTGGATCCATGTAGGATGCCACTTCATCATTCCTCCATCCCCACACTCAAGTCAACACACCAAGACCAAGAAAATCAATGCACATGTAAGGACTATGACAACCCACATGGCCAAAAATTTTCACACCATGCTTTCAAAGGACATAATAAATTGGGGTAGAAAGAAAGTGTAATAATTTTCCTTCTTTTACACTAAAAATGGAAAAATAAGTTAAAATATAAGCTTTCCAACCCATCGAGAAGTAGGGTTGTTGGGTCAATTTAAGAGACATGAGACAAGCCTTGCTTGTCCCACAAGCCTCCAAAATGCCGCCCAAGTCAAAATCTGAATTTTAAACTTGGGGGTGAAGTAAAACACTCCCAAATCAACATACATTTTTACTTACACAAGGACTACCAAATCTCATCATAACTACTTGTCACATCTCTAATTTGGTTAACTAAAACAAAAAGGGTTAATTCTAATAAACACACATTTACACATGCTAATAAAGTAACAAAATTCCAAATTTAAAAATACACAAAGCATAATAAGCACATAAAAAAATTAAAGAAAATGACACAATTCATCCCATGGCCACACATGTGAAGTCACCCCCCATGGAAGACCTCCAAACAAGACATGAAAACACATACTAACAACATTACACAAGTTGTCAAATTTGTCCTCGTTTCTCAACACCCGACATCCTTCCGTGTTTGGTTCCTATCCCTTTTGATGTCTGTGATAAAATTCTTGCACACAAAAAATACCTCTAGCGATTATATTAACAATATCGATATATATATATATATATATATATATATATATATATATATATATATATATATATATATATATATATATATATATATATATATATATATATATATATATATATATAAACTCAATATTCATCATTTGATATTAGCAATTATATTATCCTCAATATACCAAAATAGATCTTAATTTTTTTTCTCATTGAATCTCCCTAACCTTGACATCCATGAGATTACAATTATATTCCAAAATCCCAAAATATAACATGTAACACTTGGATTATAAAATCCACATCATGAAAATCAACATATATCAAACTATTCTAACATCACTATCTAGTGCATCATAATAAAACGTAAACATCATAATGTCAATAATCCAAATATCAATATAATCTATCATCTACTGATCAATGTATCATAATCAAAATGTCTAAATATCAGTCTAATAGTATCAATATAAGGATGAAACAATTTCGAAGAGGAGTGGGCACTACATCCCCTCCCTTAGACTTGAATTCCTCCTAGAATTTGCTTTGGAATAGATGAAGAAACTGAGCTCACAAAATAGTGGCATCCTCCCATGTTGCTATAGTCTCATCATACCTATCCCACTGGACCCACACCTAGTTAATCTCATGGCCTCAAGGCCTAGGGTCATGCGCTTTATGATGCAAATGGGCTCTTGACACTGGCTCTACTCTTGTACCCTAAAATGTGGTCAATCCAAAATATGAGAGGGATCTGGAATATATCTCCTAAGTATAGATACATGAAATACATCATGCACGTGAGATAAGTTGGGTGGAAATGCTAGACGATAGGCCAAGGGACCGATACACTCCAAGATCTCGAAGGGACCCTAAGAATCTAGGAGATAACTTAGATCCTTTTCATAATGGATATCATCTTCATGCCCACCTCAAAACTATGATCTGTCCTCCTTAGATATGCATACTTCTTTTGCCTATCATGAGCCTCCTGAAGCCTTTGATGAATCAAGACAACCTGCTACTCCATATCCTATACCAAATCGGCCCAATAGAAACCCTATCCTCCAATCTATCCCAACTCAAAGGTGTCATGCACTCTCTGCCATACAATGCCTAAAAAGGAGCCATGCCAATCAAAATCTGAAAACTATTGTTGTAGGAAAACTCTACCAAATATAGGTACTCCTCCCACCTAGTCTGATGGTCCATGACATACATCCACAACATATCCTCCAAGAGATATGATTCAATCGCTCTATTTATCCATCTATCTCTTGATGACAAAGTTATGCTGAATTTTGCTCATACCGATGCATGGTAGTCTAGAAGTGAGAAGTGTATAAGGGATCGTATCACAAATGATCTTCCATGAAATCCCATGCAGTCTAAAAATATCATCAAGATATACTTTTACTACTACACTAGCTGTATAGGTGGTCTTCACCGAGAGAAAATGAGCCACTTTCATCAATTTATCCATCGTGACCATGATGATGTCGTGGTGGTATCTTGACATTGGTATCCCTACAATGAAATCCATGGAAATGGTGTCCCATTTCCACTCTAGTATGGCATGCGGGTAGAGAAGGCTAGCTGGATGCCGATGCTCAGCCTTCACCCTCTGACACTCTAAAAATCATTACACAAACTGAGCTACATCTCTCCATAGACCTCTCCAATGGTATAATTGTCTCAATGTGGCATGCATCTTCTTTACCCTTGGATGGGTTGAATAAGGTGCATGATGAGCATCTACCAAAATATAATATCTTAAACCTCCATCTCTAGGAGCATATATTTGACCTCTCGTGTCCAAGAAGACCATCTGCCTCTAATGAAAACCATCAAAATTCCCCTCAAGGGGTATCTAAGACTCAATATCTAATCTGGGTTGTAAGGTTGAAGCTCGTGAGGAAGCTATAGCAAAATCTTGCTTTGCAAATCTATACCCACTGAAGTAGCCATAACCACATGTCTCCATCTACTTAGGGCATCTACAACCACATTCTCCTTCCCCTTCACATGCTCTATCTCCATGTCATACTCACAAAAACTCCATCTAATGCCACTGATGAGCATTGAGATTAGGTTACATGAAGAGGTGGTGAAGACTCAAGTGATTAGTCTTGAGTATAAATATTTGGCAAGAAGGAAGTGTCTCCATCAAACCAAGGCATGAACAACTACGCAAGCTCAAGGTCATGAGTCGGATAATTGATCTCATAATCCTTGAGTTTGCGAGACTCAAAAGCTACAACATGGTCTTCCTGCATCAACACACCTCCTAATCTTTCTAAAGAAGCATATGTACAAATGAAGAACTCACCTTGAGGGTCTAGCACCTTTGTAAGAATATGTGCTATGTAAGAAATTCCTTCACCTGTCTTGAATGCCTACTCACATTTATCCGACGGCGGATGAACTTATTCCCTTTTCCCGAAAGTAAGTGATGGGGTGCGCAACCCGAGATAAAACCGAAAAATATCTTGTAGTATCTTGCTAACCCCATAAAATACGCACCTCGGTGACACTAGTAGGTACTTTGGACACTGGCCCATAATGGCTCTAATCTTGGAAGGATGACTATGATACCTTCCCTAGAAATGATGTGGCCCAAATACTACACCTTTGATTGAAAGAATGCACACTTCTCTAGGTTCCTATAAAGTTGTTGTTAGTGCAAAATCACAACACCCCGAATGGCCTTAGATTTGAGTTGTTTGTATTACTTTAGAGGTACAATGTGCTAGGCCCTTCAGTATTTATGGCAGGGAGACCCATAGTTTCCTATAATAGTTGCTAATTTCAAAATGAAGCAAATGTAGAGCAACTCAAATCAGGTTTTGAGGGAGTCCATTTCTAGGGATAGGTGAAAGCCCTAGGTCAATACAATTTTATACTCTTAGAAATATCATCTTCAAGATTTTCTTATGAAAATTAAGAGTGTGGATAACAAGGGTAGACTCAAGGTCCTAGGTGCAAGAAATCGGGAGAATTTCAAGTAAAATATCGTATCGAGGATATCATTCTTGATTCCATGCCCAATGGATGTAACAAGGCAATTGGTCTCTTCATCTAGTAAGAAGATGTCCCTATGAGTCACCAAATTGTTATCCAATTTTTCCCTCGGGTAAAATTAATCAAACATGACCTTGCATAGGAGATAATCAAATATTTAGTTCAATCCTACGAGCTCACATTTGATCCCAAATCAAGGGTAAAAGACTTGATAATGGAGGAGAAAGGTTGGCGAATGAGGTCAACAATGTTAAAGGAAACCAAAGGCTCAACAAATTTTTTTTGGAGAAAGGGCTTGAAGTTTTTAGACTTCACATACGAGTCAATCAAAGGGTAGAAAGCAACAAACTCGTGGAAGACACAACATGTCATCTTGTCACAATTCCAAAAGGTGGTCCCAAACAAGTGAAGGCTTGCCATGTGGCCAAAATTTCGAAAAGAGGCAGAGCCGACCATTGAATCAGCTAAGTAAAGAAGAACCCATGGAATCCTCCACGTGTCTAATCAACACACCTTCAAAGGTCAAGCCAAAAAGGTGGTCCCTAAACAAGCGTAAGCTCGCCATGTGGCTAGAAGTCCAAAGAGGGGCAGAGCCACCATTAAATTGGCTAAGTAAAGAAGGACCAATGAAGCCTCCATGTATCACCTTGGCATAACTTCAGAGGTAAAATCTAGAGGTAGGTCCCAAATGATCACCAGCCCTCCACGTGATCATAGTCTGAAAAAGGACACTAGTCATTGAAAAATCCAAGCATTGGTAGGAGCCTCCACATGTCTCTTTAAAGCTCCTTCAAGGGTCGAATCTGAGGTGATCTCCAAATGAGCCCCAACCCGCCACGTAGTTAGGGTGTGAAAAATTTTCATCAGCCATTGAAAAGTCCAAGCTTGGGACATGCCAATGGAAGCCTCCACGCATTAGCTAGGTGCAACTTCGGGGCATGATACTGAGGGATATCCAAATGAGCGCTTGGCCCACCACATGTCTCAAAGTTAGGAATAATGTATCGTCAAATAGGAGAGGCTTAGAAGAACACAAAGAAATAGAGAAGGTCCACGGATAATGCCACATGTCATTTGGTATAACTTTAGGAGTGAAAAAAGGGCAAAAATTTAAGATGTGCGTGGGGCTGCCACATGGATCTTGCATGATTAGACTCCAAGCCTAAAGCACCTTTAGGTGGCCATATCTTTTGATTTGGAAGCTCAAGATTGAGTGGAGGGGAATTTTGGAAAGCTCTTGGCTCGATACTCACCTACCACCATTAATGAAGAATGGTAAATTTAGTCCACCATTTTCGAGGCTATCAAGTCTCCCACCTGCCACCATGATGAAGAATGAGCCTCCTTTCTTTCCCAAACAAGGAACAACACATGGGGAATGGGTTTTGTAGTAAATCCCATCATTGTTGCAGGTGGATTTCAATGCTCTTTAGGGATGGTTGAAGTAGGATTCAAATTTTCCCTCTCTCCTTCTCTCATTCTTCTATATATTGTAAAGGAGGGGCATATTTCTAGAGGTTGGTCATATTTTCTCTCTTGCCCCTCTCTCTTTCTCCCCTGGGTTGAATGTGGGGTTTAAGCCTCCTCTCATGGCTTTGTAATGGCATTTTCTTGCCTCTTTCCCATTGATGATGTACTGTGTGAACTCATGGAGCAATAAAATATGTTTTGTGATGTATTTTTCCATCCTTCCTTATTTTGTTGTCTCTTCTTTCCTCTCATCATTGCAGGTATACTGTGCATACTTCTGATGTCTATTGCAGGTTCTGAGAGCCGTGTTTAATGGGTTTTGAAGTGGTGTTTTGTGTGAACTCTATCTTTGGTCTGTGATGCATCTTGTCCATCCTCTCCATTTCTCACCTCTCTCCATTTTAGGAAGTTGAGATTGTGATCAACACCCCCTTTTCTTGGTGCTATCACCTCTGTAGTGTAGGATTTCTTTATTTTCATGCTCTCTCTCTCTCTCTGTCTCCTTGGCATTATTAGATTAGGAGTAGATAGTCACATTTCCTTCCTTAGAAGTAGTTTAGCATTAGGATTAGGAAGAAGAAGATAACTTTCTCCAGAGGACCATCTCAAGTTCGCAAGTCCCACAACTTGAGAGATGGTCCCATGTTATGCAGATTACACGAATGCCCCACTCAAATCTAAGGCCATTCGGGGGTCTTTGTGATTTTACACTAACAATCGATACTCATGAAGACACTGCAAAACATGATGAAGGTGCCCTTTTTCTCCTCATGCATGCAAGAATAGATCAAAATGTCATCAAAGAACACAAGCACAAAATTGTCTAAAAATGTCCTGAACACCCGTTCATCAAACTCATGAACACTAGGGGGAGTTCGTCACAAATCGAACAAATGACAATGGTGAACTCATAGTGTCCATATCTCGTGTGGAAAGCTAACTTGTGTATATCTACTTCTGTGATCCTCAGCTGATGGTATCCTGACTTAAGGTCTATCTTAGAAAATACTGTGGCCCCTTCATCTGATCAAACAAATCATCGATGCGAGGAAGGGGGTAATGATTCTTGATCATTACTTTGTTCAGGTGATGATAGTTCACACACAACCACAAGGATCATCCTTCTTCACAAAAATCACCGATGCACCCTAAGGGGATACACTAGGATGGATTAGGCCTTTCTCAAGAAGGCCTTCAAGCTGAAACTTGAGCTCACAAAGCTCAGGTGTGGTCATATTATAAGGAGTGCATGAGATAGGTTCCGCTCCTGGAACCAAATCAATGTGGAAGTCTATCTCACGTGGGGGAGGCATCCCTAACAACTCACTAGGAAACACATCTAAAAACTCTTACAAAATGGGGTGATCATCAAGTGAAGGTCCACTAGCCCCATCCTCTGACCTATCACTAACTGTAATAGCATACAAATGACAACCTCATTGTGCACACCACTTCAATTGCATAATAGAAATAATGCGAATAGAGATGGGTCTCTTGACTCCTACTATCACTAAATCCACACCCAAATCATCTACACAAGATATAATCTTACTATAGCAATCAACTCGCTCTGTGTGTAGACAACCAATCCATGCCCAAAATCACTCCATAAGAACCCAAGGGAAGGATACGAAGATCCAAAGTAGTGGTAAAGGGTCCTAGGTCCACTACGCACTCCTTGACTAAGGATTCAACTGAGATCTTGGCTCCAGAAGCCATCTCGACATCCCAACTAAGGCCTTGCCTAACTGCCACTAGCCTGCAATGCTCTACTAAAGATGGTGAAATGAAATAATCTGATGAGCTTGAGTCAAATAAAATAGGGATAGAAATACCACCAATGCTACTTGTGGTCTCTATCACCATGCCCTAGTGCTCTTCTTGGTGGTCTTGACCGCTACATATATCCTATGGCTCCTAGCCATGTCACCAATAGTAGGCTCAAAAATAGGTGCCTTACCTTGATTAACAGGGTTTTGAGGGCACTCTCTCCAATGATGTCCATGTACACGATGCATCCATAACAAGTACTGGCCCTCTCCATTATGCAGATAGTCCTCCAGGTGGCCTAGTAGTACATGCTGAAGGACATGATGACCCTATCATAGATCTGTGGGTGTTGTGGTGGATGTGCTCCTACCGACTATGCTCGAGGTGGAGCTTGTATCCTGTTGGGCCCCCTAGCTAGAGGTCCCATGCTACACCCTCTCGAGTGCATCATGACACCTTTGTGGAGGTTGAAAGGATGGCTAGAATCTATTGATGATGCTACTACTAAGGAGTTAGAGGAGGATGGAAGGAAGAATGTGTTGAAGTGTGTCCACCATGAGGAAGAGAAGATGATCCCCTGATCTATTTTCCTATAGCTATTATATGTGGCTCCTCACTCGTCACGTGCCTGCTTTGAGTCTCCCCTCTATTTTCCTCTACAATATAGGCCTTCTTTATGACCTCGATAATGTCTATGGGTAATGAATATGCATTGCCCCACCCAAGTCTAAGTTAGGATCTTGATGAACTTGTGAACTTAAAACTTCTCATCTGCATGAAGTCTACATCTTTGAAGTAGATCTGGAACCATCCCTCATACTGTACTACCATCATGGAGGCTTGATGCAGATCATGGAACTCATCGATCTGCTACTAAATGAACCTCTTGAAATATATCTACTCCTAAAATGCTCCTCAAAGAGCTCCCAAGTGACTGTCTCAGAATCTACATGAAGCTTCTACTCCTCGGTCCTCCACCATACTCTTGCTCCATCTCTCAGAAGGTGGATGGCAACACGAGATTTCATGTTGCTAGAATAAGGACATAACATGAGGCATCCAATCAAGCTAACCAACCATTCCTCGACTGAAATCCACCTGTGTCTCCAACAAAATGAGGTGGGTGTAACTTGAGTATCTCTCTAATGTGCTCTGTTGTAGATGAATGTCACCCTCTAGGCCTCTCAACCTGCTCATATCTCGGCCTAGGGATCCTAGACCTGTCTCTGTGCATCACATCTCGATCTCTAAGCTCCCTAAGAGGGGACTCATGTCTAACTGACTCCACGTGGGAGTTATCTTCCCTCTCCTCTGTACTGTGATGTGAAGGTACACGTGCCTCCTCTCGATGGCTCTCTGTTCTTCTGCTAGGTCACCCTCCTAATGATCTTTTAGCGTATCGTGACATTAACCTCTGTAGGTCTATAATATCGAGGTAGGATAACATATACTTCTTGATCTGGGGTTGGTAGGTCTAGGTACACATGTAGGAACCCCTGCGTCTAGTTCCAGTGCCTCCTGTCATGTAGACAAGGCGAGAGTTAGTTTATAATCATCTAAGCTTTTGTTTTCATTTTTATAATTTTTTATGTTTCAAAACATCATGCATAGTTGTGTGTACTAGGTTTAAAGTTGCGTTAGGTTTATTTGTTTTTGTTTCGTGTTTTCTAGTGTGCCTAAGGTCCAAGTGTTGAACCCATGGCTTTGATACCAAGTGTAACGCCCACAAAATTTTGCACATGAAACCCAAAACCAAACAAAGGTTATAATAGAAAAATTATGGAATAATGTTTTTAAAGGAAACGAAGGCGACGATAAGGTTAACCTTCGGTTTCAAATGGTCATCACAAAATTCCTTAAATAATATTATTAAATAAAAGAATGGATTTAATTCTATAGTTAGGTTTAAAATGTTTTATTCAATTAATCATAAATTAATTTAATTCATAGGTTTCTAAGGTCATGCAATAGTTTAATAATTATAAACCAAGTCTAAAACACCCTTTTCATTTACACAAGG
This sequence comes from Taxus wallichiana var. yunnanensis, assembly GCA_018340775.1. Lineage (NCBI taxonomy): Eukaryota > Viridiplantae > Streptophyta > Pinopsida > Cupressales > Taxaceae > Taxus > Taxus wallichiana. The sequence continues at coordinate 13,240,867 of CM031243.1, forward strand.
CTAATTATTTAATTCTCTAGAATAAAAGTAGTCTAAACTAATAAGGAAGAGTTAATTTAAATTAAATCAAAATAAAAAGTAATAACTTAATTACTTTTAAACCACACAAGTGGCCCCTTTCAAAAGAAGACCCATGTGATCAAATGATGATCTCACCTACTTTTACCTAACATTTTAAGGAGACATTTTGGGCCATTGGATGAATCGAATCTAGGCCATTGGATGAAGGATTTCAAATCAACCCTAAAATATCTAAGGAAGACATTTATCCTTTTCTTTCACTCAATTTTTTATTTTGGTTTTGCAGGTTAAGGGAAAATGGAAGAGGAGGAAGCCATGGGAGAGGAGGGAAAAATTGGGATGGAATATACACAACCCAACTCTATCTTATTTTATTTTTTTCTATTTCTTTTCTACCCTATTCAAGGGTTTGTAATTTCATGATTTATTATAAGTTTATTTCAATAAAAAAACCCATTTGGGTATGTGGCTTTAGTCCAAAAGAAAAAATTAATTTTTTTATTTGTTGATAGTCTATTTCAATGCATTTTCTAATAGATCTAGGTTTTATCTTTTTGTAATAAATACACTTGTATTATTATCATTTATTTTCCTATAAAAAGATACACAAATGTGTGTGTGTGTGTGTGTGTGTGTGTGTGTGTGTGTGTGTGTGTGTGTGTGTGTGTGTGTGTGTGTGTGTGTGTGTGTGATGTTGTTTATTCGAGACATGGCGCGGCCAAGAACAAAAATACGGACTACAATATCTTTGGTTGGAATTTCGCTTGCTTTGTAGGGCACGATTATAAAATTATGTGGAAAAGGATTTGGTGGGGGAGGCTCATCGAACCCATCCCCATCCCATACTCAAATGGGTTGGGGGTGTGGTCGGCGACCCTCCCCCTTTTTAAAACAAACAACCTACTCCACAACCGCTGCCCTAACCGCATTCAATCCTCATACAAAATTTTTTCTTACAAAGTTTTATTTATTACGAATATTCTTTTAATAATAATTTTAGTTATAATGTAATTAATAATCATAATAATACTAATAATAATATTATTATTAATAACTATATAATAATAATAGTAGTGATATATATATATATATATATATATATATATATATATATATATATATATATATTTATTTTATTTTACATGTATATACATATATCAATATTTTAATTTTATTATTATTATTATTAATTATATTAATATTGGTATATTAACCATATTAATATATTGGTAATATTAAAAACTTTGACTCATATATATATATATATATATATATATATACACACACACACACATATATAGTATATATATGTGTGTGAAGTGTGTGTGTGTATAAAATATACTTATAAAGTTAATTTAACCCACCCAATGTTTAAGTTAATATATATAGTTATATATACAACTTAGAAAACAAAGTGATAATAGGAGAAAAGATTTCATTCAATCTTATGATTTCAACAACTATTTCCTTCAATTAGTTTCATAATACATTTATAATTTTGGCCCTTGATTAAGTCTCTTGTAAGGTAACAAAATAATCATTCCATTTCACAAGCAAGAGCAACCAACAAAATACTTGTTTCTTTCAAAATGGAGTCTAACAACTTTACAATATTTTTAGAAATGAAATTATATCATATTTGAGAAACAAATGAAACTACTTAAATCAAAAGGAATGCATATCCATTTCAACTCTATTAAAAAAATCTTTTCACCAAGACAAATAAAACTTGATAATTCCTTTTCACAAAATTAACCCATTTGAAAATATAAGTCTATTAAACAAGCACCTCTTAAGGAGAGTTCACACTATAAAAGGGTTTCCAAGTATTACAACAAATTTCTCCCAATCTTACAAATTACAAATATCCACTCAAGTGGGGATAAAGGAAAATGAAAAAATTACAACAAGGCTATCACACAAGCAAAACTTCAAGTTCAAGTCTTAATAAGCATGTCCTCTTCACATTGGTAGCTCCAAAATTGATTTCTTCAAACATATAATGGAATCAAAAACAAGGAAGGGGTAGTAGGTAACACTCTCGCCCAACCTTAAATCCATTAAGGGGAGAAGCCATTCCCTTAATGGCCCCGAGGCCCAACCAAGGAACCATGAGAGCATTGAGAAACAATGAAAACTTCCAACAAGTGGATTCACAACAAACATGCAAACAAGACATTCAACTCAACCAAGACAACATATCCAACAAATTTGCACATTCACAACAATACAAAGGTTTGAATATCAAACCAAATAGAGCAAGGGTTATGGAGACCACCTCCTTATGACTCCCAAGTGAAGTGGGAGTCTTTCTCTAAGCCTCTAAGTGTAAAAAATAATCACACAAACTCCTTATCTCTCCCTTGCAAGCATGCAACAAAACCATGATTTCCTTTTCACTCCCCATAGGTAAGACTCCCATTCACACTCCCACAAATTGCATGCCTCACATAAACTCCCTTTTCCCTCCCCAATGGTCCCATAAACCCTTCTCCCACACCCAACTAAGGCCTACTACCCAACCAACACACAAACATCTTCACAAGACAAAACAAATAATTTTACAAGCACAACATTACATACAAATAAGCAAAATAACATAATGAAAAAAGTGGAGAGCCTACCTCTCCATAAATTCCAAGAAAATTCCACAAGCCTCTTCAAATCCAAGCCAAGAAATTTCCAAGCACTCCAAAAAGCTCCAATTCCAAAAGTCTTCAGAGAAAGAACCCATTTGGGGTTACACCATATAACAATGTCACACATATATATAATCAAATAAAGCATACAAGCAATGAATTCAGAAATAACCAAGATAAAATAAACAAGAGACAGATTACACCAGATTTTAATGGTTCACTACAAATATGTGGGCTACGTCCACCAAGAAATGACCAATATTATTATTCAGTTTTTACAGAGGAAATATAATGAAGATCTACTATCTTCCAACACCTCACAGGATGTTCAATGATTTTCCCTCACTCAGCTACTCTTTCTTTCTCACCAAGAAAACTTACATGCAAACAATTGCTATTTTTCTTCTCTTCTTTCTTACCCTCATACAATGCATACATGCATATATAACTATTTTGGGTAACTTAACTATGCTTTTACAATCAATAAATCATCTTTAAAACAAGTGATTTATTCTAATTTTGTCAAAAACAAAAGCAATGTTGCCACCTGTAAATCGATGGTTACCGAAGGAAGATTGATGGTTAGTTCGACTGGATTGGACCAACGCCGATTTACATCCTAATTGACACTGGTTACACCCGACCGATGTTCAAGTTCTTTGTTAAAACCAGTAACATGTAAAAGCAAGTTTCTTGTGAAGCAATTAAGCTCCATACTCAACAATCTCCCACTTGGAGATCAATTATTGCATTGTACTATGCATCACCATCCTTGGTTCCTTTTCCTTGGCCCGTTTCTTCCTCTTCAAGTCTTAAACTTGAAGACCAATAGAAGTGGAGTGAAGATCCAACTTCTCCCTTACCAATGGCTTCATTAGCATGTCTATAGGGTTCTCATCCATATGGATTTTCTCTAACTTTAGTGTATACATTCTCCAACACCTATAGTATGAAGTGGTACCTCAATGAATATGTTTCTTTCTTAAATGAAATGTTGAATTTTCCAGATGAATCACACTCAATATTTGTATAATCTGCAATCCTCTTGCTCCTTACCCAAATCTTCTATGAACATGTTCATCTATATTATCTCCTTGCTAGTTTTTGTACCTACAACATACTCTACCTCTGTCCAAGAAAAAGCCATAACCTTCTACAATTTTGAAAATCCAACTAATCGCCATTCCACCTACTTTGTGAAAATATATCCGAGAAGTGCTCTTCCGCCATCCAAATCTCTAGCCATATCTAAATTAGCATATCCACATAAAGAAGTATCGACCCTCCATAGCATAAATCCATGCCGATGTCCTTCTCAAATACTTAAGAATTGGATTCGCTTTCTAATGTTCTTTACCTAGATTAGCCATAAAGCTCCTCTTTGATAATTCCCACTTCCTAAGTGCAATGTCCGGTCTAGTAAAAACCATGGCATACATAAAATTCCAAGCAAGCATAGGGAACACGTTCCATGTACTCAACCTCCTCGTGTGATGAGAGACACTAATCTTTACTCAATTTGAATTGTTAAACCAGGTGTTCTAACAAGTTTTGATTTTTGCATATTAAACCTTTCCAACATCTTATTGATATAAGCCTCCGAGACAAATACAACTTCTTGTTTTTCATGTCTTGGTGAAATTACATTCCAAGGATTTTCTTTGTAGCAAGAAATCCTTCATTACAAATGTGTGAGCTAACCTTTCTTTAAGTTTATCAATGTTCTTGCATACTAGATCCCTAATCAACATATCATCCACATACAAGAATAAAATAACATAGCTTCCATTTTCCTCGTAATGTCCCCAATGGACATTATTTAGCCCCTAAATGGATTTTAGGCAATCCCAACTTTAAATATGCAAAAAACAGAAAAATTGCAGCCAAACAAAATATGATTTTTGTTGAAAATTAAATCTAGGGCAGCTAACAAATAATAATGGATAACTCCAAAATACTTGCTCAAATCTCTGGAAATTTTAAATGGAGCTTGCTAATACAATAAATGATATTATAGAATTATTTTGGAATTTTTGACAACATGCTGCCAAAAATTTACAACGTGCCCTAAATTGCTGAAAACTTCTAAAATTAATATCTTTTGCTAGATAAGTCCAAATGAGCTGAAAATTTGGATCTTGGGCAACAAAAATATGAAGAAAAATATTCCAAAATTATTTTCATAACTAAACACGAAACCCTAATTTTTCCTAAAAAGTAGGTCGCCCAACACATTTAGGGCATCAATTTAGCTCCAAACTTGACAAGCTAGGGTAGATCTCTCACTACCAGAAGAATGCCTCTGCTAGCTAGTGGATGGATCTCTCACCACCGAAGCTAGGGTTTCGTGGGATCTTACTCCATAAGTCGGATATTTGCAAACTTGATGAGTTACACATGAAAGAATATGCATAAGCTATGAAGCTTAAGACACAAATTAGAAAATATCAAATGGTATGGAATATATTTCCCTTCAAGTCGACTTCTCCTTATAAAGGAAGAAGAGACCCAAAACAACCTCTACAATATCCAATTAGTTCCCAAGGATTTTCCCTATGCAAACATTTAATATTTTCACATATTAAATGCTTTTGCCAACAACTTTCTCTCTCTAATGCAAGTCACATTTTTCTAGGGGAAATACATAGTAAAATGGGCATTTATCCTTTCTATGTTCCCATTCCCCCTTCTAAGGCAAGTCGCCTTTTCACCTAGGATGGATAACAATTTATATTTGGGCCTTTTCCATCCTTGATTTAATAATTATTAAGTCATATAAATTATTATAAGTGCTTTATATATATTTTTCTTTTATTAATGGCACTTATAATAATTAAATATAACTTAAGCCCTTATATTTTCCTTTGGCAAATCGGGTTCAAAATAGGCCAAAGGTCTTCGAATGGGAAGGGGATATTACAATCCTCCTTCCGAAAATTGCTTGCCCTCAGCAATTTTATCTTGTTTTGTCCAAGTGTCATGCACAAGAGACAAAACATGTATGAAGTGATCCTCAAGCCTGAATACCTGTTTCTTTCAAGTGAATAAAACTTGCCACCATATATTATCCACAAGATGCTCACATACATATACTGAGCAATGGTTCATTGAATTCCATAATGTAAACTTTGGCATGCATCTCACGATGAAAATAAATAGGCAACAATAAATAAGACACATTAGTATGCTCTTTATACCTTGGAATATCACCAACATCCTCGCCAATCTTGGTCTTCAAAATGTCTTGACTTTGCTGCCCCAAAATCGAGTATTCGTGTCTACAATGGGCTGAAATTCTTCATAAATCAAATTTCTTTGCAATAAATGAGATGGCATACTTTCTTCCACACCATCTTTAATGTGCAATCAGCCCTCCTTTGATATCATTTGTTAGCCGCTAAACGGATTTTAGGCAATCCCAACTTTAAATATGCAAAATACGGACAAATTACAGCCAAACAGTAAATATGATTTTTGTTGAAAATTAAATCTAGGGCAGCGAACAAATAATAATGGATAACTCCAAAAATACTTGCTCAAATCTCTGAAATTTTAAATGGAGCTTGCTAATACAATAACTAATATTATAGAAATGTATTTGGAATTTTGACTAAAGCATAAATCCATGCAGAAATTTCTGATGTGCCCCTGAAAACTTCTAAAATTAATATCTTTTGCTAGAGAAGTCCAAATGAGCTGAAACTTTGGATCTTGGGCAACAAAAATATGAAGAAAAGTATTCCAAAATTAGTTTTTACACAGCAAAAACGAAACCCTAATTTTTCCCTAAAAGTAGGTCACCCAACACATTTAGGGCATCAATAGCTCCAAACTTGACAAGCTAGGGTAGATCTCTCACTACCGAAGAATGCCTGCTAGCTAGGGATGGATCTCTCACCACCTGAAGCTAGGGTTCTGTGGGATCTTACTCCACAAGTTAGATATTTGCAAACAACTTGCACATGAAAGAATATGCATATGCTACAAGCTTAAGACATAAATTAGAAAATATCAAATGGTATGGAATATATTTCCTTCAAGTCGACTTCTCCTTATAAAGGAAGAAGAGATCCAAAACAAACTCTACAATATCCAATTAGTTCCCAAGGATTTTCCCTATGCAAGCATTTAATATTTTCCCATATTAAATGCTTTTCCCAACAACTTTTTCTCTCCTAATGCAAGTCACATTTTTCTAGGGGAAATACATAGTAAAATGGGCATTTATCATTTCTATGTTCCCATTCCCCTTCTAAGGCAAGTCACCTTTTCACCTAGGATGGATAACAATTTATATTTGGGCCTTTTCCATCCTTGATTTAATAATTATTAAGTCATATAAATTATTATAAGTGCTTTATATATATTTTTCTTTTATTAATGGCACTTTATAATAATTAAATATAACTTAAGCCACCCTTATATTTTTCCTTTGGCCGTCGGGTTGACAAAATAGGCCAAAGGTCTTCGAATGGGAAGGGGATATTACATTTTAAAGCTTCTTAAAATAAACACAATGGTCGATTCACATCTCATATAACCATGCTCATGCATAAAAGCCTCCAAATCTTAAATACCATTACATTAGAGCTTGCTTGAGCCCATATAGGTTCTTTTTCAATCTACAAAAAGTTTCTCCTTACCCTTGACTTCATAACCAAGCGAATGCTACATATAAATCTCTTCCTCCAAATGACCATGAAGAAAATCCATCTTAACATCAAGTCGTTTCTAAATGAAAATCTTCTATTCAGTAACCAAACTTAGAATAGTACAAATAAAAATCATATTAACTACAGAGAAAAAATATCATCAAAGTCAATACTTACTTTTATGTGTAAATCCCTTTACCACAAGCCTTGCTTTGTACCTTTTTAGTCCACCCTCTTCTTCTTTGATTTTGTAAACCCATTTGTTCTACATTTTTTTCTTACCTGCTGGCAGCTTGACCAAATCCCATGTTTGATTTTGTTCTAAGGATTCCATCTCCTCATCCATGCCATATTCCCACTACCCATGGGTATCTACCTGCATTGCTTCTTCAAAGTTTTTTGGTTCACCACTATCAGTCAATAATAGATAAGAAAAGGAAGGTGAAAATCTCTCAGAGGTCCACTTACACTTTATGACCTTCTTATTGAGATCCAAGGTGTTTGAAACTCATTTTGTGCTTTGTACATTCATGTCAATCTCTATCGTTGATCGATGCGGTCACTTATAACCAACCGTGGTTCCTCTGTTTTCCAACCGACGCCGATTTCCTTTCTGACATCGGTTCTAGGAGTACCTATGCCGGTTCCATTGGCTGTCTGTTCTAAACCCGATCTTGTCTGCCGATGTCGGTTATCCTAATCGACATCACTTCTTGTGGAACTAACATCAGTGTCTATGGATGTTTGCTTTAGGTCTGAAAATTTATTTTCCTTCAAAATCTCCTCAAACTGTTCATGTTTAGGTACCAATACCTGATCCCTGTACATTCTTCTTTCATTCCAATCAACGTCATGACTCCTAACAATATTAGAATCTTCTAAATCCCAAAATCAATATCCGAAATCACAGAGCCATAACTAATTAAAGTACATTTCTTAGACTTAGCATCTAACTTCCTCCTATTTTCCCTATCAACATGTACAAAAGCTTCAGTAAAAAAATATAAGAAAAGAAAAATATACCTCTTTTCCGGACCAAGCTTCTTCTACGGTATTCCACCATCTAGTGTTATTGAAGCCTACGGTTGATCAAGTATACTATTGTATCCACTTGATTCTACCTAAAACTTCAAAGGTAAACCAACATGTGTCCTCATGCTTCTAAAGCACATTCCATGATGATTGTTTGTTTCATTCTTTCTCCAACTCCATTCTCATGTGGAGTTCTAGGAATCATTATTTCTCTTCATATTCCATTCATTGAACAATAATAATTAAAATCATTTGCTGCAATACTCACCACCATTTTAGATCTAAGGAACTTTAATTTGAAGTTTGTTTCATTTTCCACAAGGGATTTCCACCTTTTAAAAGTCTCAAAACATTAGACTTATGCTTAGTAAAATAAATCCATACCTTCTTGTGGAAACATCAATGAAATTCACATAATATTGGGATCCTCAATAGGAGCTACCCGAGCTAGTCCCCACACATTTGAGTGTATAAGATCTAATTTCCACTTCTTTATTGACCAAACCTTGATAAATATTACTCTCTTCTACTTTCCAAATATGCAATGCTCACAAAATTCAAGATCTAATTGTTTAAAATTTGATAAGTTACCGTTATCCTTTAAGATATGCATTCCTTTTTCACTCATATGACCTATCCGATTATGCTATATGGGTGTATCTGAATTATAGTAGATAGCACATAAAAACAATTAGTAACACAGGTAGATAGATATAAAGTGCATAATTCTTTCCTCTTTCCACAATAAGATATCCCTTGGTAACCTTCAAAGAATTGATCATGAATGTAACCACATGCATCCATATTCACTTAGTTTCCCTTAAGATATTAGATTTATATTGAGGCTTGCACATGCCTCACATCTTTCAATACCCATGGATTTCCATTCTGTAACTTTAAATGAACATCACCTTTACCAGTAATATTGCATGGCTCATCATCTCCTAAATAAACTTGTCCAAAATCACCCTGAACATAATTTTTGAAATAACCCTTATTAGGGGTAGCATGGAAAGAAGCTCCAAAATCTAACACCCAATATTCTAATTTATTATCCAAGGAGAGAATAAGGGCATCTTTCTTTACCTCACTTGCAACGTTCACCTCCTTACCTTTTCTTTACCTTTGTCTGATGTATTCTCTTTGTTTTCCTTGGACCAACACTCCTTCTTTACATGTCCTCTCTTTCCACAATTCCAGCAAAGTAAATCTCTGTACCTGGATCTAGATCTGCCATGTCTTGACTTTGATCTCCCATTATTCTTGCTCTTAGATGATCTCTCCTTAGATCTTCCCCCTTTCTATAGTTAAAGTGTTTCCAGATGATGCTTCTCTTAAGATTTTCTTGCGTATTTCCTCATTAAGGATTACACTAACCACATCATCAAATTTCAAACCTTTAGAAGCATTCGTTGTATTACTAACAACCATTACCAAGTTATCCCAACTATCTGGAAAAGATAATAAGAATATAAGTACTTTCACTTCATCATCAAATGAATTTCTACCAATTTTAATTGATTTACAATAGATAGGAAATCATTCAAATGATTAGATACAGATCCACCTTCTTGCATCTTAGAATTAATTTTTTTTTCATCAAATATACCTTATTGAAAGCACTGGGAGTTTCATAAAATTTACTAAAGATTTCATCAACTCTATTGTGGTTTTTGCATCTATAAAATTCAAAGCCACCGATCTTTGCTAGGCTCAAACTTATGGATCCCAGAGCCTTTTTGTCAAGAACCTTCCATTCTTCATCAATCATCATACTCGACTTTCCATGCTCATCCAATGGTAAGTATAGATCTTTCTGATATAAATAATCATCCACTTGCATTTTCCATAGTTAATATACGATCGTTAAATTTCTCTACTCGGTATTTACTATATTTTGCCATTGTTCGTCTCCCACTCAATTAGAAAAAACCTCTACTGAGTAAATCTTGTCAACACACAAAACCTCCAAACAAAGATCGATACCACTTGTTAGGGTTAAACAATATAACAATGTTGCACAAATATATAATTAGATAAAGCATACAAGTAATGAATGTGGAAAAGATAAAATAAACAAGAGAAAGATTACACTAGATTTAACGTGGTTCACCGGTGTGGGATACGTCCACCAAGAAATGGTCAATATTATTATTCATTTCTTTATAGAGGAAATACAATGAAGATCTACTTTCTTCCATCACCTCACGGGATGTTCAATGCTTTTCCTCACTAGCTTACTCATTCTTGCTCACCAAGAAAACTTACAAGCAAAAATTGCTATTTTTCTTCTCTTCTTCTTTCTTACCTTCATACAATGCATACATGCATATATAACTATTTTGGTTAAGTTAAATATGATTTTACAATCAATAAATCATCTTTAAAACAAGTGATTTATTCTATTTTTGTCAATAACAAAAGCAACGTCGCATAGGTAACCGTTGACGATTATTCTTCGACTATCGATGGTCACTTCTTGACCTAGAATAACCGATGCCGGTTACACCTAACCGACACCGATTACTATTAAAACCAATAACATGTAAAAGCAAGTTTCTTGTGAAGAAATTAAGCTCCATACTCAATAAGAACAAGTAACCCCCATTCCAACCAAAAATCACCAATAAATAGAAATGGAATGTGAGGATGATGAGGTGACTCCATGTAGGATGCCAGTTCATCATTCCTCCATCCCCACACTCAATTCAACACACTAAGACCAAGAAAAATCAATGCACATGCAAGGAATATGACAACCCACATGGCCCAAAACTTGCACACCATACTTTAAAAGGACCTAATAAATTGGGGTAGAGAGAAAGTGCAATAATTTTCCTTCTTTTACACTCAAAAATGGACAAATAATTCAAAATATAATATTTCCAACCCATAGGTAGGGTTTTGGATCAATTTAAGAGGTGTGAGATAAGCCTTGCTTGTCCCATAATCCTCAAAAATGCCGCCCAAGTCAATATCTTAATTTTGAACTTGGGGTGGAGTAAAACACTCCCAAATCAACATAAATTTGTACTTACACAAGGATTACCAAATCTCATCATAACTATTTGTCACATCTCTAATTTGGCTAATTAAAACAAGAAGGGTTAATTCTAATAAACACACATTTACACATGCTAATAAAGTGACAAAATTCAAATTAAAAATTTAAAAGCATAATAAGCACATAGAAAAATTAAAGAAAAAGACATAATTAATCTCGATGGCCACACATGTGAAGTCATCCCCCATGGAAGACCTCCAAACAAGACATGAAAACACATACAACATTACACAAGTTGTCAAATTTTTCTCTCATTTCAACACCGACATCCTTCCGTGTTTGGTCCCCTATCCCTTTTGATGTCTATGATAAAATTCCTATACACAAAAAATACCTCTCTAGCCTTTCAGCCGTATTAACAACATCGAGAATATATATATATATATATAATCATATATTCATCATCGACATATAGCAAATCTATTATCCATCAATATACCAAATTCTAACATTAACATCCATGAGATTATCCATTATATTCCAAAATCCCAAAACATAACATGTCAAGTTATAAAATCCACATCATGAAAATAAACATATATCGAACTGTCTAACATCACTATCTAGTGCATCATAATAAAACGTAAACATCATAATGTCAATAATCCAAATATAAGTATAGTATAATCATCTATCATCTATCATAATCAAGATGTTTGAATATCAGTCCAATAGTATCAATATCAAGATGAAACAATGTCGAAGAGGAGTGGGCATTACAACTATATACTCCAAAATCACCATTCTCAAGCAAGCTCTCCAAAATTACAAGCATTCCGATAAAAATGAACAAGTAACCCCTAAATGCACACAAATTGGAATAAATAGAAAATTTGAGAGAGAGATGATGTGGCTCCATGTAGGATGCTACATCATTTCTCCTCCATTCCACATCACCAAGGTTAAACCGAAACCCCAAAGCATAATAAATTGGTGGTTTAGGGAATGACCACCCTCTTACACACTCAACCCAAACCCACACCCCTAAAGGACACAAATAAATACCCTTGTAAGAAAGTTGCAATTAATTTATCTTTTCCTCCATAAAACGTAAAATAAGACCTAAAATAAGCCCCTCACATCATAGGCCTAGTGGTTGGGTGATTTAAGAGGGTTTGGGACAAGCTTAATCTATCCCACAAGTCTCCAAAATTACCTAGAAGGTCAAAATTCCGAATTTCACTTGAAAGATTGAGTAAACACTACTCCAAAACAAATTAAATTCATTCCAAATGAACACACATTAAGGCTACCAACTCACATTTATTCCCCCCTTTTGTCACATTATAATTAGCACAAGTTAAACACTTTTAAATTAACTTAAGAAGGGTTCAAACAAAATAATAAAAATGACTCCACATACTAAAAATACAATAAATCACAATTAAATAAAATCAACAAGATAAAGTCACAAACTTACCCAAGGTCACTATTGAGATCACCCCCAATGGGGACCTCAAACAATCAACAATAATACAAAACATACAAATACACAAGTTGCCATGGTGAATTTTGCCAATACCCCACATTCCTTCATTGTTGGTCTCCTAACCCCCATAGTTTGTTGTTCTATAATTGCTTGTAAAATCAAACAATACTTTATTGGCCTCGTGGCCATATTAATGACATCGAAATCATAAAACACATGCATGTATACATAAAATTTACATCATCAAATATCATTATTAAACCAGTGTTAGAATCAAGTAATTCACCAATCGTTCAATTTTCTAACATTTCGATTCTACCAATCCATCAATTTGTACTAAGATCATGACATCAACAATCATCTAGAAATATTTGTAAATCACATGCAATATGTCAATACAAAGTAGTAACATTAGAACATTGAATACTGATATATGAATCAAGCATATAAAATTCATCACAATAGTCACATCATGTCGTAAGTCTAACATGTCTGTAATGTCTATCAAATAAGTAAAACAAGTGTATCATTTCTCATTTAAAAATGTCTAATATCTAATATGATATCAAGCTCTAGGGATCCTATACAGAGTGAGCAGTGACATAACAATAAAAAAATAGTAATGATATCATAATAATTCGTCAGAATAAGGAAACCATTCTAGATCTTTATCATATCCTTAAATTCCCATCAAGGTCCACAATACAACCATACCATAAAAATAATAATCAAAACACAATAGTAATCATCATGCCCCACACATCTTAATAGTATGCTAACTAGAATACAACAACAAGGTTTAAGATTAAAATCAATTTGAAATTGATAACATGGTTTAATCAGTGTTGAAGAGGAGTGGGCATTACACGGTGAAACCCTTACATAAAATAAGAGAATCAAAGGGGCACGAGATCAAGATACCATTTATATATGTTCCTTGTGATTCTATTGGAGGGTGGATCAAAGTGCTTACGTTTATATTTTTAGAGCGAACCATGAACCATGTTCCAAACATCATCAACCCCTTCTATAACATAACCTCCAAATGTTGAATTGACATACTCCATATAAAACTCACGCTCCCGAAATCAAGGACCTTAAGGGATTCGAGGTTAATCATGGAGCGAGAAGCACATTTAATAGGTAATGCAATTTCAATCTTGTCCTTGGGAGGTGTTTGACCATCCACTTCCAACACTATTCTTAAAATGAATATACCTCCATGTCCTTAGTCACCTTTTCCAATTTAAGCCTACCAAGGGCTAGGGTTTTCATAAATCCTCCTCCTTCAATATGATTGACATTCAAAAGCTTTCAAAATAGGGTTTTTCACGTTGTGAGAAACTACTAATAGGGTTTTGATGAGGTGGGTCACCATTTGGTCCAAGTGGAAATCCCAGTCATGGGAGAAAACAACACCACATCATGCGTTGACACACAAGATGTGGAGTCCCAACCTATCCCAAGCTATAGGCTTGCCACCACCACCAGTGAACCATCCAAACGATCCAACTTAGGAGTGAAAACCACCAACATGGGTGAGCTAACATCTTGGAGTTCGTTATTACCCACTAACTCATCCTCCGAGACATCCTCAAAATCTACGGATCCATCTTCAAGGAATTCTTTAGAGAAATCATTTTCATCAAGATTTTCTACTGATCTAGTCTCATGATCATCCGCAGAGTCATATTTTGGTACTGAAAGTGAATCCTTAACATGTGGAAGTCCGCCCTCCAATCAAGTTTACGCCTCCTAAAAATTAGCTACATGAGGAAATGACAAAAAGAGGTGTTCTTAGGGCATGTAATTTACTTATTGAATATTGGGTTCAAGATTGTCTTCACACCCTCCAAAACCCCATCCAAGATAGGGTCTTCTAACCTTGCTTTCATCTACCCAATAATTATTTCTTCTAGGTTTCCTTTAACCTACCACATTAGAGGAGGGGCATTGCAAGAATTTGACTGTGCATAATTGAGAAACATTTAGAGAAAAAATAGATGATCCTTCATATACAATCTTCTAGTTTTTAGTGCATGTAGAAGAGATTAAAATATGGATTGTGGGAGATATTTCCCTAATACACATGAACAAAAACCTAACACAAACCATTCGGTTCTAGTGAGAGTAGTAACATCAAATGAAAAAAATTTCAATAGGATTTAACAATCCTAAGAAGAACCTCTTGATCCCAAAACTCAATGAGAAGGGTAGGAGAGATATCAAAACTAGAGACTCAACAAAAGGCCTTAGATTCCAACAGAAAGATTAATGATGGTTTTTCCAAAACACCAAGGCACTCCCTATAAAACTTCAAGAAGATCCATCTCTAATCCAAAGATAAATAGAAAAGAATCATTTTTTGAGCTATAACCTCCTAGAAAACCCTTCATCCTCCATTTTCTCTTAGCTCAATCCCCGACCTAGTATATCTTTGGTCTAAAACAAAAAAAAATACAAAAAACATAGCCCATACCTTTTGGTTACTTTATCCATGACCTCATATATGGCACTCGAAAAAGAAGGGAATTCATCCAACCAAGATGGAGAAAGAGAAGTAATAGTCTTATCTTTGCAGTGCCTCACTCTATCTGCCGATGAAGGGATGCCATTCATCATGATCTCTACCTACTAGGTGCTTCAATCATGTTGGGAGAGTGTTTTATTGACCTCATGCTCAAAAGACAAAACAAAATGCTCACTCCCAGGATCCATTCCAACCTCTCGCTCAAGCATCTGTTATCCTGCTATAATTCATATATAATAATTTTGACATAAGAATTATTGTATATTGGGGTTATATGTTTCTACATACCAATCATACTAAAAATATGAGAATAAAAAAATTAGTGAATGAGAAATTTAGTTTCATATCTAAGAATTTTGAAAATGAACCAAAAAGGAATATCTCACTTTGTGTAGTAAATAATTCATTATTAGGAAATAAAATGTATTGTTTTGGTTTATGTATTAACAAAGGAGGTAAGAGGAAGTGTAATGCCCACAAATTTCCCACATGAAACCAAAGACAACCCAATAGTTAGATTGGAAAATTTCGTAATAATGTTTAAAAAATGGGTTCTTTCATGAATACCTTTTAACTAGATTTAATTTATTTCTTGGCTTATAATTCATCATTTAAATTAGCAATTAATTAATATTATTTAATCTCTAGTTCGGGTTTAAATCCCCTTGTTATAATCCTTATTTAATTTAATAACATAGTTCAAATGTCATTTAAAAATTTATTATTCTAGGGCTAAGTCTAAACTTACCCTCCCATTAAATTAAATACAATTAAATTTAATCTTTAATTTAAATATTGCCTAGTTACTAAAGAGAAAATTTGATTTAATTAATTACAAGGGTCAAGGGATTTTATTTTAAGAGTCACCAACAAAACATTAAGGTTACAAATAGATTTACCTCTTACACCATCTAAGTGGCCCCATTTTTTTAAAATATTACACCTGATTTACCAAACTTTTGTAGGGATGATTCTTAGCCATTAGATGGACTAAATCTGAGCCCTTGGATCTAGGATTCAAACTAACCCTAATCCTTTTTTTTGAAAGATTTTATTCATTCTTTTGACTTATTTCCTCATTTTTATTTTGCAGGTTTTTGGAGGTGAAGAAGAAGAAGGAAGGAAGCCATGGAAGGATAATGGAGCTCAAGGATGGATACTCACTATTTCATTGATTATACTATTTGTAATTCTTTATAGGGTTTGGTTGAAATTTCATTTGTTATTAAGCAATTTCATTGCATTTTCCCTATTGCATCATTTTAGATCTATTTTAAATGATATATATTTACAAATGATTTAGATGTATATACAACAAGTATATGAGAGTGTGTGTGTGTATACATTCAAAATAATGCCGTAATTTTATAAATGCATAGACTGTGTTTAAAGGAAGGGCCGACTATTTAACAATGGTAGTGTTTTATTTAAATGTGGGGTGGGACGGGGAGGTCGCCAACCCCCCCACCCCGAATCCCTCCGCCCCGCCCCACTATTAATCCCAAGCCACTGTGTGTGTGGTTTTACCCATTCGACCCACGTTTCAAACAATTTCTTTTTTTTATTTAATAAAACATTTAACACAAACACACACATTATTAATTAGTATTAAAATTTAATATTTTAACATGTAATTAATTGTATTTATTTTTAATAAATATATATGTTTATTATAATGTATTAAACACGTAAATTTATATAATTAAATATAATGATCTAGTTATCTCTTTTTTTAGTTTTTGATTTAAATAAATGATCAAAAAGTTATAAAGTGTAGGAAGAGCAAGTTAAGACATTTATAAATTTTCTACCCATTTAGATAAAAAGTGAATATTGAGCAAACTATTGAAATTTCTCATTCAACCTACTATAACTAGTAAGGAGAGATTTTCCTTCATTTTAAGAATTTTAACCATCTACTTTCTTTCCTTCAACATGACTAGAATGAAACTATAATTTAAATACTTCCACATGTGGGTAAGTGCACAAAGATGGGGGCTAAAAGGGGGTAAAAAGGGACACCTTTTTCTTGAAATCAAGTGAAACCTGAACTTCATCGAATAATTTGGCATGCCTATGCTCAAAATTTGAAAAAGTGATAAGAATAAGTACCGTAGAGCTCGAAATATAGTTTCTAAACTACTATTTTTTTAAAAATGGTTGAGATTAAGAGGCTCAAATGTTGTGCGCACACAAAGTATGTCTATTTTTGTGTAAAAAGATAAGAACCTATTGTGTGTGTGTCCCCCATTTTTGAGTTGTATATATCAAATCGTAGTAGAAATTTTCAAATCCCTTAGGTCCCACTAAATTTTCATAATTTTTGGATGAATAGATATTTTTTAATTAATTTTCAAAGTGCACATATCTCAAAAATGAAATATTTGTGTGTGCACCCCCATAACTTTGAGAAAAAGTCATTTTTAGTTTTTTTTTTTGAGTGTGTGTAGAATGGAGTTTAGAAAAAACCACATTTTTTTTTTAATTTGGATGAAAAAATCGTAAATTGTGCACCAAAACATATGCATAGGTTTTTGCAAGAAAACAAGGCACTAGTAAAAGAAATTATGGATGAAAGCCTTAAACTAATCAAATTTTAGAAAGAATTATATCATCATCAAGGAAAAACAAGCTTGACATCATAGTATAATTTATTTTTGAATATTATTTTTAATACATGAGATATTGGGGTGCACACGTGAAATTTTGATGTTTTTATGTCAAACACAATTTTAATCATGCAATACATAGTCTAAACCTATGGTTTGGAAATCCAAGCCTTTGGATTGGGTATTCCAAACCCCAACAAGATGAAATGTGAGCACATTATAACGTACTCACGTTCTTATTTCCAATGCGAAATATGTCCATTTGGGAGGGATAATGTGGAAAAACACATAGAAAACCATAACGCAAGCACGTTTCGGCTTGGTAAACTTGATCCATAACGCGATCACATTATAACGCGACCTATATTTTCCCTTTTCAACGTGACCAAGCCATAATGTGATCACATTATGGCCAAAATGGCCAAAAATGGATTTGTGTCCACTTTTTGGCCCCCATCTTTGTGCATACACCCCGCTTTCTTTTCAAAAAAAAATTAACTATTCCCTTTCTTTCAAAACAAACTTATGGAAATCCATTTTAAGTAACAAGTATAATTTAACAAGATCATCAATATTTTAAAATGATACAACTCACACTTTGGAGACAATACAATAATTTAAATTGAAAGAAATGCATTTCCATTTCAATTCCACTTCTAAGTTTCTACTTCATCTAAACAATACAAATATTTCTCAAGAACTTGGTTCATTCTTACAATATAATAGTCTCTCTTTTCAACAAATACAAGGGAATAAATTTCAAGCTCTCCACTTTCATTTACAACAAGGGCTAACATCACAAATTTGATAAACAAAATAACCAAGAGCTTTACTTTTAAAATGCAAGTTTACAAGCCCTCCATTCAAATGGAGACAACATGGTAAATTTTTTACAAAGAGGGATTCTTGATTCTTTTCTCCAAATTATACTAAGATCATACTTAACTTTATCTCCACCATTTTTCCAAAGTAAAAACACAACAACCAAAATGGGGGAGTAGGCAACACTCTCCACCCAACCAACAATCCAATGAGGAAGAGAATTTTTCTTCCTCATTGGCCCCCGAGCCCCAACAATGAAGAAATGAAGAGTATAAGGAAACCATTGGCAACTTAACAAGGATTCCACAATCACATTCAAACACACATTCAACACAATAAGAAAAATAACAAAAATCACTTCCACACACACAAGTTTTCCCAACACAATGACTCTAAACTCAAGCCAAGAAAGAGAAAGGAACATGGGGACTCTACTTATGCCTCCCAAGGGTTTGGGTGCCCACCTTAAAACCTCCAAGAACTCAATCAAAACCCATAAAAATCTTATGCCTCCTTCAAAGAACAACAAATATTATGTCTCCCTCAAAGAAAAATAACTCTTATGCCTCCCTCAAAGAAAACAACTCTTATGTCTCCCTCACTCTTATGCCTCCCATAATAAGATAACAAGATAAGAAAAAATTTAACTTATCACAAGGTGGGGCACCCCAACCCAACTCCCTCCTAAAATACCCAATAAAATCTTATGCCTCCCTCCAAAATATCCCCATTTCCATTTTCTCCTACACAACCTAAGGCCATTCTACTTCCCAAAATCACACATGTAATAAAAATTCATTCACAAACATATGCAAACCAAAATAGTAAAAGAAAACAAGGGTGAAGACCCTACCTTGCCATTGCAAGAGTTCCAATCCATAAGCAAGTTCCAACCTTTCCAATCCTAAGCAAGCACAATCTAACTCCAAGCTCCCAACAACACTCTCAAAGCAAGCTCCTCCAAAAGAAAAAGTCTCCAAATAAAACAAGTAACCCCCAAATCCTCAAACAAATTAGAATAAATAGAAAATAGAGGAGA
Organism: Taxus wallichiana var. yunnanensis; assembly: GCA_018340775.1. Taxonomy (NCBI): domain Eukaryota; kingdom Viridiplantae; phylum Streptophyta; class Pinopsida; order Cupressales; family Taxaceae; genus Taxus; species Taxus wallichiana. The sequence continues at coordinate 13,260,704 of CM031243.1, forward strand.
GAGAGGTGATGTGGCTCCATGTAGGATGCCACATCATTTCTCCCCATCCCACATCACAAGGTCAAAATCAATCTACAAAGCATAATAAATTTGTGGTTGAGGGAATGACAACCCTCTTACACACTCAAACCCAAACCCCTAAAGGACACAATTAAAGACTTATATAATAAAAGTTCAATTAATTTCTCTTTTTTTTTTTTTCCATTAAAACACACAAAAGGCCTAAAATAAGCTCCTCACATCATAGGCATATTTGTGGGTGTCTTTAAGAGGTGTGGGACAAGCTTAACTTATCCCACAAGCCTCCAAAATAGGATTGAAAGTCAAAATCTGAAATTCACTTGCAAGATTGAGTACACACCACTCCAAATCAATTAAATTCTTTCAAATCCAACACAAACCAAGACTACCTACTCACATTTATTTCCCCCTTTTGTCACATCCTAATTTGCACTAACTAATCAAATTTAATTAACTTACATGGAGTACTTAACAACAATAATAAAAGTGACTCCAAAATACTAACAAAATACAATTATTCACAAATAAATAAAATCAACAAGGAAAAACCAAAACTTACCCAAGGTCACATTTGAGGCCACCCCCAATGGGGACCTCCTAAAAAACTAACAACAAAACATCATACATTTACACTAGTTTCCAAGGTGACCTGTTGCCAATACCCCAAATTCCTTCATTGTTGGTCTCCTATCCCCCTTTTGTTTGTTGTGTTGCAAATGCCTTGTAAAAATCAAAACAATACCTTTCTAGCCTTGTGGCCATATTAATGACATCGAGATAATAAAACACATGCATATACATATCAATTCATATCATCAAATATCATAACTAAATCATCACTAAAACAAGTAATTCACCAATTTGTTCACAATTCCAATATTTCAATTTCATCAATTTATCAATTAGCAATAAGATCACAAAATCAACTAAATCATCTAGTAACATCTATATATCACATCCAATGTGTCACTATAGTAGTATTCAAGATCATCAAATAGCAATATGTCGAACCATGTATATAATCCATGCTATAAATCATGTCATAAGTCTAAACATCCATACTGTCTATCAAATAAGCAAATCAAATATAACCACATCCATCTCACAATGTCTATAACTTCAATCCATAATAAACAAAATCATAATAATATCAATGTCGAAGAGGAGTGGGAACTACGAAAGGTGGATCTTAAAATGTACTCATCTCATAACCAATCCATCATTTTCTCAGTAGAGGGATACTTACATTATTATGGTATCAATTCCATTGGTCCATAAAGACAATGGTTTAGTAGGGTATAAATATTGTCACAAACTAAACCTAAAAACTAATCGTATATAATATTTTTCAATAAATGATGTTTGGAGGACATGAATGTAATTTAACGATATAGTAAAGATGCATATCTTACATGGGGTAGTAGGGTATGTATGTATAGTTGTATGTCCTTAATAGGGGTAGCTAGACCACATCTCCCACCAGTATGACCAAGATACCACCCAAATATGTGTTTTAATGGTGAGGGAAGGCCTGATGGAGCCTTAAATTTATAATTGTTATGATTTTTGGCCCTAGGAAGCTCATTTCATATATGAGAGTGTATTCTATGTCCCCATAGGATCTTGGAAATTTTTAGGTTCTTATCCTTCGACAGATTCATTTATTGAATGGGTATTAAAATTTCAAAATGTATAGTATTTATGCTTAATTAGAAAGCAACAATACCATTTGAATTTAACAGAGAATGGAGGACATGCTTCTTCCCAAGTGAGTGTTTCTAATGTTATTTTTTATGAAACTAATCAGGTAGGACATTCTTGTACTGGTTGTACATTCAAAAATCATATTTAAAGATTCAAGTTTTATGTCCCGATTACTTTTGTAATAACAATTACATAGAAAATTTGTTTTAAAGATAGAATTTGTTAGCATTAAACTTATTATATTCCATTGTTATTTACGGTTGTATGTAACTAACCTATTAGTTGTTGGAAGTTGCTTCCTAAGCTATTTTCTCCCTATATGTATATGCTCTTGACATTGTGTAATACTATTCAATATTTTTTCATTTCTCTTTCGTTCTACAATAGTACTAGAGCGTGGAAGTAGGGGCATGGGAGCGTGCATAGAAAAGTTGATGAAGACTTTCTTGAAACCACCGCTTCCCCTCTTGCATGGAAATTTGTTTTGGAATTTTTTGTTCTTGGAACCACCGCTTCCCAAAGCACCTACATGGATGAACATGGGAAGACCATAATGTTGGAAAACAACCAACATTCTTTGGCACTCCACGAGGCCTCGTGATTTGGAATTTTTATGTTGTCACACATTGTAAAAGGAGCTTGGCATTTTGATGTCTTTAGCATTTGTTGAGCATGTTGTCCATTATCAAGAGGTGAATAAATCGCTAAGGATTTGTGTGGAGGAGGACATTTTAATATTTGAAACTTGTTTATGTGTGGATCAATAGTTATACATTTGATGTGTTTACAACCAACTCCACTACAATGATCTAGAAAAAGAGACACAATGAGCATAAAATTGTTGCATGGTGGTAAAATTACATATATGCGCACAACAAAAGCATGAAAGATACAAGGAGAGAATTGGTTTTTCTTCACATTAGAACTTGTGAGCAACCAGACTTGGGCACATTAACATCAAACTTTGGCATTGTGCTAAATTGGCATGTTATACATAACATGTACATTGGAGACCGACTAGAGACAAACATTACTTGGTGCGAGAGTATGAAGAGGAGAAAATAAGACCTCCCACTAACAAGTGACTAGTGTGGCAAAGTGCTCCATCAATCAATGTGGAGGACATCGACATGTGCAGAGCAACCAAATACCTCTATTATTTATACGTGTTTCTCTCTATTGATGCAACTTGCCTACATCGAGAGAAGATGTTACATGAACCTAGTCAAAGATAGAAGGAGACCGTGAAGCCCAAAATTTTTCTACTCTCAAACAAATAGAACTAATAAATTAATAGTCAAGTTTACGTAATAATTTTTTTGTTTTAAAAGGGGTTTACAAGGTTAGACATTTCCACAATTAATAAATTTCTTGGTTAAAGTCTTTCTACACAAGCTTGTGAAAAACGAAATTAAATTAATAATTAAATATTATTAATTTACTTCCTAAGCTATATTTATAGTTTAAAGCATCTACTAAGCTCCATTAGTTTAATTATTTATCATGCACCAAGATTACATTATTTTCTAACTCAAAGGTTTAATTGTTTTGCCTAGCCACTAAGTGGCCCCATTCACCCCATTACCCATGTTCTCTTTTTAAAAATACATTCCCACAAAATACCTTCCACTTAAGTGAGGTAGGGTTTAATTTGGGCCATTGGATTGAATCTATCTTAGCCCTTAGATTTAGGTTTCCCTAAATTTCCTTATGGTTCTCTTTTTATTTTTATTTGCCCCAAACAACCTCATTTTATCTTTTCTTGTTTGTAGGTTTTGGAAAGAGGAGGAGGAGGAGCCATGAGAGAAATAAGTGCATCCATGGAAAAATTTCTCTTGGTTTAAGTTGTAAAGATTTTACTATTGTAATATTACTCCTTTGTTTAATATAGAGATCCCACCATGGATTTGTTTTGTTATTTTGATGTAAACATCCTTTTGAGTTCAAAATTGGGAAGAAACCCCATTTAAATAAATATATGAATTTTACACATATGGGTGCCATAAAGAGATTGGAGATTTTAAAACACTTAAATTCAATTCATTTCTAGTTGGTGGAAGTCTCCCTTAATGGTTTTAAGCTTAATATTTCACTTAAATTTCAAACTAGGTTTTCACAAGTCAGGAAATTTTATTTTTCCATCAAAAGTGATGAAACCACCGCCCAACACAGGGTGGCGGTCCTATGACCACTACCCTACTTGGGGGCAGTCCATAGACCACCTCTCTATGCTAGGCGACTTCTCGGTTCTGAAAATATTGCTCTGCAAAGTGGCGGTTTCGTGTTAGGAAAGAAGAGATAAAATATCTGAATAATCCCTTCACGTAATCGCAAAAATAGAAACTAATATGCATAAATTATTAGAGATTTCAAATAAAAGTGCAGAATAAATAACACAACACAAGAGAGATAAGATTTAACGTGGTTCACCCAATTTGGGCTACGCCCACCAAGAATCACTTGGTCAAATTTTATTACAAGCCTCCACTCTCTCAATACAATACCCAAATCCGTTTGGAGCTATGCTCAACAAACTCTCTGCAAGAATTCACACCCAATTCAAAGCACATCTCGCAATACATTTGCTTGTCTATCTATCATCTACATAAGACCATATAAATAGACAATCGCTTAAGAATTTTTAAAACCGTGGGTATCAAACAATGGGCAAAAAAACAAAATCTGTCCCATAAACCTATGGGTAGCCAAGAGGTGGTTTTACAAAACAATGGGTACTAAAAACCATGGGCCCAAAAACAGCCCATAACGATTACCATTACCCATGGGTTGATAAACCACCCATGAAAATTTGCTTCGGGGCTTCGCCGCTGAACCCCCTTCGATCGGGGGCTTCACCTCGACCCGCCACCGGTGAGCAGACCATCGTAAAAATACCCAAGTGTAACACATAGAAGGTGTACCACACTCTAACATGAAAATAGGCTCCACAAACATAACAATCTCCCACTTGAGACCGATTTCCACCGAGAAAGCTTCTCAACCCTTCACTGTCATCCGTGAAGGCCAACCAAAATCGAGCATAGCTTTAGTTTATCCTTGTGACCACCTTGGTCATCATGTCCGCAGGATTCGACTGGTATGAATCTTCTCCAACTTCAACTTATCTTCCTCCAAAGCTGTCATGATGAAGTGATATCTCAATCGTACATGTTTTGTCTTGGAGTGGAAAGCAGAGTTCTTAGCTAGGTGTATAAGCACTGACTATCACTATGTAACTTACATTCCTCCCGCTTATGCCCCAACTCCTCAAGCAATTTCATTGTAACCAAATCATCTCTTTGCTTGCCTCTCGTGGACAAAGAACATACTCAAGCCTCCGTGGTGACAAAGCCACCAACTTTCGTAGTCGTGAAATCCAACTCACTACTTGTCCCACCTACAGCAGTGTAAATATAACTTGTCATGCTCCTCCCATTGCCTACATCTCCAACCATGTCTGAATCTACATAACCATGTAAAGTGGTGTCTGATCCACTGTAGCACAAAACTATCCCCATGGTCCCTCTCAAATACCGAAGGATCCACTTTATTGCTTGCCAATGCTCTTTACCTAGATCACTCATAAATCTACTCACAGCTCCCACTACATGGGAAATATCAGGCCTAGTGCACACCATAACATACATCAAACTGCCAACCGCTGATGAGTAAGGTACCTTAGACATCTGGTTTCTTTCCTACTCTATCTTAGGACACATTTCGCTTTGATAACTTGAAGTGGCTCGCCAAAGGAGTTCCAACCGGTTTAGAATCCCGCATATTAAATATTAAACCTCTCAAGACTTTCTTAATGTAGTCTTTAGAACAGTTTGATGTAAAGACTACATTTCTCCATTAAGTAAGGTACCTTAGACATCCGGTTTCTTGAGTACTTTTATTTCCCGCATGTTTTTACCGCAACCAACATGTCATCAACATACAAACACAGGATAATATAACTTCCATCCTCAAATTTCTTTTCAGATACACACAATGGTCGAATGACATCTCGATATAACCTTGCTCCATTATGAAGCAATCAAAATTCCTATACCATTGAAGTGGAGATTGTTTGTGCCATAAAAGCTCTTCTTCGCTTTGCACACCATCTCCTCTTTACCTTTGACCTCATAGCCCTCCTGGTTGCTACATATATAGTTCCTCCTCCAAATCACCATGGAGAAATGTAGTCTTTACATCAAACTGTTTCTAAGTGCAAGTCTTCTCTGTCTGAACTATTCCTAGAACAGTTCTAATAGAAGTCATTTTTACTACAAGAGAAAAATATCATCAAAATATATACCTTGCTTTTGTGTAAACCCTTGACCACCAACCGGGCCTTATATCTTTTCTTTCCTCCTTTGTCTTTGACTCAACACCCACTTGTTTCGTAATGTTCTTTTGCCTTGGTGTAGCTTCACCAAATCCCATGTTTGGTTCTCTATGAGAGCTCGATGCTCCTCATCCATGGCTTGCTCCCACTTCTTCCCGGCATCTACCCGCATTGATTCATCAAATCTCTCTCGGCTCTCCACTATCGGTGAGTAATAAATAATAAAGAGAAGGAGAAAACGTTTAGGTAATCTTTTCTTACCCTAGAAGACCTCCTCAATATAGGAGTTTGGGGTTCTGCTGAGGGGGTTCCGAACCGATTCATGTGTCACTTTCCCATCCGTAAGATCCTCTACCGCTGCATATTATTTCTTGGATTCTTCCTATTTTCCCGCAATCGTTGCTTATACATGACTTTCTCATTAAAGACCACATCCCAAGATCGAATGATTTTCTTGTCCTTAATACTCCAACATTTATATCCAAATTCATCACTAACATAACCAATGAAAGTACATTTTTCTGATTTAGCCTTTAGCTTGGTCCTATCATCCTTTTCTATATGAACAAACACCTCACATCCAAAGACTCTAAGAAATGAATAATCAACTTTCTTACCGTAACAAGTCTCCTGTATGCCTCCATCCAAGGCACTTGAGGGTCCTCTATTTATCAAGTACATAGCTTTCCTCACCGCTTCTACCCAAAAATAAAGAGGCAGTCCCGCATGTATCCTCATGATCCAAGCACATTCCATTATTGTTCTGTTTCATCCTTTCGACACCCCATTCTCGCATGGGGTTCCCTGGAAATCTTTTGCTTGTGGATTCCATTCTTAGAACAATAATAATCAAATTCATTGCTGCAATACTCCCTCCATTATCTCGACCGAGACATTTTAACTTAAGACCTGTTTCATTCTCTACCAAGGCTTTCTATTTAACAAAAGTATCAAATACATCAGATTTGTTTCTAATACAATAAACCCAAACTTTCCTTGTTGCATCATTAATAAAAAACATAATAACTTGAACCCCAAGAGATGATACCGAGCCGCCCCCACACATCAAAATGTACCAACTTTAACTTACTCTCTTTCTTCGTAGGTTCAACCTTGAGAAACCTTACTCGCTTCTCGTTTCCCATATATGCAGCTTCTCATTGAAATCCAAACTGTTTTCAGTATATCTAGGAAAATTCTTCTTTATGATGTCCATGCCCTTATGGCTCATATGACCGAGCCTATAGTGCCATAATGTTGTATCTGCATATGAAGCCACAAGATTACAATAATTAGTACTATCAGTGGTTAAATACAAGGTTCCAACCTTCTTACCTCTTGCCACCACAAGAGCACCCTTAGTAACCTTCCAAGAGTCAATTGTAAATATCACAATACAACCATCACTTCCCAATTGTCCCACCGATATCAAATTTCTCCTTAATGTAGGCACATGTCTAACATCCTTCAATAGCCATGTATTTCCATTCTACATCTTAACCGAATGTAACCTTTTCCAACTATATTGCAAGGCTCATCATCACTAAGAAAAACATGCCCAAAATCCTTGAACATAATCAACAAAATAATGCCTATGTGGAGTAGCATGAAAAGAAGCCCCGAATCTAAAACCCAAGATTCAAGTAATATTATACAAAGAAAGAATCAAAGCATCCCGGCATACATTACCCGATGCCACATTTGCCTCCCTATTTTCTTCCCGTTGTTTTTTCTTGTCCGAAGCTCCTAATCCCTTTTTGCATGCCCAAACTTTCCACAATTCCCAAGATACAATCTTGTTCTTGGATTTTGACCTTTCCCGATCTTTCAATTTTCCACGGTTTCCTCTATTCTTCTGTCTCCCTCTAGTTTCCACTCACAAAGCATTCCTGAAGTAGAAGATTCCTGAGCTTTTTCTTCGCATTTCCTCGCTTAGAATCACCCCTACAACATCCTCAAACTTCAACTTTGAGTTAGCTGGAACCGAGTTACTTACCGCCATTACTGTGCTATTCCAACTCTTAGTAAAGAGCACCAAATTAATAAAGCCCTAACTTCTTCATCAAATTCTATCAGAATCAAGCTAGCATATTCAAACCAGTATTGAAATCATTTAAATGATATGCTACTAAAATATTCTCGACATCTTCATATTAAACAACTTTTTCATTAAAAATATCTTGTTAGAGGCAAAGGGTTTTTCATACAACTTCCTAATACATCCATTAGATTTTTTTGTAGTCTTTTCTTTGAAATATTAAATAATACCGAAGATGCAAGACACAATCGGATCATTCCAAGTGCCTTCTTATCCAGCAAATCCCATTCCACATCTGTCATACTCAAGGGTTTGCTCACCTTCTCGCACAACGGAGTATAAAGATCCTTTCGATAAAGGTAATCTTCCATCCGCATCTTCCAAAGATGAAATTCTGCCTCGTTGAATTTATCAACCCTATATCTTCTATCATCTGCCATAGCTCCCACTCAAGCTAAAAACTTTCCTATGATTCAACACTTCAGCAAACCAAACCAGCTCGATACCAATTGTTAGGAAAGAAGAGATAAAATACGTGGAATAATCCGTTACAGAATTCACAACAATAGAAACTAATATGTAGAAAATATTAAAGATTTCAAATAAAAGTACGTAATAAATAACACAACATAGAGAGACAAGATTTAATGTGGTTCACCCAATTTGGGATATGTCCACCAAGAATCACTTGCTCGATTTTATTACAAGCCTCCACTCTCTCAATACAATACCTGATCCATTTGGAGCTATGCTCAACAAACTCTACTGTAATTCACACCCGAATTCAAAAGTACATCTGCAATATATTTGCTTGTCTATCTATCATATACATAAGACCATATAAATAGACAATTGCTTAAGAAGTTTTACAAAACCATGGGTATCAAACAATGGGCAAAAAAAACCGTCCCATAAACCTATGGGTAGCCGAAGAGGCAGTTTTACAAAACAATGGGTACCAAAAAACCATGGGCCCAAAAACAACCCATAACAGTTACCCATTACCCATGGGTTAATAAACCACCCCTGAAAATTTGTTGCGGGGCTTTGCCTGAAAACCCCTTCGATTGGGGGCTTCACCCCCGAACCCCCCGACCTTCTCACCTTTGGTGAGCGGGACCGTAAAATACTCGAGTGTAACACATAGAAGGTGTACCACACTCTAACATAAAAATAGGCTCCACAAACATAACATTATGTTCCTAAAAATGTAACCTTCAAATAATGGTTTTTTTTTAAATTTCAACTTAAGTTGATTTTTAATGCAACATTAATTTTAATGAGGGTGTCTTCCATTCATTGGTTGGTAGAGTGATAACATATCTAGTTTGATAACTCAAAATTACAAATGCATAGTTTTTTTCCATTCAATCATACAACCTTCAACAACATGAAATGTAAATTTTATTTTATTGAACATACTTTGAAATTTCTCCTTTCAACCATAAATACAAATATGATAACTACAAGTTACAATAACATTCTTTTACAATACAAGAACTTCTAATCCATTTCTTTCAATAAAACTAGTCCTTTCTTTTCCAAATATACATATGTATCTATATTATAACTTTGAGTACATACAAATTTAGGAGAGTTTCATTTCAAGAAACTATACAACTTAATCTTTCTCCTTTCACTATAACATTAAAACTTTAAATAAATGAAATATGCAAGCATTCTTCATTCACTCAATCACTACAACTTAGAATAAATGAAATATTTCAAAACTTTCTTTCAAGCATACAAAGTTACAATCTTCCACTCTAAGTGGGAAAAATAGAATGATCAAGTTACAACATAGAGACTTTCAACAAGGCCAAAACACAAGTCTTCATTTCAATTTCTTTTCTAAAATTCATAGCTTCAATATTGCATTCTTCAATATTTCAAAACTTGGATCACAATACAAAGAAAGGGGGAATAGATGATGCTCTCCACCTAACCTTTAATCCAATAAGAGGAGAAGACATCCCCTTATTGGCCCTCGAGCCCCAACCAAAGAACAATGAGGGATCTTGAGCAACATTTGACAACTTTTTACAAGAGTGGCTTCCACAAAAACATACAATCCATAAAACATGCAACACATTCAAGGGACATACTCAACAATATTTACAACTTTCTCAAACAACACATAGGTTTGATATCAAACCAAAAGGAGAAAGGAATATGGGAACCACCTCTCTTTTTCCTCCCAAGTGAAGTAGGAGTTTCACCTAAAGCCTCCATGTGCACAATAAAAACAACTAAACATCCTTATCTCTCCCTTGCAAGTATGTAAAAATATGTCCATGTTTTCCTTTTCACTCCTAATAGGTGAAATTCCCAATCACACTCCCTCCAAAATTATTGCCTCACAAATCCCTTTTCCCTCCCCAATGGTCCCATGCTTCCATCTCCACTATTAAGGAAGACTACCCAACTAGACAAAAAGACATTCACAACACTCATACAATATCCAACAAGAACAATTTTCATATCTACAAACATAAATAAGAAGATAACAAAGGTGGAGATCCTACCTCTTCATCAAGATTCCAAGAGTCTTCACACCAACAAGATTTTGAAAGCTTCAAGTCAAGCACACTATGAAAGCAACTCCAACAAGCTCCCAATTCCAAAAGTGCAAAAGAAGAAAAATAAACAAGTAACCCAAAATCCATCAAATTCAATCAATAAATAGAAATGGGATGTGAGGATGATGAGGTGGCTCCATGTAGGATTCCACTTCATCATTCCTCCATTCCAACACACAAGTCAAACACCATGCCCAAGAAAATAAATGAACATGTAAGACATATGCCATGCTCACATGACATTCAAACTTGCACACCATGCCTACCAAGGACAAATTAATTGTGATAAGTAGGAAAGTAAAATTATTTTCATTTTTAAACTCAAAAATGGATAAATAATCCTAAAAAATAACTTGTCATACCATAGGTATGGTTTTGGGTTAATTTAAGAGGAATGGGACAAGCTTAGCTTGTCCCACAAGACTCCAAAAATCCTCCCAAGTCAAAATCCGAATTTTTAAGTTGGGGAAGAGTATACAAAAAAAATTCCAACGCAAATCCAACTTATATCCATAAGAATTCAAGGACCATCTACCCTCATAATTATCCAATTGTCACATCTTATTTTAGTTAAAAAATTAAGTTGGATTAGCTAATTAAGACACATTAATAATTACTAATAAAGTGACTAAAATTTCCCAAGAATTAAATACACATAACACAAAATAAAAAACACACAAAATTAAAAAAAGGGAAAACATTACACCCTATGGCCACACATGTGAGGTCATCCCACCATGGGAAACCTCCTAACTAGGAATGCAATAACACCATATAAACATTAGATACAAGTTGTCAAATTTAGCCTCATCACTGCAAAACACTTGACATCTTTCTCGTGGTTAGTCCCATATCCCCTTTTAATGTATGTGATAAAATATCCCTCGTAACACAAACAAAATACCTCTCTGGCCTCATGGCCGCATCAACAACATCGAGAAAAAATATATACAAAGAAATCAATAATCGTCATCTAAAATTAATTTATTCTATCATCTATCATCATATGAAATAATTTGATTATAACATCCATGAGATCATAATTTTACTCAAAACATCCAAAGTATAACATTTCAGTACAAAATCCAAATAATGCAAATTAATATATATCGAACTGTCTACTAGTGTCATCTAGTGTATCATAATGAAAATGTGAATCATAACATATCAAAGTTTGAATATTTGTATATTCTATCATCTATTGATCAATATATAATGATCAAAATGTATAAGTGTCAATCCAATCAAGTAATATCATCATAATGAAAATAGTGTCGAAGAGGAGTGGGCACTACATCCCCTTCCCTTAGACTCAACTTCCTCTTGAAAGTCATTGAAATAGGTGTGGAAACTGGGTCCATAACAAAGTAACATCCTATCATGTGGCTACAATATCATCATACCTATCCCACTAGACTCGCACCTAGTCAATCTCACGGCCTTGAAGGCCTAGGGTCCTACGCTCTATGATGTGCATGACCTCCACAAGTCACTACCCCCCTACTCTCTTGCGTATATGTAATGCGGTCCAATCCAATACATGAGAGGGATCTGAAATGTATCTCCTAAGAAAAAAACATGAAATACATCGTGCATGTGAGACAAGTTGGGTGGCAAGGCTAGATGATAAGCTAAGGGACCGATCCACTCCAAGATCTCGAATGGACCCATGAATCTAGGAGCTAACTTAGAGCATTTTCCATAATGGATAGGGCTCTTATGAGGTCGACATGAAGAAACACCTTCATGCCCACCTCATAGCTATGGTCAACTCTCCTCTAATAATCATATTTCTTCTATCTATCCTATGCCTCCTGAAGCCTCTGTCTGGTCAAAAACACCTTCTAATTGATGTCCTGTAACAAAGTTGGCCTAAGAGATACTTTTTCCTCTAATCTATCCCAACTCAAAGGTGTCTTGCACTCCCTGTAATAAAGTTCCTAAAATGGATCCATACCAATAGAACTATGAAAGATGTTATTATAAGAAAACTCCACTAGGTACAAATACTCCTCCCACCTTAATTGATGGTCCATGATGTACATCCAAAGCATGTCCTCTAAAATATGATTCACCCACTCCATCTATCCATATATCTCTGGATGATATGTTGTACTAAAGTTGATATTCATCCCAAGGGCATGTTGCATGGTAGTCTAGAAATGAGAGGTTTATAAGGGATCGCGGTCATAAATAATATTCCATGGAATCTCATGCAGTCTGTTAATCTCATGTAAGTATAATTGTGCTACTGCACTACTAACTATAGGTGATCTTCACCGCAGAAAAATGAGCCAATTTCATCAATCTATCCACCGTGACCATGATGGCATCGTGGTGATATCTCGATGTTGGTATCCCTACTATGAAATCCATGGAAATGGTGTCCTATTTTCACTCCAGGTATATCATGTGGGTAGAGAAGGCCAACTGGATGTTGATGCTCGGCCTTCACCCTCTGACACTCTAAACAACATGACACAAACTGAGCTACATCTCTCTGAAGACCTCTCCAATGGTACAAATTTCTCAATGTGGCGTGCATCTTCTTCACCCCTTGGATGGGCTGAATAAGGTGCACACGATGAGCCTCTACCAAGATATCATGTCTCAAACCTCCATCCCTAGGTACATAGATCTAGCCTCTATGTCTGAGAAGTCCATCTGAATCTAATGAAAATCCATCAAAATTCCCTTCAAGGGGTCTCGAGACTCAATCTCTGATCTAGCTGCAAGGTAGAAGCTGTCATGTGGAAGCTGTCACAAAATCCTTCTCTACAAATATGTACCCACTAAAGTAGCCATAACCAAATGTATATGTCTACTTAAAAGTCTACAACCACATTCTCCTTCCCCTTCACATGCTTTATCTCCATGTCATACTCACATAACAACTCCATCCAACACCATTGACAAGCGTTGAGATTGGGTTGTGTGAAGAGGTGAAGTAAGCTCAAAATTATCTCTTGAGAATGGACCTCTGCCAAGAAGGAAATGATGCTAATGCACCAAAGCATGCACTACTGCCACAAGCTCAAGGTCATGAGTTAGATAATTGAGCTCATAATCCTTGAGTTTACGAGACTCAAAGGAAACCACATGGCCCTCCTACATCAAAACACCTCCTAATCCTACCAAGGAAGCATCCGTACACACAAAGAAATCCCTCTGAGGATATGACACTGAAAGAATCAATGTTTTCGTAAGGCATTCCTTTAGTGTACTAAAGTCCTGCTCACATCCATTGGACTAAATAAACTTCTTCCCTTTCTATTGAAGGGAAGTGATGGGGTGCGTAATCGAGAGAATTCTTGAACAAATCTCCTATAGTAACCTGCAAACCCCATGAAACTACACACCTCAATCACATTGGTTGGCATGGGATAATCCATAATAGCTCTAATCTTAGAAGGATCAACTACAATACCTTCCCTAGAAATTATGTTACCCAAGTAGTAAACCTTTGACTGGAAAAGGCACACTTCTCCAAGGTTTCATATATAGCTAGTGCTCCATGAAGACATCATAGAACCTATCAAAGGTGTTCCTCATGCTCCTCACGCGTATGTGAATATATAAGAATGTCATAAAGGAAAAAAGGATGAAGTGATCCAAAAACATCCTAAACACCCCATTCATCAAACTCATTAATACTGCAGGGGCATTCGTTAGACCAAATGGTACCACTATGAACTCATAGTGGCCATATCTCATGCGGAAAGTTGTCTTGTGGATATCTACCTCCGTAATCCTCAACTAGCTGATGGTAGCTTGACTTAAGATAAATATTATGAAATAATGTCCCCCTTATCCGATGAAATAAATCATCTATAAGTGGAAGGGGGTAACGATTCCTGATCATTACTTTGTTCAATTGTCTGTAATCCACACAAAATGTAGAGATACATCCTTTTTCTTCACAAAGATCACTAGTGCACCCCAAGGAGATACACTAGGATGGATTAGGCCTTTCTCAAGAAGGCCCTCCAACTGTAACTTGAGCTCACATAGCTCAAGTGTGGTCATCCTATATGGTGCACATGAGATAGGCTCCATCCCGGAACCAAATCAATATGAAATTTGATCTCACATGGGGGAGGTAACCCTGACAACTCACTAGGAAAAACATCAAAAAATCTTGTAAAATGGGGTGATCATCAAGTGATGGTCCATGAGTCTCATCCTATGATCGGTCACTAATAGTGATGGAAAATTAACTGACAACCCCATCACACACACCACACAGCTTGTGCATAGAGATATGATGTTAATAGTGTGGGTCTCTAACTCCAACAATCACTGACTCCACTCCCAAATTGTCTACACAAGATATAACCTTGTTGTAACAATCAACTCTAGCTCTATGTGTACAAACAACCAATCCATGCCCAAGATAAATCCATATGAACCCAAGGGAAGGATATGAAGATCCAAATTCATGGTGAAGGGTCCTAGGTCCACTACACACTCCTTAACTAAGGAGTCCACTGAGAGATTTGGCTCCATAATCCATCTCAACATCCCAACTAAGGCCCTACCTAACTACCACCATCCTGCATCACTCTACTAAAGATGGAGAAATGAAAGAATATGATGAGCCTGAATCAAATAAGATAGGGGTAGAAATACCACCAATGCTACCTATGGTCTCAATCACCATGCCCTAGTGCTCTTCTTGGTGGTTCTCGACCGCAACATAGATCATGTGGCTCCTAGCCATGTCACCAACCGTAGGCTTAGAAACAGGTGCCTTACCTTGATTAGTAGGGTTCTAAGGGCACTCTCTCTAATGATGACCATGCACACCACACCCATAACAACTACCTGGTCCTCTCCATTGAGCAGATACTCCTCCAGGTGGCCTAGTAGCCCATGATGTAGAATCTAATGATCCTACCATAGATCTATGTGGGTGTTATGGTGGATGTACTCTTGTTGACTATGTTCGGGGTGGAGCGACTCCTATTGGCCCCCCTAGTGGAGGACCCATACTATGCCCTCTTTGAGCATCATGGCACTATGGAGGTTGAAAGGGTGGTATATGCTATCGTGCTGCGAGGAGGAGGAGGCCTAAAGGAAGACCGTCTTTGAAGTGTATCCCCATGAGGAGGAGGAGCTGATCCCTTGACCTACTATCCTAAAACTACTGTATGCAGCTCCTCACTCTATCACGAGCCTACTGAGTCTTCCCCCTAGTTTCCTCTACAATATAGGCCTTCTCCATGACCTTTGAGTTTACAGGAAATGAATGCACATTTCCCACCCAAGTCTAATTTTAGGCCCCTGATGAACCTATGAATCCTAACCTACTCATCTACATATAGTCCACATACTAGAGAAGATCTAAAACCGACCCTCATACTATGCTACAATCATGGAATCCTGTCGCAGATCATGAAACTCATTGATCCACTGTTGGATGAATCTCCTAGATATGTATCTACTCCTGAAGCTCTCCTCGAAGAGATCCCAAGTAATTGTCTTATAATCTACATGGATCTTCTACTCCTCATTCCTCCACCAAAATTTGACTTTGTCTCTTAGAAGGTGGATAACAACATGAGATTTCATGTTGCTAGTATAAGGACATAGCTTGAAGCATCCACTCAAGATAACCAACCATGCCTTGGCCTAAAATCCTCCCATGTGTCTCCAGTAAAATGTGGTGGGTGTAACTTCAATATCTCTCTGATGTGATCTTTCGCTATCAACTTTCGACCCCTAGGTCTCTCTACATGAACATCCCTTAGCCTAGGGCTCCTATATCTATCTCTGTGTCCCGAAGCTCTATCTTTGTGCTCTCTAGGTGGTGACTCATATCTAATTGACTCCGCATGGGAGTGCTCTACCCTATAATCGACACCGTGATGATATGGTGTATGAGCCTCCATTGATGGCTCTCCATCCTATCTGCTAGCTCACCCTCCTAAAGATCCTCCACGTAAAGCAACATTAAGATCATGTAGTGTCTTAAGTATATCGAGGTAATATAGTTGCTTTTTACTGATCGGGGTGGTAGATCTAGTCTCACATGTGTAAGGACCCTCTTGTCTAGTCCACACCTCCCGCATGCATCAAGAAGGGAGTTAGTTTATCATCATCTAGGCTTTGTTTCAATTTTCTAAATTTTCTACATTTTAAAACAACATGAAATGTTGTGTGTTCTAGGTTTAGAGTTGCGCTAGGTTTTCTTGTTGTGTTTTATGTTTCTAAGTGTGCCCGAGGTCCAAGCATTGAACCCATGACTTTGATACCAAGTGTAACACCCACAAATTTTCTACTCTAAAACAAATAGAACTAATAAATTAATAGTCAAGTTTACGGTAATAATTTTTTTTTGGTTTTAAAAGGGGTTTGCAAGGTTAGACATTTCCACAATTAATAAATTTCTTGGTTAAAGTCTTTCTACACAAGCTTGTGAAAAACGGAATTAAATTAATAATTAATATTATTAATTTACTTCCTAAGCTATATTTATAGTTTAAAGCATCTACTAAGCTCCATTAGTTTAATTATTTATCATGCACCAAGATTACATTATTTTCTAATTCAAAGGTTTAATTGTTTTTCCTAGCCACTAAGTGGCCCCATTCACCCCATTACCCATGTTCTCTCTTTTTTAAATACATTCCCACAAAATACCTTCCACTTAAGTGAGGTAGGGTTTAATTTGGGCCATTGGATTGAATCTATCATAGCCCTTAGATTTAGGTTTCCCTAAATTTCCTTATGGTTCTCTTTTTATTTCTATTTTCTCTAAACAACCTCATTTTCTATTTTCTTGTTTATAGGTTTTGGAAGAGGAGAAGGAGGAGGAGCCATGAGAGAAAGAAGTGCATCCATGGCAAAATTTCTCTTGGTTTAAGTTGTAAAGATTTTACTATTGTAATATTACTCCTTTGTTTAATATAGAGATCCCACCATGGATCTATTTTGTTATTTTGATGTAAACATCCTTTTTGAGTTCAACAATTAGGAAGAAACCCCATTTCAATAAATCTATGAATTTTACACATATGGGTGCCATAAAGAGATTGGAGAGCTTAAAACACTTAAATTTAATTCATTTCTAGTTGCTGGAAGTTTCCTTTAATGGTTTTAAGCTTAGATTTCACTTAAATTTCAAACTAGGTTTTCATAGTCAAGAAATTTTTTTTTTTGTCAAAAGTGACGAAACCATGCCGAACATAGGGTGGCGGTCTTATGACCACCACCCTACCTCGGGGAAGTTCATGACCACCTGCTCTATGCTAGGCGATGGTTCTGAAAATACCGCTTTGCAGGGGTGGCGGCGGTTCTATTCCTAAAAACAAAACCTTCAAATAATGGTTTTTTTTTTTAAAATTCAACTTAAGTTAATTTTTAATGCACCATTAATTTTAATTAGAGTGTCTTCCATTCATTGGTTGGTAGAGTGATAACATATCTAGTTTTATAACTCAAAATTACAAATGCATAGTTTTTTTTTTCCATTCGATCATACAACCTTCAACAACATGAAATGTAAATTTTATTTTATTGAACATACTTTGAAATTTCTTCTTTCAACCATAAATACAAATATGATAACTACAAGTTACAATAACATTCTTTTTGTAATACAAGAACTTTCTAATCCATTTCTTTCAATAAAACTATTCCTTTCTTTTCCAAATATACATATGTATCTATATTGTAACTTTGAGTACATACAAATTTAGGAGAGTTTCATTTCAAGAAACTATACAACTTAATCTTTCTCCTTTCACTATAACATTACAACTTTGAATAAATGAAATATACAAGCCTTCTTCATTCACTCAATCACTACAACTTGGAATAAATGAAATATTACAAAACTTTATTTCAAGCATACAAAAGTTACAATCTTCCACTCTAAGTGGGAATAATATAATGATCAAGTTACAACATAGAGACTTTCAACAAGGCCAAAACACAAGTCTTCATTTCAATGTCTTCTCTAAACTTCATAGCTTCAATCTTGCATTCTTCAATCTTTCAAAAACTTGGATCACAATATAAAGAAAGGGGAATAGGCAACACTCTCCACCCAACCTTTAATCCAATAAGAGAAGCCATCCCCTTATTATACCCTAAGCCCCAAACAAATAACAACTAGGGATATTAAGTAACATTTGAAAACTTTTTACAAGAGTGGCTTCACAAAAACATACAATCCACAAAACATGCAACACATTCAAGGGACATACTCAACAATATTTACAACTTTATCAAACAACACATAGGTTTGATATCAAACAAAAAGGAGAAAGGAATATGGGAACCACCTCCTTTTTCCTCCCAAGTGAAGTAGGAGTTTCACCCAAAGCCTCTATGTGCACAATACAAACAACAAAACATCCTTATTGCTCCCCTTGTAAGTATGCAAAAATATGTCCATGTTTTCCTTTTCACTCCCCATAGGTGAAACTATTAATCACACTCCCTCCAAAATGCATGCCTCACAACTCTCTTTTCCCTCCCCAATGGTCCCATACTTCCATATCCCACTCCCTTATTAAGGAAAACTACCTAACCACACAAAAACACATTCACAACACTCATACAATATCCAACAAGCACAATTTTCACATCTACAAACATAAATAAGAAGATAACAAAGGTGGAGATCCTACCTCTCCATCAAGATTCCAAGATTCTTCACTCCAACAATATTTTGACACCTTCAAGCCAAGCACACTCCAAAAGCAACTCCAAAAAGCTCCCAATTCCAAAAGTACAAAAGAAGAAAAATAAACAAGTAACCCAAAATCCATCAAATTCAATCAATAAATAGAAATGGGATGTGAGGATGATGAGGTGGCTCCATGTAGGATGCCACTTCATCATTCCTCCATTCCAACACACAATTCAAACACCATGCCCAAGAAAATAAATGAACATGTAAGACTTATGACATGCCCACATGACACTCCAACTTGCACACCATGCCTACCAAGGAAAAATTAATTGTGGTAAGTAGGAAAGTGCAATTATTTTAACTTTTTACACTCCAAAATTCATAAATAAGCCTAAAATTAACTCCCCATACCATAGGTATGGTTGTTGGGTTAATTTAAGAGGTATGAGACAAGCTTAGCTTGTACTCAAAAGCCTCTAAAGGAAGCATCCAAAATTTGAAGTTGGGGAAGAGTACACAACACAAAATCCAACAAAAATCCAACTTACATCCATAAGATTTCAAGGACCATCTACCCTCATAATTATCCAATTGTCACATCCTTATTGTAGTTAACAAATTAAGTTGGATTTTCTAACTAAGACACATTAATAATTACTAATAAAGTGACTAAAATTTCCCAAGAATTAAATACGCATAACACAAAATAAAACACACAAAATTAAAAGAAAGGAAAACATTACACCCCATGGCCACACATGTGAGGTCACCCCCCATGGGAAACCTCCTAACTAGGCATGCAATAACACCACATAAACATTAGACACAAGTTGTCAAATTTGGCCTCATTTGAAAACACCCGAGATCCTTCCATGGTTAGTCCCCTATCCCCTTTCAATGTATGTGATAAAATATCCCTCTAACAAAAAAAAAAAATCCTCTCTGGCCTCACTGCATCAACAACATTGAACAAATAATATATACATAGAAATTAATAATTGTTATCCAAAATTAATTAATTCTATCATCTATCTATCGACCAAATTTTAGGTCAACCGACACCATTTTACCCCCTTTTGTGATTCAATCTGAATTTTCACACATTTTAAGCACTTAAGGCCCCCTAAAAGTATTTCCATCGAGATAGAAAATTTCTTCCCCTTTCCAAATATATAAAGAATCCTTCTAACTCCTCATAGTTTATAAGCTATGGGCCGACGGGCCTGGGAAGGGAGTTTTTGCCAAAAGTGGGCCGACAGGCCAGGAAGATTTTTGCCAATGAAAATGTGGACCGGTGGGGTGGCGGGAGATATTTTTCATTTTTTCACTTTTCAAAAAGGCACAAGTATAGTTGTGGGGCCCATGAGCCGAGAAGGATTACTTTTGCTAAGTGGAAAATGTGGGCCCTGGGATGCTTTCTTTTGCCAAAAGCGGGTCTACGAGGCCGTGGAGGAAATTTTTCCAAGTGGAAAATGTGGGCGTGGTACGTGGGGGACTTTGGAACTTGTACACTTTTCACAAAATGGCATAGTTTTCAAGTGCGGGCCCATGAAGCCACATGGGTCTCATCGACCGTTTAAAAGTCAAAATGGGGCAGAGCCAAGTGGATAGAACCATGTGTCATCTTAGTGTAACTTTAGAAGTGAAATAAAGAGTGGGTTCCCAAATGTGCATAGAATCTCCATGTGTCTTGGGTCCAACATAAGTCAAATGGATCGAGGCCATTTAGAAAGACTAAGTATAGAGAGAGCTAGGGATGGACACGCCATGTGTCGCATCAATGTAAATTCAAAGGCATGACCCAAAGTAGAGATTCAAACAAGTGCTAGCCCTCCATGTGTCTAGGGTTTGAGAAAGGCATCGACCTAAATTGGCTAAGTATCACAAACTCGTTGGAAGGTGCCACACATTAGCTCGATGCATCTTCAAAGGTAAATCCAAAAGCGGGTCTCCCAGACAAGTGCCAAGCCTCCATGTGTCCCAGGTTCGAAAAGGAGATGGAGCTGGCCGTTTAAATCGAATAAGTATAAGAGTGTTGGGAAACCTCCATGTGTCTCATTGGTGAAAACCAAGGCTAGGTTCAAAAGAATGGGTTCCCAAATGTGCAAAGACTCTCCACATGTCTTGGGTCTAATGTAAGTCAAATGGATCGAGGCCTGAATTGGCTAAGTATAGAGACCGAAGATGGTGGCACGTTTCACATCATTGTAAATTTAAAGGCACAAACCAAAATAGAGATTCAAACAAAGCCTGGCCCTCCTCATGTCTAGAGATTTGAAAAGCAAAAAACTCATGGGTTGAAAATCCAAAATCTTGCGAAGGCCTCCACGTGTCTCTATATGCGCAGACTCTTTAAAAACTGTTAAACACAACTGAAAAGTCATGATGAAGAATGGGCCTCTTTCTTGCCCAGTAAGGGACCAACGATTTTGGGGGCATGGGTGTTGCATGATGAGAACTCTTCATTGTGGTAGGTGATTGCGGTGAAGCTCTTCTTCATTGTGGTAGGTGGATTCAATGTGCTTCCAGGGGTGGTTGGAGTAGAGTTCAAATTCTTCCCTCCTCTCTCTCTTATTCTTCCTATATATTGTAAAGGAGGGCATTTTTAAAAAAAGGTTGGTCATTGTTTTCTCTCCTACCCCCTCTCTCTTTCTTCCTTAGGGTAGAATGTGGAGTCTAAGCCTCTCCTCATGGCTCTGTAATGGCATTTTCTTGCCTCTTTCCCACTGATGATGTACTGTGTGACTTATGGAGCAATAAAATATGTTTCGTGATGCATCTTGTCCATCCTTGCTTATTTTGTTGTCTCTTCTCACCTCTCATCATTGCATAGGGTATACCGTGCATACTCTATGATGTTTATTATAGGTTTTGGGAGTTGTGTTTAATGGGTTTTGAAGTGGTGTTTCATGTGACATTCATCTTTGGTTTGTGGTGCATCTTGTCCACCCCCTCCTCTTCTCACCTCTCTCCACTTTAGGCAGTTTGGATTTGTGATCAGCCACTTCCTTTTTGGTGTATCACCACTTAGTGTAGGCTCTCTTTCTCTCTCTCTCTCTCTCTCTCTCTATGTCTCCTTGGAAATGGTTAGATTAGGATTAGATAGGTTTTCTTGCACTAGAGTAGCTTGTGGCAGGTAGATTAGGAAGAAGGAACCAACCTTCTTTGGAGGTCCATCTCAAATTTTGCAAGTCCCACTGACTTGAGAGATGGTCCAATGTTGTGCAATCACACCAAATGCCCCATTTCAAACTCGAGGCCATTTGGGGGTGCTGTGATTTTGCACTAACAATTTTGGCACACTGGTGGGACACTGAGGTTAGATTTTTCTCATCTTTCCAAGGTGTCTCATTATCAACAACAAATCTTAAGCCACCGTGTGTGACCACTAATAGTTTTGGCATGCCGGTGGGACAGGTCTGAAGCACCTTACCACTTCATCTTAGTAGGTTGGTGTGTTCTGTTAAGATTCAACCTTTTGAGGCACATGCAAGCACATATGGTGACTCCATCTAGTCAACAACCCATTCTCTGAGTTGCAGACCTTTTCCATCCATTTCCACCCATCTTCATTCATTTTTCTTTCCACATCTTTCATTTTCTTCCATTCCATGAAGTTGTGCAATCATGACTTCATTTCCTCTTGGAACTCACACTTGCAGCAACCACGGTGCATCCACCTCCAATGTATTTTCCAACTCCTCTAGATCAGCATTATGATCAAATCTAGAACCATTATGCTTACCCATATGAGTAGGGTCAAAACCATTTTGGCCATGGAGCTTATCAAGAAAAAGGGGACACATATAATGGTGATAGTTATGTGGAGAATGCTGATCTACTAGAGAAGATTCAAAGAATGGAGGCTAGCATGGTGCATCTCAGGGCTACAACATAAATGAAGGCATTCAGGATTGGTTATAGGGCACCTTGTCCATGGGTCGGCCCTTTTCCAAGACATTATAGCCCACAGGAGAAGCTTGACTTCATGGTTGAGATGTTGCCCCAACTTGTGCAATGGATTGAGGAGATAGAGGCCTATGAGCTTGATACTCAGACAACCTTGTCAATGGGTAAGTCCACCATCTCATAGCTTTTCTTTTCCTCTTTCTCAAAACTTTATCATCAACAGTAGTGAGCAGATCTCCAAGCTTCCCATCTTCTGCCCCAAGTGTTGATTTCCCTTCCCATCTCCTAATCTTCCATCTCATCTCAATTCTTCTACCCTTTTCCCTTCCAAGCAGTCATCCCCTCCAAACAAACAAGAAGTTCCACCTCCCTCTCCACCACAAACAATAGAAAAACTGGTTGAATCCTAACCTACCACTCCTCTTGCTTTCCCAAGTCCATGTTGGGAAGATACTCAAGAATCCAGTCAAGGAGAACAACAAGAAAAGGAACCCAATAGAGAAGAAATGATAGAAAATATGAAGAGTTGGGCTGCAGATTTGGATTTACAAAAATCCCCTTGATGGTTAAGCCTAACTGAGGAGGTCAAGGTTGAAGAGCCAGTGGTGGTTGGCTGAGTTTGCAATAAAGAAGAAGAACAAGAAAAGAAGGAGAAGATCAACAATCTGTTTTCTCTGAATATAATGTCCATAATGGCACTTTGTCTAAAGAGGATGTTGATCTAATCCAAGCTATGCACAACCAGTTAAGGAGGAAGAACAACCAGCTCCAAGTCCCATTGAAGAGGAGCAACTGGGAGAGATCAAATCAGAGTTGAGGCCACTTAGTGAAGAAATCATTATTGAATATTTTTTTCTTTCATTTGAAGGGCCTGATTTGATTGATGAACCCATGATGGAGGAGGACCATATAGTTTTAGAGGCTCCAGTGCGGAGCAAGCCACAGAAGAACCTTCAGTTCTTCCTCCCACTTCATCCCCTTCAAGCTCTAATGTTGAAGAAGAGTTTTATCTTTCAAACTTCATGTTTGAGGATGAAGGGAACCATGGTGAGCAAGTTTCAGATAGGAGGACACCATGGAGGAGGTCGAGCACATGCAATAGGACAACAAGGAGGTAGACTTTCTATCAGACTTGGAAGATTGCTTTGATGGAGAGGAGCCTAAGGAGATAACATCATTTTCTCCTCCATCATCCACCTTCCAAGCACATGAGCCTGCTTGCCATGAAGGAGAGCATTCAAGAACAACAACTACACTTCATAATAGCCTCTGGAACCAAGGTTGGAAGATATGAATCTTCCATGTTCTTCATAGGAGAAGGAAGGGAAAAGCAAGAGGATGTCATCATCTCTCTCACACCATCCACCCTAGGAAGGTCAACAAGAAGAACTCCATTCTTGGAGTTGAAATTCAAAGAAATGGGCACATTCAAAGGATCAGACCATGCCCAATCAGGTACTTGGCTTCATTGGAGCCAAGGGAGAAGCCAAAACTAGTCATGCCCACTTCTAGGGCATGAGGATGAGCTCAAAGTACCAAGGATCAGCATGTAATGCCTCTTCAATCCAAATGAAGAGCAACTAAAAGAGGCATTTTCTTTTTCAGTTGACACCTTGATGATATGGGTGGAGGATCGACTTATAGTCATTTTTTCACTCATACAAGCAGCCATATTTAGTGTCAAATCATTTGCATGGCTGCCCCTTTTGAGAAAGGAAGCTACTTCTCCCTACTAGTTGTAGGATTTGTTTGAGTCCTTTTTCTCTCTGGTTAGTGTAGGAGTAGGATTAGATTTTTTTTTAGAAGAAGTGCTTTTGCACACTCTGCATGTTCCACTTGGGGCATGTATGATTTCTAGTTTTGTACATAGTGTGTTGTGGTGTTTTTTTTGCTCGTGCATAGGACATTGGAAGTAGCATTTGGTGAGGTCAAGCTCTAGTTCCAGTGGTTTCCAAGTGGCTCAGGGATCATATTTTCAAAGTTCAGATCAGATTTTTGTGTTTACCAGGTAGACTCCATGCCTAATGGATGCTTCAAGGCAACTGATCATTTCACCTAGCAGGTAGGTGATCCCATGAGTCACCAAATTGTTGACCAAAATAAGCTCACACTTATTTTGGGTCAACTAACACCATTTTCCCCCTTTTTGTGCTTCAATCTGAATTTTTACATATTTTAAGCACTTAAGGCCCCCTAAAAGCATTTCCATAGATAGGAAATTTCTTCCCCTTTCTAGAGATATAAAGAAGTCCTTCTAACTCCTCATATTTCGCAAGTTATGGGCTAAGTGGGCCTTGGAAGGATTTTTTGCCAAAAGCGGGTTGGCGGGCCTAGGAAGATTTTTGCCAATGAAAAATGTGGACTAGTGGGGTAATGGGAGACATTTTTCATTTTTTCACTTTTCACAAAAGGCACAAGTATATAATTGTGGGCCCTGGGCCCAAGAAGGATTTCTTTTGAAAAGTGGAAAAAGCGGGCCAATGGGAGAGGATTCTTTTTCCAAAGTGGAAAATGGGAAAATGCGGGCCCAAGGATGATTTCTTTTGCCAAAAGTGGGTCTATGAGGGCCATGGAGGAAATTTTCCCAAATGGAAAATGTAGGCTAGTGGGGAGTGTGGGGGACTTTGGAACTTTTACACTTTTTACAAAATGGTGAATTTTTTTTCAAGTGGGCCCTTGTAAGCCCGTGCGGGGTCTCATCTTGGGTCGTTCAAAAAAGTCAAAATGGGGTAGAGCTAGTGGAGGGAATCCATGTGCCTCACAACGCAACTTTAGAAGTGAAATAAAAATGGGGTTCCCCCAAATGTGCAGACTCTCCACGTGTCTGGGTCCAATAAAAGGGGATCAAAGATCGAGCATTTAAATGGCTAAGTATAGAGAGCCGGCAGACGACCACATGTCTCATCAACACAAATTCAAAGGTAAACCAAAAAGAGAGATTCAAAAAGTGCTGGCCCTCTCCAGGTGTCCAAGATCGAGAAAGGCATAGGTCTAAAAGCTACACGTATCATAGACTCAGTGGGTCCTAAAGCTGTCAGATGAAGGCACCATGTGTCAGCAGGGTCAATGCATCTTCAAAGGTAAATCCAAAAGTAGAGGGTCTCCCAAACAATGGTGCCCAAGCCTCCACATGTCCAGTCCAGAAAAGGAGAGAGCCAACCATTTAAATCGACTAAGTATGAAAAGAGTAGTTAAAAAGAAGGAGCCATGTGTCTCCACGTGTCTCATGGTGCAACTTCAAGGAAAAATCCAAAGAGGGTTCCCAAATGTGTATTGAGCTCTTCACGTGTCTAGGGTCGAGACATAGAAGTCAAATGGATCAAGAAAAAGGGACTTATCAAAACACAAGTAAAGAGAAAGAAAAGAGATGGGAAGGAGCCACGTGTCTCATCAAGTGCAATTTCAAAGGTGTGACCCAAAGGTAGTCCCCAAAAAGTCCTGGCCCACCATGTGGTCAGAGTCTGAAAAAAGAAAAGGTCAGGGTCGTTGAAAAGTCCAAAATCCTATGGAGGCCTCCATGTGTCTCGTCCATGCAACTTCAAAAGAAAAATCTAGGGGTAGTTTCCAAATGAACGCAAAGCCTCCATGTGTCTCAAGTCAAGCACAGTGTCTCCACCAACATAAGGGACTCAAGAAGAATACAGAAGAAATTGAGGAGGAGCCCCGTGGAAGCCGCCACGTGTCGATCAGCATAATTTCAAGAGTGAAAGGAAGGGGTGAATCTTCAAGATGCGAGGCTGCCACGTGGACCTTGTATGGACAGACTCTTTTAAATATTGTGCACCCACATTAAACACATGACCATGATCTTGAGACAGCCATATCTTTTGACTAGAAACTTAGATTTGGGGGAGAGGATTTTTGGAAAGATCTCTCGCGCACGACTTCTCACCTGCCTCCATTAATGTTTGGCCCACTAATTTTTGGGGGCTATCAAGTCTCCCACCTTGCCACCATGATGAAGAATGGGCCTCTTTCTTTCCCAATAAGGGACAATGATGGGGGCATGGGTGTTGTAGTGAGTTCTTCATTGTGGTAGGTGGATTCAATGCACTTCTAGGGGTGGTTGGAGTAGAGTTTGAATTCTTCCCTCCTCTCTCTCTTATTCTTCCTATATATTGTAAAGGAGGGGCATTTTTCAAAAGGTTGGTCATTGTTTCTCTCCTACCCCCTCTCTCTTTCTTCCTTAGGGTAGAATGTGGAGTCTAAGCCTCCTCCTCATGGCTCTGTAATGGAATTTTTTTCCTCTTTCCCATTGATGATGTACTGTGTGACTTATGGAGCAATAAAATTTGTTTGTGATGCATCTTGTCCATCCTTGCTTATTTTTTGTCTCTTTTTACCTCTCATCATTATAGGGTATACCATGCATACTCTGATGTTTATTGTAGGTTTTGGGAGCTGTGTTTAATGGGTTTTGAAGTGGTGTTCCATGTGAAATTCATCTTTGGTTTGTGGTGCATCTTGATTCATGAAGCCACTTCCCTCTGCTTAGTGTAGGCTCTCTTTCACTCTCTCTCCCTGTCTCCTTGGAAAGGCTAGATTAGGATTAGATAGGTTCTTTTGGCACTAGAGTAGCTTGTGGGGTAGATTAGGAAGCAGGAACCACTCGGAGGTCCATCTTCTGCAAGTCCCACAACTTGAGATATGGTCCAATGTTGTGAAATCACCGAATTCCGCATTTCAAAGTGAGGCCATTCGAGGCTGTGATTTTGCACTAACACTATCATCATATCAAATAATTTGATTCTAACATCCATGAGATCATAATTTTACTCGAACATTAGATTATAACGTGTTATGAAATCCACCAAAGAAGTGAGCATACAAAAGATCGGGAGGCGTGGAAATTGTTTGAATCAATTGCAACAACACAACTTCAAACCCTAATATTTTTCATCAAATATGCTATAAAATTATATAAGAAGAATGTTAATAACTAGCCTATAATCTAGTGCAACAATTTGAGAGCATGAATATCATGCCCTAGAGATGTTAGGAACATTAGAAAAACCATAGAGACATGTAAAATTTGAGATAACTACAAGTCAAGCCCAAGAGAGCACTGATATCTACTCTACACTTTTTAAAAGTCTTGAAAACTTACAATTTGAGGACATTGTGACTAAGTATTATTTGACACCCATAAGAGAAGAGTCATGCCAAGATTATAGAAGGATAAGATGTAGATGATGAACATGACATTAAAAACCCCGAGGAGCATCTGCATCTCACTACACTTTCAAACTAATCTAACCTCTTCATCCGTAATTTTGACAAACAAGAGCACATCCGGTCACAATGTTTCATAAAAATACAGATGACATCCTCGCCACATGAAGCCAAAAGGACACATCATGACTTAATAAGATGGTGAATCCAAAAAAATGATGATGATTCAGAGGTACATTTGTAAGAACAATGTAATAAGCGGGAATGTTAGCATTCGACTAATTATATTACATTGTTTAGTATGGTTTTATGTAATTGACATGTTAGTTATAGGTAGTTTCCTCCTAACCACTTTCTCTCCATGTATGTATATGATTTTCACATTTTGTAATATTATTCAACATTTCTACATTTCTCCTTCACCTATAGAAGTAAGGGAAACCGGTTGGATGGATGAAGCAACAATTGGAAGTTGGTTCTTGAGTGGGCTTGATATATGAATTTACCTATTTTACTTTTCAATTCAATTTGAGACACCATGTTTAAACCAAGTGTGGCAATTTTCAAAGTCTCTTAGATCAAAAATGTCTATTTCATCAGTCTTTTTATCATTTATATGGGTGCATATGAGATATATGCTCAAATTATTATTGTTTGATTTCGATGCATTATTATCCCTATGAGTCATTATGACTATTATTTGTTTCATTGATGCTTCCATTTTTACTTTTGGCCCTCTCTATATAACAAGGTAAGAAATAGTTCTTGATTTCTAACTAATGTGTAACTATTTGTCATGTGGTAACACCAAAGTTTTTCCATATATGTCAAAACACTTTGTAAATTAAAAGCTCTAACTAAAATAAGTCTTTGTAGGAAGGAACATAAACTATGGGCACATCAAATAACAAGGAAAGACATGAAAGATTACATGGGTTTTTCACTTCCTCTATTGATATCCTTCAATTCAATTATTTAAAGATCATATGAGTGTAGCTCAAAGAGGGGGTAGTCTCTAGGTGTAGTGGGCGCTTCATGTAGGTATATATGAAGGAAGGCATCTGTGATGTTAATGTCTTGTCCAAAATGAAGTTATCAAATACCTATTTACCAACATAGAGGGAAATGAATATACGATAGACACACTAAGAAAGGAAATTTTATATCTTGTGGCACATCTCTTGTGCACAAATATCTTGGTCGATCTACAACTTGAGACAAGAACTTACTATATGCAATTTAGTTTCCATACTTTCAATGAAAACAATATTAGATATTCTAGTAAACATGTAGTGGTATCTCTCTTATTTTATGTCTACCTTTAATATATACTTCAGTTATATACTATAAAACCACATGACGGGACACAATCAACTGAAAGTAAAAATTGGCTCACCATAGTGCTAGCATGTCCAAATTGTATATATATTTACTCATGTACCATTACGTGTTGATTTGTAGAATTTATTCACTTTTCCATCTAAGGATAGATTTGAATGGTCTTGGAGTGGCCATCAAACTTTATATTTACATTAAAGAGTAATTCTCTTTACACACTCGTGATCATGTTGTATTTGGTGTGTTGTTGTACTCATCTAAATAGTTATATGTAATATATAGAAGCATTAGATGAAACTATCCCTTTGTGTCTAAAAAACATGGGTGGTAGAGGTTTGAGTGGTGCAACATACATATTTCATTTTTTGGTTGCCTTGGATTCCATGTTATTACTATTTGGTCGAAGAACTATTGTAATGCATTCATTTGAGGGGGATTGCATTAGTGTAGCATATCCATGTCTCGTCACTACACAAAGTTTGAATAGAACAATTTTTTTGGCTCAATTTAAAGGAAAAAATTGAGTTTTTGGATTCTTTTAGCCGTGCTTATTTGAAAAATTGGCATCATAAATCATGGCATACAAGTGATGTAAATGATATGTGACTAGAAATTGTTTATTTTTTCATGTTTATGCCACTTTTATGCCACTTTGTAGTGCCTAAATTGCACCAAATTTTAACACCACAACATCATCACTAAGGAATGGTGCAAATATCATTCCATATAATAAATATTAATTGTAATTACAAATTCCATAATTATGAATAATTATATTACTATTTTTTAATATTTACAAAAATTAAACATCATATATTGAGATATTATTTACATTTTATAGAATAAACTATTATATATATCAAAGTTTAATTAATAATAAAAATACAATGTTTTAATTAAAATTTGTTTTACAATAATATAAAAAATGTAATTCTCATGGAGTACTTAAAGATATATTTACCCCTAATAAAAAAAATATTTTAAAATAATAAATAAATAGATATAAAACTACATCCTAAATATCCTAGTTTATCAGTCTCATCCTCCTCCCTACTATCCTCATGATCTTCCTAGTCTTGATCTTCACCCTTCTCATCTTCCTCTTCATTTTTTTCATCCTTCTTATCATTCTCTTCATCCTCCAAATTTTTACCCTAGAAAAACATAATGATACAATTTTAAAAGTGTATAGTTTTAATTTAAATTTACATTTACAAAAATTAAACACAATGTGTCTCACCAATAGAAACTATGAGAATATGGGATAAGATCGAGCACTTAAAAATATGATGCATAAATAGAGTATTGTTGTAAGAGAAGAAAATAACATAAGCCAAAATGATTTCTTGTATTCAGAATGCATAAGAAAATAAATTTACAAGAGGTGTATAAATAGGAAGTGGGGAAGTGTAACCACCACCAAAAAGGTGGAGAAGTGTAACTCCCATCTATCATGTCAAATCCTAAGCAAGGTAAATACATGTGTAGGAAGAAATATGCAATAGAATAAAAACCTAAACTAATTACCCCTTTAAGAATGACTTAAATGGGTAAAATAATGGGATCTTTGCAACAAGGCCTAATGAGGTACCCAAGTACGATAAAAATCCCTCAAAAAGTAAAGAAAATGAAAAAACCCATAGGAAAAACTCCTCCTAAAAAAGAGATAAAATAGAAGTACATAGAGAATTATCCCTCAGTAGATAAGCCCCTAGAATAAAATAAATAAGCCCTATAGAAATAGAGAGAAATAAAATAGGAATAGGTAGTCCCCTAGAACATGAGGCCTCATGAACTACCAATAGATAATGTAGATGTATAATCCTATTATTAGAAGAAGAATTAGTAAGAGATGAATCCTAATTAGGAATGCCTAATGTTGCACAAAATTATTGAGGATAAGAGGTAGATTCTTAATGAATAAGTGAAACATCACCGAATCTGTGACTGCGTTTCTTCATGTCATTTGATGGATCACCAACTAAATCATCTACATCTTGTAGTATATAAAATCAAAATTGGAATAGAAGTCATAATGTTAGAAGGAAGTGGTTCATAATTATGTGAGATAAGAGGAAGTGGACATGAAGATGGAGAATATGGAGGAGATTCATGATGTCTAATACATGAATAAGAGATATGTGAGGAAGGTCATGATGTGAGGAATAACTTAGATAACATGAATAAGAGAGGATGGAGGTGAGTCCTCATCACTAATATATTCATCTGGACTAGAATTTGAATCCTCATCAGCAATACTCTAGTCATGTATGTTGAAAGAATAATCAACAATACTTTTCCCATGTGAATCCAAATCCTTAGAACTACCATCAATACCTAGTGAGTATAATGTAAATGGAAGTAAAGTTTTAGGATCCAAACTCAAATTTCCCTCCCCATCTATAGAGGACTCGTCATTAGGGTAAAAGAGTGAAAAGAAATAAACTAAAGACTATTGATCTAGTCTCCCCAATACCAATATATAATCATTGAGGAACTCCTAATCAACACACAATGTAAATTGAACTCAAACCTCTTTCCTATGTTTTTGTGAGTGAATTAATATACTAATAATAGATTAGTTGAAAATGAAGGTATAAAAATAACACCCTAAAATTTTACATGACCTATGTAAAAAAACCTATCCTAGATACCTCAACACATGTGTTTTCATCCATTAAAATAGTTAGCATAAAACATGTCTCTAAGGAAGTGAAGGCAACTTATGATGAATTCATGTGGTGTGAACTACTCATGTGGTAGGCCGAGATGCAATGAATATAATTAATTTTACCTTATCTTTCCCCTTATTATTTTCTTTTGTCTTTGTGTACTTTTAAACTAGTGAATTTATGTCTCTGAATTGGGAACCTTGATATTCATCTTCTATAGAATGTGTGTCAGGTTATAAATCTATATTTGCATACATTTATGTTAATCATTCTGAATTTTTATACAATACAAACATTTTACCCTCTATTTCTTATGTTTTCTTCATAAAAGGAGGGATCAATGTTAGGTCTGGATCATTCTTTTTCTCATTTTCCTATTTATTATGTTTCTTATCCATATTGTTTAAATCATTATGTTTTTCATGTCCAACAAATAGGAATATGACTCTTAAGACTTCATATTACTAATCTATATGAGCTTGTATTTTCCCTAGTAAAGGAGGAAGTAAACTCATATAAGGAAGAAATTTTTGATGTGGCTCTAAGGGCACTCTTAGTTGCATGGAAATTACAAATAAAAATTGAATGGTGATGACCCAACTTAGAAAGAATAGAAAGAATTAACTGCTCATCCTTTTTCTATCCCACATTGTTTCAACTACAATCTAAGTGATTTGAATTTTGTGAAGAATTAATGTATAGTGTCAAAGTTGTCTAGACTCAAAATAATGAGTTCATTCTCTAATTCATGACCCCTCATTGTATCTTTCTTCCCAAAGAGTCCTTCCAATGTGGTCTAAACATCACTAGGTGTGCTAGAATATTCTATGTGAAAGAGTAAATCAAGAGATATAGACAAAAATAATAGTACACATACCTCATAACATTAGTTAAACTACTTAATTTTAGTTACATCTAATGTTGGTTCAGTTTTAAGACCCATTACGATCTAGTGTAAATTATTTCTCCTCAACAATATTTACATTTTTATTTTCCACTCATGATAGTTAAATGGTGTGAGAACCACATTTTGATCCATAATGTACAAAAAAAGATAACATAAATGAAAGTGCACAATATAGCTTCCCCGAAATTATCGAAAATAATCCCGAAGGTTAACACTTTATAATTTAGTGTGTTTATTATTATTCAAGGTAAAAAAATATTGATACACTCCAAAAAGGAAATTAAATTAAAACAATGAAAATAGCTAAAAAATACAGACTTTTAAAAATGGTTTCTCAAAAAGAGTTTCCAATAAAAGGTTATGTCTCTCATAAGTTCCTTCTACTTTCAATTTAAATAATTGATCAACCGCCTTACAAAGAAAAAAAATTGGTTGGTGACCTCAAGAAAATATTTACCTCATATGAGTTAAGCCCCATTTGGTTAGTTGTGATCGGGGCCAAACCATTTGACAAAAGGCTAAGGATAGGAATAGTGGTGGGGTTCTGTTCTCTAAATTTCAAATATTTTTCACAATATGATGTCACCTTTGTGGGGATTGTGTTTGTATGATTTCTTATCCAACCCACAAAGGATATTGAAAGACACCTATTTTAGGGTTAGGTCATCAACATAGAACAATGAGTCATGGTCTCGAATAATGTTGCCACATCAAACTATGTGTCATAGATATATGGTCGTACAAGCATAACAACAATCTATTGTACATATTTAGTACAAAACCATCTTGAACTACATTTAATCTCCTATCACCACATACATAAAACTACCACCTCAACTCCACATAGGGCCTACATGTAGTATGGGTATATGTATAGTCAAATCTTCCTCCACATAATAAGTATAAAATCCAACAATGACACACATTAAAAATAAATATGGCTAGTGGATCTTGTAACTTAAAAAAAAACAACTAAGTTTCTCAACAAAATTATAAAAACCCCAAAAATTTGAGTTTGAAACTCTAAATAATAACACTAAATAGACTAGAGATGAGGAAAAAAACTTGTAAAAAGACTTGATCTATCTTTGCTTCAAATCATACTTGAGTTTACTATCAATCCCAAGGTTTTGACATGATCTATCTTTAATGGCATAGTCTATTTATTTAAAGAATTTATAGAATAATGGGTGTCCTACAAAAACACCTATTTATTACACTCTTTTCTAATTATCCAGATCATACAAAGATGCAAGAGAGGAGAATACTTAGGTATTAAAGGATTTGTAATAATAACATTTAAAACACTCAAGATTCCAAAAATTAAACATAAAAGCTAATTGTGTTCGATTACCAAAACAAGCTATGATACGAAGTAGGAATTTGAGACAAGATCAAACACTAATAAAATGTTAACTCACAAAAAGAGTAATGTTGTGAGAGAGGAACCAAACATGAGCCAAAAATATTTCTTGTATTCGAATGTATACAAAAATATATTTACAAGAGGAAAGTATAATAGGAAGCGGGGAAGTGTAGCCACCACCCAAAAAGGTGGAGAAGTGTAAATCCAATCTATCATACTAACACCTAAAAATATAAATACATGTGTAGGAAAAGCCATGCAATGGATTAAAGACCTACACAAACAAAAATTAATTATATCAATCCCACTAATTAAATGATTTTATTTTCCATCCCAAGTCTTTTAATGTCATACTACTTTCTTTTAATGCGCTTCTTATAGAACTCTTCTTAAAAACACAATTATATGATAAAAGTATATATATAATAATAATTTATATACAAATATAAAAAAAGACAATATAATTCTATAAATAGCTTATATATAACTTAAAATTTATTAGTGGCCTCTTCTAAGTTTTTTCAGCCCAAATGATGAGTCACCAACAACCGTTTTTGGAATCTAGTTTCATACCCCTTCATTGCATTAATTTTATTAGCTAAATTAATTGAAATAGGTATTAAATATTTAATCAATCAACATGTTATATAATTACCATTACATTGTGGTTGTAGACCATAGATGTTTATTATAAGATGTTAATGGTGACCGAATAACATAAAATACCAAACTAAAGAAGCGTGCTTATCAATCTAAGTGTAATGCATTAAATATTCCTCTCTATCATGCAAAGGTAAACATATATCACTACTTTTGTTAACTAAACTATAACCATATTAGTGTCCTTTGCTAGCCAATTCTCACACAAATTGAACCAAACATATTTCTTTATTTTGAGAGGTTGAAGATGTATACTCTAATCATATGTAATTTTGTGGTAGTAAAATTGTAAATTATAAATATATATAATAATTTAAAACTATACAAATTTTTCTTTAAAATTATATTTACACAATTTAATTACCCTCAAATTCCTCTTTATTCTCATAAACCCTTTTGATGTAAATTTCCCAATTAGCTTTGGGTTGTAGAGGGTCTTCATGAACTCAACGAAAGTTATATAAAAATGTTTCTTTGTCTCTCAAGTGGGATTTACAACCACTCTAGATGACAATATGAATGAATCAATTTTTGTGTTTGATCAACTATTCTTTTTCTAATACAAGAAACTAAGAAATTAAATCTCTAAAAATGACACATAAAATAAATTGAAAATAACTTTTAAACTAATAAAATGCTATATTAACGTAAAAGAAATCATCCTAGCATAAATTAAATACATTTAAATACTTGATTTCCCAAAATATCCATTAATATCTCATTGCGATATTAGAATTGCACCCTCGGGATTTGAGCATGGAAGATCATTAAATTATTGACAAAATTGGATTGTTTCCAAGTGTTAGAATTGCAAATGAAACAATCCTCTAGAGAAGGTTGGTTCCTCACATATTCTAATGTCAAAAATACTACTAGACTAATCCTAATCTAACAAATCCAAGTAACCATGGAGAGAGGGAGAAAGGGAGAAGGAAAACATAAACAAAATAAGCCTAAGAAATGAGATGATAACACAAGGAAAGGGGTTGGTATCTCTATTTTTGAAGTTTTAGAGAAGGAAGGAGATAAATTGCAAGATAGAAGGGGCATATTCTTGTCATAATTCAACCTTGTAAGTAAATAAAATAACAAACCTATTTGTGTAGACAAAAAAATATAATATTTTGTAAAATACCATATATATACAATCAAAATTAAAGAGGAGGCAATAACATAGTAATAATAAAAGGGCCGATTTAGGCAACAATTTATATCATATTAATGTTTTTGCATGCATATATTGTCACAATGAATCTTGGAGGTAAAAATGCTTTATAAAAAAATTCCCATGTATACAAATCCTCGTTTTGTCACAATTTATCTAAGGGATCCTTTACAATGAAGAAACTTACAAAATTTATAGAATGGAGGAGAGGAGAGGGGATCAAAAGATGCTATAGAATAAAAGAGATAACCTTGTGATATTTGTTTGAAACTTCATCTAACATGTTATCTCATTCCTCATGATGGTTCATTATTTTGGAGTTCTCTTGGCCTGCAAGAAAACTCAAAATATCTTCAAATAAATGGAATCTTGTTGAGGGAGAATGTGAAAATGCAACACATGAGGATTAGGAGGGATGACGTTAACATCGACGAAAGTGCAAATCGGTAGTGTGACAAGATCTCATGAAGAGCGAGCATCAACCGAAAGTGCATGCAAGATTTGAAAAACAAGAAAAACCTTGTTAAGAAAAAAATCTCCACTAATCTCATAGATATGAAGGGGTGTACATATAGAGAGTGTTGAGTAACCTCAGTGCCTGAAATGATGACCTCTCAAGTGGAGAGGAGGAGTTACTTTACCGGAATGGGAAGTAAACCCCAATGACACATATGACACACCGACGTATAAGGGAGTCCCACGATGATCCTAAAGTTACACTTAGACCTATTACCATACCTAAATAAGATGACCTACCTAATGATGTGAAAAATGACTCACATTAACACCCCCCCTTCATCATAACTTAGGATGAGGTGACAAGTAAGAAAAGAGAAAGATGGGTCTCGAAAATTAAGTTTGATGAGGTACCCATGCACAACAAGGGTCCTAAGTAATGAAGGAAACCTAGTGGGAAAAACATCCACCACAAGATAAAAACATACTCTCTAATCTAGGAAAGATACTAGGATGGATCCTCACCACTAAGGAGCCTAATAAGGTACCTATGTACAAAAGGGAAATATCTCGA
This sequence comes from Taxus wallichiana var. yunnanensis, assembly GCA_018340775.1. Classification (NCBI taxonomy): domain Eukaryota; kingdom Viridiplantae; phylum Streptophyta; class Pinopsida; order Cupressales; family Taxaceae; genus Taxus; species Taxus wallichiana. The sequence goes on from CM031243.1 coordinate 13,298,239, forward strand.
AAGATGAAGAAGATAGAAAAGAGGGAGACAAGAGGAATGTAAACGATGCCATGGATGGATATGAACTCTTCAACACTAGAAAATATCCCAAAAGAGTGTCGATGACGTGGTCCTCTTCCTCTGGACTAAAGAAGAGCCACTACACCAAACTCTGTGCCTACCCTTGGGAAGGAAAGAAATAGAGTGTTAGAATTCTTCCCACTCCATGAAGGATAATGAAGGAATCGTTTTGAATAAATTTGAGTTTGGTCCCTGGAAGTGTGATATAGGTCTAGCAAAAGAGTGCCAAGGAACCAAAGATAATGCCACATGTGTAGAGCTGTTAGAGTGATGAATAAAAACACCCAAAGAAAGGATGTCCAAGTGATGTGAAGGCAACACAACAACCCCCACAAGAAAAAAAGGGAACCACAAGCAAGGGTAGATCAATGAAGATCTCTTAAAAAGTGGAAGTGATAAGAGTCCTAGAAGGTGAACTCCCAATAAAGGACATTAATAACTCCTCCGAAACACCTGTAGAGGGATGAGGAACTTGTAGTACATCACAAGTGGACTCTATGAAAAACCAAGGTTTGGAAGATACTCATCTCAATGAGGGGGCTCTACAAAGAGAAAAAAATGTCAAAAAGTATAATTCATCCATGCATGAAGGAAGAGGAGTGGAAGGGGCCTTACACACTGGAAGTGGAAAGGAGGTTGGTGAAATGACTATGTGAGGTAGATAATGAGATTTCTCAATGTCGATGATAAGTGGGATGTGTCAACACTTTATGGAATAAGGAGATAAGGAGGAGAGGAGTCCTTGGTGGTACTCTTGGCATCAAAACTGGGAGCACAATCCTTGTCATCAGAAGAAGAATCAAGCAAGTATGTGTCAGTGAAACTACCATCACACACAAAAAGAAGAGGAGAAACTAGATCAACAGTAAAAACAACAACAATATATGAAGGGTCTCCAAAAAGGGATTTAAAGATGCTTCAAATGTAGTGGGGAGGATCTGATTCTTCCATGTGAATATGGGAGAGGTATGGTGATAGAAAACATCAAGTGAAAAAAAATGTCAAGAAATTCTCAAGATGACTAGAATTAGTAGGTGTAGGAACTTTCCCAAGAAAGAAGTGTGTAAGACCTCAAAGATGAAGCAAAATTCCATAGAAGCATGCCATGATGTATAGTTATCTCTCCTAAGAAGAAGTGGTGGAGGATATAAGGTGATCCTATGATGCTCAAGTATGGAAAGAGCATCCTCCATGATGAAAATGCAAAAGAAATAAGTACAAGGTGGATAAGAAGAAGAGGGTGAAAGAATGAAAGACGCCAGACTTAGCCGTGAGTGTGTTTGTAAGAAACACAACACCTAAGAAGAATAGTGATAACCCTTGTATCGTGACACTATATAAGTAGTGCATGATTACAATAAAGTGTGTTCATGCGATAAGTTGCATGGGAGTGGAGGAAAAATTGAAGTCCTAGTAGGAAGAAAAGGAACAACAAAAAATCAAACACAAGGGTACACGATTAGTGTGAGATAAAAGGCATATCTCAAAGTAAAAAGGAGAATCTTGTTAGAAATATAGGCACTGAGAGGGGGGTGAATTAGTTCTTGATAAATTTTTGTGTAATTAGAATTTGTCAATCATCCATTTTTTTGAGAATATTTTAGTTGTGATAAGCATGCACATTCAACTAGAGAGAGAAAAGAAACCAAATATTCATGAACACATGTAGAGACCATATTTAATGTGGGAAACCTGTAAGGGACAAAACCCACTGAAACTAAGAACTAGGCTTAGGACATAAATGTCATGTAAATGTTACATGACTTCATGGTTGAGCTTCAACTCAATCTAGAGCTACAACTCCAAAATTTAGTCAAGCTTCTACTTGACCTTTAGAAAACTTCAACTTGAATGGAACCTTCAACTCCCAATAATTTAACCAACAATAACTGATCTTCTATAAGCTACCACTTACAAGGAGGATTCAACCCCTATATAATTAGCTGTAATTTAGACTTTTTTACAAAAATTCTGATCACTTTACTATGTTGTCTTCCACAATTGATTATGACCACTTCTTCAGCTGAGTTGTATTATCCTCTCCTTTATTAATTTTCCATGGCTTCAATATATTCACACTCTTCTTTTTTCAAAAACATGCCTCAACTCTGCACTCCTTTGAAAACATCTTTGCATTCGATAACAAGATTTACATGCTCAAAAATTGAGATTAAATAAAAAAGCAAGGTTCCTAAACATGACCTTTGATGTTTCATGTATAATGAATCTTTGTAAAACCATTCTTCCTCGTATAGAAGTTCAAAGAAACTTGGTGTTTACAAGTTGAAAGGTGGAACTTCTTTAGCTACTCAATGTGACTGAATTTTAAGCTTCTTCATGATATCCTTCACTTCAAATTCTATCACTGTCTATTCCTCACAATCTATCCTGACTGAGAAAAAATTATGTCATGAATTTATCCTTTGTTTTGAGATGAATCAACCTAATTTTATTATAACACTTTTCTGACCTCCTTATAGACATTATCTAATTTTTTTGGAATTTTAAATTTGTGCATTTGTGAGATACGATGATTTTTGTCATTCAAAACATTCTGACTTGTTTCAACCTTCTCTGTACTTTGGTCTCATTCATTCTACATGTGTCATCATCTGATTAAATGAGGATATTTCCAACATGTGTGTAGTTAGCTTGCATGCCACTTCCTCTATGTGTCGCCTTGTGATATGTTGCGGGGGTCAGTGATCGACTTGCATATTGCATGTTGATTTGTGCACTACATTTTCCTTTAAACTTCAGAGACTTGAAAACTATAAATTTTGACTCATTTTGGGGACTTCACATCTACTCGAGGGTGATCTCCCAAAAATATGGATAATCCTATCATGTTTCCACCTTCGGTCTCTAGATCATCACCAAGTGGCACCCTCTACTTGGTCCACCTATTTTTGCCTTCCATTGACATATCTTATATCTCTCCTTATTTGGACCTGAAAAATATCTTAAACACAACTAATTCTTCCATTCTAGAGGTTGAATTCCATCAGACCCTAACTACCTTTATCTTACCCGAACTACTAACACATAGTGCCTTCCTTCGCCATTGAAATTTCACCACATGTCCTATTGAATTTTTAACCTTTCCCAAACTGGAAAGCTATAACATTTGGGGGTAAGTGCTTCGCATTTTATTTTTTTGGTTTGGTAATTACCAAACCTATAATGCATACGTGTTTTAAATAGGCCAAAATGCATATGCATTTTAGAGAAGTAAAAATGCGTACACGTTTTGAATATTATGGACTATGCATGTGTATTTGGGTGTCTTATACTTACAAAAATAAATGTTCAAGTATAAGATTTCTTTTATTATTTCTTATACTTTAAATTTATTTTAGTAAATATAAGAAATTAGGGTCACTCTGCACTTGATGGAAGTGGTCATGTAGCTCCAACAGTTATAATCTAGAAGATACTTTTTCAAAATCTAATTTGGTCAGTACTTACTCATTTTTAGGATTTCAACAAAGGACCTAAAATTTTAGGGCATATATATTGTAGTCGGTCTTTGTTTTGGGAAAGCATATAGTCATTTTTAGGTTTTTTGACCTTTTAAATTAGATTTTGGCCCTACCACTACTTGAATTGGTACCAATTTTTAAATTTGGTCCATAATTCACTTTAGTGACCATGAATCAACTCTATGATGCTTTCCTATTTCTTACTAAAAAGAGATCCTCACTTTGTATATAGAGGATTGTTTCCTGAATGGGATTTCTGTCCTATTGCCAAAATGAGGTGATTGTAATGTGCCTCCTCCTTAAGGTGTGATAACACTACTAGGTGTTGAATGAGTTTTTATGAATAGTACCAAGTGAATTGCATCAAGTGAACTCAAATGATTGCTCATTCTTAGAAACATGGTGCTCCATATAAAGATCACCCCCTCACCTTTCCTAGCTCTAAAAACATCCTTTCATGGAATCAAATTCATGATTATCATACATGTTTTTGCTCATATGTCTCTTATGGAGACAAACATGCCTTAATACTTCACACATGATGGTCCTTGATACCTCGGTGACATGACTATCTCATTTTAGCTTGTTCTGAAGGGTGTTCAATTAGCTACAGAATGGCCAAAAATGCCTTTTTAGGCCTTTAGAGGAAGTAGTCTCTCATCAAAACTAAATGAGTCGATCGATCACCTTAGACACTATTCCCTACACACTGAAACACACTAAATGATCTTATTAGGACTTTCCTTTGGGTGAGGGTTTATGCTTTAGGTTTAGGGGTTTATATTTCAGGGTATAGGGTTTAAGGTTTAGGGTTTAGGACTCAAGGTTTAGATTTTAGGGTTTAAGGTTTAGTGTTTAAGGCTCATAGTTCAAATTTTAGAGGTTTAGAGTTTAGGGCTCAAGGTTAAGGGTTCAGGGTTTAGGTTTATGGTTTAGGGTTTATGGTTCGAGGGTTTAGATTTTAGGGTTTATGGGTCAGGGTTTAGGGGGTTTAGGGTTTAGGGATTTAGGGTTTAGGTTTAGGGTTTAGGGTTTATGGTTCAAGGTTTAGGGTTTAGGGTTTAGGGCTCAAGGTTTAGGGTTTAGGGTTTAGGGTTTAGGGTTTAGGGTTGAGGTTTAGGGTTTAAGAGGGTTAGGGTTTATGTTTGAGGTTTAGGGTTTAGGATTTTGGCTTAGGGCTCGGGGCTTAGGGCCTAGGGTTCAGGGCTTGGTTTAGGTTTAGGGCTCAAGGTTTAGGGTTTAGGTTTAGGGATCAAGGTTTAGGTTTAGGTTTTAGGGTTTATGGTTTAGGAATTTAGGCTTAGATTTTAGGGTTTATGGTTTAAGGTTTTGGTATAGAGTTTAGGGTTTAACACTTAGGGTTTAGGGTTTAGGACTCAAGGTTTAAGGTTTGGGTTTAGGGTTTAGGGTTTAGGAATTAGGGTTTATGGTTTAAAGGTTAGGGTTTAGGGTTTAGGGAAAAGGGTTTAGGTTTTAGGGTTTAAGCTCTTGGGGTTTAGGGTTTAGGGTTAGGGTTTAGGGCTCGGGGTTTAAGGCTCATGGATTAGGTTCACCCATTCACCACCAATGTAATGTTCTATGTCTTACCCATTCTTATAAGTATTGAGAGAGAGTATTCAACTAAAAAGGGATTATCTACTTTGTAGGTAGAACATTCAAGGGATTCATCACAATTTGATGCCTTTCATCTACTGATATTTTAAAGGAGGGAAATTATAGATATCCAAGAATAATTTGGTACAAATAAATGTTACCCAATACACAACTATCTTCTTCTTCCCATTACATGCAAACTATTTCACTAATTGTAATGTTCGAGTCTTACCCATTCTTATTAGTATTGATAGAGAGTATTCAACTGAAAAGGGTTCATCAACTTTGTAGAACAAAATTCAAAGAGATTCATCAAAATTTGATGTCTTTCATCTATTGATATTTTGAAGGAGGGAAATGCCCACCTCTCATAAACAAGGTAGTTGTAAAAGTAGACTTAATGATGGTTCTAGGCACAAGACTAGGAAATATGGTCCTAAGATATTCAAAAAGATGAACTCACTCATGAGACCTACTAGAAATATATGAGGTTTAGGGGTTTAGCATTTAGGGCTCATGGTTCATGGTTTAGGGTTTGGGACCTTTAGGATTTAACATTTAGGGCTTAAGGTTTATGGTTTATGGTTTAGGGCTCATGGCTTTAGGGTTTAGGTTTAGGGGTTAGGGTGCATGGTTTAGGGTTTACAACTTAGGGTTTGGGGTTTAGAGTTATGGGTTTAAGGTTTAGGGGTTAGAGCTCAGGGCTCTAGATTTAGGGTTTAGGGCTCAGGGCTCAGGGTTTAAGGTTTAGGGTTTAGGGCTCAAGGATTAGGGTGTAGGGTTCAAGGCTTAAGGTTTAGGGTTTATGGTTTAGGGATTAGGGATTAGGGTTTAGGGTTCATGGTTCATGGTTTATGGCTTAAGGTTGGGGTTGGAGTTACTAGTTTAAGGTTTAGGGGTTAGAGCTCGGGGCTCTAGATTTAGTGTTTAGGGTTTAGGGCTTAGGGATCAGGGTTTAGGGTTTAGGGTTTATGGTTTAGGGTTTAGGATTTAGGGTTTAGGGTTTAGGTTTATTATTTTGGTTTTAGGATTTAGGTTTTATAGTTTAGGGTTTAGGTCTCATGGTTGAGGGTTAAGGGTTTAGGTCACAAAGTTTAGGGTTTAGGGTTTAGTGTTTAGGATTTAGGGATTAGAGATAAGGCTTTAGGGTTTAGGATTCAATGTTTAGGGTTTAAAGTTTATGGGTTAGGGTTTAGGGTTTAGGATTTAGTTTTAGGGTTTAGGGTTTAGGGTTTAACATTTAAGGCTCATGGTTTAGGTTTTAGGGCTTAATGCTCAAGGTTTAGGATTTAGGGCTCATGGGTAAGGGTTCATGATTTAAGGATTAGGGTTTAGGGCTTAGGATTTAGGGTTTAAGGTTTATGGTTTAGGTTTTAGGGATCATGGTTTTTAGGGTTTAGGGTTTAGGTTTAGTTAGGATTTAGAGCTCATGGGTAAGGGATGAATATTTAAGGATTAGGGTTTAGGGCTTAGGATTTAGGGTTTAAGGTTTAGGTTTATGGGTTTAGGTTTTAGGGCTCATTTAGGGTTTATGGTTTAGGTTTAGGGTTTCGGGTTTAGGGTTTATGGTTTAGGTTTAGGGTTTTGATTTTAGAATTTAAATGCTAAAAGATTTAGGCTGAATAATGAAATCTAAAAATTACCTATGTACTTGACCAACTTATACTATAAAAACTATCTCCTAAAGCCGTGACTAATAGATATGTGAGACTAGTTCCATAAGGTGCAGAGTGACCCTAATTTATTATATTTACTAAAATAAATTTAAAGTATAAGAAATAATAGAATATAAAAATAATAAATAAAAAAAATTTCCAAAATCATATACAATGTTTATACTATTAAAAATAATTTTACAGATTTTTATGCACATATGCATTATAAAAGTGCATAAAATTTTGTTTTCACTTTCCCAAGCCATGCCTCAAGGCTTGGGATCCGGTTTGGATCCCCAAGCCTTAGGCATGGACTTGGAAAAACACAACAAACAACGTGTTTTGCGTAGGAAAATGTAAAAATGCCACTTCCTCCATGATAAATCAACATAAAACAATCAATTTGTTTAAAAAAATTATAATATGACGTAGAAGAAAGAGTTTCTTCTTTCTAAAAATATATTTTTTCAAAATTTCTAACTAATATAAGGTTTCCATATTATTTATTTTCTAACTATTCCTTTTTATAGCTATTTTTTGAAGTTTAAATATGTCTATCTTTCATCATGTATCTTTTTTTGGGAACATCAAAATTGAATTTTTTTATTCTAGCACAAACTAGGCCTAATTCTATACATATTAAAAAAATATAATTTTCTATATTTTTTGAGGTAGTTAAGTGTGTGGCACCACGGTTGGAGCTCCATTATTTTTCAAAACATAAAATTTCTGTACTAGAAAAATCATAAAAAAATAAATATTTGCTAAAAATATAAAAATAATTTCTAGCACAAAATAGATGCTCCTAGATCTTATCTTCTACTAAAGGGTTTTCAAAACTACTAAATGGTGCTCAAAAAAAAATGTGGGGGAAACATCATTAACACAAAAGCCACTATGTTATGATTTTTAAACAAAAATAAGACTACTTGTTGGTATTTTAGTTATTTGACCACTTAAACTTATCCATTTTCAATAAAATTTAGTAGTAAAGGAAATTAGACTCAAAATTATACGATTCATGTTTACACAACATCTTCCAATTTTGAGTGTAACTATTTCAAAAAATCATACAAGTTGAATTTTTTTTATTTTTAGAAAAATACATCCACTTAAGACCCCCTTTTCCCCTACCCAAACTAGTGGTGCACTTACCCTTTTTGGTTGATTTCGTGAAAATTTTGTTATGTATGTCGAGCGCATCTTCTTAAGAACTTAACAAAAAGCTAACGTATGTCCATTTGTTGTCTTTTAAAATTTTCACATGTCACATCCATCTCCATCTTTCAGCCATGGGTTGTGATCCTACTTTCTACTGGAAAAGCTGAAAAATCTAATTATTAATCGTTCATGTATTAACTCCATGTTCATCTCGACCTGCAAAACTTGATGGTAATGGCATAACTTCCCAGAGGGCTGGGAAAATTGTGCAAAGTGGGACTATTGGAAAGGTCTCATTTGAGTTAAAAAAACCATACCTCATCAAACTCTAAGAGATCTTTCACATGCTAAATAATAATTTGACAAACCTTTTGAAAAAGACTTGTAGATCATCGAACCAAGTGTACCAACCTTCTCAATACCTTCAGTGGATGTCAACCTAATTTTAGGTTTGAGATCGATTAGTAGAACTCAAACAAGTTTGGAACCATCCTAAATCTAAAAAACTAACATGAGACAACTGCCTCATCATTGTAGATACCTATCTTCATGACATTTCACTCCTCTACCATCTTCCATTGTTGGTTAATCATGAATCCCTCTACATCTCCTTGACCCATCTCATTTTCTTGTCATTACTAGGCATGTACTCACTTTGCATTTACACTAAATCCTTCATAGGATTATAAAACACCATCTCATATTGTGAAAGGAATCATACACCATATCTTGGAGGCTTATTTTCACTTTGAATATCGAGAATATGACTTAGAGAACACTAAAAACACTCCTCACAAATCTCTATGGATACTTTGGACACATTTTATATTCATACAAGGCTTTATAACCTCTTTATGAGCTCCAACTATCACTAAAAGGCACTACCAATGTACCTGCAGGTGCAATGGATCCTTATATTTACTTCACCATTCACACCTTTTCCATTCAATTGCCACTTGTCATTAATGAAAACACCAAATACTATGGTTTAACAATCTCTGCTTTGTCATTGATGGTAATATACTCAAAAACTTTGATGGAAAAACCTTCACCACCATCTTGAAAATATTCATACCTAGTTTGGTAGTACATCTCCTATTTTAAAAGCTATGAAAAAGGTTCAAACATTTTATAAAAACATGATTAACATGATGATGGGATAATAACTTTAGAACAAAAACTTATGTCAAGATTCTTCCCTGGAAAGATGGTTTTCGCTCTTTACTTGATAAAACACAATCAACTATAATCCTTTATTTATCAAACACTTGAATCAATAGCCCCTTAGATATTAAGTCCTATTTCTTTCTACAAATTCCTTTTATGATCTTTTGACTTGTGATTTGGGTTAGAGAACTAAATTCCCCTATCTAGACTTATTTTCATTCTAGAACAACATTGACATTTGAGATTGTCCCCCTATCATTCAGAGATATTTAGTGATTGCAAGGGGCATTATCTTAGGCCCCAATTTATTGATATCATGGAATCACATCACCCTCCATTTTCACAAGTGTGTGTTCTTGATCTCATGCGTGGTATGAATAGGTAACATGGGTACTATCTCCAAGTTATGGGACTTTGCACTTGAGATTGACCTCAAGAGAAAGTTGGTTCTTCTTCCTAATCCTAGTGCAAAGACTCTTCGAGAAGCTAAGCTAGCTACTAACTATCTCTATCCTACAATTTCCAAGGGATGTGGGAGAGAGAAATAACATGCAAATGAAAGAAAACTACCATCTTAGAGGTGATGTACCAAAAGAAGGGAATGAGAACAATTTCCAATGTGTGAAAAATGGAAGTAAAATAGATAGAGTGTTGATGATAATTATCCACAATCTACGATAACATCATTCACAACAGATTTCCATGCATAATCAATAATGAGTCCCTACAAGATTATAGAGTAGATTACAAACATTTGTAAAATGTTTAGTTCAGGCAAGAATAATGCAACAAACTCAAAAATGGAAGATACATCACACAAACTTGAATCTATTTTTCATTAATATGCACATTTCCAAACTATAACAAAGGAAAGGCCTGGATGCTATGCAAGGAGTTCTCTATAAAGGCCTGCAAACACATTGGCTTACTAAAAAAAAAATTACAGTTTCACTACTCAAACTAGATCATGTTACAATGAGCCCAAAAATTCAATTTATAGAATTTTGGAAGAGAGAGGTGATGTAATTCCCAAAATCTACTTTCCAACCACTTGAAAGATGTCATAATTATGCCCAAATGGTGATAGATAAATAGAAGAAGGCACCCCATATAGTCTCATTACGAGCTCAAGAGGAAAATTCCTCTACTTGCCTCAAAAATGCCTCTCCAACTAGTTTTCAATAATCAAATGAGATATAGGATCATTTTTTAAATTATAAAATCTTCATGATTTACTCACTCATAAATAAATAAAAAGAAGGAAAGAAAAACCAAGGATTCCAAAAGAGACCAAAAAGCCTGAAATATTTTCTAAAATTTCTCAAGTGTGTATGACTGTCATCACCAATCCGGCACTATGATAATTCTCCATCTGGGAAATCCTCATGCTATGATTATTTATTAATGCACAACTTTTAGTTTGGTGGATGTAATCTAGAAACACAACAACAAACATAACACAAGAATACCATAGACTATGATATGAAGGAATGATGAAAAATCTAAAAATATAAGTGTAAATTATAATATCAACATGAAATTGTTACAATCTCACCCATGAGGTATTTCAAGTGTTATTAACTTCACTTGCCTTCCAACAATAACTATGGGAGAAACTTCACAATGGCTTCTTTAACACACCTTCTTAATGATGGCTTCCTTTACACACTTACTCATACAATATTTCTCACTACTTCCTTCTATGCTAAATGAGGGGGTGGCCTCTTTATTTATAGGAATTCAAGCTTATCCACCCTATCTCTAAGATAGGATAGGAAATCTCTTCCGGCCAATCATATTCCATGCCTAAACTCTTGCCTTTACATGTAGGCTTATCTTCTAAGATAAGATAAACCTTATCATCTCACATGGGTTCCACCTTTTAGACTTTTCCACAAATAAAATACACAAAATATTTATGACATCACTCTTTGTCCTTATTACAAATATAATATTTCTAATTCCTAATCATGTAGACCCTACTTCTCTACTTACCCCAACTTTGACATTTTAACATTACCGGACCACTTACGACAAATATTTACTTTTTACCACAACATTCCTTTTGTACTTTGACTGTTACCGTACTCTACTTTATTGGTGGCACCATCTTGATAAAGTGCCGTTATCTTCTATCAGACACCACTACTAATCATACTTACCAACATCTATTCTAATACATACATAATAAAATAGAAATTATAGAGGAAAATTTTAATGTCGACATTTTCCCCTTCTAGCTTCTACTCCGTCCTCGGAGTAGACTATTTTGGTGCTTGGAAAATCTTTAACTTGTCATGGTTGACCCATTTTGTAATGGGAGTGCCATCTAATTCCTCCAGTTGATATGTACCATTTTCATGCACAACTGCTATTTTGTAGGGCCCCATCCATTTGGGAAGAAATTTTCTCTACCTTCTTTTTTTGTATCTGGAATCATATACTAGAACCAAGTCATTCACATGAAATGGAGACCAACGAGATCTTTTGATCAAAGTATTCCTTCTACTTCATTTTCTTCTTATAGCTTGTATCATTCGCTATTTCCCTCATTTCCTCTAGAAAATGAAGATGCACCAACCTTTCTTTTACTGAATCACTTTCATCCATCCTTTCCTTTTTCATAACTCTCACAGTGGGAATATCAAACTCAATAGGAAGAACTGGATCAATGCCATAAGCCAACTGAAATGGGGAGTATCATGTTGACTTTGATGTTGCCCTATATGCCCATAATGCTACATGAATCCTTTTATCCCACTTATGTACTGCAAGGTGCATCTTTTGCTAGAATTTGACACAACACAAAAATTTATTCATTCCACCTATCCATTTGTGCTTGGCTTGTATGTTGTTTCCTTCCTGTGCTTAATAGAAAACTTGTTGACTAGGGCTTCTACCACCTCATTAATGAAGTGGCTTCCTTGATCTGTTACAATTTCTAATGGACAACCAAATTTGGTGATAATGCGTTCATATATGAACCTTGCCACTTCATCCATGGAAGTTGTTTTTAATGGCCTAGCTTCAACCCACTTGGTTAAATAATCTGTGGCAACTACAATATACTTATTTTGGCATGGGGTAGTTGGAAGTGGACCTACAATATCTATTCCCCACTTTTCAAAGGGACCAAGTGGAAGAATAGGGCATAATGGAGCTGATGAAGTCTTACGGTTACCATGTGTTTGACAAATATCACATGTCTTACAATAATTATAACAATCTCTAAAAAGAGTGGCCAATGATAACCTACATCCAAGATCCTTCTTGCTATAAGTTGTCCAGAGAAGTGTCCTCCACATGTACCATTGTGGAATTCTTCTATCAGCTCCTTCCCTTGATCACGTCCAACTACCCTCTTATACTGTCCATCAGGTCCTATTCGAAATAATACTCCATGCAGAATAGAATATGGATGACTGGCTTGAGTAATCTTCCTCTTAGTCTTTGCATTAGCACCATCAGGAAACTTGAATTCATTTAGATAATTCCAAATATCTATGTATTCACTAGGGATTATGTCAAGGGATAACAATGCTACATCTAGGAAATCATCATCATCACAAGATGAACCTAAACCATCATAGGCTCGAGAGAGTGCATCTGCATTGACATGCTTCTTTCCCAACCTATCTATAATATCAAATTCAAATTCTTGTAGCAAAATTATCCATCTTTCTATCCTCCCGATGGGTTAGGATTATTTATAATATATTTTAGAGCCTGATGATCTGTTATAACTATAAATTTTTACCCTAGCAAGTAATTTCTAAACTTCTTTATAGCAAAAATGATAGCTAGAGCCTCTTTTTTCGATTACAAGTATAATTTACCTCAAACTTTGCTCATTTGTTTACTCCCAAAGTAAAGTGGATGATCATTCCCATTTTCATCCTTTTGGCTCACAAGTACTTCCTAGTGCTGCATCGAGGCATCGTATACACAATGAATGGTTTGCTCCAATTTGGATTCTTTAAAATAGGTGAAGACACCAAAGCTTCCTTTGTTGTTCAAAAGCTTTCATGCACCTTATTTCTGGTTCATAAGTAACATCCTTCTTCAAGAACTAGGTTAGTGGTATGTAATCTTTGAGAAATTCTTGATGAACCATCTATAGTAACCCACATGGCCTAAAAATGATCTCAACTTACTTCTATTCATAGGAAATGGTAACTCTTTGATTTTTGAAAACTTTATAGGATCGATTACAATACCATCTCTAGATACAACATGCCCTAACAAAACTCCTTTAGAACATCCAAAGACACACTTTGTAGGGTTTAGTGAGGCTTTTGCTTCATCTAACCTTTGAAATGTTGTCTCCATCTAGTGCAGGTGGTCCATCTTGCTCCCATAGATGCAAAAATCATCTAAAAATACTCTGATGAAGTTCCCAATGTAGGGTTCAAACACCCTATTCATCAAGCGTTGGAACATTTACCGAAGCATTACACAACCCAAAAGGCATAACTCTATAAGAAAACGTTCCCAAGGAGTGGTGAACATGGTCTTAGCTGATCTTTCTCTGCTATATGAACTTGGTTGTATCCGCTATATCCATTAGCAAAACTATAGCACTCTTGGCCAGCTACTTCATCCAAGATCTGATCTGAGAATGGAAGAGGGTAATGATCCTTCTTTGTTGCCTTGTTGAGCTTCCTATAATCAACACAAAATGCATAGTTTCCCATCCTTTTTTATTGAGATCACAATGGGAGAAACCCATTTTGAATTCTCATAGTAAATATGAATCCTGCATCAAGCAACTTATCTATTTCTTCTTTTATAGTCTTGGAAAAATTAGGATTCATTCTATATGGCATTTGCTTTATGGGCTTAGCACCATCTACTAGCTCAATAGAATGTTCTACCCAACTTACTTGATGGAGTTCCTTGTAATCAAAAGTGAATAGGTGTATGTACCTTCGAAAGAGTTGGAGGTAGGATTCCTTCTCACTCTCCATCACAGCATCACCAATCTTTATTTGTTGGAGATGATCAACAATTTCTTCTTCAAATAATCTTATGGGTTCATGAGTCGGTGTGACTGGAAGGATATCCATGACCGAAACATCAACCTCACTTTCTTCATCTTTTGTGTCCACTTCATTGGTACTAGAGTAATCAGAGGATGTCCAATCATCAGTTTCATCACTTGAATCCACTAGGTTCTACCTTATGATGCCGAGGGATCATGTTTATCTTCACCCTCTCTCTGCCACATCCAAGTGTCATGAATCCTTCATTCTAGTAGTTTCTTGCATGAACTCTCCTTAGCCATGGCCTTCCCAACAACATTGGGTACACAACAATACCATTTTTCATCACCTGAAAGTCTACCACACATACAACACCCATAATAAATATTGCCACATTTGAAACAACACCTTATGGTTTAGTTTTTCCCTTATTTAATGACCTTAACATAAGTGTTGAGGGGTGATCAATTTTTAAACCCAACATATTCATTACAGACTTAGTCATTACATTAACTGCAACACCTCCATCAACTAAGACATCATGAATTGAAATACCATTACATAATACCTCAGCTTGTGGAGCATAGGATCCGCCTCTGCCTCCAAAACAGGTACCTCAACCTCCTTACTTCATCGAGCATTGAGTCCACTTCGCAGCTCTCACCTCTTCTCAGAAGACATAGCTAGAAGTTGACCATATGTAATATTTGTAGGCCTTTTGGACAGATCTTCTAAGATGGAGTATGGTCCTTGTCCCTGTGAAATAGAAAATCCTGCACACCCAACTTTCTTCTCCTATGTTTCTTACTAGTTTCTCCTTTCATCTTCTTAGGATCATTTCCATCTTGGTTATCTTTTTCTTTCTTTCTTTTTGTTACAAACACATCTACTTCATTATTTATGCTCCTATCTACTACATCAAAAGAATTCATAGGTACTTTTCCTTTATCATTATCTCTTGT
Organism: Taxus wallichiana var. yunnanensis; assembly: GCA_018340775.1. Taxonomy (NCBI): domain Eukaryota; kingdom Viridiplantae; phylum Streptophyta; class Pinopsida; order Cupressales; family Taxaceae; genus Taxus; species Taxus wallichiana. The sequence continues at coordinate 13,313,301 of CM031243.1, forward strand.
ACCAGATGTAGAAGCTCTATCTGGGACAATTATACTTATAATGACCCTTTTATGACAACCATAACATACAACTTCAATTATATTTCTTTTTGGACCTCTATCTCCTCCCTGAGAACTAAATTCCTTTCCTTAAAGAAGATTAATAGTTAACTGACCCATCTTCTTGAGTAGATCTTCATACTCAGTAGATGTACTAGGAAAAGATTTGTGCTCACCGAGAGTGGTTGTGGATTCTGGACCAAAGGTGTTGGTGTAGGCTCTACCTTAGCAGCAATTTCTTTGGGCTCCTCTTCCATGCTTTCTTCTTGCCTTCTTGCAATCTCCTTTGCTTGTTTAATGGTAGTTGGGTGGTCATACTTCACTCATTGTCTAATCTCTGGCTTCATCCTAAGAATGAAGTGCTTACAGAGGAGATTATCCATGCCATTCATCAACCCATCCGCTAATCCTTCCTTCCGGATCTAGGCATTGAGCTTCCTCCTTAGCTCTAGAACATGAGCATGATAATCCCTTATCTTCTCCTTCTCTCCTTGGGATAGCTTTGTGATATCGATCATGAGATGTGCATATTTCTTGTTGTTCACCAAATTCTTCAAGAAAACTTTTAGTTAATAAATCCCATGAGTTTTTCACATTATCACCTAGTGTTTCAAACCACCTAAGGGTTGAACCATCCAAAAAGGTAGGAAAAAATTCAGTCCATTGTTCCCTTCTTATGAGGCCATTACAAATGCAAGATCATTTAAACTCTTGAATGAAAGAGGAAGCATCTTCATTAGATTGGGCTGAAAAAATAAGAATCTTCCCCATTTTCAAAAGTAACCATAGTGAAATACCAACCCACAAGTACAATCAACAAGACTTATGTGCATAAATAATTGGAATCACTATAATAGAAAGTGACTTTACACCTTTCTATAGTAAAATAGGAATGACCATGGTAAAACTTGACTTACTATGGTAAAAACTGACTTTACTATGGTAAACACTATTCACGGTAAAAAGTGAAGTTACTGTGGTAAATACTATTCATGGTAAAAAGTAAAGTTACTGTGGTAAATACTATTCATGGTAAAAGTGACTTTACCATGGTAACTACTATGTACATAGTAAAGCAAGGTTACCCTCCAAATGATTTCTGACTAAGTGGGAATATCTCTCCAGAAAATCCACCAACGAGGAATGGTCCGCAACGGAACCAAAATGTCATCACCAATCCGCACTATGATAATTCTCCACCGGGAACTCCTCATGCTATGATTATTTACTAATGCACAACCTTTAGTTTGGTGGATGTAATCTGGAAACACAACAACAAACATAACACAAGAATACCATAGACTATGATACGAAGGAATGATGACAAATCTGAAATATAAGTGTAAATTATAATATCAACATGAAATTGTTATAATCTCACCCATGAGGTACTTCAAGTGTTACTAACTTCACTTGCCTTCCAACAATAACTATGGGAGAAACTTCAAATTACATAATGGCTTCCTTTTACACACTTACTATACAATATTTCTCACTACTTCCTTCTATGCTAAATGAGGGGGTGGCCTCTTTATTTATAGGAATTTAGGCTTATCCACCCTATCTCTAAGATAGGATAGGAAATCTCTTCCGACCAATCATATTCCATGCCTAAACTCTTGCCTTTACATGTAGGCTTATCTTCTAAGATAAGATAAACCTTATCATCTCATATGGGTTCCACCTTTTTAGACTTTCCACAAATAAAATACACAAAATATTTATGACATCACTCTTTTCCTTATTACAAATATAATATTTCTAATTCCTAATCATGTAGACCCTACTTCTCTACTTACCCCAACTTTGACATTTTAACATTACCGGACCACTTATGACAAATATTTACTTTTTACCACAACATTCCTTTTGTACTTTGAATGTTACCCTTCTCTACTTTATTGGCGACACCATATCGATGGTGTCGTTATCTTCTATCAGATGCCACTACTAATCATACTTACCAACATCCTATTCCTAATACATACATAAAAAAAAATAGAAATTCGAGTGTGAGTAGCGATTTTGGGTTTGCCAAGCATTTCTTGCACTTTACGGACCGAGCATTTAATTTTCTAGGGTTGGAGATGGTTCTTTTATTTTCACCCACCTACCCTTACTAAAAATAATAAATCTAGTTTATGTGGTGTAGAGCATGTCGAGATCTTTCCAAAAAGTTCAATTTTGTTAAAATTGGAGCTCTTGGTAAAACATTATGCTTGTTTGAACTTCAGGGATTAGATGTTCTACGTGGGATCTCACAATCCGCATCACACCACCTTCCTTTGTATTATGAGTATTGCGGGTTTTAGGGAACTCGTGGCATTGGGGTACAAGGGCCACTTGGGCTAGTAACTCCGCCTTACATGCATCTAGATTATCTGTGCACGTTTCAGCTTTTATGGGCTTCACACACACTTGGGCCACTTGAACCGCCTGACCTTGCCATCGCCACACCATATAGACTTGCTACCATTTTGGCCTTCCCACGTACTTGCATCTCAAATCACTTTAGGATATTTGGGTCATCCAACTCTTCTTTATCCACAATATACTGGACCTATTGTAATGCCTTTACAAATTGGGTAAGTCGGGATTTTGTGGAACTCACGGCTCGATGGAACTTGGACCACACAGGATGTGAACTTATAGCTTATCCACATCGCACTCTTTCTCCCCGATGTGTAGAAAATTTTCCTTTGTAGGGAACCCACATCCCTATGGTACTTGGACTGCCCTGAGCCATGAAATTATGCCCAATCCATATTTCAAAGAGCTCGCTTCAATTCCTTTCAGATTGGATAAATTGACATTTTGGGAACTTACGGTCCCGGTGGAACTTGACCGCCTTGCTACCAAGACCTTATTTTTCCACAACACACTATTTCCTTAGCATTTTGGACCCAATTCAAAGATGATGAACCCTATTTTAATCTGAAGTCATACCATTCATAGACCGTAGAACCGTAATGCATTAAAAAAGCCTTTTCTCCATTTCTCCAAATTTTTCACAAATTTCGCTAACTCCTCGATTTTTATTGAAAATGGGAGTTATATAAAATCAAAGGTGCCCCAAATTTCTTGTTTTCACCATTCTTCCTCTCCAAGTCCAAAATAATTATGTAAGTTATCAAAATCACCTTGGGGTAAATTTTAGATAACATTTATACCTTAGCTATTCAAAAGTTTACATTGGTAGAGGTCTAATCATTATATCGTTGACTTGTTCCTTTGTAGACACATGTTAAAGCCTTATTATTTTCTCATTGAATTGTTCCCTCAAAAAGTGATATTTTATTGGTATGTGTTTTGTCTTAGAATGCAACACTAGATTCTTTGAAACACTTATAGCACTTGTGTTATCACAATATAGAGGAATATGACCTTCACTCTCAATTTTGTAGTTTGCTTCATCCACATCACTTGTGTACAACAAATGGTTGCTGCAACATACTCAACCTCACAAGTAGAAAGAGCTACAAGAGATTTATTTTTACTCAACCATGAAACAAGGCACTTACCGATAATGAAGGATTTAACCATTGTACCTTTCCTATCATCAATGCCACCTTACCAATCATGACTGTGAATTATTTGATTTGAAATTCATTGAATTTTGGATACCAAAGACCATAGTATAATGTCCCCATGAGATATTGGAAGATTATTTTGACTTCTTGGAGATGCACTTCCCTTGGTTCTTCTTGAAATCTCCTAACCAAACCAACTACTTGCATGATATCAGGTCTAGATGTTGTTGAATACAAAAGGTTTCCTATCATAGATCTATATAGGGTCTAATTTACCTTTGGTGAGATATCTTCCTTGTTGAGTTTACATCCTACACTCATGGGAGTTCTTACTGGCTTACAATCTTGCATATGAAATCTTTTGAGAATTTATTTGATGTAATTTACTTGTGAGATAAATATTCCTTCTTTTCCTTGAAGAATTTGCATCCCTAAGAAGAATGAGAGTTCACCTAACATTGAAATTTCAAACTCCTTTTCATTACCTCTGAAAAACATGTGACATGCTCTCATTATTGCTCCCAAATATGATGTAATCTACATAGACAACAACAATCAATAGGTGTTATTATTCTTCTTTTATGTACAATTTGCTATCAGCTACACCTTTTTTGAATCCTTGTTGAATCGGATACTTGTTTAACCTACTATACTAGGCCTCAAGTCCTTGTTTAAGCCCATAAAGTGACTTTTTCAGCTTGCACACATAATCCATGTACTTAGTAAGAGAAAAACCATCTGGTTGTTCAATGTAAACCTCCTCATTTAAGTTCCCATTGTGAAATGTTGATTTCACATCCATTTGATAGACTTTGAAGCCTTTGTGTGATGTATATGCTAAGAAAATCCTAATGGCTTCCATCCTAGCCATATGAGAAAATGTTTCATCAAAATCTACTCCTTCCACATGTGCATATCCTTTACAAACCAACCTTGTATTATTTCTAGTAACTTCACCTTTTTCATTCAATTTGTTTCTAATCACCCACTTGGTTCCAATGATGGTTTTTTCCTTTGGCATAGCGAAAGGATCCCATGTTTTAGTATTTTAAATTTGGCCCATCTCTTCATTCATTGCATTCACCCAATTTTGATCCTTAGTAGCCTCCATGACATTATTTTGTTCTATTTTGGATAAGAGAGTAAGATTTTCTTGATTTTAATTAATTTTCATCTATCTTCTTGTTTGGATTCTGCTTCTTTGTTTCCTATGATTTGAGTTAGAGGATAGTCTCTTTTAACCTTCCTTGAAGGTACCTTAGTATCAGTCTCTTCTTCTTTATTTTTTTCTTCATGTTCAGCCTTTTCTAAAATTTCTTCATCATCCTAATTTGCAAAAGTTTGTGGAGTCTCTTTGGGCTGAGTTATGAAATTACTTAGATAATATTCATCAATTGTGACATTAATATGTTAGGAAATATAGTGTTTACATTATATTGGCTCATAATATAAATTTTATAATATAATAGTTGGTATATTGGGTTGTTTACATGAGGTTGTAACAACTCACGTAAATAGGTGTATTGGTTGAATAAGTTTCCTAGTTTATAGGAAACTCTCTCCTATTTATTTGAGAGTCCTGTATGTATGAATTATCTGAATATATTTAATAGTGAAGATTATATTTTTGTGTTTAATCGGTGTATTGTTTTCATTTGGTATCAGAGCAGTTTGATTCTCTGTATGTGATGGGAATATAGAATGGGTAAGGGCACTTTGCCATAACCTCGTACTTGATGCCCCGACTGCATGAGTTATATATGCATTAGAAGAATTTTGTAGATAGTCTTTGGTATTTTTTATATATTTCAAATCCCTAGATCAATGACCCTGCAAAAGTATTCTACTTGTTCATTGATCGATCCATATGGGAGAATAGTCGAAGATGATTTTTGTGGTTGCATTTTATCAAGGGATTCACGCAAAGTCGATGAATATAACTTGGTGTGAGACATTGTAAACACAATTGTTCATCGGAATTGCAGCTATCTATCATATTGTTCAGTGACTAGACATGTCTAGAAAGAGTGTAGCAGAGTAATTGGGCCATGTTTTCACTTTCCTCAGTGAATGTGCCGTAGAAAGTCCATTTTTGGCACTCACGTACTATATGATTTTGTTATCTACCTGTACAGTTATCTATCTATACTCTGCGCATCAATATCTAACATCTACAGTCACGTGGAGGAATTATCTTCATTAGAAAGATGGTAAATTCTTCATAATACAGATCTATACACGTTCAAACGGATTATATTCTCCATATCTGTGTTGGTTGCATCGTCCAGATTTGATAAATGGATCCGATCTTTCAGCATCAACATAATATATAGCACTGAAGTCGATCTTTTGTGGATTTGACGCCATTCTACCTGGAGCGAATCTTTGAGGAGATACATGAGAAGATATTAATGCAGCTCTGTTCGTTTTACTTCCATATACTTTATCAGCGCTGTTCCATATTACGGTATTCAAAAACTCTACATCAAAATTAAAATAGGGTGAATAGTGTAATAATTCATTTTGTTGTCTTATAGATCTATAGAGTCAAGTATATCATGAGAATTAGTATTATGGCAGTATTGTTATAAGTGTCGCGTCATCATTGTCCGTCAATGTCATTAAAAGTGTCATTGTAATATCAATTGAATTTAGTGTTGTTGTCAAATACGTGATTTTAAGGTATTTGTTTATTGTCATTTTCAGTCAAAATCATTGTATTGTTATAATACTAGTCTTGTCATCATTAGTCTCAATAGTCATTTTTTATAAAAATCACAATTTGTTTATCTATTAAAATCCAATCTTTAATTGGATTAGTCATATTGTCAAAATAGGTGATTTTAGGACTGTCATCATTGTAAAATCAAGTGTCAAGAGAGAAAAAATGTAAAAAAAATAAAAAATAAAAAATTACCTCACTTTTTAATAATTGGACGCATTTTCACAGACGCGATGTCCATCCTATGAGGATAAATTGTAAAATGAGCTTCATTGACAAATCCACTAAGTAAGTAGCATCTTCTTGGAGGATGGAGGATGGAGGCATTGGGAGGTGGAGGTCGAAAACGACCTCTCGTCAGTCACCAACGACGGGGCCGCACAGAATGATTTGGTGGCACAGGTGTGCAGTGTGAGTACTTGTTTTTGAGTTTTGCAGTGTTCCAGTTTCAGCTTGGTGTGATTCTTTTTCAGAGTTCCTATTTTGTTTGGTATTTGATGGATGTTGGAAAGAGATTTGTGTTGGAGCACAGATGACTGTCAGTGATCCTCTGACTGACTTGGTCCTCTGACTACCGTACTTCATTGGAAGATGGTCAGCTAGGAGAATACGTTCACTAGCATTAGTGACCATGTGCAGCAAGACCTAACTAGCAAGATCCATTCAGGAGTATGTTCTTCGATGCAGTTTGCTTCTCAGTATCTATATGAGTGGAATTTCACATTGTGGGGGGGAATACATACCAATGTTCCATTCCCATTCTGCACCCAAAACGACTTAGTCAAGGAAAGCTTCCAGTGGCAGTGGCAGTTTTCTATGTTGTTTGAGATCGAGTGGCAATGATCAAAGACAGAGACTACAATTAAGAACATTACGATTCTTATAGGAAGTAATGTGAAATTTTTTCAGTATATCTTCTATTGTGCAGTTTTGTGATATGCATGTTGTGTTTCCTACATAATTCCCTGATGTATAAGCATAGTGGTGAATAGTAGCACCAGAGTAAGTCAGTTCATGGATCTTGAAAGGGTTTGTGGGAGGATCCAGAAAACCACACGAGGTGGACAGTTGATGAGGTTCCTGTCATGTCAAGGTTTTTGGTAAGCCTGTTTAAAACCATGGAAGGAGAGAGCCTTTCTTTTGGATCAAGGTCATGAGTCATGATTTGGACATGCCACAGGGGTGAGCATACTACAGAGGAGTGTGTGGATGTTTTTCTACCATGTAAACACTAAGGGGGGGAATGTTAGGAAATATAGTGTTTACATTATATTGGCTCATACTATAACTCTTATAATATAATAGTTGATATATTGGGTTGTTTACATGAGGTTCATGTAACAACTCACGTAAATAGGTGTATTGGTTGAGTAAGTTTCCTAGTTTATAGGAAACTCTCTCCCTATTTATTTGAGAGTCCTATATGTATGAATTATCCTGAATATATTCAATAGTGAAGATTATATTTTTGTGTTTAATCTGTGTATTGTTTTCAAGTACTCTAAACTATATTTTTGGCTCTTATTGTAGCATCTATATGCTAAACTAACAGCTGAGTAGCCTAAAAAGATACCTTCATCACACCTTGAATCAAATTTACCCAAATTGTCATCATCTCTCTTGATGTAGCACTTGCTTCCAAAGACTCTAAGATGCTTCAAACTTGTAGGCCTACCTTTCCAAATCTCATATGATATCTTCTTATTATTAACTCTAATTTTAGTTCTGTTTAAAATATATACTGTTGTACCAACTACTTCTCTCTAGTATCCATCAGCAATTTTGATTCATTAAACATAGTTCTAGCCATTTCTTGTATAATTTTGTTCTTTCTTTCTACTACCCCATTTTGTTGATGTGTCCAGGAAAACTAAAATTTTTCTTCTTATTCCACGAGTTTCAAAAAATTCATCAAATTCATTTTACCAAAAATCTCCTCCTTTTCAGATCTTAAACTCTTTATTTTGACATTCTTTTCATTTTCCACTAGTGTTTTGAATGATTTAAATATTTCTAATACCTCTAAATTTTCTTTGAGAAAGGAAACCCATGTCATCCTTATGAAATCATTAATCAATAACATGAAATAACTATCTCCTTGTATGCTTTCAGTTCTTGTTGGTCATATAAGATCAGTGTGTATCAACTCTAGAGGATGTGTAGTGGAGTATTCTTTTGTTTTGAAACTTCTCTTAGTTTGTTCCCATGAAGACATGCTTTACAAAGCTTATCATCTGGTTTTTTGATCTTAGGAATATTCCTTACACATCCCATGGAGCTAATTTTGACAAGGTTATAAAAATTGAGGTGTCCTAGTCTTCTGTGCCAAAGCCAACTTTCATCCACCTTACTAGTGAAGCATTTTTCTTTGTTTACCTCCTTTAAAACATACATATTATTTTTGGTCCTCTTTTCCTTTCCAACAACCTTACCTGATTTTTATTTCTTTATGTCACATCCCTTGTCATGAAACAATAATGTATATCCTGTTTACACATTTGACTAACATTCAAGAGATTGTGCTTCAATCCATCAACATATAACACATTTTCAGTGATGGATTTTCCATTGTCAAGAATTTTTTAACCTTTCCACACAATATTTGTTGAGGTATTGTTACCAAACTTGACCATACCTTAATCATTTTATTCAAGAGAAATAAACTTACTCTTGTATCCTCGTGATGTGGCTTGAGCACCCACTATCAATATACCATTTCATGTCTTCACTTTGAGAATAGAAGGAATAACATGGAGATTTTCCCAAGTGTGGGACCTTGTGAAATCGGAAAAGCTCTCCGGATGAAGGCGGTTCCTATTCCTCTATTCATATGCACACATAAAAATGTAGAGGGTTTACTCAAAACCTAATCTAACTTGCAAGGAGATAGGGTAAGAAGATGCATAAAAATAAACCTAAACTAACAAAGGTGATGCATCGAGGAATGAAGAAAACACTGTCTTGCCAATAAACACAAACCATTAAAATGCAATGCAAGATCATGCCTGAGATAACCAAATTTGCAGTGAAAGATTAGGAGGATGTAAATGAACATAGAGAGGGTTGAGAATCATCCACAGACATGCATTATTTGCTCCAAAGATTGATACAATACACTACAAAATGCCAAGAGGCAAAGTTGCATTACAGTTTTAGATGGGAGGTTTGAACTCCACAAATTCACTGCGAAGAGAGAAGAAGGGAGGGCAAAACAAGAATGTCAACCTTTAGAAAGAAGCCCCTCCTTACAATTTATAGGAAGAATGAGAGAGGGAAGAGAGAGGAATTCCAAATCTACCCCAACCACCTCTAGGTTGTATTTAATTCATCTCATTATGGCGGTAGGTGAGAACCCTAGCAAACCCAAAAAATGGCAAATTGTATTTTGCATTTTTGAAGAACTTGTTCTCACCCAATTAAAGATATCTAGTCGTATAGTTGGATAGAGGACCTTGTAAGATTTCAAAAAGTCCAACCTTGCGTGAATCCGAGCTCCTGTGAAAAGTTATGGCCATTTGAATATCTGCGGGGGGTTTGCTTTCTATCGGGTTCGGGGTGTCAACGCTCAAAATGTTGTGCCTCCTGAAGATGCGCCTCGGTGCATCCATCCTCATGTAAACATACTCTTAAGTGTGCCATCCAGGTTGAAAAATGTGGTGTGACATCTTTATTTGTGCCTCACTTCTGCTGTGGTAGCTGAATTTTGGGCATCCATGTCATGTGACATTTTGATTTGCACCTAACACTGCACTGCTTGGGCATCCATTTTCATGTCGACACTTTTTTTTTACTGCGACCTATGCCTTAGGCGTGAATTTTTGCATGTCGACATTTTTTTCTTACATGTGCCATAGGCGTGCATCCATTCGACATTTTCATGTTGACATTTTTTCTTGTGCCTTGGTGCCTTCAATGTCGACCTTTTGGTGTGCCCTTTTTTTTGCATCCATTTTCATGTCGACACATCTTTCTTTTGCCTTCAACTTTGCTTGAAGCATTTTTCCATGGCGTAAATAAATGTTGGTTTTGAGTTTCGGGTTTTGATTTCCATATTTCTGTTTGTCTATATTTACCTGGGGGGGGAGATATATACAACAAATTTTGGTGACTCAAGCGGGATCACCACTGCTAGGTAGAAGATCGGTGGCCTTTTAGCAATCCATTGGGCATGGAGTCATAAGCAATAACTTGAAACCAACTTGATATCGATCCCGATCATGATACGTGCAACTCCTTCTCGAGAGCATCTTTGAACTTGTAGAAATTCAACTTGAGAGAGCAAAAAACCTGTCTTTGAAGCACTTAGGAAATTGAAACCTAACTACAACAAGACAATGTGCATCCGCACTTAGAGGAATTGAAATCTAGGCTAATATTTACAAGGGTAAACCTTTTCCTTTTAGTAGCAATGTTTAAGATAGATTCCGTTAACCGGAATCGGGAGTTCTTCTCCATCCAATGTAGACAATTGGAAGGCATTACTACTTTTACATCCCGTGACCATGTAGGGGCCACTCCAAATGGCATCAAACTTGGAATGCCTTCTGGTTTTCCCGATCTGCATCCCATTTTAGAACTAGGTCCCCTTCCTGGAAGGTCTTTGCTCTTGCTTTCTTATCAAACCATCTTTTTACTAAGGCTTGATCCTTCTCAATCATTTGAACTGCATGTTCTCTGATTTCTTCAATTCCATCAACTCTGCATACCTGGCCTCCATTGGTTTGAACTCAGACAACTCCAACTGCTTCATGAGCTCCAATGCTGGCAATTCTAATGATATAGGCAATATTGCCTCTTTCCCATAGACCAACTTGTAGGGAGAATTACCTGTAGACCTCTTTGGTGTTATCTTGTCAGCCCATAATGCTGATTTTAGCTTGGTATGCCATGTCCTTTGGTTTTCATCTAGAGTCCTTTTGATGATTCTTAGCAAATTCTTGTTCGTGGACTCTGCTGTCCATTACCCTGCGGGTAATAATTTGAAGAGGTGCTCAAATAGATTCCATTCTTGACAGCCCATTCTGTAATCTTGGAACCTATGAATGCCAATGCATTATTACGATATGATAGTGGCGGCACACCGAACACAGTCACTATTCCTTCATAAAAGTCTAGTATGTTAGACTCATTTGCTTCTTTGAGCGCTCTTTGCTTGGTCCACTTGGTGAAATAGTCCATTGCCTTTGTGAGAATCCACTTGTGGCCTTGGCTTGAGTTTGGATTGATGACCCGAGATGAAGTCAATCCCCATTGCATAAATGGTTGGTCACCAAAATTGGGTGCAATGGAAGCAGCTGCTAGTCTTTCTTTTCCTATGAAGAGTGCACATTTCTTGCACTTTCTTATCCATGTATAGCAATCATTGAACACTGTGGGCCAATAATACCCTGCCTTCATTATCTTGAGAGCTATTACTCATGGGGTGAAATGTCCTCCAGAATCTCCATCATGAAAATCTCGTAACACCCTCTCAATTTGACCTGTCCCAATGCACCTCAATAGAACTCCATTGATGTCTTTCTTAAACAAAACACCATCAACAAGCACATATGGAATGGCTTGTAATCTAAAGTATCTCCTCTTTGCTTTGCTCATTTCTGGAGGGCATAGGCCTACTGTAGGAAGTGTATCATATTACGAGTCCAACAAGGAGTGGGCACATCATCATTTTCTGTTCTTGACCATCTGTAGTACGAGGCAGTCTCTTTTTCATCACCTTGCTTCAACTTGCCGACTCAAAGCTAGTTGTTCACATAGTCCTTTTCCACGTACTAGTTTGTGACCTTGATCTCGATGTCATATTCCATGACACGGGTATCCATCTGCACGTTTCTCATTCGAGATCCTTGTTTAGAAGGAAGTCCTTGACTCCGCATGAGAGACCAATAATTGGATCTTGTTGTTTGAGACTAGGTGCTTGAATTTCTTTAAGCTCTTGATCACTGCAAGGACATGCTTTTTGATGAAAGAGTACCTAGTTTCGTATTCCTCAAGCCTTGGTGAAGAAAGCAAGCTGGTTGTTCTAATCCCTCTTTGTTTTGTTGTACCAGTTTAGAAATTGTGTCTCCACCACCGAAGGCATATAGCATGAAGTCCTTGGAGAAGTCTGGATTGTGACAGAGTCGGAGCTTGAGATATAGCCTCTTTTATTGCCTCAAAACTTGCCTTGCCTTCAGATGTCCACTTAAATGCCATGCTCTTCTTTAACATCAGCGTTATTGGCTTTATGAGAGCTAAAAGTTTGGAACAAACTGCGGACAAAATTGATCCTTCTAAGAAGCTTTGAAGAGCCTTCTTGTGACTTGGCAAATAAGCAATGCTTGAATTGCTTGACTCTTTACGGGTCAATCGTTAACCCCTCCTTTGAAACAATATGGCCTAGAAGTTTTCCTTCGTGAGCCAAGAATATGCATTTTTTGGGATTCAATGATACCCCAAATCTTCTACACCTCTGAAATACCTGCCTCAAATGAAAGAGGTGATCCGCTGCATTTTTGAGAATACAGTGATGTCGTCAAGATATATCAGAACTATTTTATTGATCAATCCCTTGAATGCCATATCCATTGCCCTTTGGAAAGTGGCTCCAACATTTGATAGCCCAAATGGCATCTTCTTGTAGGCATAGGTGCCCCATTTGGTGGTGAAATCCATCTTGAACTGGTCATCTTCTTTCACCATTATCTGATTATACCCTGAGTAGCCATCTAGGAGAGAGAATCTCTCTGAACCGGATACCACTTGCAATATTTGTTCCATTGAAGGAAGTGGGTAATGGTCTTTGAGAGATGCCCTGTTGAGGTCTCGGAAGTCCACACACAACCTGATTTCTCCGCTCTTCTTCTGACCTGGAACCAAGTTTGCAACCCAACTTGAGTGCTTGATCGGGAATATAATGCTTGCCTCTATTAGCTTGTTTAGCTCTTTCTTCATTAGAGGCTCGATGTGAGGGTTGATTGGTCTGTTTCTGCCTGATGGGCTTAGCATCTGGATCAATTCTATGGTATGTTGTGCCAACTTTGGATTGAATCCTCTCAAGTCTTCATAGCTCCAAGCGAAGACATCTGGAAATTCTTGGCAAAGTTGTATGAAATCTGATTTCTCCTGCTCAGTGGCCACTTTACCAATTTGAAGTGTTTTGCCTTCCCCAACAGAATTGGCTCTGAATCTTCTCTCTTGACCTGTATGTTAGCCTTTTCCTTACGGAACTAGTCGTTAGGGTTGAAGATAGACTCCAATGTTACTAAACCCTTAGGAAGCTTGTTTGTCTGCAGCTGCACTACTTGATCCCCATACTGCTGCTCTAGTCTATCTGATTCCTAGCTGAGAATTCAGCCTCTTCTTGTAAAAAATTGATGATCTTGTTGATCATTCTCAAACACCTGCCAGCTTGTGTTATTATCTGGCCTACTTTGGCCTCACAATCACATGCATATGTGGTTGTGTTTTTCCCTTTTGATGTTGTCAACCACATCAAACGTTGCTCCAACTGTTGTGAGCCTATCTGCGGCTTCATTTTTCTTCCTAGGTATGGACACGATGTTGAAAGCTTTGAAATCCTCAATGAGGTCCCATACCCTATTCTTGTAGTTCTTCAGTAGGTCATTCTTTGTAGCATGTTGTCCCCTGACTTGGTTGATGATTAGCTCGCTATCTCCAAACACCTGCAAGTTCTTTATGCCCTTTTTCCTGGCCCAATGAAGTCCATGAATCAAGGCCTCATATTCAGCTGTGTTGTTTGAACAGGAAAAATGGAAATGGAAAGCTGAATAATATTTGATGCCTTGAGGTGAAACAAGCATAACTCCTCCTCCTGCACCTTGCCTACTCCTTGATCCATCGAAAAATAACTGCCATACCTCATTGTCATCCTTATGGTCTGGTTTGGTGATGCTAGGAATAGGCTGGTTTTCTTCATGTATGTAATAGACTCCTAGCTCAGATTCTTCTACTTCTTGGTAGGGATCAAAAGCATGTACCTTGCTTGCCCATTCATCAAGAGTCAAATCTGGGATGCTTCCAACTTTGGTGTCAGCTTCATTTGTGCTTGGATAATCTTCTTGATCAAATTTTGAACAGTTGGCATTGATTTGGCTTGGAGTATGAGGCTCAATATGAAAGTTTGCAATTGGTTGGATCTGATTGTGACCTTAGTACCATATCTTGTTCTGAACAACATGTGTGACCAGTCAAGCGAGATAAGTAGCCTCAATTCTAGCTGTGAAATCCCTTGATAAGCATAGGGAAAAGAGTGGTGGCAAATCTATCACTGACACATCTTGCAAAATGGTAATGTTGGGGCATGCATGCAAGGTAAGATTCAAACCTTTAATCACTCCCACCATTTCTACTATTGTCCCATCCAATTGCACTACCCCCTTTGATATGACTTCATATTGGAGACCCAGCTGATCAGCTATTTGCTTGGGCATGATAGAACTACTTGCCCCAGAATCAATCATGCAATTGTGTACTAGTTTATCCCCAATGATTAATGAAACATAGAATGGAGGGGGCTTCAAAACTTTACCTTGTTGTCCTCCATGATTCCCTTCAGGCTGAGCAGCATTTGTGAGGACATTCTCTTGCATATGGACCTGTTGGTTGAAGTTGACCAATTCTTCATGGCAGCTTGTAGAAGATCTCTTTGGCCTAGGATGGATAAAGATTCCCACATTGATATATTCACATTTGTCTTCTTCATTTGATCAATGATGCTAAATGGGGATGAAACATCTCTTTGTTGTCCTTTAGCCTGCACATTCCTTTCTTGCATGGGCAGCAACAGCTGGCATTTGAGTTGGCTTAGAAGGTGGTTTGGGCTGTCCTTGCGTGTTTGGAGCTGTATTTTGCTTACCAACACCTTGTGGAGTGATGGAAGGTTGTAGATCACTTGGAGCCAATGACTGCCCTTCACCAATATTCCTCTTCTTTGATCTTGTGTTAGCTGCTACACTCTGAGAAATTGTTTGATTCATGCCACAAAAATCCTCAGCTTGCCAATTCACAAGTGCGGTATCATTTGGAGTTGTGTTTTGTTGAGATGTCCCTTGTTGCTGATTTGTTTCTTGACTCACTTCACCCTCTACGCTAGTAGTTGTCACCATCAAGGCTTGGTTCAAAGCACCATTGAAGCACATAGATTGGTTGTGAGGTTCATTGCATGGGAAACACCAATCATACTCTTGAGCTATGTTGTTTTGCATTGGCACTAATGCTTTAGAAGTAGATGCAACATTGGGGTTATAGGGCTGAAATGGTCTATTGGTGGGAGGCCTTACTTGGCTTTGATTTGCAGCTGGATTGGGTGGCCTATTGGGCTGGTATGGTGGCCTATTAGGTTGAGCTTGAGGCTGATAAGAAGGTCTAAAGCTTTGGGCTGCTGCCTCTTGAGTGTAACCAGCTCATTTCCCAAATTTTGCAATTGTTTCATGACCTCTTGGAGTTCATTTGAAGCACTAGAGGATGAAGTAGAAGTTTCATTTGAACTTTGATTTCTAGGAGTGGGAATAGGAGCCAAAGTGGGTGCTTGACTAGTGCTTGGATTTTCTAAGTTTGGATACAAGGGCATGGGAGGCCTAGGAGCCAGCTTACCAGCTTGAATAAGACAATTTTCAGCCCTAATGGCAATCTTTATAAAAGTAGAGTAAGGTTGTGCCTCCCATAGATTGAATTAACATAGAAATATCGAATTCAAAGCCTTAAGATAATATAGAAAAGCACCTTAATTTGTTGGCCTAATGAGCCCTTTGGAATCCTATCCCAAGACCTTTGAAATCTGAAGTTGAAGTCGATCAATTTGCTCATTGGGAGCTCTCTTGATAGTTGTCAATTGTTCTAGTAGAGACAAATTGTCTCCCTTTTCTCCAAACTGCTCATGGAGAACTATGCATAATTGATTCCAATTTTGGATAGAACCAGCTCCAAGGCTCCTAAACCATTGCAATGCCTTCCCTTTGAATGAAGATGCCAGCAATTTGATGCAACATCCATTTCATTTATCTCATGGATTGCACAAACGTTAGCAATGTCTTTGACATGATCACCAGGAGTGGTATGATTTTCTCTAGTGAAAAATGGAATGTTCTTCAATGCTGCAATTGGAACTGGATTATGTGCATTGAGGGCAAGTGGGCTGCTGCCAGTGAAGTTGACAAAAGGGTTTTGTTGTGCCATTCTGATTGGCTTGAGAACCCTTGTTGATTGGATGAAAGGTCTACTAGGTGGAGGGGTTGATAAAGTCCTGTTAGGTGGAGATGGTGATCTTTGTGGTCTTCTTCCTCTCCTTCCTCTACCTAGTGATAGCTGCAAGTAGAAAATAACCCTTCTTCTCGAGTATCAGACCTGGTTTGAATTCTTCTCATGTGCACAGGCAACTTTGTCTTCTGCTATACCACTGAATTCTATCCCTTGGAGTCACCAGATGTGTTGGGGAATGAGCCTCAAAAGGCTGGATTTTGCCAAGTTACACACCAACCTTGACAAAAAATTAAACTCAAAATTTTGAAAGACCTATATATTTGAGATTCTGGGGTTTGGAATTTGATTTGGAATGAATGAAAGTCTAGGAAAAAACCGAAAAATGCAAGGACTTAGAAATCCGAAATGGAACTTGGAATGCTCGACACACAGGAAAAAAAACTAAAAAAATTTTGAAAATCAAAATTTCAAAAACTAAAGATACCCTTTTGAAGATTACCCCTAGATCTATCAGGTGGTGAAATTTTGACTTGTTTTGAGCAAGTTAAGCCCTTGAAAATTGATTTTGGAGTTCAGCCTGGAAGGTGAAAAATATGAAATTGGAGAACTTGTAATTTCTAAGTCCAAATTTCTTGAAAATTCCTTCAAATCTTGTGGAATGACCTCTCTTGGTCCCACAGGCATGCCAAAACTATTGATGGTGAATCACAGCACCCTGAATGTCTGCAACTCGATGGGTTGAGACTCTCAGTGTGATTGCATAACATGGAGCTTTTCCCAAGTGTGGGACCTTGTGAATCGGGAAAGCTCTCGGATGAAGGCGGTTCCTATTCCTCTGTTCAGATGCACACATAAAAATGTAGAGGGTTTACTCAAAAACCTAATCTAACTTGCCAAGGAGATAGGGTAAGAAGATGCATAAAAATAAACCTAAACTAACAAAGGTGATGCAGGAATGAAGAACACCTGTCTTGCCAATAAACACAAACCATTAAAATGCAATGCAAGATCATGCACAGATAACCAAATTTGTAGTGAAAGATCAGGAGGATGCAAATGAACATAGAGAGGGTTGAGAATCATCCACAGACATGCATTATTTGCTCAAAGATTGATACAATACACTACAAAATGCCAAGAGGCAAAGTTGCATTACAGTTTTAGATGGGAGGTTTGAACTCCACAAATTCACCTGCAAAAGAGAAGAAGGGAGGGAAAAACAAGAATGTCAACCTTTAGAAAGAAGCCCCTCCTTACAATTTATAGGAAGAATGAGAGAGAAAGAGAGAGGAATTCCAAATCTACCCTAACCACCTCTAGGTTGTATTTAATTCATCTCATTATGGTGGTAGGTGAGAACCTAGCAAACCCAAAAAATGGTGAATTGTATTTTGCATTTTTGAAGAACTTTTTCTCACCCAATTAAAGATATCTAGTTGTAGTTGGATAGAGGACCTTGTAAGCTTTCCGAAAAGTCCAACCTTGCGTGAATCGAGCTCCCTGTGAAAAGTTATGGCCATTTGAATATCTGCGTCAGGGTTTGCTTTCTGTCGGGTTCGGGGTGTCAACGCTCAAAATGTTGCGCCTCTGAAGATGCACCTCTGAAGATGCACCTCATGAAGATGCACCTCGGCATCCATCCTCATGTTAACATACTTTTAAGTGCACCATAGGTGCTGAAAATGTGGTGTTGATGTCTTGTGATCTGCGCCTCCAACTTGCACTGCGCCGCATCCATTTTCATGTCGACATTTTCTTACTGCCACCATTTCTGCTGGCATGGGGCATCCATTTTCATGTCGACATTTTCTGCTTTGCACCTCCAACTTGCGCCATGGTGTGAATTTTTGCATGTCGACATTTTCTTACCTACGCCATAGGCACATCCATTTTCATGTCGACATTTTCTTCTTTGCGCCTCCAACCTACATGCCATGGGCGTGACTTTTTGCATGTCGACATTTCTTTTACTTTGTGCCTTCAAACTGCTGCCATTGGTGGCGTAAATAAATGTCGGGTTTTGAGTTTCTTTGATTCTCTCTCTTCTTCTTTGATTTTAAAAGATTATTTAATCCTCTTGATTTGTGCCTCAAATTCCTTGACCATATCTTCATATTTTTGAGCTTATTTGTTTTGTTTTTCTTCAAGAAGACTAATTTTTCCTTCATACTCTTTCACCATCAATTTCAGTTTGATTCTTCTTTCTTTTATGTTTCAACTCTTCTAAAGCACTAATTAATTCAGCCTCAAGGTTAACTTCTGCCTCTTCTTCATCTGAATTTTCATATTCAATATGAATTTTTCCTTTTGAATTTCTTGCAGAAGATACTTCCACATCCATGAACAATGTTTTAGCTTGAGTCCCTTCATCATCACTCTCAGAGTTATTGGAGTCACTTGAATGAGAAGAGCTTGAACCTTCTTGTGTGTAGAAATTTCACTTTTTTTGAAATATTTCTTCTTCCCCGCTTACTTCTTGATTTCTTTCACCTTTGAGACGATTCTTCATCATCTTGACCCCCCATGTGTTTGTTGGGACATTTTGTAGAAAAATGACCAACTTGGCCACACTTGAAACATTTAAATGCCAACTTTCCCTTGTACTTACCTGATCCTCTATTGGAGTTCAAATATGCACCCATTCCCAAATCATAGACAACCATGGGATTTGATACAACATGGGATTGTCTCTTAATTGTGGGACTGCAAACTGATAAAGACCTTCGGAGAAGGCCAGATTCCTCTACCTTTTTCTAATGCTAAAACTACTTGTTATACTGAAAGAAAATCCTAACCTAAATGTGCTAAGGGACCAGGGATAGAAGGAGATGTAGAAAAGGGGAAATCCTAAGCTAAGAGGGGCGATGATAACACCAAGAAAAAGGGTTGATCATTCTCCACAAAGGTGAAGGAAGGCAAGAAAATGAAGGAGAGAGGGAAGAAAAACACGCCACATTCAATAAAACACATGACCATACATTCCCAAGTGTGAACAACACATGAAATGGAATCTATAAGTAAGGAGAACACACAACATGCCAAGAAATGCAAACAGAGAGGCAAGGAGAAATAAAACATAAGACTAGGGTAGAGAGATAGCCACAAAATCTTATTTTATTGCTTAAGGGATGCACAATTGTTTATGTTCATGGGAGAATGTGAAGATGCATTCAAGAGACCAATTAAAATGTTTAACACATGTGGGAAGTCGAAACCATTTTGACATGGGTGTCATTACAACAAAGAGGGATCCATATTAATGAGCAAAAGAAGGGAGAAAAGGAGGGAAAGAGAGGGAAAATTGAACTCAAATTTCAAAATAAAATAAAAAAGCAAAAATTCCCTAAAATATTAGGGTGCCTTTGATTATCCCTTTGCCACACACCTTGTTGAGTGCCCATGCTATTACATTATATTCTAGTGGTTGTGCCACTTAGAACAATATATTTTTCATGTTGGAGAAGTCTTCTAATTTTACGAATATCTATCCTCACTTAAAATAAGAAAAAATAGTTTTCATTACATAGAGGACATTAGGACTTTTACATTAATTCTTGTAGTTATCTGCAAGGGGGAAATTTTCTATGAAGGTGGGAAAGGGAGTGAGAAAAGAGGTAGGAGAACTAATAATGTTAGGTAGAAAATCAGATTCCTACACACATTAGTTAGAAACTTTAACACATGCATTTATGAGAAGAAACAACCCTGCAAATGGAAACAAGATGAGATAAGATTGCGAACTCAAAGTTTCTAAAATCTCCTCATCAAAAAGGCTACAAAATCCTTCTTCTTGTATTGATGCTTAAACAAAATTTGTACATAATGTGGGAATGGAAGAAATTTGAGAATGGAGGAAAGTAGAAGAAAATGGCTATCTCCTTTGCTTTCTCTAAGTACAATGCACTCATGAGTTTACAAGATCAATTACCAACCCTTACAATGGCGTGAAGAAGCCATTAAATATCTTGCAAGAAATGGTTACAACTTCTTCTTTGTTAGCAAGAAATGGTTTACAATCTTTTCAATCATTCGCATCCATTCAGATTCTTGATTCGTGAAGAAATGCCAATGGCGAGAAAAAACTAGACTTTTCATAATGCAGCCATTACACTTGTTTTGTAACTTTGAATTTGAACCATTCATCTTGCCTTTGAAACTTTAAACCAGAGTCATCCACGTGGGAGAAATTTACTGGAGCGGGCGTGGAGGATGCCTTTTGCATTTTGTGACTTTATAGAGATTTGGCATTTTGGAACATTTTTGGCCGCTCTCCCACTTTTGATATGGTCTTGACACGTGGCCTCACTTGATTGGTGAAGGAATCATGGGTCACTTTTATAATTTTACCTTTTTTTACAAAAAGGCTCAAAAAACACAAAATTCATCCTCTCCCTACTTTGACCTTGATGCCCACCTCCCCACTTTGACCTTTTGATGCGGGCTTAATATTTGAATTTTTCCTTTGATTTTTCCTTTTGCATGATGGGGTTGTGGGTCACTTTTAACTTTTAGCCCCTTTTGAAAAAAGGCTCAAATTCTCAAATTCTCTGACCCGACCCACTTCCCCACTTTGACTTTTGATGCGGGCTCAAGATTTGAATTTTTTCCTTTATAGCATGATCGGGGTTGTGGGTCACTTTATGACTTTTAGCCCTTTTTTAAAAAAGGCTCAAATTCTCAAATCTCTCGATGACCCGCTTCCCCACTTTGACTTTTTATGTGGGCTCAACATTTGACATTTTTTCCTCATAGCATGATCGGGGTTGCGGGTCACTTTATGACTTTTTAGCCTTTTTTACATAAAGGCTCAAAAACACAAATTTCTCCACCAGACCCACCTCCAATTAGATATGTCCACGTACCCATGGATAATGGAGCCAAAATTTGATGGGGAAGAAAATGCCCATCATTCACGATTGTGGAAAAAATAGAGAAGAAGAAAACTCCACCATTTTTGCCTGATTTTCAAATTTCTTTCGTGAACCAAGGAATTGAAAACAATACAAGGTTTGATGATCCATGGCCATAGAAAGATTGAAAATTTCATTCAAATGAGGACAACAATAAAATTTTCATGCGTCCAGATAGGAAAATGGAAAATTTATCAAAACGTGTGAGATTGGAGAGTTTAAACAACTTCAAAGCATGAATTTCTCTATCTTTTTAGACTTCCAACTTTACTTGAACACTTTTGGAGGGTGTGAGCTCAAAATTTTGAATTTGACTTAGAAAATGAGGGGGATTTTGAGGGTGACAAATAGCTGGCTCTAGCTTGGGGACATGACATGGACTGAGCATAGTGAAGACATGACATGGGAATCAGAATCTCAATCTCTAGACCCTGTAATTCATTGACCAGTGCCTTATCCATTGGGCCTTGTAGAGTCATGTATAACTTTGAGAAAGAAAGTATCAGAAGAAGGAAACACACAAACACACAATGGGAAGGAAACACATGACACACAACAGAAGGGGAAACAAAACCACACAATGGAAAGGGAAACACACCTAACAATCACCTATGGTACAAGGCGGGGGACAACCCACTTTCATTGATGATACAATTTCAAGTATTTCCCACTCGAGGAAATTCCAGTGGTGTTCCATCCAAATATGAGAGAAGAAAAGTTTCTCGCCATAAGCTTCATGAATCTGGAATGGGCCGAGCCATAATGAATCAAACTTTCCATGGCTGCCTTTTGGTTCTCTTCTCTTGTCCCATAGTAGGATGAAGTCTCCAACTTTGAATTCTCTTGCCTTGGCCTTCTTATCAAAAATATTCTTTACTTTCAATTGGTGCTCCTTAATGCGATCCACCACTTGGAGTCTATTTTCTTCCAGCTTCTCAAGAAAGAGGATCCTCTTGTCAATGGAATCCTTGTACTGACCATCTTCTATTACTGTAGCAGCTTGAGAGCTGGCATCTCGATCGTGAGAGGAATTTTTGCTTTGACTCCATACAATAGTTGGAATGGTGACATACCTATTGCCTTCTTGGGAGTGATCCTATCCACCCACAATGTGTCGTACAACCTTTTGTGCCAATTCCTTTGATTCTCATTTACAAGCTTGTGGACAATGGTCACAATGTTCTTGTTGCTTGATTTGGCCTATCCATTTCCTTGTGGATAGTAGTCAGAAGAATGAGATAGGGAGATTCTATAGCTATAGAAAAACTTGGTCAGCTCTCTTGAAGAGAAATAGGTAGCATTATCTGCTACAATCTTCTGTGGCACTCCGAAATGGACTATGATATTCTCCTTGATGAAGTTGCATATTGTTTCAGTGTTGGCTTGTTTGGCGGAATGGCTTCCACCCATTTGGTGAAGTAGTCTATTTTTGTGAGTACATAGGTGTGCCCTTGCACTTGAGTGAGGGTTCAGAACACCAATGAAGTCCAGCCCCCACTATTGAAATGGTTCTTCAATAACCACAGGCTTGAGTGGTAATGCAATGAGTTGTGGTCTTCAACAAACTGTTGGCATGCTTTGCATTTAGAAACCCAATCTTGAGTGTCTACAAAGATGGTGGGCCAATAATACCTTCCTCGAGAGGATCTTGTGTGTAGTGACCATTGCTGAAAAATGTCCACCACATGCTTGGTCATGGTATGCTTTAAGAAACTTTTCTTGTTTCTCTTTATCTACACACTTGAGGAAACAACCATCAGGCCTCTTTTGTAAAGTGCATGATTCCAGATTACAAATTTAGCTTCCTTCAGCTTGAGTGTTCTCCTTTTCTTGTAATCAAGATGGGGAGGGAATTCTCCATAAGTTAGGTAATAGGAAATATCAACATACCACTCATCAGTAGTGGTGACAAAGAGAACCTGTGGGTTGTCTTCTGAACAAGTTGAGCAAGCACAATTTTTCTTCACCATGTTGAACTTTGAGTGTTTCATCTTCAGACAATCAACTTGCACAAGCCATTTCCCCTTACCAGATTGGAGGGTTGAATCTCCAAGTCATATTCTTGAGTCTTTGCAATCCAATTTCCTCTTTTAGCTCGGGATCTGTTGTGTCAAGATGGACTTGATTGCACTACCGGGGACCATCACCACCGTATGGGAATTGAGGATGTAAAACCTGAAGTTTTTTATAGCCTTGACCACTGCATAGGCATGCTTCTCAATTGGTTGTATTTTAGCTCATGATTTTTCAAAGGACAACTCATGAAAGCAATAGGTGCTTCCACGCCTTCATCATTTTTCTGAATGAGAATGGACAGAGAGTGTATGTTTTGATGCATAACAATACATGATGAATTCTTTGTTAAAATCTGGAGATACAAGAGTTGGAGCCTTGGAAATGGATTTCTTGATCTCTTGAATGTTTCCTTCCCTTCATTGTTCCATTTGAAGTTTTCTTGTGGTTTCATCATGGAAGTGATGTGCTTCATCAACTCAAGCAAACTTAGGCACAAAATGATGAAGAAAGTTCACCTTTTCGAAGAATGAATGAACTCCTTTCTTGCTTGTGGGTAGGGCTAATGCTTGAATGGATCTAATCCTCTCAGGATCAATGTGTGCTCCATGTTTGTTCACAATGTGCCCCAATAACTTGCCTTCTGTGACTCCAAAAATGCACTTTTTTGGATTTAGTGATATGCCATGTTTCCTACACCTTGTAAGTACCTATTCCAAGTGATAGATATGATCTCCCCTCTTCTTTGAAAATATTGTGAGATCATCAAGATATATGACAATGCAATGCTTCAGATCTTTGAAGGCCAAATCCATCACCCTTTGGAATGTAGCTCCTGCATTGATTAGGCCAAAAGGCATTTTGTTGTAGGAAAAAGTGCCCCAAGGTGTTGTAAAGGTTGTCTTGGTGCGGTCCTCCTCTGCCACTTTGATTTGATTATATCTGAGAATCCATCAAGTAATGAAAGCATTTCAGATCTAGTGACTTACTTTAGGATATGGTCCATGATAGGAAGAGGATAATTGTCCTTTAGTGATGCTGGTTCAGGTTGTGAAAATCTACACATATCCTTATTTCACCATTCTTCTTCCACATTGGCACAATGTTAGCCACCCACGTTGAATGGTGGATGGGAAAGATGATCCTTGCATTAAGCATCTTCATTACCTCCTCCTTGATGGTATCAACAATCTTTGGGTTGTATGGCCTTTGTTTCTTCTGAAGGGCTTAACACCTGCTTCAAAGGAATTGAGTGATGCATTTCCTTTGGTTGGAAGGATTTGAGTTCATCATAAGAGTAGGCCAAGACATCGAGTATTTCTTGAGTAATGCAACAAACCTTTCTTTTTCTTTAGGAGAGCAACATTTTCCAATATTGACCATCCTTGGCTCCTCGGGGTACCAATGTTTTCTTTATCAAAATCAATTTGGGCACCGAGAAGATTGCTTTTCTTTCTCTTGAATGAATCTGTCATGTTTGTCAAAGAGGTCTTCTAAAGAGACTAGGCCTTTGGGAATTTTGTTCCCTTTCAATTTGATTACTCCCTCATCATCAATCCCTTCAATTCCTTCTTTCTCTTCTTTGGGGACTGCTTCTCGGTGTGGATTTTCACCTCCTTTGAAGAAGAGATTATTGAAATTATCCCTTTTCTCTAAAAAGGCTAGAATTTGGTTATCATCATTGAAGACTTGCCAATGATTTGCATTATCTAGTACACTAGGCCTGAATACCATTTCAATGGTCACTTTGTCTTTACCAAAAGAAGGATGAGGTGTCACTAGGGAAGCTGACACTACTGCAAGAGAATCAACCTTTTCATTTGTTCCCTTGGAATAGCTTCAATGGAAAATGCATCAAAAGATTCAATGCAAGTCCCACACTCTATTTTGTAATGTCTGGAGTCTTGGATTCTTCACTGATATTGTTGGTGGACCTACTTTACTACAACCTCTGCATCACCTCGGCATCTCATTTTCTTGATTCCCATGTCCTCTGCTGCACTCATGCCTAAGAGTAGTGCTTCATACTCTGTAGTGTTATTTGTATTATCAAATTGCAGCTTGTAGGAAAATGGGTACAACTCATTGGAAGGAGAGTACAATACTACACCAGCTCCCGAGCCCACTTTGGAATGACTACCATCAAATTCCATTGTCCAAATTTGATCTTCCTCTTCCTCCATGAGAAGTGGCAAGTTCTCCTCTTTTTTGATGTGAGGAAGTAGTTTCCTAGCCCACAATCTTGAAAGAGAATGTTTGCTTTCGGATCATCAGACTTTTTCATATTGTGAACTTCATCTTTCTTATTGGTAGCAACTTCTTCATCTCACCTTTTACTGGGATAGTTGTAGATGACCAATCCATTTTTATCTCTCCACCCAAGTCTCTATAGAAACTCCTACTCAATAGCATACCAAAGGATGTTGGGATGTCTGCTACCAGTATGGTTAGGAGCACCTTCTTGTCTGGAAAATCAGCTAGTGCTACCTGTGCATCTTTGATTCTTCCTACCAATGGCACTTGTTTGGATTCCATTGAGTAGTAGGTGCCATTTACCCAGGTCAAGGTGAGGCCTAGAGAATTTTACAACTTTGGTTGGCATCACATTTTCTGAGGCTCGGAATCTATGATACAATTATTTAGTTGGAAGCCTTTAATGAGGAGTGACAGGTAGAAAGGTTCAACCCTGTTGGTTTTGGAGGCACTGAGGGCTAGCATGTTTTGGGAAGGTGGTGTGGATGGTGTGGGTAGTAAGCCTTTAGAATTAGGACTCGAGGATAGGGTTACCACCATGAACTGTATTAATGAACTTGTCAAACTGGGTAGGGTGTGTTTGTAGGTATTCTATTTCTGAGAGCTGGACTTTGGTTTTGCTTGCATGTTCCACAAAGTCAAATGGGGTTATGGTGAGTGAGGAAGAGGTTCTAGAAATGGAGGAAGATTTACATGGTAGAGGCTTTGCTACTTTGGGTGTTGAATTCTCCTTTTGGGTGTAGAAATTGGCTTGGAAGGGGGTGAGGGTGTAGCTTTTGATTGAACCTTAGATTTTTGTAGGAACAACATTTAAAGGAGAATTGTTCTTAGCAAACTTTTGAGTTGGGAGAAGAATTAGATGACTTACTTGGCATAGTAGCATGATCCCTGACAACCAGTGAGTCTTGGTTTTTTTTTTGGACTCCATAGAAGGTGGTAATGGTGATCCTCTGCTGATGATTTTATTTTGTGTGACCTCTGGAGGAGAATCTTCTTTATTCTTCTTATCCTTTTACAACCATTGAGGATGAAGCACCTTTCCTGGATTGTGCATGAGTGAAAACAACACATGAGAAACTTGGAGCTTCTTCATCATCCTCATCTTCATCATCAACGTACTCAATTAGGCCATTGTGCATATCAACTTCCTCGACCTCAAGATAGTTTTCATAGTCTTCCATATTTTCTTCTTCAGTTTCATCAATTTCTACTTCCTCCTCGGCTCTTTGGTGTCACAGATGGCATTGACTGGTGGTGCTTCAAGAGCAAGCCGATGAGGAGGTGGAGAAATCCTTGGCCTATCTGGAGGGTTTGGTTTCCTTGAAGCATTCCGCATTGTGATATGAGATAGCTGCTTCTTCAAGGAAACCAAGTCATTTTCCATTTTTTGGAACATCGGATCTGTGGTGACAGAGTTTGAATTTTGACCCTTTTGCTTTCCATTGGGGCCTTTCACCTTTTCGAAAAGATTAGATCATCATCGGTTTCTATTGCATGGTCTTGAGCTTCCCTTAATGTTCTTGGTTGGGTTCTTCTAAGGAAGAAACCTACTTCTGATGGCAAGGCGCTGATGAAGAATCTCTTCAAATTATTTTCAGGAGGCACCACATCTTTAGGATTCTTCTTATCACTCTATATATATTTCTATGAAGTCCCTCATTGACTCGGAGGTTTCTTTCTTCATTTGTACCAATTGGACCAAAAGATCTGACAATATTTTGTGCTCTTGAACTTGTGTTGAATGCACTTCTTATATCCTCCCAACAGGTGACGGACCTCGGGGGTAGCATGTAGAACCATTGGAAGCTTTCTCTTGAAGTGACTCCACAAAGAGTCGGACTGACACATCTTCATCCTCAACACCCAACACACCACAAGTAGTGATAAATGTTGCTACATGCTCTTCAGGAGTTGAGAACCATCCCCTCTAAATTTTGGGAAGTTTTTTCTTGAGCCTCTCGGTAGCTCATGGAGTGGTTGAGCAAGAGCCAGTGGACCGGTGTTTCCTCCCCATGGTACATTAGGCCTACGGGCCTCATGATCATGTTCATGCTCATGATCATGATCCCCCATTCTATTTCTATTTCTAGCTTCCAACCTTGCTAAGGTTTGGCTTCTGTCTGTTGCTCTTTCATCTGCCTCGGCTTGAAGTCTCTCGATTTCTTGAGTTGAGCTCTTATTTATTTTTCGTCGGCTCTCACCTCTCTTTCTCTAGCTTCTTCTTTGGTCTTCACACGTAGTGAAGTCTACAAGGTTCTCGTTGATGTATGAAATTCACCATCCAAAGGATTGGCAACACTCAGGTTCCCAACGTGACCGGTTGCTTGAAAAGGAAGCCTCTGGATTCCGAGTAGCTCTTGTCTCCTTTGAAGTTCCTCAAAAATGGGATCAGTTTGTCCTCCTTGTCTCTTTTTGGGTGAATCTTCTATCCACCCAGCTTGAAAATCTATGCTCTTCTTTGTGGTGCTTGGAATTTGTCTTTGCCTCTCCAATTCAATAGTGCGTTCTTCTTCAAGGTCTAGAATTCTCGTGGCAATGAAGTAGTGATTGGCACTTTGTCTATTATGCTAGATAGCTTCCCTCAAATATGAAGCAACGTCTTCTTGGATGTGGAAGAGAAATTTGGGTCTTTCAATAGGAGGGTTTCTGGAATAGCCATGATTTGAATCCATGTGGCTCATATAGCCATTCAAATTCTAAAATTTTTCTTTTTTGAATTTTGAATTTTTTGACCTTGCGGTCGCATTCAAGTGCAGATGTTGCTAAATCTACCCCATGGTGGGTGCACCAAAAACTGTTGGTGAGGAATTTTTGGGTGGAAAAATTTGTGAATTCCTTGCCAATGCTCTTGGGAATCTAAGTCCCTCTACTTAACCGGTGTAGCTACCATGTATGCATGTGTGAGAAAGTGTGGATTTTGTGGTGGCCTTTTGGGCCGGGGATCAACAGGGGCACTCCACTGACCCTATGGAAAATGCTTGCAGTTATCTGCAAGGGGGAATTTTCTATGAAGGTGGGAAAGGGAGTGAGAAAAGAGGTAGGAGAACTAATGTTGTAGGTAGAAAATCAGATTCTGCACACATTAGTTAGAAACTTTAACACATGCATTTATGAGAAGAAACAACCCTGCAAATGGCAACAAGATGAGATAAGATTGTGAACTCAAAGTTTCTAAAATCTCCTCATCAAAAAGGCTACAAAATCCTTCTTCTTGTATTGATGCTTAAACAAAAGTTGTACATAATGTGGGAATGGAAGAAATTTGAGAATGGAGGAAGTAGAAGAAAATGGCTATCTCCTTTGCTTTCTCTAAGTACAATGCACTCGTGAGTTTACAAGATCAATTTCCAACCCTGTACAATGGCGTGAAGAAGCCATTAAATATCTTGCAAGAAATGGTTACAACTTCTTCTTTGTTAGCAAGAAATGGTTTACAATCTTTCAATCATTCGCATCCATTCAGATTCTTGATTCATGAAGAAATGCCAATGGTGGAAAAAACTAGACTTTTCATAATGCAGCCATTACACTCATTTTGTAACTTTGAATTTGAACCATTCATCTTGCCTTTGAAACTTTAAACCAGAGTCATCCACGTGGGAGAAATTTATTGGAGCGGGCGTGGAGGATGCCTTTTGCATTTTGTGACTTTATAGAGATTTGGCATTTTGGAACATTTTGGCCTGCTCACCCACTTTTGATATGGTCTTGACACGTGGCCTCACTTGATTGGAGAAGGAATCACGGTCACTTTATGAATTTTAGCCCTTTTTACAAAAAGGCTCAAAAACACAATTCTCCATTGGCCCCGCACTTCCCTGCTTTGACCTTTGATGTGGGCTTAATATTTGATTTTTCCTTTATGCATGATGGGGTTGTGGGTCACTTTTTAACTTTTAGCCCCTTTTGAAAAAAGGCTCAAAAACTCAAATTCTCTCGATGCGATCTGCACTTTTCCCCACTTTGATTTTTTTTGATGTGGGCTCAACATTTGACTTTTTTTTCCTTTAGCATGAGGTGGGGTTGTGGGTCACTTTTTTAACTTTTAGCCCTTTTTACAAAAAGGCTCAAATTCTCAAATTCTTCTCCATGACCCACCTTCCCCACTTTGACTTTTCATTTGGGCTCAAGATTTGAGATTTTTCCTTTTAGCATGATCGGGGTTGCGGGTCACTTTATGACTTTTAGCCTTTTTTACAAAAGGCTCAAAAACACAAATTTCTCCACTTGACCCACCTCAATTAGATATGTCCACGTACCCATGGATAATGGAGCCAAAATTTGATGGGGAAGAAAATGCCCATCATTCACGACTGTGGAAAAATGTAGAGAAGAAGAAAACTCCACCATTTGTGCCTTGATTTTCAAATTTCTTTCGTGAACCAAGGAATTGAAAACAATACAAGGTTTGATGATCCATGGCCATAGAAATATTGAAAATTTCATTCAAATGAGGACAACAATAAAATTTTCATGCGTCTCCAGATAGGAAAATGGAAAATTTATCAAAACGTGTAGATTGGAGAGTTTAAACAACTTCAAAGCATGAATTTCTACCTTAAGGCTACCTCTTTCTTGACGATTTTGAGTCTCGATTCTCATCTCATATGCAGTTAAAATTCCATGAAGATCATCCATTGTCAAGGTGGTTAAATACTTGGATTCCTCTATTGATAACTCATTGGATTCAAATTTTGAGGATAGATATCTCAACACTTTTGAAAAACAACACTCCTTTTATTTTCTCTCCTAAGGGTTTGATCGTGATTTATAACTTCATCCATTCTTTGTAAGTATGATGCAAAATTTTCACCTTCCTTCATTTTCATGATTTCAAACTGAGCATGATAAGTTTGTAACTTGGCCAATTTTACATTGTTGTCTCCTTCATATATAGTCTTCAATTTGTCCCACATTTCCTTAGTTGTGGTACATTGCATGACCTTTATGAACTTAGCCTCAACTAGCCCACAAAGAATTGCATTCATGGCTTTAGAATTATTTTCACTTTCTCTCTTTCCTACTGCATCTATAGGAGGTGTAGCTGGAATAGTATAACCACTATAAACTGATTTCCATATGTCAAATCCAAGTGAAATTAGGTAAGTCTTCATTCTCACACTTTGGAAGGCATAATTTGATCGATTAAATAAATGAGCTTTGGATGTAGAAAAACCACTTTGTGACTAATTTCTTGCCATGAATGAATTGTCTAGATCTCCCTTAAGTTGTTAAACTCACTAGAATAGGGCCACACTCGATACTAATCATTAGAAATCTAGGAATTGAGAGGGGGTGAATCAAGTGCTTATTAATTTTTTTTGCAATCAAGAATTTGTCAATCATCCAATTTTTAGAATATCTTAGTTTTGATAAGCATGCACATTAAAATAGGAGAGAGAAAAGAAACCAAACATTCATGAACACATGTAGAGACCGTATTTAATATGGGAAACCCGTAAGGGAAAAAAACCCATTGAAACCAAGAACTAGGATTAGGACAAAAATGTCCTACAAATGTTACATGAATTCATGGTTGATTTTCAATTCAACTTGAAGCCACAACTCCAAAATTTAGTCAAGCTAGTACTTGACCTTTAGAAAGATTTAAATTGTATGAAATATTCAAATCCAAACAATTTTACCAGCAACAAATGATTGTAAGCTACTATTTATGAGGAGGCTTCAACCCCCTATGTGCTAATCTACAACATAGATTTTTACAAAAATTGTGATCACTTTACTATGTTTTCTTTCACAACTGATTATCACCACTTCTTTAGCTCACTTTTATTATCCTCTCCTTCCTTAATTTTCCATGGCTTCAATACATTTACACTCTTTTTTTTTTCTTCATAAAAACATGCCCTCATCTTTGCACTCCTTCAAAAACAATCCACATTCGAAAACAACATTTACTGAGGCTAAAAAATTAAGCTTAAATAAACAAGCAAGGTTCTTGAACACTACCCTTAAAATTTAATGTTTGATGAATCTTCACATGACCATTCTTCTTACGTACAAAATTTAAAAAAAAACTTCATGTTTGACAAGTGGCACTTCTTTAGATACTCAATGTGTGACGTTTTAGCTTCTCCATGATCTCCTTCACTTAGAAATCTTTCATTAATCTGTTCCTCATAGAATTCTTGACTAAGATAAAATTATATCACAAATTTCTAATTTTTTAGAGATGAATCAACCTAATTTATTTTGCAACACCTTTCTGACCTACTTACATTCATTATCGTAATTTTTGGATTTTTTCATTGGTGCATTTGTGAGATACGATTATTTTTTTCATTAATTATTTTTGACTTGTTTCAATTATCTTAGTCCTTTGGTCTCATTCACTATACACATGTCATTGTCTGATTGACTACAAAGATTACCAACATGTGTATAATTAGCTTTTATTTTAAATTCCTCCATGTGTCACCTTGTGATAAGTTATAGAGGTTAGTGATTGGCTTACATATTGCATGCCGACATGCAAACTTCTTTTTCGTTTAAACTTCCATGGACCCAAAAAGCTATAAATTTTGACTCATACTGGGGACTTCATGTCCAAAAGTGCCATCTCCTAAACATATGGTGGAATCTTACCATGTGTCCACATTCGGTTGTCAGATCATCACCAAGTGGCACCATCTACTTGGTCCACCTATCTCTACCTTCCACTAATGTATCTTCTATCTCTTTTCTTTAGACCGAAAAAGTTCTTAAACATGGTTAATTCCAGAGGTTTAAGTACTTGGACCTCAAATGCCTTCATGTTACCTAGAATATCGGCACATCATGCCTTCCTTTTCCATTGAGATTTTTCAACCTATCGTATCAAAATTTCAACCTTTTCCGGACTTGAAAAGCTATAACATCTAGTTGATTCCGTAAACCTCATGTCCGTCGGGTACATTTGCTTAAGAACTTTCTAGAAATCCAACGCATGTCCATTTTATGTCTTTTGATTTTTTTCATGTGTCACCTCCATATTTGGCCACATGACCCTACTTTATACTAGCAAGAAGATATCAATTGTCATGTATTAAATCCATGTTCATCCCGACTGCAAAAATTTGAATGGCCATAAATTATCCTAGAGAGGTCAAAGTTAAACAATGTTGAACTCATTAGAAAGGTATCCTTGAGTTATCAAAATCCCATACCTCAATGACCTCCAAAATCTCTTACACATGTTGGAATAATAATTTCAAAACTTTTCATAAATGTAGATCATTTGAACCAGACATATGAACCTTCTCCATACCTTTAGTGGACATCAACCTCACTATTCGAGACATAGCTCTCTTAAACCAATCTGGAACCATTCGAAAGCCTAAAGAACTAGCTTATGACCACTACACATCACTTTCATACATCTATCTCGCATGACATTTCACTCTTATACTATCTACCATTATTAGTTTGTTGTAAATCCCTCTATGACTCATTAACCCATCTCATTTTATTGTGATTACTAGACATGTTCTCACTCTGCATTTACACTACTTCCTTCACATGATTGGAACACCATCTCATACCGAAAGGAATCATACACCATATCTTGGAATATATGTTTCCACTTTGAACACTAAAATATGACTTGTATAACACTAAGAAACACTCCTCACACCTTTATGGATACTTTGGACACATTTTGTATTCATACCAAGAATTATAACCTCTTTATGAGCTCTAAATATCACTTAGAAGGAAATTCCAATCAACATTCATGCCTATGATTGAGGTTTACTTCACCATTCACACCTTTTTCATTCAATGCCACTTAAAATCAATGAAAAAACCAAAATCTAGGGCTAAAAATCTCCCCCTTCATCATTAATGGAAACATAATCAACAAATTTGATGGAAAACACCTTCACCACCATCTTCAAAACATTCATACCTAGTTTCTGACAAGTACTCTCTCCCCCTTTGACATCTATGAAAAAGGTTCAAACACCCAACAACATGATTAACATGTAGATAATCACTTACAAAACAAAAACTTACCTCAAGATTCTCCCCTTAGAAAGATGATCTCTTCGCATGATAAAACACAATCGAGATGCAAGACTTTCTTCATCAAACACCTACAATACTCCCCCTGAGATATTCAATCCTTTCACTTTCTACAAATGCCTTTTATGAGATTTTTGACTTGTGCCTTGGGTTAGAGAACTAACTCCCCTATCTAGACTCAACCCAAGCCTTCTTGGAGCAACCTTGGTACTTAAGTTGGTTCCCTATCATTCAGATATATTTAGTGACTACTAGGGGCTGATCTTACCCCCAATTTATGCCTTAACTATTCAAAAGATTCTTTTGGTAGAGGTTTAGTCATTATATCAACTACTTCTTCCTTTGTAGACACATGTTCAAGCCTTATTATTTTCTCATTGACTTGTTCCCTTAAAAAGTGATATTTGATGGGTATGTGTTTTGTCTTAGAATGCAACATTGGATTCTTTGAAACACTTATAACACTTGTGCTATCATAGTATAAAGGAATATGACCTTCACTCTCAATTTTGTAGTCTTCAAGATTTTTCTTCATCCAAATAACTTTTGTACAAAAATGGTTGTTGCAATATACTCATCCTCATAAGTAGAAAGAGCTATAAGAGATTAATTTTTACTCAACCATGAAACAAGGAACTTACCTACAAAGAAAGCTCCACCAGTTGTGCTTTTCCTATCATCAATGTTTCTTACCCAATCTACATCTATGAAGGATTTAATTTGAAATTCATTGCATTTTGGATACCAAAGACCATAGTCCAATGTCCCCATGAGATACTTGAATATTCTTTTGACTTCTTGGAGATGCAATTCCCTTGGTTCTTCTACAATTTCCTAACCAAACCAACTTCCTTGTATGATATCAGGTCTAGATCTTTGTTGAATACAAATGGATGCCTATCATAGATCTATATAGGATCTTATTTAACTTTGGTGAATTATCTTCCTTATTGATTTTACATCCTACGCTCATGGGAGTGCTTACCGGCTTAAATCTCACATCCGAAACCTATTAAGCATTTCCTTTTTGTAATTTTCTTGTGAGATAAAGATTCCTTCTTTGCCTTGAAAAATTTTCAGCCCTAAGAAGAATGAGTGTTCACCTAACATTGAAATTTCAAACTCCTTTTTCATTACTTCTGAAAAACCATGTGACATGCTCTCATTATTGCTCCCAAATATGATATCATCTACATAGAAAAAAAATCAAATGGTTTTTTCTTCTTCTTTTATGTAAAAGTTTCTATCAACTACACCTTTTCTAAATCCTTTCTCAATCAGGTACTTTTCTAACTTGCTATACGGGCACTAGATTTTTGTTTAAGCCCATAAAGTTCCTTTTTCATATTACACACATAATCCATGTTCTTAATAAGAGAAAAACCATCTGGTTGTTCAATATAAACCTCCTCATTCAATTGACCATTCATGAAATTCTAATTTCACATCCATTTTATAGACTTTGAAGAATTCTATGTTGCATATGTGAAGAAAATCCTAATGTCTTCCATCCTAGCCACATGAGAAAATGTTTCATCAAAATCTACTCCTTCCACCTATGCATATCCTTTATAAACCAGCCTTGCCTTATTTCTAATAACTTCACCTTTTTCATTCAATTTGTTTCTAAACACCCACTTGGTTCCAATGATGTTTTTGTCCTTTTTCCTAGGGACAAGATCCATTATTTCATTCTTTTCAATTTGGTCCAACTCTTCATTCATTACATTCACCCAATTCTAATCATTACTAGCCTCCATGAAATTCTTTGGTTCTATTTTGGATAAGAGAGCAAGATTTTCTTGATTTTGAGCAATTTTCAACCTTCTTCTTGTTTGGATATTTACTTATTTATTTCCTATGATTTGAATTGGAGGATGGTCTCTTTTAACCTGCCTTGAAGGACCTTAGTATTAGGTCTCTTCTTCTTCATCTTTTCTTCATGTTCAACTTCTGAAATTTCTTCATCATCCGATTTGCAGCAGTTTGTGGAGTCTCTTTGGGCTGAGTTATGACCTTCTTTGGATAAGATTCATCAATTGTGACATTATTAATCTCAACTATATTTTTTTGGCTCTTATTATAGCATCTATATGCTAAAATAACAACTAAGTAGCCTAAAAATATACCTTCATCACACCTTGAATCAAATTTACCCAAATTGTCATCATCTCTCTTGATGTAGCACTTGCTTCCAAAGAATCTAAGGTGATTCACACTTAGTGGTTTTCCTTTAGAAGCTCATATGGTGTCTTCTTGTTATTATCTCTAATTTGAGATCTGTTTAAAATATATATTGTTGTAACTACTTCTCTCTAGTATCCATCATGCAATTTTGATTCAATAAGCATTGTTTAGCCATTTTTGTATACTTACATTCTTTATTTCTACTAACCCATTTTTTGAGGTGTCCTTGCAGCTGAGAATTTCTTCTTATTTCATGAGTCTCACAAAATTCATCAAATTCATCTGACAAAAACTCTCCTCCTCTGTCAGACCTTAAACTCTTTATTTTGACATTCTTTTTATTTTCCACTAGTTCTTTGAATGCTTTAAATTTTTCTAATGCCTCGACTTTTCTTTGAGAAAGGAAACCCATATAATCCTTGTAAAATAATCAATCAACAACATGAAATATCTATCTCCTTGTATGATTTCAGTTCTTTTTGGTCCTATAAGATCAATGTGTATCAAATCTAGAGGTTGTGTAGTGGAGTATTATTTTGTTTTGAAACTTCTCTTAGTATATTTCCCATGAATGAATGTTTTGAAAATATTATGAACTCATTTGCTGATTTTAAGCATATTACTTACACATACAATGGAGATAATTATGATAAGATTATCAAAATTGAGGTAACCTAGTCTTCTCGTGTCAAAGCCAACTTTCATCCACCTTACTAGTGAAACATTTTCTTTATTTACCTCCGATAAAACATACATGTTTTGTGTCCTCTTTTCCTTTCCAAGAATCCTACCTGGATTTTTATTTCTTTATGTCATATCCTTTTCATGAAACAATATTGTATATCCCTACTTGCACATTTGACTAACACTCAAAAGATTATGCTTCAATCCCTCAACATACAACACATTTTCAATGATGGTTTTTCCATTGTCAAGACTTAGTGTACCTTTCCCCACAATATTTGGTGATGTATTGTCACCAAAGATAACCGTACAAAAACATTTTCTTTGAAGATATGAACTTACTCTTGTTTCCTTTCATGTGGTTTGAGCACCCACTGTCAATATACCACTCCATGTCTTCACTCTAAGAATGGAAGGTAATTTAGGCTATTAACCCTTGTTCCTTTGCATTTTTAGGATCTGATTTGACGTTGTAAACATTATTGATTTTCTTTGGAGGTATTTGATAACAAAACATAGCTATATGCCCATATTTTGACAATTTTAGTGCAAATCAGCTCAGCTCACTTCTCAAATGATAAAAATCAAAATGTCTACCATGAACTTTAACATGCTTTCTACATTTTGAGGCCTTGTGAAAAAATTCATTGCATGAAAAAATACCCATAAAATGAATGATCATACCTCATAGCATGATATTGTTTGTTTGCATGATATCTATTCTGAAATCATCTCTCTTAGCATTTTGTGTTATCTTGATTGTCTTCTCTCTTGTTGATTTGTCATCCTCATTCTTCTCCTCAAATCCTAGACCAGATTTGTTATTGACATCTCTTTGCTTTCCTACAAGGTCATCTAGTTCATTTTTGCTCTTCTCAAACTTTTGATACATCTTCAATTTGGTGGAGGTATGATCTAATTGGGTCTGTAACAGCTCCAGTTCAGATTTGAGCTTTAGATGCTCTTCTTCTTTGATTTTAAAAGATTCTTCAATCAACTTGATTTGTGCCTCAAATTCCTTGACCATATTTTCATGTTCTTGAGCTTTTTATTTTTTTCCTTCAAGAAGACTGATTTTTCCTTCATACTCTTTCACCATCAATTTTAGTTTCTGATTCTTCTTTCTTTGATGTTTCAACTCTTCTAAAGCATTGATTAATTCAGCCTCAAGGTTAACTTTTGCCTCTTCTTCTTCATTTGAACTATCATATTCAGTCTGAATTTTTCCTTTTGAATTTCTTGTAGTAGATACTTCCACAACTATGAACAATATTTCAGCTTGAGTCCCTTCATCATCACTCTCAGAGGTGCTAGAGTCACTTGACTGAGAAGAGCTTGAACCTTCTTGTGCATAGAAATATTTCTTCATTCCCCATGCTTCTTGTATTTCTTATTTTTCCTTTGAGAGGATTCTTCATCACCTTGATCCCTCTTGTGTTTGTTGGGACATTTTGTAGCAAAATGACCAACTTGGCCACAATTGAAACATTTAAATGACAGCTTTCCCTTATACTTACTTGATCCTCTTTTAGCTTCCTCAAAAACATGGCTTCCACCTTCTCATCATCTATCTCCATGTCAGAATCAAATTTATTCTTCTTGACCTATGATTACTTATCAGCCTTAAAGGTTGCCTCTTTCTTTGACTTTGAGTCACTGATTCTCATCTCATATGTAGTTAAGATTCCATAAAGATCATCCATTGTCAAGGTGGTTAAATCCTGGATTCCTCTATTGTTGACACTTTGGAATAAAATTTTGAGGATAAATATCTCAGAAATTTTTGAACAACCACACTCTCTTCTATTTTCTCTCCTAAACCTCTGATCAAATTTATAACTTCATCCATTCTTTGTAAGTATGATGCAACATTTTCACCTTCCTTCATTTTCATGCTTTCAAACTAAGCATGATAAGTTTATAACTTGGCCAATTTTACATTATTGTCTCCTTCATATATTTTTTCAATTTGTCCCACATTTCCTTAGTTGTGGTACATTGCATGACCTTTATGAACTCAACCTCAACCAACCCACATAGAATTTCATTCATGGCTTTAGAATTGTTTTCATTTTCTCTCTTTCTTGTTGCATTAGTAGGAGGTGTAGCTAGAATAGTGTAGCCACTATCAACTGATTTCCATATGTCAAACCCAAGTGACATTAGGTAAGTATTCATTCTGACACTCCAGAAGGCATAATTTGATCCATTAAATAAAATATCTTTGGAGGTGGAAAAATAATTTTGTGACTGATTTATTTCCATGACTGAATTGTTTGGATCTCCCTTGAGTTGTTAAAATCACCACACCGGGGACATATTTTGATACAATTTGTTAGAAATATAGGCACTAAGAGGGTGGGGTGAATCAATGCTTATTAAAATTTTGTACAATTGAGTTTTTCAACCATCCAATTTTTAGAATATCTTAGCTATGATAAGCATACACATTTAACTAGGAGAGAGAAAATAAACTAAACATTCATGAACACATGTAG
Organism: Taxus wallichiana var. yunnanensis; assembly: GCA_018340775.1. NCBI lineage: Eukaryota > Viridiplantae > Streptophyta > Pinopsida > Cupressales > Taxaceae > Taxus > Taxus wallichiana. The sequence continues at coordinate 13,352,359 of CM031243.1, forward strand.
AGACCAGATTTAATGTGGGAAACCCGTAAGGGACAAAAACACACTAAAACCAAGAACTAGGCTTAGGACAAAAATGTTCTGCAAATGTTACATGATTTCATGGTTGAATTTCAACTCAACCTGGAGCTATAACTCCAAAATTTAGTCAAGATGCCACTTGACCTTTAGCAAGCTTCAACTTGCATGGAAGCTTAAACTCCCAAAAGTTTAACTAGCAATAATTGATTTTTATGAGCTATTAGTTACTAGGAGGCTTCAACCCCTATGTGTTAAGCTTCAACTTAGATTTTTACAAAAATTTGATCACTTTATTGTGTTTTCTTCCACAAATGATTATAACCACTTCTTTAGCTCACTTTATTCTCCTCTCATTTTTTAATTTTCCATGGCTTCAATACATTCACACTCTTCTTGTTTTCACAAAAACATGGCCTCAACTCTACAATCCTTCAAAATAGCTCTGCATTCGACAACAACATTTACATGCTAAAAACTTGAGCTGAAATAAATAATCAAGGTTCATGAACATGACCCTTGACATTTCATGTTTCATTACTCTTTACTTGACCATTCTTCCTACATACAAAAGTTCAAAGAAATTTGTGTTTACAAGTTGAAAAGTGGCACTTTTTAGTGCTCAATGTGACTGAATTTTGAGCTTCTCTCTAAGCTCCTTCACTTTGAATTTTTCACTAACTAATCCTCACAGATTTTCCAATAGAGACAAAAATTATGTAATAAATTTCTCCTTTGTTATGAGATGAATCAATTTAATTTCTTTTGTAACACCTTTTGGTCCTTCCTTACATACATTATCGTAATTTTTGGAATTTTCATTGGTGCATTTGTGAGATAAAATGATGATTTTTCATTCAAAACATTCCCACTTATTTCAAATTTCTCAATCCTTTGGTCTCATTTTCTCTACACATGTGATCATCTCGATTGAATATGGAGATTTGCCAACATGTGTGAAGTTAGCTTGTATGTCACTTCCTCCACGTGTCACCTTGTGATAAATCGTGGGGTTGGTGATAGGCTTGCATATTGCATGTTGACATGTGTAATACCTTTTCCTTTAAATTTTCCATGAACACGAAAATCTATAAATTTTGAATCATCTGGGACTTCACCTATGCTTGGGGCCACTTCTAAAAATATGGCAGAATCCCGCCATGTATCCACCTTTGGTTGTTAGATCATTTCCATGTAGTGCCATCTACTTGGTCCACATTTATTTACCTTCGCTGGCGTATCTTCTATCTCTCCTTCTTCGGACCCAAAAAATTTCTTAAATAGTGTGATTCTAGAGGTTTAAGTTTGTCAAATCCCAATTTCCTTCATCTTACTTGGAATATTGCACATAGTGCCTTCCTTCACCATTGAGATTTTGCCACCTATCCTATTGAATTTTCAAACTTTCCTAGACCAAAAAAATATAACATTTGGTTGATCACCGAGAACCTCACGTCCTTGGTAGCATCTCGCTTAAGAACTTCCAAGAAAGCCTACGTGTGTCCATTTCTTGTGTTTTTATTTTTTCCATAAGCCATCTTCATCATTGGCCACATGACCTAATTTATACTAGCTAGAAGATATCAATCATCATGTATTAACTCCTTATTCATCTTGACCTGCAAAAATTCAAATGGCCATAACTTCCTCGAGAGAGCTCTAAATTCTAAAAAGTTGGACTCATTGGAAAGGTCTCCTTGAGTTCTCAAAAAAACCATACCTCCATGACCTCCAAAAGATCTTGAACATTTATGAATAATAATTTAAAACATTTTAGAGAGTACATCATTTGAACCAAGCATAACAACCTTCTCCATACCTTTAGTGGATGTCAACCTCACTCTTTGAGTTATAGTGATCCGGAACCATCCTAAAAGCTTAAAGAACCAACCTGAGACCACTACACATCACTATCAGACACCTATCTGCATGAAATTTCACTCCTCTACCATCTCCCATTTTTGTTTTTTATGAATCCCTCTACATCTCCTTGGCCCATCTCATTTTCTTGTGATTACTAGGCATGTACACACTGCGAATTTACACTACATCCTTCACAGCTTAGAAAACCATATCATACCTGTGAGGAATCATACACTATACCTTGGAAGCTTGTTTTCCACTTTGAACACTAGAATATGACTTGGATAACAATAAGAAACACTCCTCACACCTCTATGGATACATTGGAAACATTTTTATTCATACCAAGCATTACAACCTCTTTATGAGCTCTAACTATCACTGAGAAGGCACTACCAATAAACCTTCATGCCTTTGACTGAGATTCACTTCACCATTCACACCTTTTTCATCAATGACACTTGACATCAATGACAACACCAATGACAAGGGTTTAACAACTCTTATTATAAGGCTATGGTGGACATGTCCACTAGCATTGCAGGTGAAGAGGAGCACTACAATGCAATGAGCTAGAAAAAGTGGCCCAAAATCCCAATAACCATATATGTGGAGCCTAGAAAAATAATCCCCCTTGTATATAATGAATTTAAAACATATTTTCTCCCTAATTACTCATACAATTGTGAAGAAGGGGAAAAACTAGAAAAATCTAAGAGAGGGGGTCAAGGATGGTTTGGTGGTTAAGAGGGTGAGTGGAGGGTTGCATCTTGATGGGAAGCTCAACAAGTAGGGTGAGATAGGAAAGAGGAACATCTCGGTGGGCACAATAGGTGAAACTCGACGAGTTGTATGAGAGGAGTGAGCATTGGTGTTCTTAGTTATTCATGAGGGTTGTCAGGCTGAAGTTTCTAGAGAAAATCACCAAAGGTTAGGAGTGTAGCTTAGGTAATTGTTGGGTGTAAGTGTGTTAGATTGGAGTTGGGAAAAGCATCGAGATGACACAAGGAAAGTCAAGGTTGGTGAGTCGACGCTATGGGAGAAACACAAGAGTGAAAAGTGTCAAGGGGCTTGAGCTGGGTGATGTGGTAATAGGTCAACCCGAATAAAGTTGCGAAAGAAGGTGAGAGAACCAAACACATGGAACATAAAGGCATGAGAGTCAAACATACTTGGGGAAAAAACCAAAGGAGATGGAAAAACAAGCCAATTGGTTGAGAGCGTGAGAAAAAAAAATCAATTCCATTAAGTATGTAGAATGAAAACTTGAGAAGAACACATGCATGAGAAAGCCGGATGGAGGGCCAAGGAAGTGCAGATCACAGGCCAAGAAACCAAGCAATGTATGTGCCAAGGAACTAGATCAAAGTAGAGAAGAACAAAATTTAAGGATGGGGCTAAGATCTAAGGGTTGGAAGCATGAACATGTTTGTGAGTCAAGAAAAACCAATGATGTAAAGACAAAAATGTAAGCCAAGTTCAAGGTTGAGATGTAACCTCAAAGTCGAGTGGTCAAAGAAAAACAAAAAAACTCAATGCAACACAAAATCCAACGTAGACTAAGACAAATTATTACAAGGTGCAAGATGAAGGGGTGAGAAGAGCCATGAGATGGAACAACCATCTTGGCAAGATGGGGTGGAGCTAGGCTAAAAACTAGTCCTCAAAGTAAGACTTTAAAATGTTGAAAACAAACATAAAAACCCTACTAATAGTAACTCGAACTTCATGATAAACCTATTAAACACATCCAAAATACATATATAAATAAAAAACCCTTGAATACTTGAAAAATGAACAATAACCCAAAACAAGGCCCGAATAAGGATTGAAACCCCAAATCAATGCACTAAATGCACAACAATCGGAATATCCATTACAACAAATGCTCATAAAACTGTATATCATGAATTGAAAGATGAAAACATGAAGAATGAAAGACTTGCATAGATCCACAAAACATGTGTTATGCTACCATGAGGGGGAAGTAGAAAATGTGAAGAATGAGGATTAGGATGGATATTGTGAACATCGATGGAAGTGCAAACCAATAACATGCGATGAGATCTCATGAAGAGTGAGCATCAACCAAAAACACATGAAAGATTTTAAAAATGGGAAAAACCTTGTTAAGCCAAAAATATTCACTAATATCATAGATCTCGATGGGGTGTACATATAAATAGTTTTGAGTAACCCCAATGCCTATAATGATGATCTCTCTAGTGGAGAGGAAGAATTACATTCCCTGAAATGGGAAGTAACTCCCAACGAAACATATGATGCACTGACGTATAAGGGAATCCCATGATGACCCTAAAATGACACCTAGATCTATGAACTCACCTAAGTGAGATGACTCGTATCATGATGTGGAAAATGAATCACACAAAACTCAAAAAATATGGAGATGGATGTAATAAACATATTTTTTTCCTATGTTTTTACAAGGAAAAATTCACTAGAAAACAGGACAACCATACCACAATGTCAAAAATTTCCAAAGTCATACCTTCCCAGACACCCCTAGGTCAATCCATCATTAGCACTAGTCCTATCCTATTAGTAAAATGATCCCCAAGTGATTTTCATGTATCCCCCTTGGTGAATTAGGAAGCAAACAATGTTTAGAGAACTTCTGGAGCATTCAAGCAATTTAAGAAGGGCTATCATTAGCCTTCCTAAGACTAGTGCATCATCCCTAGAGTGTATCAAAAGGAAAAGACTAATCATGGAGGTGTATTATAGTTCTAGAAGAATAAATTATTTCATTTTGGAATATTTTGGGAAGTTTCAGAGGTTTTGGAGCTGATTTAGTGAAAGTGGGTTTTGAGCCTAAAGGAGCATGCATCGTGAAAGAGGACCTGAAATTCAAAGTAAGATTATGGGAGATCCATATTGAGTTTCAAGCCCAAAAAATTACCTATGGAAATAGTTTTCAATACTCTACATGGTGGAAAAAATGGGTTATCTTGAAACCTCATGCAATTTTCTAGGTAGATCATTCTTTTGGTGTACAACTAGAGGTCTCGAGAAAAAGGATCCATTTGGAGGTGTTTAGTCAGAATTGAGCCTTAGTAAAATCAAAATTCTTCTCAGATGATGTTTTTCATGAAAACTAATATTAGTAAGTACCTAAAAACTCATCCGGGGCTTGAGATATGGCCTTCAAAATTTGGCTCCCAAGGTACGCTTCTCGACACTTAACCATTTTCTCAATTAGACACGTGGAAAACTATGGTGAAGGAACAATTTAATTTCCCCATTACACATTTAAAAAGGGACATGCTTTATTGAAAGCCAAAACTATATTTACACTGTACATTAAAAATTAGGTGTGGGGGTGTTTTGGAACATCAATGGAAAGAAAATTGAATGAGGGAGATGGAATGGAATGAAGGAAAGGAATGTGAATGAATGAATGGAATGAACATGCAAGAGTTAGGTAAAATCAGAGCCTAATATTGCATGGAGAAGAACAATAAATAACTAAACACAAATAAAATGGAGTTTGCATCAGTTAAACAAGAATGAGTAAAGGGAACACACATGAGCAAGTAAATAACAGAGCTTGATCACTGTAAACAAGAACAAAAATTAATAACATTGAAAATAAGATCAAAGACAATATTTCATGCAAGATTTAAACATCTAACATCTAATGAACATAAGAACATCAAATGTTACAAGAGACAATGAATGAGACACAAAGTTGTATTTCATTAACTCCAAAATGTCTTCACAAAAGAACACAAAGTTTCTTCCTAAAACAAAGCTTGCACACAAAAGTATTTTCTTCTCCTCTCTCAAAGTCACCCTTTACAAATGAGCCCCTCACTTCCTTTTATAACCCAAAAGTTGGTTACAAAGTAGTTAGGGTTTTACATGAACATTAAATAGGGCACTTAAGTGACCTTTGACTTTTTCAACCAACTTTATTAAAAGAAACTAAAAATAGAAATCACTTAAGTCATCACATATTTTTTGAAAGAAAACTCAATAACAACATCCTTTTCTTAAAATCCCACTTTTAAAACATACAATAATAACCAATGCCTTATCCATTGAAATGGGGTCCGCCTATCTCAAACGTATGAGAAATGGACTCTCCCACTTTGTTAGATACCAAGAAAACTATCTCCTTGAACCATCGGTGAAATTAGGATCTATCACTTTCACCAATTGAAAGGATCTGAACCTTCCCAATGTTTCAAACATTTTTTTCTCTTCTAGAGGTTCATTTGGTCAAAGAATAGCCTCAAGTGAGAACAAAATACCTCATATGGGTGGGATTTTTGACCCATAGGTTTATGGGATGGTTTTAGCCAAAGTTTTAATCCTACCTGGCATAGCATTGTCTACTTATATGGTTTTATTTAGGTATAATGTAACATTCTCAAATGTGTTTTGAATTCGGGTGTGAATTTCAGATTTTGTTGAGCATAGCTCCAAACAGATCTGGGTAATTGAGAGAGTGGTGGCTTGTAATAAAATATGAGTAAGTGATTCTTGGTGAATTGGGTGAACCATGTTAAATATTGTCTCTTTGTGTTGTGTCATTTTATTCTATAATTCATTTGAGATTGTAATATTTTTACATATTAGTTTCTCTTTGTTTATTTTGTGAGGGATTATTCCTCATATTTTATCCATTATTTCCTAACAATAGCCTCAAAAATACACCTGTAATTCAAAAGCATATCATTTAGATTGACCATCTTTGATTGAGCATTCTCAAACAAGTTCTTTAATTTGATGCAATGCTCCATTGAAGCTGAAGAGAAATTATTGGTGGGAGTATACATGTCCTTAAACAATTGTGAAAATTGCTCTTCCACATGTTCCGATGAACACCTTTGATTATGCTCATTTACGAGATTGCAAGGGATCTCAGCTATGAATTCTTGAATCAAGGTGAGTGAAGTGAAGGATTCATTGCATACACTCTCATAATGGATCATAGAATCCTTGAGAAGTGTCTTCCTTGATTTGAGATGCAGACACCAAAGAAAATGTGTCCTCGATGTTCAAATTGAGAATTCCTTCAATGGCTAAAACTGAGGATTCCATACTCATCATCTCTAGAGATTGGGAAATATCTCATCCAAATTTGATATGTTAGAAACAAAATTTTCTTGAAAGAAAGAATTGGATCAAGATATGCACTAACATCTTCATGGAGCTTAACCATTGTTTTGATCATCTCTTGGCCTAAAATGAGAATCTCTGAAAGCCAAGTTTTAGTGACATGGCCCAATGTGTTTATTTATTTTGATAAATTGAGAGTTTCTTCATCAGGGGCAGCCACTGCATCAGGTACTGGGAAAGTGGATGATATGGGATTTATCAGATGTTGAACATATTCCACCAATTGATTCTTTTCAGCCTTGAGATGAGAGTTCTGAGACTTATATTTCTCAAGTCTCTTTAAGCATGATATCAATTGAATCTTGAGCCATCACCATGTCACTTTCCAATGTGGACTCCCAAGTCCAAGTCTGGAAACTTCATAATCAAGCAGATGTCATGGCATCACACTCCTTGTCAACTTGTGGGATGGCAAGATCCGCAAAATATGTTTCGTCACTATCCACCATTATTCGAGAAAGCACTTTAGGATTCTTGGGAATGACATCATTTGAAAGTTTGAAAAGGGCATCAAAATCAATGTCAATTTCCTTGACAACCCTCTTCCTTTTCTTGATTTCGCAATCAACCCAAAAAGGAGTATCATTCACTATTTTTGCATACAAAATCTTGGAGCTCGAAGCAACATTCTCATTGTTCTCGACATCATGAGATTCTACAAGAATCCTTTCCATGACCTTGATTTTAGGAGAAATAACCTCGATATCCACCTCCGATCATTTGGGAGATTTTGGGAAATCTCTTCGTGAACTGTAGGTTCCAAGTGTTTGATATTTGGACTACCTGCACCTGAGTGGACTCTTGTGCAAGGCATGGCTGAGGATCGTTTGTCATGAGCTTCTGAGAACTATTAACAATGTGAGTAGAAGAATCTCTACTTGAAGTAGAAAATCCCGATACACGCTCTCTTCCTTCACTGGGGCTAGGACCCTTAGATTTTTCTCCTCGTGACACATTATTCGGATGAAGTGGATTTTGGAAACCACTCCTTTCTTGCTTGTTGCGTATGATTGGATGGCATAGAGGTTGATTGAGAAGGGGCTTTGGTTGAATGGAGACCTCCTCGAGTTGGAAATTTTTGTGATCTTGAAGTATGATCTTGAATTGATTGTAACTTGGCAAGTTCTCTTTCGTACCAAGATATGCTTCTTTCAAGAATCGGTTGATTCTTGCTATCAAGAGAAAATTCATCTCTTTTGGTCCAATCAATTTGGGGCAAATGGGGTAAAAAACTACATCATATGAAGGATCAATAACATCTTCATCATCATTTATGAATGAATGGAGGGTTCTTGATGTGAAAGGCCTTGATCTGAGCAAGGGTTAGGTGAGAAAACTCTTGTCTTCTTACTTCATGTTTGTCATCTGAACAGGAAGCCCATAAATCTTCCATGGTAGGGTTATGTTGATACTTTGCTCCAAGAATCTTCTACATATATCCATTGATATCAAACTGGGATCTCTTCACATATGGATGAATAGTGATGAGGGAAAACTCTTTTTCCATGAGTTGTGCACTGAAGAGATTTGGACATTGGTATTCCCCGATTTGGATTGGGAAATGAATTCTGAGTGATGCTTGTCACTAAGAAGATAATGAACTTGGAATAATTGTCGCGTGCAAGCTCCATTAATGCCCATTTGTCACTGATGTACTTAGGAAGCTTCCATGGAGTACCCACAAATCCACTTACGTGAATGTAGGAAAAGGATGAAAATTGAATAAACCATGTTCCCCATTGGGAAATGACATCCATGGCTTCTTTAGAAAATATTTCCTCTGTATTCCGATTCAAGTTTTGAATCACGTAGAAGGTGAATGCATCATTAACTCTTCTGAAATGATGAGAGCTATTTTTGAAACTTAGTTGTGGATAATAATGGAAGACATTATTTGATGGACCCATGACTCCTCTTGTTTTGAGTCCCAAAAATAGCTTTCTTCTAGCCACTGCATAAGTCAGATATGATGTCATGTAGAAACATCCAATCATCTTCACTTGATCAATTTTTTGTGAAGGGTATCACTGATGATGGTGGCCCAATCCACAAACTCTCTCTTGGAAAGGATGATACAGATAAATTGATACATCCATGGGTGGAAAATCTTGGCAGAGGGTAAACCGAAAACTTGACTTAGAGAGTAATCATGTCCCCGATTTCTTCCATGAACTCAATACGGTATAATTCTTTAGGAAGTTGGTCAATTCGAGGCCTCTTGGTCACTAACCAAGTTGTTATTAACCATCTTGCTCCACCTGAGGGGTTCTTCATCCCAAAATTCTTGTGCTGACTTTGAGTGATATCCACATTCTCAGGGAAGTCAGGTATGTTGAGAAATTCCTCAATGTGCTTTGGTGTGATTAAGAGGAAAGGCTCATGATTATCTTTAAAAATTCCTCATCTCGAGATCATAATGCTCCACGCAAGTGATAACCAACTCCGAGCATTGCACCGAGACATAGGAAATTTTTGCTTGGGGTAGACCACTATGGTAAAGCCTATCCGAGAATATGGTTTTGCCTTCAACTTTCACCCGATCAGAATTGTTGCACATTGATGTGACCCAGATTTGTATCGGTGATATTATCATATGCGACTTGATGGAACTGGGAGGGATGATTCCTTGGAATTCATACTTGAGTGGACTTATTTGATTTCTCCACTGGCTTCTCGATCTTCCTGTAGATTTATTAGATTTTTTGGCCATTATGAATTTTACAAAAATGACTCAGGCACAAAAACAATGCAAATGGGGTCGGGTCTCAGTCTCCAAACCCCATCAATGCAAGAAAAATATGACTCATTTTTTATTATTATTATTATTATTTAATAATAATAATAATAATAACAAGATCCGTTACAATTACAAATTTTTGATTCGTGACAATAATTTATTTATTTATTTTTTATTTAAAATAAACAAAATCACCGATTTTAATATCCCAATTTTTTTATTTAATTTTCAGAGAAAATTCTCCTTGGTATGCGTGAAAATCACCTAATTTTAATGACCACGTATTTTGAGATTTACTTCTTCCTTGTGATCTTTTGATCGATGTGTGACTATACTTGTTTAATTCTTTTACAAATTTATGGAGAAACTCAATGTTGATGTTTGAAACTATTTTTTTTAAACTTGTTTTTTTTCTTTTTATGGCTTCTTTCTTGCATGAATACATTTGTGAAACTTTGGTTTGCTTCCTTTGAAATTGAAATTTGTTATTTTAAATGTGTTATTCTTTTTATTTGGTTTTTTTTTAGATTTTCCTTGGAAACTTCCTTTACCCCTGCATGAGATCTTTTTCCTTTCATGTGAAACTTACATGGAGTGCATGTGATGTTTTTTTTTTTTGTTTTTTACTATTCTTTTTTTTTCAATGCATGAGTCTTTGCCTTTTTTGGAAAATTTTTAAAAATTTTTAAAATTTTTTTTATCCCAATGTTTGTCCTAAAAAATTTTTTTGGACTATTTTTTGAAATTTTGCGTGGAAACTTATTTTTATTTTTTTTTCTTTGATGAATAAAACAAATTGTCTTTTTTTTTACCTATGTGTGGTTTTGGATTGGCAATGATGGTTAAATTTCCCTTTATTTCACACCCATGCTGCATGGAGACTTTGTGGAATGTTCTCAAAATTTTTCTTCCCTACGTGGTTCTCTTTTCCTTTTGTATTTGATTTTGAACTCTTTTTTGGAAATGTTTTCTTATTTTACTTTTTTTGTTTTTTTCCTTTTCAAATTTTTCTTTCCAAAATCAACCATGGTGAGGATTTTATTTTTTTTCCTTTGTGTCTAGAAATGCATTGGAATTGATTTTATTAAAACTTGGCTCATGCGTGACTATTATTCTTTTCAATTTTTATTGGTAATGATTTCTCTTGATTAATTTCTTGATGGATTGATGATGAATGCGTGATGAATACTTTAGCTTTTCGAGCATGAGAATTCTCCTTTCACTAAAAATTAAATTACTTCATGGGGAAATGGTTATGAAGGAATTAAAGAAGCTTCACGTAACCATTTTTATTCCTTCCATTGAAATAACAACTTCTCTCTTCCTCTAAGTAGTGGCATTAATTGCCAAGGGAAAGTGGGAAATAAACAACCATTTTCCAGTGGAAATGGCAAGCAAAGGGATGAAATCCCCATTTTATTTCCCCATGTGGGAAATCGGGAGATTTTTTCCCATTTTCCAATCCATTGAATTGGAAATCAGTGGAAGAAATCCCACAAGTGGGGAATTAAAATAAATTTTCCAGGAAAGGGGAAATCGGTATGGGAAGCCAATTTGGCATCCCCGACAATGGGAAAAAAGCTTATTTTTCCCCGACAAAATTAAAATAAATTTTTTTCGATTGAATTTTAATTATTATATTAATATTTATTTAATTAAAAACCCCAAATTTTAATAAAATTAATTTTATCAAACAAAGGGTAATAAATTAATTAAATATTAATTAATTAATATTAAAGTAGTTTATGACTTGGGAGGAGGAGTTCTCACCCAAAATGGATGAAACGAAGACCAGAATGATCACAAAAATGAGATGATCGCGATGAGGGTGATAAATCATGCAAAGTAACACTTTTGAAAAATTTCAAAATTTCCATGTTTATTAATTTTGTGAAGTCAAAATTAGCTGATAACAATTGGCTCTAATTGGGGACAAGGACTTTATGGATGCAACAAATGGACCTGCACAAAATATTAATGAACATGATCCCAAAAATGATGGTGCACAAAAATGGGATGACAAAAGAGAGGAAACCAAAAAATAGGGAAAAGAAACAAACCAAAATCCTAATTACCTATGTACATACGGGGACAACCCATTTTCAATTTTGATAATGCTTGAGATATTTCCCAATAGTAGGGAAAAGGAAAATGAGTTCCTTTAGGATATGCCAAGTAATAGGTGTTATCTCCCACATAAATGTCTGATCTTGAAAGGACCTAGCCACAACGAATCAAACTTCCCATGTTTTCCTTTCGGTTCACGTCTCTTATCCCAGAGAAGAACTAAGTCATTGATTTGGAATTGCCTCTCCTTAGTTTTCCTATCGAACAACCTCTTCACTTTGGACTGATGTTCCTCGATCCTATTTTCCACTTGACTTCTTTTGTTCTTGAGCTTGCTTAGGAACATGATCCTTTTATCTAACGCATTGGTGAAGCATTCATCATCAACTGCTTGAGCTAATCGTAATGTTGGTAACTCCAATGTGATGGGAATTTGAGCATCGGTTCCATACAAGAGTTGGAATGGAGACATCCCGATTTCCCTTTTTGGGAGTTATGCGGTCAGCCCACAATGCATCATATAAATTTTTGTGCCAAGTTCTTTGATTTTCTTCTACTAACTTACGATAGTAATGATGTTTTTGTTACTAGATTTTGCTTGACTGACCATTTCCCTATGGGTAGTAATCTGATGAATGAGACAAAGATATCCCATACCCATAACAAAAACCTATCATCTCTATAGAAGAAAAAATGGAGGCATTTTCCATCACATGATCTTTTGTGGAATTCCATAACGAATCAATATATTCTCTTTGATGAAGTCACAGATTACCGCAGTAGATGTTTTTTTCACTAGTATAGCTTCTACCCACTTCGTAAAGTAGTCAGTTGCAGTGAGCACGTGAGTATGACCAGCACTAGAGTTTGGGTTTAGGACCCGATGAAATCTAAACCCCATTGTTGAAAGGGTTCTTCAATGACAACTGGCTTCAAAGGAAAAGCTGCCAATTTTGGTCTTCCAACAAATTGCTGACAAGCTTCACATTTTGTTACCCATTTCTGAGCATCAGAAAACATAGTGGGCCAGTAATAATGTGCTCACAAAATTTTATGAGTTATCACTGGGCCAGAGAAATGACCACCGCAAGCATGATTATGAAAGGCTTCAAGCAACCTAGGTTGTTGTTCCTTATCAACACATCTGAGGAACATGCCATCAATTCCTTTCTTGAACAAAGTGTTGTCCCAAATGACATACCGATGAAACTCTTAATTTGATAGCTCTCTTTTCCTTAGTTGTCAAATTTTTCAGACATTCACCATATGTGAGAAAGTAGGCTATATCGAATACCATTCATCTGTGGTATTGATGAAAACTACCAGTGGTAAACCTTTCTTCAACTGGTTCTTCTTCAGAGTCATCTTGTGGTTCATTTCTCTTGTGATGAGTTGGCAGAGTCCTCTTCCTCAAACCAACTTGGTAGGCTTGATATCCAAATCATATTCCTGGATCTTGGAGACCCAATTACCTCTTTTAGATCTGGTTCTTGTTGTGTCAACATTGATTTAACTGTGTCTGGTACTAAGACTTTGGTGTGAGAATTCAACACATAGTACCTGAAATGTTTCAAGGCTCTCACCACCACATATGCATGCCTCTCAAGGGGAGTGTAATTGAGTTCATGTTTCTTGAATCTAGAACTCATGAATGCAATAGGAGATTTGATTCCCTCTTGATTGTGTTGAGTCAAGATGGCAGAGATGTGTGCGGTGAAGCATAACAATAGATTATAAAATCCTTTTTAAAATCAAGACACACCAATGTAGGATATTTTGCAATAGCACCCTTGATTTTTTCAAATGCTTCTCTACCTTCCTTCGACCATTTGAAGGATTCTTTTCCTTTCATCATATCAGTGATTTCTTTGGTCAGCTCGGTAAAATCTGGCATGAACCTTCTCAAAAATTTTACCTTCCCAAAGAATGAGTGACTCCAAGGCTTACTTGTAGGAAAGGAAAGATTCTTGATAGCTTGAACGCGCTCAGATCGATTTTAGTTCCTTCTTTAGAAACAATATGACCTAGGAGTTTCCCTTCCGTAACTCGAACATAAATTTTTTTGGATTTAGAGAGATCTTATGAAGTCTGCACCTTTGCAATATTTTCTCTAAATCTCTTAGGTGATCTTCTCATTTCTTTGAGAACACTGTCAAGTCATCTAGGTATATCATGATGATCTTGTCTTTATAATCTGTGAATGCCATATCCATAGCCCTTTGAAAATTTCATCGACATTGATCAAACCAAAAGGCATTCTTCTATATACGCGAATGTACCCTAGGGGTGGTGAATGGTTTTATGTTGGTATCTTCTCTAGCCACTTCAATCTGATTATAACCAGAGAAACCATCTAGCATGGATACATTTCGATCCAGTTACTACTATAGAATATGGTCCATGAATGAAGTGGATAATTATCCTTCAAGGAAGCTTGATTAAGATTGCAGAAATCCACACAAATCCTAATTTCTCCATTTTTCTTGTGAACCGGTACAATATTAGCTATCCAAGTTGAATGTGAATAGGAAACACTATTCATGCATCTAACATCTTTTGAACCTCATGGAATATTGTCCTACTATCTTGGGATTATATTGTCTTTGCTTCTTCCTGAATGGAACTGCACCAGGTTTCAAGGGTATGGCATGCTCCATTTCCCTAGGTTGGAAAGACTTCAAGTCTTCATATGAGTAAGCCAAGACGTCAAAATATTTGGTAAGGAGGCTTATGAATTTTTGCACTCTCAGTGAGCAACACTTACCGATGTTGAAAGTGAGGTTTATCCTGGTACCAATGTTAACTTGCTCATAGTCAGTAGAATTCGTAGGTCCTGCTTGCTCTTTCTCTTTGATAAACTGTCATGTTTATCAAAAAGTTCTTCAAGTGAAACCAATCCTTTTGGAATTTTATTTCCTTTGAGTTGAATGATGCCATCACCAGGATCTTCATTCTCAACTCCTTCTTGAATGGGTGAGGTCATCGATTCGTGAAATGTAGAATCACTTCCTTCAAAGTACAATTGTTCAAAATTATCCCTTTTTTCCAAGAAGGCAATAATTTGTTGATCATCATTGAATACTTGCCAATTTTTTGCATTGTCAGGAACACTTGGCCTAAAAACCATTTCGATGGTGTATTTTCTTGATCAAACTCTGAATGAGGAATCATTAATGAAGTTGAGACTGCTAGAGAATCTACTTTTTCATTCTTTTCATGAGGGATGGATTTTATGGAAAAAGCATCAAAGGCTTCTATCGCGTCCCACACTTTATTTTGTAGTGTCTCAAATGATCATTCTTTACTTGGAACTGATTTTTAACTTGTTTCACGATCAACTCCACATCTCCAAAGACTTTCAAATTTTTGATCCCTTTCTCTTCTGCAACTTGGAGGCCAAGGATTAATGCCTCATATTCTGCAAGTGTTGTTAGTATTTGAAAATTGGAGTTTGTAAGAAAAAGGAAATATTTTACCATTCGAGATATGAGCACCACTCTGTGCCGAAACCTATTGAGCAACAACTTCCATCGAACTCAAGAGTCCATATCTCATTAGAGTCTTGGAAAGTGACCTCAGGTGCATGAACCTCTGTAGTCATCATATAATTACCCATACTTGAGTTTTGAAACAAGACCTGTGCACATGGGATCATCAGTTTTTCATCACCGTGAATTTTTCCTGAGTTTCGGCATTAGCTTCTTCATTTCTCCATTGATAGGGATCATAGCATGAGACCAGTCCATTTGAATCTCACCACCCAGATCT
The DNA here is from genome assembly GCA_018340775.1 of Taxus wallichiana var. yunnanensis. Lineage (NCBI taxonomy): Eukaryota > Viridiplantae > Streptophyta > Pinopsida > Cupressales > Taxaceae > Taxus > Taxus wallichiana. Next base: position 13,367,957 of record CM031243.1, read on the forward strand.
CTACAAAATTTCCTGCTCAACAACATACCATATGAAGTAGGAATGTCAGCAACTAGAATAGTTACCTTAACTCACTTATGAGGAAATTGGGCTAAAACCATTGAGCGTCTTTAATCTACCCAATCAGAGGAACTTGTCTTGTCTCCATGGAGTAACAAGATCCGAATGTTCTCATACAAGTCAACCCAAGAGCATGTGCTACTTTTCACAGGCATCACATTATCTCGAGGCTCCATAATCTATAATGCAATTACTTAATTTGCATCCGTTGATCAGAAAGGACACAAAGAAAGGTTCAATCTTTTCATTCATGAAGGTGTAGTGGCCGCCACAATATTTTGAGTCTTCCCATCTTTGGGAGTTTTTAGAATTCCTTTGGAGGAATGAACAAGTAGAGTCACCTTTGATAAACTGGACCAATTTCTCGAGTTGATCCTTATTGGACTTCAAGTACTCTACCTGTGACATGGAAATTTTTGTTTTATTGATATGATCAATGATATCAAATTTGGGCAAAAATAACCATACTTGATGTCTAGATACTAGTTCTTTCAAACTTGATGATGGCACACTTTTGACCTTTGCTTTGGGCTTGGTTGATACTGATGTGGAAGAAGAAACTTTCTTCGTAGCTGATTTATCAATGATTGACTTGACAAAGGCCCTCCTTTCTTTAAGATAGTTTTGACCTTGGAAACCTCAGTCACCTTGGACTCTTTAGGAGTCTCATTTGTCTTGGATTCTTTGGAAGTTTCCTTAGTCTTAGATTCTTTAGGAACTTCTTGGAGCTCTTTTTTTTATCTTCCACCTTAGTGGTATCTTGCTCCTTTTTCTGAGAGCGTGTGAAGACAACGAAGGATTGACTATTCATATCTTCTATAATTTCTTCGTATTCATATTCATCTTCTTCTTCTGAATGGTACTCAAAGAAATGATTATTACTTTCTCCTTCAGGCTCTTCAACTTCAGGTTAGATGTTCTAGAAGTCTGGCTCTTCTTCATCAACCTCAATGACCTCAACTTCATCATCACTTTCTTCAATGACATCACACTTTGAGTTAGTTACGGGAGCTACTTCAATAGCAAGCCTCGTGGAGCACCTACAATCCTAGCTTTGTTGGGAACGTAGCCTTTTCTTGGGATGTCTTTGTAAGGAGCAAGGTTTACTACTTTGAGCAACTTACTTTTTCAAAGCTAGCACATCATTAGCCAACTTAGTGAGTATAGCTTCTGAAGCATTGGGGTTTCTTGACTCTTTCCCTTGAGGGAAGTTTTCTTGAATTTTCCCGCCATGATTAAGTCATCCTCAATTTCTATGGCCAAGGATTGAGAAAGTTCCAAAGTAGCCACTCTAGCCCCTTCTCATTGATAATAGCACACTTTGTTTGTTGTGCATTAATAAAGAAACATTTTTGTCCATCAAGGTTTGGATGAATCCGCAAAGAACTTTGTTCACCATTTTGTTGAATTTAGCCATGAAATTCCTCATGGGTTATGTTGGCTCTTTCTTCACCTGAGATAGTTGGGAAAGAAGGGCATGTTCATCTTCTTTCCATCTTGAATCGATCTTCAAACTTAGTTTTCATATCATTCCAATTTGTAATGCATCCATTTGGAAGATGATGAAACCAATCTATGCAAAAACATCATGCAATGTTTCAATGAAAGAGGTGAATAGCAACATCTTCATATTCCACTGAAAAAACTACACATGCAACAAAGAAAGTAGAAATGTGGTCATCTTGGTGATGTCTTCCCATCTCCATCAAACTTGGGAAGAATATTTCCTCGATCCTCGTGGGAGGTCATGTCGAGCTGGTAAGGCCAATGGGCCTATGGCATTTCCCCATGGTACGTTAATTGCCATCTTGGGAAAGGTGGTATGTGAAGGAAAAACAACGTGAGCAAGGACAAGTGCTTGACTTGTAGTGATTCCTTCCTTGCTTGCTCTTTTAAGACTTGATGCAAGACTTACAGATCTATGAGGTGTGTTCTTCTTTGGAGGAGATAACTTGAAACCAAACTTTCCTTGAAAATAAAAAATGGGATCAGATCGACCTTTAGCTTTTTCTCCTCACGTAAACCTCTTTCCTACCAGTTTGAAATATTTACTGTGAAGGGATCACTGACATGTTTGATCAGCTCTAGCCTTTTCTCTTCACTCTCTTTCTTGAGCTATTTTTGTGCTGAATAACTCTAAATCAACTCTCGGCTTGATCTTCTTTATTATCTAGTACTAATGTGGTGAGATGAAAATGATAGTTTTTTGTGCACTTTTCCCAAATAGCTTGCCTCAAATATGATGATATGTCTTCTTGAGTATCTACAAAAAGAAGATTTGGTTGCAAGATAGGTGAGTTACCTGTAATAGTCATACAAATTATTTCCTTGGTGGAAGAGGGCCGCGTCGGTGAACAATGATCAACACGTGTCCAGAGGTCTTCTGGCCACAAGTGTGGGTGCTCTTCTTCTAAGGTCTTCAATGTAGATTTCTCTATCAATGGCTCTATCAACAACCACAAATTGCTGCAAATTTCATGGTTTTCCCAAGCTACTGTTCAAAGGTTGGAAACAATGTCTCCTTGAAAATCTTTCATCGGGCACAAGGTTGGTTGAAGAACTGGAGCTTGTGCAGAGGGGATAGTCATAAAGATTTAACCAAGCACTGGTTAACGATTCCTGAATCCCCAGTAGAGTCACCAAAAACTGTTAGCATATGGATTTGCACATGCATGCAAATGACATGCAACAATGTGGGAATGAAGTCCCTCCTCAATGAAGGTGAGGTTGCCTTTATTGAAAACCAAAACTGTATTTACACTTGTACATTCAAAATTGTATGTGGGGGTGTTTTGGAACATCAATGGAAAGAAAAGTGAATGAGGGAGATGGAATGGAATGAAGGAAAGAAATGGAAAGGAATGAATGGAAGGAACATGCAAGAGTTAGGTAAAAGCAAGAGCCTAATATTGCATGGAGAAGAACAATAAATAACTAACACAAATAAAATGGAGTTTGCATCAGTTAAATGAGAATGAGTAAAGGGAACACACATGAGCAAGTAAATAATAGAGCTTGATCATTGTGAACAAGAACAACAACTTAATAACGTTGACAATAAGATCAAAGACAATATTTGCATGCAAGATTTAAACATCTAACATCTAATGAACATAAGAACATCAAATGTTACAAGAGACAATGAATGAGACACAAAGTTCATATTTCATTAACTCCAAAATGTCTTCACAAAAGAACACAAAGTTTTCTTTTTTGAAACAAAGCTTGCACACAAAAGTATTTTCTTCTCCTCTCTCAAAGTCCCTTTACAAATGAGCCCTTGACTTCCTTTTATAACCCAAAAGTTGGTTACAAAGTAGTTAGGGTTTTACATGAACATTAAATAGGGCACTTAAGTGACTTTGAATTTTTCAACCAACTTTATTAAAAGCAACTAAAAATAGAAATCACTTAAGTTATCCACAATTTTTCCAAAAGTAAACTCAATAACAACATCCTTTTCTTAAAATTCCACTTTTAAAACATATGAATAATAACCAGTGCCTTATCCATTGAAATGGGGTCCACCTATCTCAAACGTATGAGAAATGGACTCTCCCACTTTGTTAGATACCAAGAAAACTATCTCCTTGAACCATCGGTGAAATTAGGATCGTCGCTTTCACCAATTGAAAGGATCTTGAACCTTCCCAATGTTTCAAACATATTTTCTTCTTCTGGAGGTTCATTTGGTCAAAGAATAGCCTCACAAAATACCTGCAATTCCAAAATCCTACTGGCATATCATTTAGATTAACCATCTTTGATTGAGCATTCTCAAACAAGTTCTTTAATTTGATGCAAATGCTCCATTAAAGCTGAAGAGAAATTATTGATGGGAGTATACATGTCCTTAAACAATTGTGAAAATTTCTCTTCCACATGTTCCGATGAACACCTTTGATTATGCTCATTTATGAGGTTGCAAGGGATCTCAACTATGAATTCTTGAATCAAGGTGAGTGAAGTGAAGGATTCATTGCATATGCTCTCATAATGGATCATAGAATCCTCGAGAAGCATCTTCCTTGATTTGAGATGTAGACACCAAAGAAAACGTGTCCCTCGATGTTCAAATTTGAGAATTCCTTCAATGGCTAAAACTGAGGATTCCATACTCATCATCTCTGTAGACTGGGCAATATCTCATCCAAATTTGATATGTTAGAAACAAAATTTTCCTTGAAAGAAAGAATTGGATCAAGATATGCACTGACATCTTCATGGAGCTTAACCATTGTTTTGATCATCTCTTGGCCTAAAATGAGAATCTCTGAAAGCCAAGTTTTAGTGACATGGCCCAATGTGTTTATTTATTTTGATAAATTGAGAGTTTCTTCATCAGGGAAGCCACTGCATCAGGTACTGGGAAAGTGGATGATATGGGATTTATCAGATGTTGAACATATTCCACCAATTGATTCTTTTCAGCCTTGAGATGAGAGTTTTGAGACTTATATTTCTCAAGTCTCTTTAGCACGATATCAATTGAATCTCGAGCCATCGCCATGTCACTTTCCAATGTGGACCTCCCAAGTCCAAGTCTGGAAACTTCATAATCAGTAGATGTCATGGCATCACGCTCCTTGTCAACTTGTGGGATGGCAAGATCCACAAATCTATTTCCATCACTATCCACCATTATTCGAGAAAGCACTTTAGGCTTCTTGGGAATGACATCATTTGAAATTTTGAAAAGGGCATCAAAATCAATGTCAATTGCCTTGACAAACCCTCTTCCTTTTCTTGATTTCACAATCAACCCAGAAAGGAGTATCATTCACTATTTCTGCATACAAAATCCTGGAGCTCAAAGCAACATTCTCATTGTTCTCGACATCATGAGATTCTACAAGAATCCTTTCCATGACCTCGATTTCAGGAGAAATAACCTCGATATCCACCTCCTGATCATTTGGGAGATTTTGGGAAATCTCTTTGTGAACTGTAGGCTCCAAAGTGTTCGATATTTGGACTACCTGCACCTGAGTGGATGCTTGTGCAAGGCATGGTTGAGGATCATTTGTCATGAGATTTGAGAGAACTATAACAATGTGAGTAGAAGAATCTCTACTTGAAGTAGAAAATCCCGATACATGCTCTCTTCCTTCACTGGGGCTAGGACCCTTAGATTTTTCTCCTCGTGACACATTATTTGGTGAAGTGGATTTTGGCAACCACTCCTTTCTTGCTTGTTTATATATGATTGGATGGCACGAAGGTTGATTGAGAAGGGGATTTGGTTGAATGGAGACCTCCTCGAGTTGGAAATTTTTGTGATCCTGAAGTATGATCTTGAATTGATTGTAACTTGGCAAGTTCTCTTTCATACCAAGATATGCTTCTTTCAAGATCGGTTGATTCTTGCTATCAAGAGAAAATTCATCTCTTTTGGTCCAATCAATTTGTGGCAATGGGGTAAAATCAACTACATCATATGAAGGATCAATAACATCTTCATCATCATTTATGAATGAATCTAGAGGGTTCTTGATGTGAAAGGCCTTGATCTGAGCAAGGGTTAGGTGAGAAAACTCTCATCTTCTTACTTCATGTTTGTCTGAACAAGAAGCCTAGAAATATTCCATGGTAGGGTTATGTTGATACTTTTCTCCAAGAATCTTCTTACATATATCCATTGATATCAAACTAGGATCTCTTCACATATGGATGAATAGTGATGAGGGAAAACTCTTTTTCCATGAGTTGTGCACTAAAGAGATTTGGACATTGGTATTCCCGATTTGGATTGGGAAATGAATTCTTGAGTGATGCTTTTCTCACGAGAAGACAATGAACTTGGAATAATTTTCATGCAAGCTCCATTAATGCCCATTTGTCACTGATGTACTTAGGAAGTTTCCATGGAGTACCCATAAAGCCACTTACGTGAATGTAGGAAAAGGATGAAAATTGAATAAACCATGTTCCCCATTGGGAAATGACATCCATGGCTTCTTTAGAAAATATTTCCTCTATATTCTGATTCAAGTTCCAATCACATGGAAGGTGAATGCATCGTTAACTCTTCTAAAATGATGAGAGCTATTTTTGAAACTTAGTTGTGAGATAATAATGGAAGACACTATTTGATGGACCCATGACTCCTCTTGTTTTGAGTCCCAAAATAGCTTTCTTCTTGCCACTGCATAAGTCAGATATGATGTCATGTAGAAACATCCAATCATCTTTACTTGATCAATTGTTTGTGAAGGGTATCACTGATGATGGTGGCCCAATCCACAAACTATCTCTTGGAAAGGATGATATAGATAAACTGATACATCCATGGGTGGAAAATCCTGGCAGAGGGTAAACAAAAACTCAACTTAGGAGAGTAATCATGTCCCTGATTTCTTCCACGAACTCAATGTGGTACAATTCTTTAGGAAGCTCAATCAATTTGAGGCCTCTTGGTCACTAACCAATTGTTATTAACCATCTTGCTCCACCTAAGGGGTTATTCATCCCAAAATTCTTGTGTTGATTGTGAGTGATATCCACATTCTCAGGGAAGTCAGGTATGTTGAAATTCCTCAATGTGCTCTAGTGTGATTAAGAGGAAAGGCTCATGATTATCTTTAAAAATTCCTCATCTCTCGGGATCATAATGCTCTGCGCAAGTGATAACTAGCTCGGACACACCACATGAGATAGAAATGTTGTTGCTTGGGGTAGACCACTATGGTAAAGCCTATTTGAGAATATGGTTTTGCCTTTAGCTTTCACCCGATCAGTAGAATTGTTGCACATTGATGTGACCTAGATTTGTATCGAGTGATATTATCATATGCCGACTTGATGGAATTGGGAGGATGATTCCTTGGAATTCATACTTGAGTGTGGACTTATTTGATTTCTCCATTGGCTTCCTCGATCTTCTTGCAGATTTATTAGATTTTTCAGCCATTATGAATTTTATAGAAAAATGACTTAGGCATGCAAAACAATGCAAATGGGGTTGGGTCTCAGTCTGAAACCCCCCCATAATGCAAGAAAAAATATGACTTGTTTTAATATTATTATTATTAAAATAATAATAATAATAATAATAATTGAATTCAAGTTATAATTTTTTTCTATGTGAATAATTAATTAATTTATTTTATTTAAATAAACAAAATCACCCGATTTTAATTTTAATTTTTTAATTTCCCGAGAAATTCTCCTTGGTATGCATGAAAATCACAGATTTTAATGACCACATATTTAGAGATTTAATTCTTTCTTTCTGATCGTTTCGTGACTATGTTTGCTTAATTCTTCTACAAATGCGTGGAACTGTTGTTGATGCCTGAAACTTTTGCCTGCGTATGGCTTCTCTTTAACTCTGCGTGGAAATGACTAAAACTTTGGTTTGCTATTTGGGACTGTTATTTTCCAACGTGGCTTCTTGTTTGCTATTGGTTGCAGTTTTTAGATTGTGTGGAAACTTCCTTCTACCCCTGTGTGGAGATTCCTTCCTTTCCCTGCGTGGACACTTATGTGGAGTGCGTGGTGATGTTCTTTGCTACTATTTTTGGACTATTCTGCTAAAAATGTGTGGCCTTTCCTTGGATTTTAAATGTTGTTCCTTAAACTTTATGTTGTCCCAATGCATGGGAGTCCAAAAACGTTTTCCTTTGGACTGTTATGAAAAGTGCATGGAAACTTATTGGTTATTTTGTTTTTCTTTGATGCATAAAACAATGTGTGTCTTCTTTTACCTCTGCGTGGTGTTTTGGATTGGCAATGATGGTTAAAATTGTTGTATTTCACACCCCTAACATGGAGACTTTGGTGGAATGTGTGGACACTTATACCTCATGTGTGGTTACTCTTTCTGCTCCTGCGTGGAGATGCTTTGGAGCCTGTGTGAGAGATTGGAGACTGTGTTTTGACTTTTCCCTTTTCTTTGCACAAACCAATGCATGGAGAGGATTTATGGGCTGTTTTATCCTTGTGTCTGCAAATGCATTGGAATGATGAGGTATTCAAACTTGGCTCATGCGTGGACTATTCCTTTGTTGTTCTTTATTGGTAATGATTGCTCTTTGGCCTCCTTTCTTGATGAATGCGTGATGATCACTTTAGCTTTAGAGATCTCGGGAGGAAGAGCATAAGCCGAATCTACATGCAAAGATTTGAAACATGGGAAGAAACTTTGGTTAAGCCATAAAACTCTCCTCTATCTCATAGATCAAATGGGGTGTACATATAGAAGGTTGAGTAACCCTGGTGTTGAATCATGACAACTCGAGTAGAGAGGGAGTTACATTCCAGAATAAAAATAGAAGTGTAAATCTCAATTATGCATATGATGCGTAAGAGAATCTCATGATGACCCTAAATGACACATGGACCTACGATCTCACCTAAGTGAGATGACTCACCTAATGATGTGGAAAATAATACACACCAACACCCCCTTCATCATAACTTAGGATGAGGTGACAAGTTAGAAATGAGAAATGGGTCTCCTCTGCACAAAGCTTGATGAGGTACCCATGCACAAGAAAAAGATCCCAAGTAGTGAAGGAAAACCCGGTGGGAAAAAAATCCACCACAAGAGGACAAAAAAATCTAAGAAAGATGCAAATATGGGTCAGTATAGATGAGCACGAAAGGTACCCATGTACAAAGAGGAAATCTCTTGGAAAAGAAGAAGAAGAGAGAAGAGAGAGAGAGAGGGATGTAGAAGATGCCATGGATGGATCTGAACTCTGACTCTAAGGAAGTCTCCCGAGAAGAATGTCGATGATGAGATCCTCTGCCTTGGGGAAGAAGAGCCAGCCACCTGAACTATGTGCCTACCCTTAGGAAGGACATAAATGATGTCTTTAGAAGTTCTCCCACTCCACAAAAAGGAAATTGAAGGAAGTAACATGAAGAACTCTAAGTCTAGTGCACGGAAGTGTGACATAGGTCTAGCGAGTGAGTGCTAAGGAACCAGAAGGTAATGCCACGTGTGTAGAACTATCGAGTGAAAAGAGGAACACCCACAAAAGGATGTCCAAGTGATGTGAAGGGAACAAAACATCCTCCACAAAAAAAAGGGATCCAGGAAAGGGTGGATCAATGAAGGTCTCTGGAAATGTGGAAGTGGTAAGAGTCCCGGAAGGGCACTCCAAAAAGAAGAGATGATGAACTCCTCACTAAAACACTGTAGATGGATGAGGGAACCTATAGTACATCACAAGTAGACTCTCGAAAAGATGACTAAGGTCAGGTAGATACTCATCCCAATGAGGGGGCTCAACATTAAGAGCGATGTCGAGATAGGTATGAGTCATCTAATGAAGGTAGAGGAGTGAAGGGGCCTCGCACACTGGAAGTGGAAAGGAGGTGGTGTAATGACTGTATGAGACTAAAGAGGCTTGATATTTGATGAGATGGGAGGGGTGACAACACTCTCTGGAATAGTGAGAGAAAAGGAGAGAAGTCCTCTGTAATGCTCTCTAACATCAGAACTAGGTGCACAATCCTTGTCATCAAAAGTAGAATCAAGTGAGTATGTATCGAAAGGTATTGTCATCACATGAAGAAATAGAGGAGACAATTGAATCAGTAGCAACAACAATGGTAGTATGTGAAGGGTCTCCATAGAGGGACTGAAGAATGCTCCAGACATGGTGAGGTGGATCTGAGTGTGCCACGTGAAACCAGAGAGATATGAGAGACATGCATCATCATGTGACCAAAGACATGGTCGCAAGTGTCGAGAAAGTCCTCTAGATGATGATGATCGGTGGGTGTGGAGGCTGGCCCAAGAAAGAAGGGTAAAAGACCCTCATGGGTGAAGTAACGTTCCATGGAAGCACGCCAAACTGAATAGTTCCCTCTCCGGTGAGAAGTGGTGGAGGCTATAAAGTGATCCTATGATGCTCAAGTCTAGAAAGAGCACTCTCCATGATGAAAAATGCAAGATGCACAAAAGCAAGACATCGGACTCGGCCGATAATGCATCTGTGTGTGAAAGCCAAGAGTACTAGTCAACCCCCAAAATGTGGCACTTTATAAAGTAGTGCATTTACAAAAATGGAAATGTCATCATGTAATGTGTGAAAAATCATGCAACTTTGACTAAAGAAGCACTCAAAAATGAGCTGTGAGTCAAAAGTTATGGCATTAAAACGATTCCCGCAACTGATGGAAAATGCCACTAAACGCTGCAAACACATTAAAAAAGTGCTCAAAATGAGTGCAAAGGGTATCGTGTGACTACTCATTGGAAACGACATCAAATTTTAGGTAGGGTTTGTTTTGCTTGTGAGGGGATTAGCCTCCTGCCAACCCTGGACCTCGCCCTCCGTCTTCGACATGCGTAGGAAGGTAATAAACAAGAAAATAAAGCCTAGAAAATTATTACAATGCCATGAATGTTTTTGACCTCAAAACATTAAAAATAGGTTTTTTTAAACCCTAAACACATTTAAAAGGGATTGTGGGGGCCCGTTTCAGTGCATGTGATGCTAAATGCTGGCCAATGTCAAGGACCATGTGCCATATACCAACAAGCTTGAGTTACAACAAACTATGTGTAGAAGCTCATTTAGCAGTTGAAAGTTGAAATCCAGAGAGGCTTCAGGTGACCGAGTGTTTGTGACACAAACCAAGCTGAGTTGTTGAAGTGATCGAGCTAAGAGGTCTTGCAGTGCGTAGGCGGAGTGATCACGTGGGATAGTAATAGTAAACCAATATGCATGTAAGCAAGGTGCCTTAACAACAAAAAAATGTTTTTTCAAATGGCCAAGCAGAATTCAAAAACATTTTTCAATGTAAAACGTGCAAATGCCAGCAATAATAGGTAGTGGTGGAGCTTCGAGCTAGAGTGGAGGAGGAGTGAGAAATTTTGTAGGGCATTGGTTTGTTGTTGTGGTGTAGGTTTGAAACAATTTTTCAATGCAACCAAAACATTTTCAACCAAAAATGTTTTTAAAGCACCTCAACAAAAAAATGTTTTCCAATCATGCAAAAGGAGGGCACGTGGGAGCTGAATGTTGGAGCTAGGAGCATGTTGGAGGGGTTGCCATGGAGTTTAAACAACATAGAGACTGAATGGTGGAGGCCGGGAGAAGACCGGAAAAACTATGCAGAGGTGAGTTTGAATATGGACCGAGGTTGGGAGATGTGCGGAGGCTTGAGAAAACGATTGTATCAATGAGGCCGAAACAAAAGAACCATGAGCAAGGATGTGGAATAGAGAACTCAAGGTGAATATATAGTCGAACCAATGTGCAAAATGGGGCTGCAAAAACACGTTTATGCAAAAGGAAGTCTTGGTGTGAAACCCAAAAGATGAGCAATGTTGGATGTAGTCCACAACGAAGCAATGCAAGGTATGAGACGAGTCCAGTCCATTTAACAAAACACAAGTCGAGGATGATGGCACATGGAAAATAACCAATGCAATACACCTCATAAATACACCTCAAATGCGCATGTAAACTGAATAATCGAGTGGTCAAAGACACTAAACTCGAAAAAACACTAGAAACTTGAGCAATGACCTCAAAAACACATGAACAACCCAAGGAGAGGTATGGGCCCGGAAATTAGTGCAAGAAGAGCACGGTTGGAATAACCATTAGAAACACACATGCAAAGAGAATCTGAATATCACTTTGGAAGTGGAAAACATGCACATAAATGCCAAAGAGTGCACAAATCCATAAGATCCACTCTAATACCATGAAAGAGGGTTTAAAATCCGTAAGTGAGGATCACGAGGGATGATGTGCACATCAACGGATGTGTGAACGGCAGTGTGAAGAGATCTCGGGAGGAGTGAGCATCAATTGAATGTGCATGTAAAGATTTGAAAATAGGGTAGAACCTAGTTAAGCCATAAAACTCTCCTCTATCTCATAGATCAAATGGGGTGTACATATAGGAGGTGTTGAGTAACCCCCAGTGCTGCAATCATGACAACTCAAGTAGAGAGGGGAGTTACATTCCTAGAATAGAAGTGTAACTCCCAATGACGCATATGACGCGACCTTGATGTGTTGATGCACGACGCCTCTCATGATGACCCCTAAATGACACATGGACCTACGATCTCACCTAAGTGAGATGACTCACCTAATGATGTGGAAAATATTACACACCAAAACCCTGTGTAATGCTTTCCCCTTCCCCTTGAAATAAATGACTCCTCTTCCTTTGGGTAGTGGCATTAATTGCTGGGGAAAATGGGAAATAAACAACCATTTTCCAGTGGAAATGGAAAGGTAGATGTCAATCCCCATTTTATTTCCCCATGTGGGAAATCGAGAATTTTTTTCTTGTTTGTCGATCCATTGAATTAGCAATCGGTGGAAGAAATCCCACAAGTGGAGAATTAAAATGAATTTTCCAAGAAAAAAGAAATCCAGTATGGGAAGCTAATTTGGCATCTTGACAATGGGAAGTAGAAGCTTATTTTCCTCAGGAAATTAAAATAAATTTTTTGATTAAATTTTAATAATTATTAAATTAATATTTATTTAATTAAAAACCCCAAATTTTAATAAAATTAATTTTATCAAACAAAGGGTAATAAATTAATTAAATATTAATTAATTAATATTAAAAGTAGTTTATGACTTGGAGGGAGGAGTGCTTTCTTGAAATGGACAAAACGAATACCAGAATGATCACAAAAATGAGACGATCGCGATGAGGGCGATAAATCATGCAAAGTAACACTTTTGAAAATTTTCAAAATTTCCATTTTATTAATTTTGTGAAGTCAAAATTGGTTGATAACAGAGGCTAGGTGCATTTTTTGTTGAACCTTTCCAATGGGACATGAGGGACATGAAAATTCACCCCACCCTCATTTTAACCTTTTGGTCACTCATATGACCTTGACGACTTATTTTAAGCTCCTTTATCCAAGTTGACTTCCTCCTTCACCTACTCCTGCATGCGAGACCCTTGGATCTCCAGAGAAAGGATCATTTTATAGCACCCCTTGTACATTTTCAAAGGGACATGAGGGACATAAAAATGTTCCCCACCCTTTTCATTCCTCCCTTTTTGGCTCTTGGTACCCATGCATGTCTGTGGAGAAAATTGTCAAAATAGGTACCCGATCTTTAGTGCATGGTTTGATAGCTTTGTAAGGAGTTACCAGGAAAAAAATACTCATTGGAAAGATAAGAGTATCCTCTATAAGGTGGAATCATCATATGTGTAAAAACCATGACGATATTTAAGGGATCTCATTTTCGTAGGCATAATAATGATCCGATTAAAAATAGGGCCATTTCATGGATTTTAAAAAGAATTAAAATATGAAACCCATCCCATTGATCTTGAAATTATGTTTGGATTCAAAATCATATAAAATTTCACCCAGAAATACCTTGGAGTTCCAAAATATAAATTTCAAGTTCATTCTCCCAAATGACACATTCTTAGGTTTTGCCTAAAAAATGCATGGCGTACTTTTGTGCTCAACTGTCCTAGACCCTTGATGAAATAGGGAAAGTAAAATGCACCTATGCATAAATTCTTCTCTATTTCTTTATTTGATCCCAAATTGCACTCCCCAGCTCTCCCTCCATTTTCAGGTCTTGAAGTGCAAAATCATGTCTCTGGGAACAAAACATTATAATTTTTTGCCCATCTCATCCCCCTTGGTGTAGTAGTGGCGGTAAATGCACACATGCATAAAATTTTATCTATTGCTTTCTGTTCATCACGATTTTTTTTTGCATTACACACATCTTGCCTTGCTCTATTATGCCCCTACAATTTTGGATCAAAGGAGGCACTTACTAAAAATAACATGTGTCCATGGAAAGGCATAGCAAAATGAATGGATCATCAATGGAGGATGATTGAAATTGTACCATATGGTTTAGAAGGTAATTTTTGAGAAAAACAAGGTTGTAAGATGATCTCATAACTCAAATAGGGAAATGAAACCTCCATGAGGGTCATGGAAGCAACAATGTTTTTAAACACTCATTCAACCTGAGGTATTTTGCATTATGAATAAGGAGGATATTTTGGTCATGAATTCCAGAGGACTTAATTAGAGGTGACTTCTTCTTCTTCAACATGATTCTTCCTCTTTCTTCTTCTTTCTTCTCTCTCTCTCTCTCTTCTCTCACCCCAAATTTCTCTCTTCAATGTTCTAATTTCACGTTGGGGTTGCAATTTTTCATATGTATTTAATGTAATTTAAAAGTAACTTTAGGTTTCTAATGTAATAAGTCACCTTTATGTTATAAAAAGGGACTTAATGTTTTCTAGGAAGATGAAAAGTTTTAAGTTATGTTGAGACATATGAAGAGTCATTTGGGGGGCATATGAAGAGTCACATGGGGGGATTTGAAAGGTCATTTATGATTCTATATAATGTAATGACACCCTCATTCTTAAGGGTTGTCAATTTTTAAACTCAAGAGTGCATTGTGCTTAAAGAGAACAAAGGAGATAGCTATTTTCTTCCATTCCCCTCTTGCATATGTTTCCTCATTTTCCCTACTTTGTATAAATTTTCTGAAATGATAATCAAGGAAGAAGTTTTTATTTTCATTAGATGCATGAATGTGTGCATCTTTGTATGCATGGTTTCCTCTCATCGTTAGTGTTGAAGCATCATTGTTTTCTTTCTATGAATATGTGTGATGGTAACTTCTGGTTAATAGTTACAGGACTCTGATTTTCTACCTACAACGTTAATCCCTCTTTTCTTATTTCTCACTCCCTTTTCCCATTCTCTTGCAAAGTATTATCTAGAAAGAAATTGATAGCTTTTTTGCTAGGTCACTAGAGTGCTCTGTTGGATCCCTGATTGAAAGGAAACTATAACAACTCATTTCATCGTGCATATAAACACGACATTATATCATACAAGTAGAGGGACTGAGATTCCCATATTATTGGCAAAAACCCATAGATTTTCTACATGAAAAGTTTTCTCACTAAAAATTTTTTTGCCCAACATGGGGTAGAATTGGCAACATTTACACCCAAAATATGATCACAAGGTTAGAAAAAATAATCAAATATCTAAACAAAAACAAAAAAAATGAAAAAATTGAAATAAATAAAAAAGGAAAATTGATGAAAGTCCATTGCCTAAAGACACATGATTGTTTCCCGCATGTGACCTTTCATATTCCACAATGTCTCTTTCATATTACCCTCACAATTTTTTTCCAAAAGATGGCTAAAAGGAGATATACTAGGCTGAGAAGGTTGAGAGGAATTGTTGATCCCAATTTTGAGGCTTTGCAAAATCGAGAAAAGAAAAGTCATAGATAATCCATTAATAATTTTATCAAGGTTCATCCCCATGTGATTAATCAATTTTTAATCCTAGTAATCCCATGCAAACTCATGTTGATACCACTCCTGAAAAATTCTCCATCATTTAACCACCATTGAGCATTGAGTTCCCAAGTGAAGAAGAATGAGAAATAGAAGAAGGATTTGAGGAAGAATTTGTAGAAGCAAGATCCGAAGTGGAAACAGAAACAACAATGGTAGAAAAAGTAGAAATACCTCAACCCATTGTTCCATGGGGAAGAAATACATGCCCACTTTCTCTTGCACCCCCTCTTCATAATCTACCAAAAAGTTCTCGCAAGAACTTCCCAAAGTTTAAAGGCACTGAGTTATAAATTCTTGAAGAACACATCTCTTGCCTTCACCACATCATGCAGGATTCTTGGAGTCAAACATGAAGACATTCCCAAAGATTGTTCATGGAATATCTCCAAGAAATATTAGCGAGAATGGTTATACCTCTTCCCACCAACTCAATAACTCTTTGGAATGATATCAAGTCCAAGTTTGAAGAAAGATTCAAATTTACTAAGGATTTCAAGACCTCCTTATTTAATTGACACAAATGAATAAATGAGAAAATGAAACTATGAGAGACTTCATGGATCATTTTGATTAGTTTCTCCATAGGATATCGGAATAATATTTTCCATCTTAAATCAATGTTAAGATATTATTCATTAATGCTCAATCATCGGAGGTAGGGTTTTTCCTACAAAGATTCCAACTAAGGAATATTATGTGAAGCCCAAAGATTGGCCATTGAACTTGATGATGATTTCATCCTCTCTGGAAAGATCAAGAACCCCTTAAAGGGTAAAGCCCAAAATCCTAAGGACGAGAGAATGGATCTAGTCTTGTAGAAATTGGCAAATGAGATGGCATCATTGAAAAGGGAAATTTTTGAGAAAGTATCTCATCAAAGAAACAAAAGAAATCATATTTAAGGAGAACCTTGAAGGCTTGCCTTGGAAGCCTCACCTATCAATGCCCATTCTAAGATTCAAGAAAATGAGGAAGAGATTAAACAAGAAAGTGAAGGTGGTAGTCTCCTAGAGGTTGAATAACTTGAGAACAACACAAAAATTAGATTATGTGAGTATCATGGAGGTGATGAAGATGACGAAGAAGACATACCCAGTTTTGATGTTCATGTTCACTTGTTCTTAGTCTGAAAAGGGAGCCTCTTGCTCCCATGCTGTAAAGAAAAAGAAGACTAAATATTCTTATGTGGCGATTCCACAAAAAAAAAAAAAATCAGTTAAGGATCTCCATTCTCACCTTACACGGAGTCTACATTGGAGAAACCTATCCATGTGATGAGAAAGATGTCACCCTTGATATTCCAAGTAAGTTTTCTAATGCTTCTTCCAATTCTAAATCTAAATCAACTCCTGTAAAATATGATACTTCTAAATTTACCATTTTACCTTTCAAAACAACCTCGGTTCCCCAATAATTTTTGATACTTTCAAGCCTATCCTAACTCCAAAACAAGTGTCTTCATCCATCTTGTTCACATCCTCTCATTTTGATTACATTGAGCATGTAAAAAAGGCCAAGGTGTTGATTACCAAAACTGAATATTTGTGGACTCACCCCGAACAATTTGAGAGATTTGTCCATTATATCAGAGTGGTATTTTAACACCCAATGTTGTGACTCCTAGCTCTAAAATAATACTACCAAACCCACCTATGCCCCCATCATAGAACATGTTTTCTTTGAGTTCATCAAAGACCGACAAGGTCAATCCTTTATATGTCTCCCTTCTCATTGGATAATATGTATTGAATAATTACATAATAGATTTAGGTGCCTTAGACAAATTGATGTGTGTGAAAATTCACCAAGGCTCTTAGACTCACCATGACTTTACCCAGTGGCTCTTGTTACTCCATGGAGTCTAAAGAAGTCCCACTTTTAGGGAAGATCAAAGATGCACAAGTGATCTCACCAAATTTCTGGACAAAAAAAGTTTCAATGATGATATTTGTAGCAGACATTCTAGATTCATTTGGAATGTTGATAAGTAGAAGATTTTATCAAAAATTGAGAGGTAAAATCTAGATGAATTGGTCTTCTACAACCATTTGAGTGAAAGAAGACATGGAAAAATTGCTTCTAAATTAAAAAATGAGGTACACGATGCAAAAAACAAGAAACCCTCGAGCCACCATTCTATAAGAAAATAGTAGGAGGATGAATTATTTTTTTACAACTAAAGAAGAGGATGAGATCACAATTTTGATAGGACCAAACATTCCTTCCCAGAGGAATATGGATCTAGAGGAAGCATTAAGGAACTTTGAGCTATAAGAGGGTAGCCTTGAAATAACATATGATGCGAGGTGTGAAGAAGAGGTGGTTCTTGGTGAATCGCAAATGGAAAAATTAATGTATGTTCTTACCCATGATGAGGATATTTTCTCATTCCCATTTGGAGATGAATATACTCTCGATCATGTCATCCATGATGAGAAAAATGGCAACTTGCGATGAGCCCTCGAAGCTCTAAAAGAAAAATCGGTGCAAGATCTCCGAGAGATGTAGAATAAATAAAAGAACCGATCTCTATCTTGAATCGATGATGTAGGATATGGAGTTGTAAGACAAGAATGAATCAAATCCTAATCTCTCAACTAATTCGGAGGATGACTCATGATGGAGTAAAGAAAGGAAAAGAACCTGATGTCTCTCTTAAGCCAATGAATGATGAAGATGATGATGAAAGTGAGGCCTTTTATTTCCCATTTGAAGAGGAGGACTCTTTATCTTATGAAGAAGATAGAGTAGAGAATTTTGAAGCCCGCAAAGTTGAGATTCCCTTGAAAAATAAATGGTAGAATACTATGATGGTCAAAATAAAGAAACAATGCTTCCTCAATGGTGACCTTGAAATTCAACAAATATTCTTTGAACAAAGGTAAATATGAGCTTTAGGTGGTGTAAAATAAGGATTCATTACAAGACATTTTAGAAGTGACAAAAGACATAAGAGATCCCGAGATAAGTCTCAACCTCTTAGCTCAATCCATGGCCTTGCAAGATGGATATGAGGTCATTTTTGATCCTCCATTTGACATTCAAACACCTCATATTGATAGGATTCAAAAATATGAATGCAATTCTTCTTGTGAAAAGGATGTCTAAGAACGTGAATGGGTGGAACAAGAAAACTTAGGGTACTCAATCTATTCAAATAAGAACCATCCTGGAGTAGTAATGATATGATAGAAGAAAAAACAATAGTGTGGATAAGCACAAAAGGTAAGCTATCACTATGAAACTAATTTAAAAGGAAATGAAGGAAATGGAAATTTTAAATGAACACCTGAGTATCAAGGAACTCATGTAGTCTCACTCCTACAAAGTAAAAATACAGTCATGAAAAACCTAGCTTTCATAAGTAGTTGAGGAGAGGAGGCTGATTTTGGAGCTAGTTAATAGAACATCATCATTCGATGTTACCTCTTTGGGGGTAACTCCTAAAAAGGAAAGTTCTTCAGTGAAAGAGGGTTGTCCCAAACCTTGTACCATAGATGATTTTTAGGTTTTCATTTCCCTTTTCTTTTGTGTATGTCTTTCCCTTTTGTGTGTTGTGTGTTTCCCTTTGTGTGTTGTGTGTTCTTCCTTTCTTGTTATCTCTTGCAAGTTGTGTGTTTTAAAGCCCAATGGATAAGGCACTGGTCAATGTATTATAAACTAAGATTCTGGGATTTCTCATGTCATGTCCTTTCTTTTCTTAGTCCATAACATGTCCCCAAGCTAGAGCCAACTCTTTTCATGTGTTTTTGTAAGGAAAAATTCACTAGAAAACATGACAACCATACCACAATGTCAAAAATTTTCAAAGTCATACCTTCCCAAGATACCCCCAAGTCAGTCCATCCCCAAAACCAGTCCTATCCTATCATTCAAATGATACCCACATGATTTTCATGTATCCCCCTAGGTGATTTAGGAAGCAAATAATGTTCAAATAACTTTTGGAGCATTCAAGTAGTTTTGGGAAGGGCTATCATCAGCCTTCCTAAGACTGGTGCATCATCCTCAAAGTGGATCAAAAGGCCAAGACTCATCATGGAGGAGTATTAAACTGATAGAAAAATTAAAGATTTTTTTATAATATTTCATGAATTTTTAGAGGTTTTGGATTTGATTCAATGAAAGTGGGGTTTTGAGCCTAAAGGAGCATGCATCACGAAAGAGGACCTAAAATTAAAAGCAAGATTTTGGGAGCTCCATAATGAGTTTCAAGCCAAAAAAGTACCTATGGAAATAATTTTCAATACTATACATGGTGGAAAAAACATGACATCTTGACACCCCATGCATTTTCTCTATGAAGCTCATTCTTTTGACACACAACAAGCGGTCCCGAGAAAGAGGATACATTTGGAGGTAGTTGAAGTCATAATTGAGCCTTACCACCATCACCATTATTATTATATGATATTTTTCATCCAAAATAATATAAATAAGCTTTGAGAACTCATTCGAGAGCTCGAGATATGGCCTTCACAAGTTGGCTCCCAAGGTATGCTTCTCGACACTTAACCATTTTATCACCTGGACATGTGGCAAGATGTGGTGAAGGTGCAATTTCATGTTACCATTTCAGATTTTGAAGGGAGATGAGGTGTAAAAATTTTTTTCACCCCATCCTCATTTAGTCTCTAGGTCACCCACATGACCTTGTTCTCACCTTCTAGCCCCTGTTGACCAGTTTGACTTACACACCTACCTACTCTTGCATGCATGCCACTTATCATTGCGAGGATAGGGATATTTTTAGCAGAATTTTTAAAGTTTCCAAGGCAACATGAGGGAAATGAAAATGCACCTCACCCTCATTTAAACTTTTTGTTAATCATATGACCCCGATGACCTATTTTAAGCTCTTTTGACCAAGTTGACTTCCTCCTTCACCTACTCTTGCATGCGCAACACTTTGCCTCTCCATAGAAAGGAGAATTTTATTGCACCATTTTCACCTTTGCAAAGGAACATGAGGGACATAAAAATTTTCCCCACCCATTTCATTCCTCCCTATTTGGCCCATATTTGATCCATTGTTTGCTCAGGAGAAAATAGTCAAAACAGTACCGATCTTTGGCGGAAAATTTTGGGAACTCCTTAATGAGTTCTAGGAAAAAAATACTCATTGGAAATATAATAGAATCCTATACAAGTTGGAATCATCATATTTTTAAAAAACTCTTGGTGATTTTCAAGGGATCTCATTCTTTGTAGGGAAAACTAACGTTTCGATCAAAAGGGGTCATTCAAGGAGTTTAGGAAGAATTAAAAATGAGACCATCCCATTAATATTTAAATGTTTGGATTCAAAATAATATAAAATTTCACCCAAAAATACCTCATGGAGTTCTGAAAATCTCAATTTCAAGTTCACTCTCCGGTGGGAAAAGTTCTTATGTTTTGCCTCTCAAAATTTCATGGCACACTTTTGTGCACTAACTATCCTAGACCCTTGGTGCAGTAGGGATAGTTAAATGTTCTCATGCATAATTTTTCTCTATTTCTTTATTTGATCCCAACATTTTTACATTTCGTGTGTTTGCGCTCCCAACTCTCCCTCCATTTTAAGGTCTTGAAGTGTAAAATCATGCCTCTAGGAACAAACCCCCTCTTGTCCTTCTTGGTGCATTAGGGGTAGTAAAATGCGCCCATGCATAAATTTTTCTCTATTTCTTTTTTCGTCATGATTTTTTTACATTGCGTGCATCTTGCCTTGCTCTATCACACCCCACAACTCCTGGATCAAAAATTTCCACCTCAATTCACTTACAAAAATAACATGTGTCCATGGAAAGACATACTAAAAATAGAAAGTTGATAAAAATAGCAATGCATCATCAACAAAGGAGGATTGAAATGTGCCAAAGGGTTCAAAAGGTCATTTTTGAGAAAAATAAGGTTATAAGATGATCTCATAACTCAAATAGGGAAATGAAACCTCCATGAGGGTCATGGAAGAAATAGTGTTTTTAAACACTCATTCAACCAGCCTAAGGTATCTGTGCATCATGGATAAGGAGGATATTTTGGTCATGAATCAAGTAGAAGACTTCATCGTAGAGGTGACTTATTCTTCTTTAGCATGATTCTTCCTCTTTCTTCTTCTCTCTCTCTCTCTCTCTTCTCTCACCCCAACTTTCTCTCTCTTCAATGTTTTAATTTCGCATGAGGTTGCACTTTTCATATATCTTTAATGTAATTTTAAATTAACTTAATTTTTCTAATGTAATAATTCACCTTTATGTTATAAAAAGGGACTTAATGTTTTCCTAGGAAGATGAAAAGTGTTAAGTTATGTCAAGAAATATGAAGATTGATTGAGGGGAATATGAAGAGTCATGTGGGGGAGTCAGAAGGTCATTTATGATTTTATATGATGTAATGGCACCCTAATTATTAAGGGTTGCAAATTTTGTAAATTCAAGAGTGTATTTTTCTTAAAGAGAACAATGGAGATAACTATTTTCTTCCATTCCCCTCTTGCATATATTTCCTCCTTTTTCCTACTTTTTACAACTTTGCTGAAATGCTAATCAAGGAAGAAGTTTTAGTTTTCTCAGACACATGAATGTGTGCATATTTGTGATATGCACACAATTGCAAGACTCTATTTTATTATCATTGTTTTATTTCTATGAATATGTGTGATAGTAACTTTTGGTTATGATTGCAGACTCTAATTTTCTACCTACAACGTTAACCCCTCATTTCCTATTTCTCACTCCCCTTTCCCATTATCTTGTAAAGTCCTTTCTAGTAGACAATTACTAGATTTTCTATAGGGTCTAGTGAAGTAGCCTTGATGGATCCCTAGTTGAAAGGTCGATCAACTCATTTCAACTCATTTCTTTGCACAAGTAGAGAATCAGATTCCCAAAGTGTTGTAAGAAACCCATAATTTGTGTACCTAATTTTTTTTTCTCACCAACACATTTCAAATGCCCAAATTTTATTTTATATGTTATTATTTCTCATTTCTTGAGTTATTCATGAAGGAATATTCTATTTTGGAGGATCCCTAGGTGACATAGGATCTACATTACATCATTTAACTAGATTTAGTGTTTCTTCCATTTGAAAGTTATGTGAAAGAGCCACCAAATTATTTAACCTTTATTCTCCACACAACTCCACCATTTATTATAGCCTCTACCTCTTTTTAAATGTCTCATCGAGATGATTCCAAGAAGAGAAATTTCATATAATTTAGAGTTCGGGAGAGGAAGTTATGGCCATTTGAAGTTTTTTGCAGGTCTAGAGGACTCAAAATGTTTTAAAAATGTTTTATGACATGTGGCACATCTTGATTTACTCGAAATTTCCATGTAGCACCCTTTGGTTTATTACAGGTTATCTACATATTTCCCATGTGTTATTTCCTTTTTCTACATGTTTACCATTTTTCCACTACTGAGACCCAAAGTTACTTTTAAGTTTGTTTATTGTCGACTTGAGATCCATGCAATGAATATTTTTGAGTGTGTGGCATAATGATGATAAATTTCCTTTATTCTCCATTCGATTGTACCACATTTCTACCTATGACTCATACATGTCCCTATGTGGAATTAAAAATTCACTCGGTCTAGCTTATTATGTGGTATTGAGTTCTATGGAATGCATCTACTCAAGAAGGTAGAAGATTTTTTTGTGTGTCCCTTTTTAAACCATTTATCTTCTTCCATTTGTTCACCCCTTTACTCCATGGTGTGTCTCTTTAAATTTTCTTGAGCTATTATGGACCCAAAATATTATTCATCTCCCCTTCATTCCATGGAATTGGAGTATGCAGGATGCATATGTTTGAAAAGTTACAGAAAAGGTGCCGCATGTATTCTCTTCACCATGATCCGATGCCACACGTTTTGCCTTTGATTCATCCCTACCCCACTTTGACTTGTGAAACTCCATATGGATGAAAATTTATTGAAATTCACTAATTCCATGGGTTTGGAGTCCATGGAACCTATTTTCATTGGGGATGCCTAGAATATTGATGCCTATCCCTCTTGACTCGCTTTTTGGTTAAATTTGATAGGCGAGTTAAATGTCCATGGAATTTTTAATTAAAACTCACCAATGCTTTCTCCTTATTCTCATGTGGGTTTTTAAAAGGTTTCATCTTTTAAATGTTGGAGGAATTCTAAAATGACTATGTCAATAATTTATAAGTTATCCAAAATTTTCAAGAGGTGTTAATTTTGATATGTTTTGGTGACCTCCAAGGGATGTCTTCTTGTTAGATAAATGACCAGTTTCCTTAAGCATCCATTGGGCATGGACTTGATCTCAAAAACATGAAGAAATGATATGAAACTAAAATTCTTACCCCATATCCCACGTGAAGAATTGAATGGACTTATAACTAATCTAAAGTTGCCTTTGAATGCTCTTGAAGCTAATTTTGGGAAATTTTGATTAAAAATTGAAAACTGTCCCAAAAATACTGAATTTTAAACTAATGGAAATGCACAGAGAACACCGAACCTAAAATGATCTATGGATTTGAGTTATTAAACTTTATAACTACCCCAACCATAAAATTTTCACCATGAACCTACTCTTCCTGCATATGGATTATGCAACAAAAAAAAGGACCATAAAAACTATGTACGAATATAAAATCCATACATATCCAAATGAAATATGCAAAGTGTGCATAAGAAATTTTTAGCAGAAAATAATCCTACCTACACTACTCTAACAAGAGGAAAATGAAGCTAAACAAAACCTACAATAGGATGGGAGAAATAACTACCATTCCTCAATAAATTCAACCATTTGACTAATTTGGCATAAAACATGGTCTTTAATGAGATTGAAAAATTGTTTGAAACTAATTCTTCACACCATTTCTAAAAGTATTAGCTAAAAATAAAATGAATACCTCTTCATTTTGGCTTGCATTTGGACTTAAGAGGTATTGGGGATTAACTTTATTGCTTTTGATGATCATCCTTATGCTTTAAATTTGGCATGGCAAGTGGAAAATCTGAATTTGGATCTAAATTTCCAAGTATCTTATTGGTTATCCAACCTTAGGAACTAATGAATTTATCTCGTGATCTGCCCATTCTCTTCATTTTAGCACTAAGAATGGAGTTGGAAGAGACATTTTTATTTCTTATTATGATTGTTTAGAAGCTAATTTTTCTTTTTTGGTTCTTTTGCAAGCAATTTTTCTTCTTCTATGATGATTGGTTTGGAAATGTTTTCATCATTCTTCTCTACTTCATCCTCAAGCATGAAGTTTGAAATATAAAAATCATCCTCTTGCTCTTCATGAAAACTGGTTTGAGCAACATGATTTTCTTTGATATCATCCAAATCTGATTTGATATAAAGAAGTAAGGAAATATCTACATTTAGTAACATTTCTTACTATTTCTTAAGTCCAATGGAGAATTCAAAGTAGCAATAGACTTTTGTGGTGGAAGAGAGATGATGAGAATATAAACCGGTGAGTTCAATGGGCTCTTCCTGACTAATACAATCTTCCAAATATGATAGAACTTCAGCCTCTTCATGGTCAAAATCTGTAAAACATTCCCCTTAGATCTTAGCTTCCTTTTGATCCTTCAAACACTCAATAGATATAGGAAAATATTGATCAAAATATTCATTTCTAATCGAGGAAAAAAAATTGAGTGCTCTCTTCTACATACAATCCATTTTAAATTTATTTTTCATCAAGCATGAAGTTTGAAAGATCAAACTCCTCCTATTGCCGATTATTGTGAAGAAAAATCAAAATCCTCTAAGCATATGGTGCCAACATGCATAATACATTAAGAATAGAGTGATTGTTGATCATTTTCCTCTAGTTTCTCTACACATACATATTCCTCCTTGTGTTATTCAATCCCACGCCTATGTTTTGGGTTTAAACATCCATGACATCGGATTGTGTTCAAAATTTGAACCCTAATTCTTCAAGCTTTGCATGAATTCTTCTATTTTGGGTTATTCGGTGGGTGACCCTCCATGGAATAATTTTATTCTCTTTAGATAATGGGTTTGGGAATGTGAGGGAGGTATGGGATGGTTTGGAACATGAGTTTTCAAAAAGGAAGAGGATTGGAAAGGGCCCCGTGCCACTCGAAAGTGGAAAGGAGGTAGATATAATGATTATATGAGGTTGATAATAGGGTGATAGATGTCGATGGGAAGGAAGGAGTGTCAATATACTCTAGAAATGTGAGAGGAGTCCTTAGTAGCACTCTCATCATCAGAACTAGAAGAAAAATCCTCTTCATTAAGGATAGAAAAAAGTGAGTCTCGTGTCGGCATAATGGTCATCACATGAAGTAAGTGGAGAATACTACTACAAAGAGCTACTAAAAGGCCAAAGTAAATCAACATGAAACTCAACAGAGAGAAAAAATGTAGGGAGAGTGTCGTCAATTGAGAAATCAAGATGTGAGGGAGCACAAGGGGAAATGGTCACATTTTCTTAGAGAAAGGGTCTCCAATGGAACATGAGTGTGAAGAGTGAATGGAAGCATGAACATGGTCAAAAATGAGCTATGTAGTGGAAACAATAGTGTGAGTAGCCTCAAAATAAAGGTCTTGATGTGGATGGTTAACAAGGGACTTTCAGAAGAAACAAGAATAAAAGGAACAATCAATAGTTAGAAGGAATGGGAGAAAGGGGAGAATCCATGATGACACAAGAGTGGTCTAGGAAGCTTCACTCTACGAGATGGTGAAGCAAAATCACCATGAAATTGTCGATAATGTACTTCTTAGTGAGAGGGAACTCGGTGTACTAAAAATGTCGTATATCCTTAGAAATATTAAAATGAGAAGGCCATAGACCTCATTAGTGTAGTTAAACCACTCATCCTTCTGCAGAGGCTTGAGAGGCTTAGGAATGAGACCATGGAGGTAGGGAAGAAAACCATGCATAGTGTAATGTCTGATGATGCCTTCCTTCCATGTTGAATAGTTCTTAGGATTAAGAAAAATGATAGAATGATGGAAATCCATAGTGTAGATAAACCTGCAAAAAGATCCCAAATGACACTTTATAACTTAGTGCAAAAATTACAAGCCCAAATAAGTAGTGCAATGAACCCCTTAGAATGTGACACTTTATAATGTAGTGAATTTACAAAAATGACAATCCCATCATGTAGCATGTGAAAAATAATGTAATTTTTACTAAATAAGAGCTCAAAACCAAGTAACTGGTCAACCGTTATAAGAAAAACAATTCCCACAACTGATAGAAAATCCCAATAAGCCCTACAAATGGATTTAAAAATTCCCAAAACATGTGCAAAGGGGGTTGTATTTGTATTTTTGGAAACGACACCAAATTTTAGATAGGGTCTATTTTTCTTGCGAGGGGGATTTAATTCATGCCATTCCTGACCTCACCCTCCATCTTCAACACTTGTAGGAAGGACATAGTTTAATAAGAAAAATGAATCCAAAATTATTACAATGCCAAGAAAAGAAAATTTTCACCTTAAAATATTTAAAGGGACTATTTTCACCTCCTAAAAGACTAAAAGGAATGTTATCCAAGTTGGGAGGCCCAATGCACCAAGTATACAAGTTTGATGCTCCACAACAAGATATGTAAATGCTACCAATTTGTGATAAGGACTACGAGTTAGGCGAGCTGAGTTTTTCTTTGGGATGCCACCGAGTTAAGGGTTTATGCCAACTAATCTGAATGGTCCACGTGTCAAGTGGAGAGATATGCATCGAATGTCGAGTGTAACCATCAAATGGTTAAGGAATCCCCACATGTCTCTATGTGGTAGAGCTAACAGTGAAGAAATGTTTGAGGCATAGGATCACGTCACAGAGCACAACACAAAAAATAATGAGGACATTGAGTCTAGAATGAAAAACCATAGCCAAACTACAAGTGGCCAAGAATAGGGAAATTCAAACAACATGAAGTAGTGATGGCCAAAATGAAGCATGAGAAACACAAGCATGTAAACAAGGATGTTGTAAGGAAACATGCCATATAAGAGAAAGGAACATTCGTGGACAATGCAAAAGGAAGGATATGTGTTGCACATGAAACCACAAGGCAAAGAGTGGTAACCCTTGCAGTGAGAAACAAAATTCCGATCCCTAAGATCTGATACCATGACAGAGGGAGGAAGGTCAAATACCTGGAGGAAATCCATGCACATCAAGGAGTTATACTCAATTGAGATGAAGTAGCTTCAATATACAAACAATAACTCAACCATGAAAGCAATATGCATGCATTAAGGGAAACAAGACTCAATACTCCATGCTCATAGATCAAGAAGAGAGGTGTACATATAGGGGAGTGTTGAGTAACTCCCATGTAGAGATAATGATGCCTCCATGATGGAGAAGAGGAGTTACTTTTTAAAAGGGGAATTAACTCCTATGACACACACTTACACATATGACATATTCCATGACAAAATATGTCATAACTAACATGACACCTATGATCCATGCTCACACCTAAGTGAGATGACTCACCTAGTGAGGTGGAAATACATCTAATAAATGAATAAAAGATGAATATTACCACTCACACCAACAAATATACCATGTGAATGCATATGTGTGTATGGAAAAGGTAGTGATATATTCATTATCCAAATAAATGGGAAAAAATCACAACATGTAAATAATATAAGATAACAAGAGTAAATACAATCAAGATGTAATGGTTAACAACAAGTGGTTATTTTTGATTAATTAACTTCCAACATTAATTATCACAATCAAAGTAACATTTTTATAATAGTAACTAATATACTAAATAAGATACAAAATTGACAATACAAAGAAATGAATACACTTTACTAATTTCAAATGATTCTAGAAGGTTCTAGGAGGATGCAAAATAGGAGCATGGAGATATGGGCTTGATCAAGATTTGTTTTAGAGGCCATGATTGGAAATAAAATTTGGGTAGGATCTGAAAAATCTATTGAGGCCGTATCTTATGATATTAACCCTTCTATATGGTCTCGACATGCATATTTCTAGGCTTTGCAACTTTTACACACTGTCAATCTCCTAGAACTATCTGGGACATTATTAAACCTTAATTTTTGATCATGTTGTGAGGATCTCTGAATACTCTACTCATGATCTCAAACCCTAGTAGTGGGTGATAAGTTATGTTAAAAGACATTAGTTAGATAGTGGTCACCCTTACACACTATTGACGTTAGCACTACTCTGGAAGAGGCCTTAAACCGCACCTCATTCTCCACCTAACATGTGATATCTAAATGAATGCAACTAATTTTGACAACCATCTTCAACCATTCTTGAGTTAAGTTGGCTCTTACTAAGATACTATGAGATGGGATGTTTTATTTCTTGTAGATGAGAGAAACTACTGTCTTGACCTTACAAGAAGCTTTAGACTTGTAGATATTACTACCTTTTACTGTAGATGAGCTATTGGAATATTAGGGAGCCTTGGGTGCCTTTTTTACAAGTGCTAGAAATGATTCTATTAATATAGTGCTATAGGATTTCTAGGTTAGCAAAAGAGGTAGTGCTTACTTTCTTAAATAGGGTTCTCAGATGATTTATTGGGGAAAAGATTACCCCAAGAGATTAGTAGACTCAAAAAAAGATATGAATTTGAAAGATTTTTTTAGGATATGTGATTCCAAGACGAAAGAAATTAGCCAAGACTAGATATAAATTTTGACCAAACTATAAAACCTTGACTAGGAAGGAAAAAATGTGATTTGAAGTTTGGAAGTTGTTACTTGACATTTTCTGAAATTGATGACATGTCACTATGCAAGGATAAGAAATCCAAACAAGAGACCTTATATTTTGCTAAGCGAGAATGGGAATTTTTTTATATATCTTAACAAGAATACATTATCAAAACTAGAGTGCTAAAGAGTTAACTGCCAAATTTGAGTGTCTACAATTACAAGAGTTCTTAGCAAATGGAAGGTTAAATAAGAACATGCACATAAATAAATCAATGTAGACTAAAAATACATTTATAGAATCTTGGTTTTTCTTGCAAATGTGCTCATATACCTATGAATATAAGTATATTCATTATATTTTTAATCATTTCAATGGATAGGGTAGAGGCGTATTTAGTTTATATTCAATAATTTCAGCTATGGTGGGGTGTATTCAATTGACATATAAAGCATATATTAAGTTATTTTAGTGCATATGAAAAATTTGAATGTGTATAGGTTGATTTGATTCAACGGAAACTATCAAATATACATTATATAAATGTGTATAAATTTTTCCTTTGAAAACATTATTTTCCATGGTTCTAAGTACATGCATATATTCAATCATTCAAGTGCTTTGAGTAGAGGAACAGTTGGTGAACATTGGATATTTGTTGAACTAATTTATGTTAGGCGTGATGTATTTAGTTTCTATATTCAGCTATATTTAAATTTAAATTGCCTAAAAACACAAAATCATGCATATTATAATATTCTCAATTATTATGTTGACCGAAACTTAATGTATTCTCATATATTCAATTTATATCCAAATATTATTAAGACCAATTCATGTTTGCGGTTTTATGGTAACTCAACTCAAAAGTACATCCAATAATATAACTTTATATTCGGTAATAGCACTTTATATTCATATATATATAAGAGAATGCATTGTTAAAACTTACTATAGAATGAAACTATAAGACACATGCGTGAAAAAACCCTATTTTTTTAGAAATTTAATAAACCATATTAGCAAAGTTTGTGGTGAATGGAGGATTAAAAAGTGTATTAAAATAAGTTAATATACACTAAAAACATTAGTTAGAATAGAACACGTTTGTTAGCTTCAACATTATGGTAACCAAAATCAAAAATATATATTTGAATATAAATGTATATTAAATAATAGACCTGTACTTTCATAACATGCACTAAAACAACTCAATATATACTGAAAATAACAACATGCAATAAAATAACCCAATGTATTCAATGTATATCCCATAATTTTAGTTCACATTAAAAGTTTTAATGTGTACTAGAAAATGAAAAATTTGATCATATATTCAAATGTATGTTCATTAATTCCGATGTATATTCAATTGTTCAATATAAAGTTATATGTGGGTATTTAGATATCAACTTGCTAAACAAACACAACACTTATGTATATTCAAATATTCTTTAGTTGTTATGGTAAGTGATTCACATATTCAATGGTTATGCATACATTCTTCACATAATAAACATTATGTCCATTTTATGACATTATTCACATATTTAAACATTATTTGAATATTCAAAAGGTAACAATCATTTAACTCTTAAATCTATGGTCTCCCTGGAAATATAAATTTGATCTTTGTTAAATCTGTTATCTACTAGTTATGAAGCTCTCAATTTTTGCAACAAATGGCTAATTAACATTATTCATCTAATATATAAGACTAGATCCCATTGGAATTCAAATTTTGAGATTTTGGAGGGATTATTCAAAGTTTAGAGGGATAATTAATACTATGCAATAATTCATAGTATTAATTCTATTTTTTAGAAATGGTGAGTCTAATACAAATGTGTTGCAAGTGTTGGATTTAATGAGGTGAAGGTGGTAAAAAGGTACAATTATGAGCAAAACTTGGAGGAAGTAGAGTGTTTTTAATATAAATTTTCTTTTAATGTGAACAAAACAACTTGTCAAGTTGTGCATTTATGTGCATAAAGGTGGACTTATGGTACTTAAATAGTGGGACAATATTCTAAATATGAACAAGTATGCCCCTATAAATGAATATTGACACTTGTAGTCATGTACATTTTAGTACTTATGAAATTGATGTTGACATTTTAATTTTATAAAATGCCTCTAAAACTAAAGCCTCAAACACAATAAAATAGTTTTTTATGTTCCTAATGTGTCATGTTATGCTCAATAATTTTTGTCCCAACAATCTAACCAAAAGTCTGGTAAAAATTGGAACAATTTTTTAAAAGGGTTAAGAATGTGTTCAAAACATTATTATGCCAAAAATATAATGTAATCGAGGTTGAACATGGGCAAACCAATTACCACTTGCATACAACTAAGGTTACAAAATATCAATTAACCAATAATTATAGGCATAAAATCTAGTATTGATAGAATTGTAAACCTATTCCCACAACTAAGGGTCCCCAGATTGACTCATTATCGCATTATTCTAAGTCCCACATTTCATGAAAAGGGGTATTAAAAGAATTAATTTCACAAGGAAACACTTGAATTTTAAACACACCTTTCCCACTAAGGCTAGCCAATCAAGGTGAGGGGATAATTTATCCCTATTATGAGAAGTCAATTTTAATCAATGGTGTAGCTATATTGCTAATGATCAAGTGGAGAAACTTTAGGTCTCTAATCAATTCTCCATCATATATTAGTTCCTAGAGTGCACATCAACCTCATCGTACTATAACTCGTAATCATAAGAGATCTAATTAGGGATGGACATGTATTCCCAAGTGTCACCAAGACTAAATGAAGGTTCAACTCCTCTAAGCTTATACAAAATCGTTAAAATTAATCGTAGAATAAGGCAATAAATGAAGCATTTATTTTTCCATTAATATTTTTTTGTATTCACGTATTTTTGAAGCAATCTCCTAAAACCATAAAAATCATTTTCCAGAATCGTAGAGATACAAACATAGCCTTATTTATACTATTTACGGTGATTTATAATTCTTAAAATGTTCCCCACTAAAGGCTAGTTCATAAATGTAGGAAATTAGTTATACCTAACCTTGAGTTTGGTTTTTAAAGAAAACTTAGGTCATTTCCAAAAAAAATCAACCCCATGTGCACCAATAAATTTTTTAAAGTTATTTTAAAAAAATGAAAACACCACTTTATACAATCAAGGTCAAAGAACATATGCATATATCCTAATGTGTTATACAAGACATAAATACAAGGTTTAACTATGCATCCTCTCTCTATAAAATCCCCAATCAAGTTCTAATTTTAGTAGAGAACAAGTGGAAGGGTGCACTTCACCAAAAATCTCATCGAAGTCCGTAGCAAATGTGCATGCATTATGGTGTGGAATGGAAGCCTTAGCTTAAGCTATCTTCAAATTTGGTGTAGGGAAATCAATAGACATAGATAACTTGAGAGGAGTTACTTTCCCTGAATTTCTTGACACACTTACACATATGTCCAAAATCTGTTAGCAAACACATTGCTGATCTCTTTAATCTAGTGGCTTCCCATGGATTCCCACCATCATGGACATCTCACATCATCTCCACCACAAGAGAATAAAACACTCTCCCATATTTAAATCACCATAGATGAGCTTGAAATCAACAAGAGCCAAAAATTATATAACTGGATCGAAGAAGAGCCACTCGCACCCAATCGTGTGCCTATTCCCTTGTGGAGAAAGTCCACCACTCCACAAAGGAAACTAGTAAAGAATACCGAACATGATTGGGAATACTTTGAGAAAGTTATTTTCTATAGTGTAAGATGATTTGATTTCTAGATGTGTTGAATCCTTAGGAAAGAAACTCCATGCAAAAGGAAAAGTGAGGTTCAAATAGGATCGATTGCCAAGGAACTAATAGACCATGTCTTAACACTTAGACCCATGATCAATGAAGGTTCTGAAAAGAAGTAAGAGTCCCAACAAGTGGAAGGTTTATTATTGTTTTGTTGAATTTCAAAAGGAATTTGATCATCCTGTACACACCTGGAAGTGGAAAGGAGGTGGGTGTGATAGAAACCTTCTAATCCAACAAGTCCTTCATGACCTTCAAATTCTAGAGCATTTGGTTCTTCTTATGATAAAACTCTATGAAAAGGTGATTGGCCAAGTCCAAACTCCTACTAGTATACAGAGAGAAAGAGAGGTGATATCAATGTCAAGGAAGCACCATCGATGTATTAAACAAGGATGCCCACTTTCTCTTACTCTATATGGTCTTTACATTGATGAACTAGAGCACATCATTGTAAATTACAGTCTTAGAGCTTATGGTTGTATTAAAACGATTCCCGCAATCGATGGAAAAATACACTGCATTAATCGCAAATGCATTAAAAAAGTGCACAAAATGAGTGCAAAGGGTATCGTAGACTCCTGCCTAAATGACATCAATTCCCAGAGAGGGTTTGCTTTTTGAGGGGGCTGTCCGCCAACCTCTCTGACCTCGCCTTCGCTTTCGATATGATATCATCATTGATATTTTATTATTTGCATATGATGTCATTCTCATGTCACATCTTGTGAAGGTCTACAACGACACCAAATTTTTGAGATCTTAAGACCTTTTTGTGATACGTATGGTTTACAATTGAACTTGAGAAAACTAAGGTCATGGTATTTAATATAACCAAGAGGGTTTCCTATGCAAATAACCTCAAGTACAAAAGAAACTTGGTGGAAGTGGTCTCATCTTACACTTATCTTGGAGTGAATTTCACGGGCCCTCCTTTGAACATGCTTCAAAATGTAGATAAAAGAACACTTAGAGATTATGTAAAGTTTATGCACAAGGCTGAATCACCCTCAATACAATTGAGAGACAATGTTTCCATCTTCAATTTCAAGATGCCAAAGAAAAATTGTGCATTTTCCAAACTCTAGTAACACCAACAATGTTATATGGTTGTGATATTTGGGGGAGCCCGATCTTCAACACATCTTCACCAAAGTTGAGTTCGTGTTGATAGAGTACTTGTCTCTATGCATAGATCGAAAGAGATGGTGTACATATAGGGAGTGAATGTAACTCCCACGTAAGAGAAGATTCTCCATAATTATGTAACTCCTATGACACACCAGAAGGAATCTCCAAGAAAAATGATTAGTTCCACATGCAATCATCTTGGCCAAATTTGATCCATGCACACACCCTCTCTGTATCTCAACTATATTTCATCTTGTGATGTTAATTCATAGACTAAGACATAGTGTATGACAAATACATCAATAAGAAAGAATAGATATCCCTTTAAGGCTCTCCAATCATCTATGAGGATATGTGAATTGGGGATCCAAACCATCCAATTGGTATCCTCATTGTACAACTTTCCTCCAAAGCATCGGATTGGATATTAATCATTTTACCCTCTCACATTCTCAATTATTTATCCCCACATGCTAAGAAGGGAAATTCATATTAGAGGAATTAGAGAGGAGATCTACAAAGCTTACATAAAATCAACTTGGATTGAACCAATAGAACCATTGCCAATAAAAATGCACCACTATTTGGAGCATTATCTCCAAATTAAAGATGAAGGTGTCATTCCCCCAAATACATAGAGTAGCTTCTCACTTGGTTTCCGAGAAAAACACTCATTCCACATGACATGAAATCATCTTGGCTGAATTTGGTTTAGATTCTTGTGATTCTACTTCATGTACTAAGATGTATGATAGATACATCAACCGGGAAGAATAGATATCCCCTCAAGGGTCAACTATGAGTTTGTTCTCATCATCTTCACAAGGAGACAAATCATTACATTTTTAGAGACCAACACACTTGCACACTTTGCAACAATGAACCTGGAGCAATCCAAATTGAAGATGAGGAGCACTTTTTATTTTGATTCTGTGTACTATGAGATTCGTGGTAGGGTGCTTTATTGTCTCTTTTTTTCTAAGAAACTCAAGGCTCATTACAGGCCCTTATCCATTATGAAGACCAAAGGTGTGCACCTTTATTTATCAGGGAGATGACCCAACATAGATATGGCCTCCTCAAACATCATCATGGCAGCCTTGGGTCTTCAGACTATTGATTCATTCCTCCAGCCTTCTACACAACATCGGTGGCATAAATGAGCTCATGACTCCACACAATAGTCATGATCTACCAGGTATAGAACCTCTTAAGCATGGCACATAGACTTGTTGTATCTTGTCTCTTTCTAGTTGCTTCTTGTATTTTTTTTTTTTTGTCTTTGTTTTTACTTTCTTACATTGTCTTATTCTCTTTTCTCCTCTTGTAGTCCCATTAACCTTTTTGGTTACTTATGGACATTAATTTTTAAATTTAAATTTAAATTTAATGGTCAAAATAACATTATCTAGAGTGATGGAAAGCCATACGATCAAGTAATTATCCATTGTTGATTTTAAGGCAATAAGCTAACACTAATATCTTTAATATACTTTCCATATTATTTATTTACTTTATTTTCTCTCAATTCTTACCAATAATTTGTATGGAGCTTCTTAGATTGTGGAAAATAGATCTCAAAACTATTCAAAGGGGTTTGAAAGTATATGGATTTATTTTGGGAGTCTATGGCAAGATTTCCTTTATTCATGCATGTGAAGGTTTATAAAATTCAATCATTTCATAAATATTTTCTATTACCTCAAAATTTAGCTCGATTTTAAACAACCATAATGAAGGGTGACTTGTTCTATGCTTGCAGATAAAAGAGTGACAACACCGAGCATTGAGGATAGAGTGGCCAAAGTGGGAGAAAGGTTTGGGTCGCACCTTGAGAAACAACTCAAAACAGAGCAAAGGATGGCCTTATCTGTGTGGCTTTAAATATTTTGTTTCTTCATGAAGTTCCATACAACATTAATAGTAATAAAATCATAATTATTTCTTTCATTCCTTAATAAAAAATTTACGTATTTTATCAAGTGATTTCAAAATAATAATGTAACCAATCAAACCGCCATTATTCATATGCAAAAATATATAAGTAGTTCCATAACAAATATATAAGTAGTTTATAAACCAAAATGAAATGAGGTGTGAGACCTACCTCACACTCTAAGAATAAGTCCACAAGCTCCTAAATCTTTGAATCCTTAGGCTATCAAAATCCCTTCCAAATTTTTCCACCAAAAATCCCCCAAACATCAAAATTCAAACAAGATATAGGAAAAATATCCATCTCACAAACCCATGGGAGGGTGACATGTGTCACCCTTCCAACTAAGAAAATCATTCATGTCACCCAAGTGAATTTCCATATCCCCCAAATAATAAATGCAGAGGGGACAAAATCCAAATTAGCCCCCAAATCCCACACACAATCCCAAGGTCACCCATGTGAGACAAGGGAAAGATACTTATATAGTGACTTGTGAGAGTTTGAAGTGGGGAAGACGCCATTTGGGCTCAAAACATATCCCCCACCCATAGGTTAAGTCCCATAGGCCATTTTTAACGTAAAACACATTCCTTTAAAAATACCTATAAAGGTTAAATTTAGGAGTTGGGGTTAAATGAGAAAATCAAGGTGATGAATGGTCCCCACAAAATTGACTAGAAAATCCCAATACATCCCTAAAAATTTAAAGACAAAAATCACTCCATAACACAAATCATCCCAAATGACCATATTAACACAAAGAAATCCAAATTAGGTGA
The DNA here is from genome assembly GCA_018340775.1 of Taxus wallichiana var. yunnanensis. Taxonomy (NCBI): domain Eukaryota; kingdom Viridiplantae; phylum Streptophyta; class Pinopsida; order Cupressales; family Taxaceae; genus Taxus; species Taxus wallichiana. Next base: position 13,404,679 of record CM031243.1, read on the forward strand.
GAAATGAAGTAAAATTAATTTTATGATGGTGCTCAAGGTCAGGAAGATAACAATATGAATAAATCAAATTCACATGAAAGAATCAATCAAATTCCCCAATTACAAACAATGGCCAAAATGAAACAAGGTGAGATAAAAGGTTAGATAATATGACTTAGGAATATTTGGTAGCTATACCAATGATCCCTAATTCACCAAGTGGTGTAACCTGCAAATCCTTCACACTCAAGGAAAACCTCAAATCTTCTCGACATGATAAAATATCCATATAAATCATAATGAAAATAAACTATACTATATCAACTAAATAAAATTTCACCACATTTATCTACCAATGATACATAGAATCATGATCCAATATTAACAATATATAACTCAAAATCATGATCATCAGTAAATTCCATATAACAACATAATCTATAAAATCTAAATCATCATAATATCATCATCTTTAATCAACATGAAATGACCAAGATCATGAATATCAAATAGTGTCTCAATAGTGTAATCTGAAAATATAATAATGTCATATACAATAGGATGCTAAATCATTGCGAGAGATAATAAAAATCTAGCATAATAAATTATCACATGTCTCATATGAACTATCAACTACCTCGATAAGCCAACCGATCGTAGGAGGAGAGAACAAACTAGTGGGAACTACATGTGACATCAATCATATTTTCCTTTCAGTGAATGTATATTTTAATTGAAGTTTACTAAATATTTTTAAGATATAAAATTAGTTCAAATAGGAGAATTTATTAGGTTCCCATAACTATTTTAAATAAAAAAATTATCTACTTAATGGACCCTAACCTCACAAATAAGTGCTTAACAATTAATGCTTGTTCACTAACTAGTGTCTTCCCTTATTTCCTTGACAAAACATTAGGAAATGAAAATAGTTTCTATTGTTTGGTTTGATTGCACTAAGTTGGTGTCTTGTAGGGTGAGGATTACAAAATGCACAAATTTAAAATTTAATCTTTCTATTTTTATTATTTTTAGTTGTGTAGACACTCAAATTTGGTCATTATTCTCTTTTACATTACTAGTCTTGAAATTAATCTCTTGTTCAAAAAATTGCATTTTACCCATTCTCATCCAATAAATCTCTAGGTATTTTTTCTATCGTGCTTGATCATACACACTCATATGTTAGAAATTTTAGAGAATTGAATGCATGAAATCAACCAAGAAACTCTACTAGTCAACTTCTAGATTTCACACTTTAGATTTCCCTCTATGATAGAAAATATACAAGGTGTAGGAACGCCTATATGTTCCTAAACCTAATGTAAAATTTTAACCTTTCTCACTTTAATCCCAAAATTTTAGTTGCACATTATGCTTTGGGTCATTTAATCCTTCTTTGTTGGACATTTTAACTCAAATCACCTTCAAAGCATATATAAAAAGTAAAAATCACCTCATTTAATACCTATCACTCTAATAGAATCCTATTACAAAAGCTAGCACAAAAGGAACCCAAAGATCCCTAAAATCCATAAATACCTCTAAGCACATTCATTAGGTCAGCACCATCTACAAGTCTTAAGCTTCCCACTAGCTCTAGGGGACTGCTTCCCGCATTTGTAACAACTCAAAGTCACTTTCAAGTATATTTGTAAGAGATAAACTCAAGTCAATCTTTATCAAAGAAAGGATGTCAAATCTGATTGCACTACAACTAGATATCACATGTTAGGTCAAAAATGACATCCAGGTTTGAGGACTATTCAGAGTAGTGCTAATGACAGTAGTTCATAGGGTTACCATAACCGAACTAATGTTTATTTTTTATGAATTATTATCCATATTTAGGGTTTGAAAGATTGAGAAAAGCATTCAGATACCCCTAGAATGTGATAAAATGTGACCGAAAAAGAGTGAAAAAGATAGCTAGACAAAGCAAAAAATCAAAAAGTTATAGATCTTAGTTTTGTGCATATTAAATATTGTACAACTAGGTCATTACCATACAGACCTTCCTGACCCTACATTATGGTTCTCTCAAGGTGCATCTTCAATTCACAGTTTTGGTATCGAGGCATTCTCAAGTCTATATATCTTTGTTGCATTGTTTAGATAACCCAAATAGGTCCAAAATCATCTATAATCAACTAAGTGCACTCAATACCTTGTTTTTGTGAGCATATATTATATAATGGATATGTTTTACAAGTATGAATGCGTTATTATGATATTGAATGATTAATGTTGTAAGTTAATTAAAAAGAGTGAAAACATTCGGTGAAGTGACTCTTAAATTGAAAATTGTATTACAAAACCCTAGTGGTTCTAAGGTTTCTATAGTATTTATTTGTATTTAGATATTGTGATTTATCATGCCAACTCTTAGGGATCATTATCAATATCTATGTAGCTTTCTCACATCTTCTCATTCTCATGCCACCCTTTTCCACTCTTGTGAAAATTCCATGATGATATAATTGCTAATAAATGTTGATGCGTAATCACAACACCCCCGAGTTTCTAAAAATCGATGGCTTGAGAATTTTAGTGTGATTACATAACATGGAGCTTATCCCAAAGTGTGGGAATTTACAATTAGGAGAGCTCTACGGATGAAGGTCGGTTCCTATTCTCTGCATTCAGTGCACACATATTTGGCAGAGGATCTACTCTAAAATATAGGATAAGGATACAAGGTTAAGAAGATGCAAGAAAATAAACCTAAATTAATAGAGGTGATGTACCAAAGGAATGTTGAACACTGCTTTGCAAATAAACACAAACCATTAAAAGTGTGATATAACCACCATGTAAAAATAACCGTGGATTGAAAAGAGAGATTGAGAAGATATAATGAACATAAGAGAGGGTTGAAATCATCCACAAACTTATTTTTATTGCTCCAAGAATTTGATACAGTCCATTACAATGGCCAAGAGGCACAAAATTGCATTACAGTTTGAAATGGGAGGTTTGAACTCCACAAATTCACTTGCAGACAAGAGAAGGAGGGAAGGTGCAAAGCCAAAATGTCCAAATTTAGAAAAATGCCCTCCTTACAATATATAGGAATAATTAGAGAAGGAGATAGAAGAAATCTGAAATCCAACTTCAACCACCCCCAAAATGCATTGAATTCTTCCTGCAATAGTGATGGGTGCCATGACAAAACCCATACCTCCATGTACCATGCCTTGCTGGGCAAGAAGGAAGCCCATACCTTCATTATGGTGGTAGGTGAGAAACTTGGGACACCTAAAAAATGGTGAACTATATTTTTCATTTTTAAGAACTTAGTCCCACTAATTTAAATATATCTAGTCCTAGTTACGTAGCAGATATCGAGAGATTTCTAAAAAGTCCTTTCTTGTGCAAATCTGAGCTCCCAATCAAAATTTATGGCCATATGAAGGTCGAGGTGTCATTCTATAAAAATGGCGGATGAGAGTTCAAAAAATCCAAAACCCGAAAGCCTAAAATTCTAAAATTTCATACTTTTCGGTTTCAAATTTTAGACATTTCTACTCCACTAATGGCATGCTTCCCGAGGTCTCTGAAACCCTAAAAGTCCAAATTTTTAGACTTGAGACTTTTGGGATTTCAAATATTGAGGCTCCATTTTCCAACTTCGCCTTAGAATTGAAACCCCAAAATCCAAAAGTCTAAAATTTCGAGACTTTCAGATTTGGGTTTTTGACATTCGTCGCCCATTTTTCCCCTATTTTCTCGAAGTGCCAAAAATGCAAAAATGAAAACTTCGAGCCTTCTCCATTCTTCTTCATCTTGAGCTTTGATCTTCTTCGAGGTTTGCTCGACCATTGATTTTCGACGACCGCATTTCATTGATGGTCCTTCCCGCACCCCGATTTTCAAAATCGGATGTGAGCTTGCATGATCTAACCAACCTCTCCATTTCTCCTATGCAAGGTCGTGTTTGATCAATTTTTCCTGATGAGAAAAAATTTGGATAACAATAACATTTTGACTATCAATGTTGATCATGCAAAAGGTGATTGTTTCGATACTAATTTTGAAAATCATCTCTAAGACCTTAATGATGATGATGCCTAAAATTTACAATATTTTTACAAAAAATTCCTCTACCATTTATATCCACATATAAACTACATGAGATTGACTTAAGAATACTACATCATCTAACTTAGAGATATCTATTATTCATACATATACGGTGCCCACATTCCCGAGAGAACCTAATATTCGAATGCACAATGTTTCTATGCCTTTTCATGTAGCCATTATTACTACTACACCTCCCATATCTAATGGTTCACCGCTTCTTCATATGGCACAAAAACTCTTGAAATCCTTGTTCACATGTTATAAGCTCAAATATAACAATTACAATAAGGTGGATTTAGTTCTCTTCATGCTACGGATTCCAATCAATTATTAAAGGTGGCCCACATAACATCTTAGGTCATTTCCTATGGCTTCGCATCAACTATGCCTCTTATGGCATCATGATTTCCAAGTTTTTATGTAGTATTATTAAGGAATTTGCATTGCAATGGTTTTATGATCTCCCAAACATTTTGTGTGTTCCTTCACTACATTGGAAAATCAATTTTGGCACAATTTTCTATCAACATTGGGGATAAGGTTTCTTATGCACAAATTTCTAAACTATGCCAAGTCTCTTGTTAGGTTAGCTTATATAGTAGTGGAAATTTTACATTGTAATTGTAATTTTGTATTAGTTACTATTACCATAGTTTCTTAGGTAATTAGGTAGTTATTAAATTGTTATATGGTTAATTCATTATAACCATATTATTTGATTTATTATTCAAGTTTTTATTATTTTTTGGGTTTTGTTTAACCCATATAACAATGCTGGTATATAATTATGGTTATGCAATATTTATAAATATTAAAGCCTCTCAAATCCTTGTAAAATGATTTCAAGATTAATAAGATTTGTTAGGCTTACTCCATGTTTCCCTAATTGCATTTGGTATCAAAGTAGGAAGGATGAAGTGGGAGAAGTGAAAGAGGATTGGGAGTAATTTGTGAGGGTATGATAATTAAAGTGATCCAGAGGACCCACTTTCCTCCACATAGCCCCATCCCTATTCTCCCACCTCTAGTAGTTTTAGTAACTACACAATCATGGAACCTTCCATAAAATTTTGAAGGAGCTTCAAAATATGTTTATAATAAATTTTCAAGTTTGATATGCATTGGGAAAGAAGGAGTCACTTTCACAAGAAGAATTCAGAAAGGATTTGGGATAAAAAATTTCTCTGCATAAGGGGTTTTACCTCTAAAATTGGAGACAAAATTAGTCTCTTTTAAACTTGATTGCACCTCCATATCTAGAGGCATTTATGAGGCTCATATCTTGTGAAGAGATAAAATTTGGGATCTATATAAGAGTTCTTAGGTGATGGGTAATCTAGGTTGAACTACTAAGTTGATCCCACATCAAAGGGGAGAGTAAATTTTACCACCGAACTATCTTTACATAGCTAGGTAAGATGGCTAGCGAGTCAAGAGTTGGTTGAGCGAGTTGATCTCAGAATCGAAGAGTTGAGATGTTTCTGGTGAGATGAGTTGGTTACATGACAATGATAAAGGCCAAAGGAAACCAAATAAGGGCAAGTTGGTTATTAAAGAAGATATAACCCCATCCATACAAAGACAACCGATCTCCAAACTTGAGCGATCGATCCACTTCTAGTTACATCGAGCCAATGCCACATTAGAGCCAAGAGTTTTACAAACGACACTCTCAAAATCCCTCTACATAGACCCTACAAACAACATCAAAGTGAAATTCAATAACAAAGAAAGGGTGAAAAATATAAGAGGTGAGCTCAAAACACAAACAAATGATTCAAATCCTAATTCTTTCTCCATGGTAGCCAACCCACATGGAGGTAAGTGGGCTATTTTTTTAGTATTTGATTTATTTATCAAGTTTAATTAAATTTTTTTACACTATATATCCTAAGAAAATTCATCGCTATATTGTAAAGTTCACGTTTTGTAAGTCACTTGTAAAAGGGAGGGTAAGGGGTTGAAACCATACCTATTGCCTCCCCCCCCCACTTTTGGTGAATTTGTGTTAGTAAAGGTACTAAAATTTAGCAAAACACAAAAAATAGAAGCCCACTAGACCCATATCTAAAAATAGAGAGAAAACCCTATTTTTAGGTAATTAATTCTCCTAATTTGCTTGAAAAGTGATTTTTACCATTTTGGTAAAGAGAAAGTGTGTATAAAGGCCTTTTTGGTCTTCTATGGGAATTCTAATTTTCTGATCTATATAGTGCTCTATAGGTTGGAAGGGCCCATAAACAATTTTTTTGCTTGTCATACACTTTTTTTTTTGCAAATGGGGATAAATTGATTTTTTAGTGTATTGTAATTATTTGAATTTTACTAATGTGCCATTTAGTCAAGAAACTTGTAATCTCCCACAATTTCCAACAATGCTCCCAAGGTTTTTTTCTGTTTCACACTGCTCCATGTGACAATTATGTTGTGGAGAAGACAACCATTTCCCAAAAATTGAGTTTGAAGATATTTTGTCTATTATAGATGGATCTATAACCAAATCAGAGTCAAATACAACACAAAAATATTAGTTTCATGCCCTTTTGGTGCAAAGAAAGAGAAGGATAGACTTGGTAGGAATGGAGGTTGTTTAAGCTCTCAAAAAAATAGAATCCCCAAAATTATTTTCTCCCAAAATCTTGAGAATCCCCAAAATTGTTCTCCAAAAAACATTCAAATTTCCCAAAATTGTAATTTCAAATTTGTAATTATTTTCATCTCAAACCTATAAGGATTATCTGCATTATTTTTTTGTAAAACAATTTATTTGATCAAATTTTAATTATAATATTTCAACTCAAAATTATAAACATGATCTCGAGTTAAGCGAATTGCGAAAAGAAAAATACATCGCCACTTCATTCAAAATTTTTAAGACACTCCACAAGGTCAAGATGTTTTGTCTACATAAGGACCTTCACAATATCACCAATATTATTTTTATTACTTCATTTCTGTAAACAACTAGATCACAAACATGACGCGAAGAAAGGGAATTCAAATTTACCATAGCCAACTCAATCCCTCTCAACTGAAATCGGAAAGGTGGGAATGCGAGGGCATTACAAAATTATTAGGGACCCCAAAACACTTCTTTCCATTCAAATTTCCTCAATCCAACCCTTGGCATCACCTTTAAAATTTGTAGGATACGTTTGAGGTGCACATGATAGTATTTAATTTAATAGCCAAAAGTTTATCTAGAAACACAAATTGACTTAAATTTATGAAATTAAAATTGGTTAAGAGTTTGGAGCTGTAATGTTTTCTTGAGTAAAAGGGTAAGTGCACCAAGTTGGGGGACAATTAAGTGGACATCAAATCCTGAATTTTACATTAAAAACAATAAAACATCAAATTTAGCCTTCTACGGACTTGAACCATGCCGAAAAGTAAAAAAATATGTCATAAAAATGGTACCATTGCGTAGGGAGACTGTTAGCTTTGTATAACTACTGATTTTAAAGTGAATAGAATAGGATAAATATCATTTTATAATTTTTCACTAATAGTAGCTCTTTAAGACACTTTTTCTTGTGAATGTTTATGTCTACATTTAAGACTGTAAATTTTGTTTCACTTATAATAATGTGATAAAACTTATACTATCCCGACCGTGGTGAAATTATATACATGTTCAAAAAAAAATTATTTGATTTCAATATTTTTTGATGAAGTTATGGCGGGCAAACAGAAAGTGCTCTGTTTTCTTTATGTTTTCATACCACTTTCACGGAAAAAATCATAAAAATAAAATATTGCTCAAAAAAATATAAAATAAAATCCATCCCAAGATAGATAGTGGCATCTAACTTCTCACCAAAGGAGAAAAATATATATAAATTTTTGGTCATCCAAATCATGGGCAAACAAACTATAATCTTATAGGCGTTTTTAAAAAAAAATACCAAGTCATTGAATTTTGAGTGTTTAATATAGTTAATCTTGTCCATTTTTTAAAAAAATTAGTATTTTAGAAACTAGATTCCAGATGCTACGATTCATATCAATATAAGTTTTTCTAATTTTGAGTGTATGTATTGATAATAATCCTACAAGTTGATATTATGTTGTTATTTGCAATATGATGTCCACTTATGACCCTTTTGTCCCCCAACTTTTGCACTTACCCAAAAGTGAATATTTTATTTTAGAGTGTATCTAGGACAGTTATAGATGATAGGAATTAGAGTGATAAATATTTATTTTGAAGTGTTTAAGTTCTTCCAACCATGAATATACTTTATTTTAAAGTGTTTAAGTACTTCCCACCATGAATATAATTTTTCTTAGACCTAGAATAAAAAAAGGAGGTGACTCACCGAGTTCTCTATATTATATAGACCAGATGGAAGTGAGATGATAAAATGATACCTAGAATATTGGAATGGAACCAATCTCTTGAACAATTTATATTTGTGAACAAATTATAATTTGGAAATGAGAAAATTAAAGACTAATTTGGAAAATTAATATCATGTGATAAAGTTGATCTTCATCTCTAATTGCACTACATCTACTATTTGGAATTTTCCATCTTTCACTTCAACTCTTCTCATATTACTTTGCTTATAAATGCGGTATATTATTAGCTGAAGAAGCCAATGGTATTCAAGGATATCGAGAGATCCGGAACAAATGAAATAAGCACAATTATACATATTTCATTTGTGTAAATTTATGTGAAGTATAGATTTATCGGTGGTGAATGTTTGATTACTATGATAAGAATTTCTTTTCTCAAAGCACCATAGATCAATTAAAAACAAGGAGAAGTAGAATGACATGCACTCCACAATATTTGTGTGATATATCACTCTCTTTATGACAAAAACTAAAAATTAGTATTTTTAATAAGAATATTAAAGACCTTCTATGATTTCTATTTATTAAAATATTGATGATATATGTAATGAGAGTGCTTACAATATCAGAGTGGAGATCCATAGATAATGATAGAGGCCACCGGTCCTATAATTCCTACAACCATTTTCTTATGGGATGCATGGACACCCACCGTGCAAACAAGCTGCAATGGTTGTAAACATCATTAAACTCCTCCCATCATCATTCACATTCTACTTTTTGTCTATATATACAATTTCAATGTTAAGAAATAACTTCATTGAGTTAAATTGGTTGAAGTAGGGAAATGAATAATAGAATACCGGATAATTTACCTTGGTTTTAGGTGGAGATAAAAGGATATAGATGGTGCGAAGAAACATTCAAGAAGAAGGCCAATTCCATTTAGAGCATTATCCCATCCATTACCAATCAAAGGAGATCCATACTAGGTGTATACAAGACAATTGAAGAGCCTTATTACATATGGAAAACTTGACATATCTCTCATTGTATTTTTCTCCATCACTCTCCTAAAGGTACCCTTGCTCAATATGAAATAAAATTAATAAGTATTACCAATATTAAGTAGAATTAGATTCCCCCTTACATTTTTATACTCCTTAAATTCCCTGATCCATACATAAGAAAGGAAAATTATAGTGCCCACGTTTTTATAGCCTCGGTTACCTATCCACTTATTAATTCATAGACATGATTTGAATGAGATCGATATATTTTAGACATTATGTTAGAATATTTGACCTCCTTAGAGATTTATGCATATTTGGACGTGTAGCGCCAATTTGACTTGATTAGTATGTTGAAACCTTTTCATTTGATGTTCATGGATACTAACTTATTACGATGTTGTTTGGACCTAATTGATATATGTTGGATACTTTGCTTAGTCGCATGTCTAGATTATATGGATGTATGTCATTTATATTTATCTCTATGGCTAACTCATGGTAAATTGTGTGTAATTGAGCATGTTTTCACACTTACAATTCCATGATGATGTTAGGATATCATAGATTTCATTGATCACTTATTGAGTAGTTGATTTACATTGTATCGACGATAGGTGTGTTTAATGTGTGCAATGAGTGTGCAGGTGACAGGTCATAGGAGAACATGGGTTTCAGGGTGGCTACACAAATTGTGCACAAGCAGCCCATGGGGCTAAGCCCTAACCATGTTAGCTGTATGAGGCCTTAGTATTAGATTTCATTATTTTGGGCACCATGAGTGACCCTCATTTGTAATGTAGTATGTCATGTAAAATTAATCTTGTTTAGGATGTTTTATTTTTTAAGTAAACTTGGTTTGGGGACTTAATGGTCCCCAATTGCATTATTTTTGTGTTTGGGTAATTTTTATTAATTAGAGAGGAGATTAGGGTCACATGTCAACCATTGAGTTGGCCCCACATCCTCTACACTTGTGGCCAAGTGTGCCAAATCTGAAGCTGGGTTATTTATGGCATTTTAAGTGACCCCTTTTAAGTTTGGGAGTTCACTTAGCATGAAAATAAGCCCTTGGACCCTACCTAATAGGTAGGGGGGCTTAATTTCAAGGCATAAAGGGAGTTTCCCTCCCATTTTTCCTCTCTTTGGTCACCATCCATGTAAGATGGATTGGTATGTGTGTTTTGTAGAAAGTTGCACAATCTTGTTTTATTTTCATTTTGGGCATTTTGGGAAGGGAGTGTTAAAAGTGAATTTATCTTTTCTTCTTTTTATTTTGGAATCTTTGACTTGGAGGGAAGAGAGGGGTGACACATGTCACCCCCTCATTGGTGAGGAAATTTATTGGCTTCTCTTCAAATTCTCCCTCATGGGGGAGAAAGAGAACTTTTTTTAGTTTTTCTTGGTGCTTGGAGATTTTGGGAGCTAGAGCTTGCTTGGATAAGGAAGTGGAAAAGCTTAGAGTGTTGGAGAGATTTTGAGGGTAGGATCTTTGAGCTCATTCTATGTTTATGTCATGTTATATCTTAGCCTTTCTTATATGTGAAAATGTGTGTTTTGTTCATGTGTGTTGTTGCTTGAGTATGTTTTTATGTTTATTATTTCTCCATCCATCATATGGCTTGATGGATTTATGAGTTTATGGTGGAAGAGAGATGGATTTTCCCTCTCAAACCTCAAGGCTTGATGGGAAATCCATGTAGGTTCTTTTTACTCCCCTCATATGGTTTGAGGTGGGGAAGGTAGTTCATATGGTTTGAACCCCCTTCCCCATTTTTGGAGAGGAAACCCAATGGGTTTGAAAATCCTCCCAAGAAGGATTTTGGTGAATGGGTGGAGTAATAAGGAGGGTTTGTTGATTTGGAGGAATAAGGAGGTTGTGAAGATTCTTGTTGTGTGCATCCTATGGTTGGACCACACTTTTGGCACCTTGGATATCTCATCTTCTCTTCCCCATTTTGGAGGATGAATATGGTTTTCTCCTCCTTTCCTTGTTTGCAAATTTTGTGTTTTTATTAGTGTTTGGATTGTATTGAATGTGAAAATATAATATTGTTATGTCTCCCTTAATCTTGTGCACAAATGTGGAAGCTATCTCTCTCTACCATGGGCTTGGGGTGGCTAGCATGTCTTCTAACCCTTGGAAAGGAATGTAATGATGTCATGGGTTGGATGATAAAACAAGCCTTCTCTTGGTTTTGATCTCTTGGGAAAACATTCAAGGTTGGAGATCAAATGTGGAAGATGTTTGGAGGATATTGTCACCATGGTTTTTCATTTTTTTCTTCCATTTTTGGTGAACATTAATCTCATTGATATCTCATGAATTTGACTATTTCAAAAGTTCTTATCTCAGTAAAGTATCATCTTTGTGATTTGGATTCTCATGTAAATTAGTGTCACTTTGTAGGTGTAACCCTATTTCTCCCTTTGAAGGAAGATTTGTTATGTTGATTTCTTATGTGTTTATGTATTTTGGTATCATAATGTAATTGTGAACTTAAGCTCCTTGAAAAGAAATATTGTAAAATAAGATGCTTCCTTTTAATATGAAATTGTTGGGAAACTATGTTGAAGAGAAAGTGAGGTTTATTGGAAATGTTATTATCCTTGTAATTGGTCTTTTTCTTGAAAATTTTGATAGCATTATACAAAGAGATGAGATCAATTTATACTTCCTTATTCATGAGAAAACTTAATTGATGGTTGTATTAGAGAATCAATTTTTGTATATGTATCCATTAGTGTTGCAAGAGATTATTTCCTCTTCACTAAATTTTAAAACTTCTTCTTTCATTTGAAATACCATGCCACATGCCTTCTTTTCGCATAAAGGAACCAATCATTTTAACCTAGATTTGATAAAAAAGTAGACTTATTAAGTGGTATAGACCATGTGGATAAAAACCCAAGTTTATTATTTTAAACTTGTGACAAGTTTATTTCTCTTAGATATAACTTGAAACATTAATTTAGACACACCATATAATATATTTTAAATATATTTACCTCTATAATAAATTATTCGTTATTTAATATATTTTATTTTATATAAATACCTTAATGCAATATTCTTAAATATATCATATCATATAATATATTATAATATATATAGATATATATTCATATATATCATATAACATATAATTTGTTATATTAAATTAAAACTTAAAATGAATCATATCAATTGATATATATATATATATATATATATATATATATATATAACCGTTAATCAAGTTATCAAATATAAATATAAACAAAAGCAAATGAGTATCAATGTTTCGTAAAGAATTGTTTGTTTTATTATTTTTAAAACAAAAACAAGTGAAATGGGGGAGGGTCGAACCCCTCCCCATATACTCTGCGCAACCACCCCCGCTTCTACCTTCCACCGTCCACCACACCTCTCCTCCATTCACATCCCCTACGCAACTCCACACCCTCCCTTCTCATAACACACAACACCCCACTCCACACCCTATAAAAACCACGACCCCCTTCTACACAACCTTCCATCCCCTCGAATCCATTTAACATGAACAATAAACAAAAATGAATATGCTTATTAACCCTTGCATTTTTCTTCTACACTTTGATTTTATGGAAATCTCTAAGTTTTAGAAGTAATCTATATTAGATAATTTTAAATGTGTGTGTGTGTGTGTGTGTGTATAGGTCAAAATGGACCACAAGACACGCGTGCGTGTGTGTGTGTGTCTATATACATACATATATATAATATTCATGCATTTTGCCTTCCTTAAACAAAAAGGGGGTATTCAACAAACCCCCAAAGAGGATATTTGGTAGAGGAATTACAAAAATAAACAAATAATGATATTATCCATATACTCCATGAAACCAAGCTCCATATCTTTCCAAACAACCTCATCATGCAAATGATTATTAACAAAAAAAAACATAAGGATGTTTAGGGTAACTTAGGGCAAGATGAGATCTAGGGTCGAGATTAGATCTATCGTAGGTCTCACATTTAAACCTACTCACTTAAAGTCTTGGACATTTATTTTGAATGGGAATTTTTTTAAAAAAGGGGTGTGTGGGAACACTAACTAAAAATGGGAAATAACTAGTTAATTTTAAAGGGGTGTATATTTACAAGTGGTGACTCTAGTAAACCTTATAGAAATAAATATTTTAATTTGGTATGGGACTAGAGATTATTTAGTTTGGGTAAATTAAATTTGTATAAATTAATTATTAACGGGGAAACTGTTTTGAGCTTAAGAAAAGGCAAGAGAGACATTAATTAATCACTGAAAAAAATTACCCAAAATTTCTAGACGTATTTTGGTGTGGTTTATGTCCTATGAGGGCATTATATTTGGTATCACAGAGAGATGGTTCTGTCAACACCAATCTAGCACTATGATAATTCTCCACGGGAACTCCTCATGCTATGATTATTTACTAATGCATAGCCTTTAGTTTGGTGGATGTAATCTAGAAACACAACAACAAACATAACACAAGAATACCATAGACTATGATACGAAGGAATGATGACAAATCTGAAATATAAGTGTAAATTATAATATCAACATGAAATTGTTACAATCTCACCCATGAGGTACTTCAAGTGTTACTGACTTCACTTTCCTTCCAACAATAACTATGGGAGAAACTTCACAATGGATTCTTTAACACACCTTCTAAATGATGGCTTCCTTTACACACTTACTCATACAATATTTCTCACTACTTCCCTCTATGCTAAATGAGGGGGTGGCCTCTTTATTTATAGGAATTTAGGCTTATCCACCCTATCTCTAAGATAGGATAGGAAATCTCTTCCGCCAATCATATTCCATGCCTAAACTCTTGTTTTTACATGTAGGCTTATCTTATAAGATAAGATAAACCTTATCATCTCACATGGGTTCCACCTTTTAGACTTTTCCACAAATAAAATACACAAAACATTTATGACATCACTCTTTGTCCTTATTACAAATATAATATTTCTAATTCCTAATCATGTAGACCCTACTTCTCTACTTACCCCAACTTTGACATTTTAACATTACCGGACCACTTACGACAAATATTTACTTTTTACCACAACATTACTTTTGTACTTTAACTGCATTACCATACTCTACTTTATTGGTGGCATCATACTGACGGTGGTGTTATCTTCTATCAGATGCCACTACTAATCATACTTAACAACATCATATTCCTAATACATACATAATAAAATAGAAATTATGGAGGAAAATTTTAATGTTGACATTTTCCCCTTCCTAGCTTCTACTCCGTCCTCGGAGTAGAATATTCTGGTGCTTGGAAAATATTTAACTTGTCATGGTTGACCCATTTCGTAATGGGAGTGCCATCCAATTCCTCCAGCCAATATGTATCATTTTCATGAAAAACTGCTATTTTGTAGGGCCCCATCCATTTGGGAAGGAATTTTCTCTACCTTCTTTTTTTGTATTTAGAATCATATACTAGAACCAAGTCATTCACATGAAATGGAGACCAATGGATCTTTTGATCAAAGTATTCCTTCTACTTCATTTTCTTCTTATATCTTATATCCTTCGCTATTTCCCTCATTTCCTCTAGCAAATGAAGATGCACCAACCTTTCTTTTATTGAATCACTTTCATCCATCCTTTCATTTTTCATAACTCTCACAGTGGGAATATCAAACTCAATAGGAAGAACTGGATCAATTCCATAAGCCAACTAAAATGGGGAGTATCCTGTTGCTGACTTTGATGTTGCCCTATATGCCCACAATGTTGCATGAATCCTTTTATCCCACTTATGTACCTGCAAGGCTGCATCTTTTGCTAGAATTTGACACAACACAAAATTTGTTCATTCCACCTATCCATTTGTGCTTGGCTTGTATGTTGTTGCCTTCTTGTGCTTAATAGAAAACTTGTTGACTAGGGATTCTACCACCTCATTAATGAAGTGGCTTCCTTGATCTATTACAATTTCTAATGGGCAACCAAATCTAGTGACAATGACATGTATATGAACCTTGCCACTTCATCCATGAAGCATTTTTTCAATGGCCTAGCTTCAACCCACTTGGTTAAATAATTTGTGGCAACTACAATATACTTATTTTGGCATGGGGTAGTTGGAAGTGGACCTACAATATCTATTCCCCACTTTTCAAAGGGACCAAGTGGAAGAATAGGGCATAATGGAGCTGATGAAGTCTTATGGTTACCATGTGTTTGACAAATATCACATGTCTTACAATAATTATAACAATCTCTAAAAAGAGTGGGCCAGTGATAACCTGCATCCAAGATCCTTCTTGTTGTAAGTTTTCTAGAGAAGTGTCCTCCACATGTACCATTGTGGAATTCTTCTATCAGCTCCTTCCCTTGATCACGTCTAACTGCCCTCTTGTACTATCCATCAGGTCCTATTCGAAATAATACTCCATGTAGAATAGAATATGGACGACTGGCTTGAGTAATCTTCCTCTTAGTCTTTGCATTGGCACCATCAGGAAACTTGAATTCATTCAGATAATTCCAAATATCTATGTATTCACTAGGGATTGTGTCAAGGGATAACAATGTTGCATCTGGGAAATCATCATCATCACAAGATGAACCTAAACCATCATAGGCTCGAGAGAGTGCATCTGCATTGACATGCTTCTTTCTAGCCTATCTATAATATCAAATTCAAATTCTTGTAGCAAAATTATCCATCTTGCTATCCTCCCTGATGGGTTAGGCTTATTTACAATATATTTTAGAGCTCGATGATGATCATTCAACTATAAATTTCTGCCCTAGTAAGTAATTTCTAAACTTCTTTACAACAAAAATGATAGCTAGAGCCTCTTTTTCTGTTACAGTATAATTTACCTCAGCATTGCTCATTTGTCTTCTCCCAAAGTAAACTGGATGATCATTCCCATTTTCATCCTTTTGGCTCAGAGTACTTCCTAGTGCTACATCTGAGGCATCAGTATACACAATGAATGGCTTGCTCCAATCTGGATTCTTTAAAATAGGTGAAGACACCAAAGCTTCCTTCAGTTGTTCAAAAGCTTCATGCGCCTTATTTCTTGGTTCATAAGTAACATCCTTCTTCAAGAACTGGGTTAGTGGTTGTGCAATCTTTGAGAAATTCTTGATGAACCTTCTATAGTAACCCACATGGCCTAAAAATGATCTCAACTTACTTCTATTCATAGGAAATGGTAACTCTTTAATTTTTGAAACTTTATTAGGATCAGTACCAATACCATCTCTAGATACAACATGCCCTAAAAATGCCTTTAGAACATCCAAAGACACACTTTGTAGGGTTTAGTGAGGTTTGTGCTTCATCTAACCTTTGAAATGTTGTCTCCATCTGGTGTAGGTGGTCCATCTTGCTCCCATAGATGCAAAAATCATCTAGAAATACTCTGATGAAGTTCCCAATGTAGGGTTCAAACACCCTATTCATCAAGCATTGGAACGTTTTGCCAGAGCATTACACAACCCAAAAGGCATAACTCTATAAGAAAACATTCCCAAGGAGTGGTGAACGTGGTCTTCAGCTGATCTTTCTCTACTATATGAACTTGGTTGTATCCACTATATCCATTAGCAAAACTATAGCACTCTTGGCTAGCTACTTCATCCAAGATTTGATCTGAGAATGGAAGAGGGTAATGATCCTTCTTTGTTGCCTTATTGAGCTTCCTATAATCAACACAAATGTAGCTTCCCATTCTTTTTATTGAGATCACAATGGGAGAAACCCATTCTGAATTCTCCATAGCAAATATGAATCTTGCATCAAGCAACTTATCTATTTCTTCTTTTATAGTCTTGGAAAAATTAGGATTCATTCTATATGGCATTTTCTTTATGGGCTTAGCACCATCTACTAGCTCAATAGAATGTTCTACCCAACTTACTTGATAGAGTTCCTTGTAATCAAAAGTGAATAGGTGTATGTACCTTCGAAAGAGCTAGAGGTAGGATTCCTTCTCACTCTCCATCACAACATCACCAATATTTATTTGTTGGAGACGATCAACAATTTCTTCTTTAGATAATCTTATGGGTTCATGAGTCGGTGTGACTGGAAGGATATCCATGACCAAAACATCAACCTCACTTTCTTCATCTTCTGTGTCCACTTCATTGGTACTAGAGTAATCAGAGGATGTCCAATCATTAGTTTCATCACTTGAATCCATAGGTTTTGCCTTATGATGCCGAGGGATCACATTTATCTTCACCCTCTCTCTACCACGTCCAAGTGTCATGAAGCCTTCATTCTAGTAGTTTTTGCATGAACTATCCTTAGCCATGGCCTTCCCAACAACATTGAGTACCATTTTTCATCACCGAAAGTCTACCACACATAAAACACCCATTTGATATTTCCACATTTGAAACAACACCTTCTCGGTTTAGTTTTTCCTTATTTAATGACCTTAACATAAGTGTTGAGGGGCGATCAATTTTTAAACCCAACATATTCATTACAGACTCGGTCATTACATTAACTACAACACCTCCATCAACTAAGACATCATGAATTGAAATACCATTACATAATACCTCAGCTTGTGGAGCATAAGGATCCGCCTCTGCCTCCAAAATAGGTACCTCAACCTCCTTACTTCATTGAGCATTGAGTCCACTTCGCAGCTCCCACCTCTTCTCAGAAGACATAGCCAGAAGTTGACCATATGTAATATTTTTAGGCCTTTTGGACAGATCTTCTAAGATGGAGTATGGTCCTTGTCCCTGTGAAATTAGAAAATCCGCAGCCAACTTTCTTACTAATTTCTTCTCCTATGTTTCTTACTAATTTCTCCTTTCATCTTCTTAGGATCATTTCCATCTTAGTTATCTTTTTCTTTCTTTCTTTTTGTTACAAACACATCCGCTTCATTATTTATGCTCTTATCTACTACATCAAAAGAATTCACATGTACTTTTCCTTTATCATTATCTCTTGTAGTAGATGTAGAAGCTCTATCTAGACAATTATACTTATAATGACCCTTTTTATGACAACCATAACATACAACTTCAGTTATATTTCTTTTTAGACCTCTATCTCCTCCCTGAGAACTAAATTCCTTTCCTTGAAGAAGATTAATAGTTAACTGACCCATCTTCTTGAGCAGATCTTCATACTCAGTAGATGTACTAGGGAAAAGATTTGTGCTCACCGAGAGTGGTTGTGGATTCTAGACCAAAGGTGTTGGTGTAGGCTCTACCTTAGCAACAATTTCTTTGGGCTCCTCTTCCATGCTTTCTTCTTGCCTTCTTGCAATCTCCTTTGCTTGTTCAATGGTAGTTGGTGGTCATACTTCACTCATTGTCTGATCTTTGGCTTCATCCCAAGAATGAAGTGCTTACAGAGGAGATTATCCATGCCATTCATCAACCCATCGCTAATCCTTCCTTCCGGATCTGGGCATCGAGCTTCCTCCTTAGCTCTAAAACATGAGCATGATAATCCCTTATCTTCTCCTTCTCTCCTTGGGATAGCTTTGTGATATCGATCATGAGATCTTGCATATTTTGTTGTTCACCAAATTCTTCAAGAAAACTTTCAATTAATAAATCCCATGATTTTTCACATTATCACCTAGTGTTTCAAACCACCTAAGGGCTAAACCATCCAAAAAGGTAGGAAAAATTTAGTCCATTGTTCCTTCTTATGAGACCATTACAAATACAAGATCGTTTAAACTCTTGAATGAAAGAGGAAGCATCTTCATTAGATTGGGCTGAAAAATAGGAATCTTCCCCATTTTAAAAGTAACCACGGTGAACTACCAACCCACAAGTACAATTAACAAGACTTATGTGCACAAATAATTGGACTCACTACAATAGAAAGTGACTTTACACCTTTCTACAGTAAAATAGGAATGACCATGGTAAACTATGGTAAAACTTGACTTACTGCAGGTAAAACTGTCTTTACTATGGTAAACACTATTTATGGTAAAAATTGAATGGTAAATACTATTCATGGTAAAAATCAAAGTTCTTGTGGTAAATACTATTCACGTTAAAAGTGACTTTACCATGGTAACTACTATGTATAGTAAAAACAAGGTTACCCTCCAAATGATTTCTGACTAAGTGGGAATATCTCTCTAGAAAATCCACCAACGAGGAATGGTCCTGGCAATGGAACCAAAATGTCAACACCAATCCAAACACTATGATAATTCTCACCAGGAACTCCTCCTTGTGCTATGATTATTTACTAATGCACAACTTTTAGTTTGGTGGATGTAATCTGAAACACAACAACAAACATAACACAAGAATACCATAGATTATGATAAAAGGAATGATGACAAATCTGAAATATAAGCGTAAATTATAATATCAACATGAAATTGTTACAATCTCACCCATGAGGTACTTCAAGTGTTCATGACTTCACTTGCCTTCCAACAATAACTATGGGAGAAACTTCACAATGGATTCTTTAACACACCTTCTAAATGATGGCTTCCTTTACACACTTACTCATACAATATTTCTCACTACTTCCTCTATCCTAAATGAGGGGGTGGCCTCTTTATTTATAGGAATTCAGGCTTATCCACCCTATCTCTAAGATAGGATAGGAAATCTCTTGGCCAATCATATTCCATGCCTAAACTCTTGCCTTTTACATGTTTATTTTGTAGGCTTATCTTAAGATAAGATAAACCTTATCATCTCACATAGGTTCCACCTTTTAGACTTTTCCACAAATAAAATACATAAATATTTATGACATCACTCTTTTTTCCTTATTACAAATATAATATTTTTAATTCCTAATCATGTAGACCCTACTTCTCTACTTACCCCAACTTTGACATTTTAACATTACCGGACCACTTACGACAAATATTTACTTTTTACCACAACATTCCTTTTGTACTTTGACTATTACCGTACTCTACTTTATTGGTGGCACCATACTGATGGTGCCATTATCTTCTATCAGATGCCACTACTAATCATACTTAACAACATTCTATTCCTAAAACATACATAATAAAATAGAAATTACGGAGGAAAATTTTAATGTCGACATATTCACACATGCGAAAACACTGGGTAATTAATTAATTAGTTAATAATAATTTAATAACATTAACAAAAATAATTAATTTTTTTCCGTAACCATTACAATTTAATAATCCATTTTCTTACCTTGTACACGAGGATGGACAGTGAGACAATAATGGGTTAGGGATTTGCGACATAGTTCTCCTATGCCCAAACTACATGCACCCAAATGAGGACCTCATATGTTAGAGGCTCTTCAAAGGCGGTTGATCGGTGTTGTGCAGCAACATCTTCCACCGCTAAAGGAGGTGAGAGAGGAGGACATCGATCAAGAGATGAGGAGCCAATAGGTGAAGATGCACACTCGGATCCACCGGAGCACGATACCCCTAGGTAGGAGAGGTCGCATAGCCCTTCCATTCACCACAAGAGGGTGGCATCATACCATCGTAGCACACGAGCCTTTAAGGGACCATTTGGAGATAGTGCCAGGATCATGAAAAAGGTAGTGTGATTAGGGGATCTTCTTCGCAATTTAAATCTACATACACTAGCTCTAAAGATGGCTTTGGGGCTAAGTCATGGATCCTTGCTTCTGGATAAATTCTTTGGGTTTGAATCTTATGAGAGAAATGTCAAAGCCAAGTTCGTTATACACCTCCTCTAAGATGAAACAGGTGTTTGGTGGAGGAATGAGGAGTGGAATATCCATTTAACTCGAGATAAGATGACTCGGGAGTTGTTCAAGGAGCAATTCAAGGCTCACTATATGTCAAAGAATTACATTCATAATAGGATCGAATGAGTTTCATGACTTACAACAGGGATCTGACATAGTGGAACAATATGAGAGCAAGTTCTTGGATCTTGTAGTATGTGGACTACCTGTAAGATGAAAAATTGTAGGTAAACAGGTTTATTCAGGGCCTTAATGCAGACATAATAGGAGTAGTTAGGATGTTATCTCCTCCCACACTTGAGAAGGTTGTTGAGAAGGCCTACTTAGCTGAGGAGAACAAGACCATGGCATGAGCACCGAGATAGGAACAAGAGAAAGTTTTAGGATAAGATGTAGGCCTTTCAAAGTCAAAGGTCATGGGGTAAAACACCCCCTAGAGGAGGATTATGGCCTCCACCAGCAGTATCGAGGGCTCCACCATATCCACAACATTAAACACAACATCAAGGCCACCAACAGTAGAGGGCTAGATAGACTCAGAGCTTATAGAGAGGTGGTACTAGAGGAGGTTTTGGTGGAGCTAGGGATAGGAGACATGGTACTTCAAGGGTACAAGCCGGTCCACACGTAACAATTTGCTAGGGTTGGCTAGTAGGATTAGTTCACTAGAGTATAGGAGGGACCCCATCTCGAGAGGGTATAAGAGGATGTTTCATTTGTGGGTCCCTTGATCACTATGTGTGTATATGTACCTCCGCACAAACCCACTACCATGGATATTTAGAGATCTCCTAGATCTCGAGTAGATGGTGGGTGACATAGGGACGTGCCCATCATGTATATGTAGTGGTTGATAACCACTAGGCCAAGCATTAGGCCAGAGTCATTGAGATGACATGTAATATAATGGGTATTTCCATCTCAACACTCTTTGATTAAGGTACTTCAGATTATTTTATATCTCCTTCTATAGTGGACTAGTGTGGGCTAGTTGGTTAGGAAACCATATAGTTAGCAAGTTGAGTTTTCCTATGGAGCCAAACTCTCCATGGACTCGTATGTGGAGAGTTGTGTACTTGATTTAGGAGTCTTCTCCACTAAATTTGACCTTTGAGTTATTCCTCTAGGATCATATCAAGTTTTTTAGGTATGAATTTGCTCGAGGCTCATCGGGATAAGGTAGATTGTGAATAAGGTCATTAAGTGTCGGGATGATCTTGGTAGTGCAATTATGATGTCGGGGATGTAGATACCTATCTCTTTGCACATGATCTGGCTAAGCAACTCAAGAGGAGCATGCATAAAGGTTTTCAGTTATTTTCTATCACCATCAGTGATCGATCAGAGAGCACTCCAAATCATTCACCCTTAGATGATCATGCAGCTTTTTTTGAGGGAGTATGTAGATGTGTTTCTAAGTGAGCTTCAGAGTTACCACCCCATAGAGAGGTGGATTTCACCATTGATTTAGTGCTAGATCTACACTAGTTTCTAGGGAACCCTATCGGATGATGAATCTAGAGCTTCATGAGCTCAAGATACAGTTAGATGAGTTGTTGGAGAAGGGTATCATTCACCCTAGTGTATCTCCTTTGGGAGCGCCCGTCATATTTTGAAGAAGGATGGTTCTCTCGAGTTTGTGTAGACTTTAGAAATCTCAACAAAGTCAAATAAAGAACTATTATCCACTCTATGATTGATGACTTGTTTTATTAGATGCGAGGAGTGAGAGTGTTCTCTAAAATTGATCTCAAGTTAGATATCATCATTGTGCATATCATATGAAGAAATTCATAAGAAAACTTTCTACACACATTATGGGCATTATGAGTTCACCATTGTCCCATTTGGTTTGAATAATGCCCAGCATGTTGTCTTCATGAGCCTCATGAATGGATAATTCAAGACCTTTTAGATCAATTTTTCTTAGTGTTCCTAGATGATATATTGATAAATTCTCATTTCGAGGAGGAACACGAGGAGAGCATTTGAGATATGTACTATAGGTTTTGAGAGAGCAGAAGTTATATGGGAACTTGGAAAAATGTAGCTTCTTTCAAATAGAGATTCAGTACTTGGGTCACATCATATCAAGTGAGGGTATCTCAATAGATCCCTCTAAGATATAAGTTATCATGCATTGGCCAAAACCACACCATTACCAAGATGAAGAGTTTAATGGGTTTAGTAGGTTATTATCGCATATTTGTTTAGAATTTTCTAAGATTTATCACCCTATTACTTCTCTTCATATAAAAGGGAAGAAGTTTGATTGGTTAGAAAAGTGTTAGTAGCCTTTCAATCACTTAAGGAAAGGTTAACCACGATGCCTATCTTAGCAGTTTGGACCCTACAGAGGATATTTTGTTGTTTGTACTAATGCATCACTAGAGGGTTTGGGATCAATTCTTATGAAGAGCATAAGGTTATTACCTTCGAGTCATGTAAGCTCAAGGACTATGAGCTTAACTATCCTACCCATGATTTAGAGCTTAGCATAGTTCATGCTCTTGTGCATTGGCATCATTCCTTTTGGGTAGAACTTTCAATTTGAGGATGAGCATCACATCCTACAAGCATATCTTCTCATATCCAAACCTCAACACTTTCTAGATGGCATTGGATGGAGTTCTATGTGATTATGACATGACTTATATAAAGGAAAGTAAAATGTCAAATGATTAGTATATGATGACATGTGCTTACATCATTGATCATATTTGAGAGGAAGGATTCTTGACATCTTAGGAGAGGACGTGTTTTATGAGGGTGCTAGATAGATGTTGGATTCATGGTTCTTTAAAGGGAAAATATTCGAGGTGCATTTTAGAGAGAGATGGTTTATTCAGTTCCATATACACATCTATGTGCCTAATCGTGGTGATCCACGTAGCTTCATCCTTAGAGAGGCTCATCGAGTCCCATATAAACACATCAGGAGTGAAGAAAATTCATGCCGATCTAAAGAGTTATATTATTGGCACATTTCCGGGATATGAGTTTGTACACATTTCCTCAAGTGTTAGAGGGTCAAGGAAGAGCATTATCATCCCGCAGACTGTTACATCCTCATGATATTCACGAGTGGAAATGGGATGTGATTTCCATGGATTTCATGTAGGACTCTCCATGTCTTCTTATCATCATGATGCCATTATGGTCACTATGGATAAGTTGACCAAGGTTGTGCATTTTTCACCAACCAAGGTCACCTATAATGCACAGGCCATTGCCAAAGTATTTATGGAGGACATTGTTAGATTGCATGGGATTCCAAAGACCATCATCAATGACAGGGATACCATTTACACTTCAATTTTCTAGACTTCCTTTCAGGACGCTCTAGGTACACAGATTAATTTCAGCTCAGCATATCATCCAGAGATAGATGGATAGATAGAGAGGGTTAATCAAGTACTAGAGGACATGTTGATGATGTATGTGATGGACCAAAGTAAGAAGTGGGAAGATTATCTTCATTTAGTTGAGTTTTCATACAACAATAGCTATCATAGTTCCATTGGTATGGCTCCCAACTAGGATTTGTATGAATGATCTTGCAGGACACCTTTGAGTTGGGATAGACTAGATGACAGGATTATTCTGGGACTAGCTTACATACAAGACTTAGAGCAAGGTTGTTCTAATTAGACAATGTCTTGAGTAGGCTATAGAGAATGCGAAAAGGTGTATGTAGACACCAAGAGGATTGATCATCACTTCTTAGTGGGTGACAAAGTCTTCTTGAGAGTTCATCCACATAAGATCCCAATCTCTATGGAAAGGGTTCTAAGCTATCACCTCATTTTGGGGCCTTTTGATATTTTAGAGGTCATTTGTCTAGTTTGCTATCACCTAGCTTTTCCACCATGACTTCCATGGGCCCAAAATTTATTTCATGTTTATGTACTATGTAGATATGTACCTGATATTTCTCATGTTTTGGATTGGTTAGCATTACAGGTAGAGGATGGAGGGATAGTGGAGGGTGGAGCTCATACGTATACTAGAGCATCGAAGGTTGGCCCTTCGGGATCAAGACTTGGATCTAGGTTAGAGTGCATGGAACATATATGATGAGACATCATCTACCTCGGGAGGATGTTACACCATTGAGGGCTAGATATCCCTATCTCTTTCAGTGAATTCCAAGAGGAAGTCTAATTTTAGGAGAGGGGGATGTAGTGCACATGTTTTTATAGCCTTAGTTACTGTTGACTTATTTATTCATATACATGTTTGATGGGGATTTGATATATTTTGGACATTATGTATTTTAGGATATTTGACCTCCTTAGACATGTATGGAGATTTGGGCATGTAACACCAATTTGATTTGATTAGTATCTTGACACATTTTCATTTGATGTTGTGGATACTAAATTATTATGATTTTTTTAGACCTAATTGATGTATGTTGGATACTTAGTTTAGTCGCATGTCTTGATTATATGGATGTATGTCATTTATATTTATCTCTATGGCTAACTCATGGTAAATTGTGTGTAATTGAGCATGTTTTCGCATTTAAAATTCCATGATGATGTTATGATATCATATATTTCATTGATCGCTTATTGAGATAATTGATTTACATTATATAGACATGTGTGTTTAATGTGTGTAATGAGTGTGCAGGTGATAGGTCATAGGAAAACGTGGGTTTTAGGTGGCAACACAAATTGTGCATAAGTATCCCATGGGGCTAAGCCCTAACCATGTTAGCTGTATGAGGCCTTAGTATTATATTTCATTATTTTGGGCACCATGAGTGACCCTCATTTGTAATGTAGTATGTCATGTAAAATTAATCTTGTTTAGGATGTTTTATTTTGTTAAGTAAACTTGGTTTGGGGACTTAATGGTCCCCACTTGCATTAAGTTTTGTGTTTTGGTAATTGTGTATTAATTAGAGAGGAGATTAGGGTCACATGTGAACCCTTGGGTGGGCCCCACATCCTCTACACTTGTGCCCAAATGTGTCAAACCTGAAATTGGGTTATTTATGGCATTTTAAGTGACCCCTTTTAAGTTTGGGAGTTCAATTAGCATGAAAATAAGCCCTTGGACCCTACCTAATAGGTAGGGGGGCTTAATTTCAAGGCATAAAGGGATTTTCCTCCCATTTTGCCTCTCTTTGGTCACCATCCATGTAAGATGGATTGGTATGTGTGTTTTGTAGAAAGTTGCACAATCTTGTTTTATTTTCATTTTGGGAATTTTTTGAAAAAGAAGTGTTAAAAGTGAATTTACCTTTTCTTATTTTTATTTTGGAATCTTTGACTTGGAGGGAAGAGATGGGTGACACATGTCACCCCCTCATTGGTGAGGAAATTTATTGGCTTCTCTTCAAATTCTCCCTCATGGGGAGAAAGAAAACTTTTTTTCTAGTTTTGCTTGGCACTTGAAGATTTTGGGAGCTAGAGCTTTCTTGGATAAGGAAGTGGAAAAGCTTAGAGTGTTGGAGAGATTTTGGAGGTAGGCTCTTTGAGCTCATTCTATATTTATGTCATGCTAGATCTTATCCTTTCTTATATGTGAAAATGTGTGTTTTGTTTGTGTTCTGCTGTTGAGTATGAGTATGTTTATATTTTTCTCCATCCATCATATGGCTTGATGGATTTTAGAGTTTATGGGGGAAGAGAGAGGGATTTTCCTCTCAAACCTCATGGCTTGATGGGAAACCATGTAGGTTATTTTTACTCCCCTCATATGGTTTGAGGTGGGGAAGGTAGTTTATACGGTTTGAACCCCCTTCCCATTCTTGAGAGGAAACCTAATGGGTTTGAAAATCCTCCCAATAAGGATTTTGGTGAATGGGTGGAGCAATAAGGAGGGTTTGTTGATTTGGAGGAATAAGGAGGTTGTGAAGATTATTATTATGTGCATCGTATGGTTGGATCACACTTTTGACACCTTGGATATCTCATCTTCTCTTCCCCATTTTGAAGGGACAATATGGTTTACTCCTCCTTTCCTTGTTTGAAAATTTGGGGTTTTCTTAGTGTTTGGATTGTCTTGAATGTGAAAATATAATGTTGTTATGTCTC
>CM031243.1:13434332-13446832 GCA_018340775.1 Taxus wallichiana var. yunnanensis
TGTGTGTGTGTGTGTGTGTGTGTGTACATACATATATATAATCTTGTGCATTTTTCCTTCCTTAAACAAAAAGGGGTATTACACAAACCCCTAGAGAGGATATTTGGTAGAGGAATTACAAAAAAATAAAAATAATGATATTATCCATTTACTCCATGAAACCAAGCTCCATATCTTTCCAAACAATTTGCTTATGCAAATGGAAAAATGAGAAGAGAAATAGAAAAGAAAAAAATACATGAGGATGTTTAGGGTAACTTGGGGCAAGATGAGATCTAGGGTCAAGATTAGATCTATCCTAGGGCTCACATTTAACCCTACTCACTTAAAGTCTTGGGAATTTTTGTTTGAATGGGAAATAAATTTAAAAAGGGGGTGTGTGGGCACACTAATTAAAAAGGGGAAATAACTAGTTAAATTT
Organism: Taxus wallichiana var. yunnanensis; assembly: GCA_018340775.1. Taxonomy (NCBI): domain Eukaryota; kingdom Viridiplantae; phylum Streptophyta; class Pinopsida; order Cupressales; family Taxaceae; genus Taxus; species Taxus wallichiana. The sequence goes on from CM031243.1 coordinate 13,434,754, forward strand.
AAAGGGGTGTATATTTACAAGTGGTGACTCTAGTAAACCTTATAGAAATAAATATTTTAATTTGGTATGGGACTAGAGATTATTTATTTTGGGTAAATTAAATTTGTATAAATTAATTATTAATAGGAAATAGTTAAGAAAAGGATTAGTATTAATTAATCACTTCAAAAAAAATTACCCAAATTTTCTAGACATATTTTGGTGTGGTTTCCGGTGTCCCGACTGGGCATTACATAAATGTGCTTCTTGCTTCAACATTCATAACCACACCAATTTGGGGAATATTAGTACTTATGATCCATGTCAAACATTTCAAAATAAATATTGAATAAGATATGATAGGGTTCAATGACCTAGAATGACAACCTCATGAACGTATGAATATTTTAATTACTGTTTCTTCTTAATGAGAAGAGGATCAAATAATGATGATTGTGTTTCAGGCCTACACCTAGTCGATTATGAGAGAATTGTAGCTCAAGTGACATTATTCCAATCATACACACACTAGAACTATATTGAGTCTAAAATTTAGTGTAGTTCTTAAAGTGAATGATTACATTGTGACAATATTTTTATGCATCTAATGTGTGCTTGAGTATTGTGTAGGTAGATTAAGATTATTTTATAAGTATGGGAATGACCGAGTGAAATTTTATTAAACCTAATACGACCTACATTCAACAACAAGTGACAAAGGAAGAACCAAAATTATAACTACTTCACAGATACCAACACCTAGAATAGAGCTAACGCATGGAAGGTCCTGTCCCATTCTAGGATCTTATGTCGCTAAGATTGTCATATTATTATTTTTTACACAGAGCTCACACAGTCCAAAATCCCCCTTTCCAACTTTTTCGTCAATGCGAAATCGTTCAGATCTAAAGTTACAAGTTGAGTTGTCTTTATCTACTATCTTTCACTATTGTTTACATTTGTTTAACTAGATATTTCATAATTACTAGTATATCTATCTTATCAATATTTTCCTCACATAGATTTAAATTTAATTAAATCATGTGCAATGATAGTAGAACATTACATAAAAAAACTAAATTTTCAAAATTATGAAGAAAACGACCTCTGGATTAGTTTAAGTTCTCTTTTATGTAGTTAGTGTGCATGAACACTAACTATTTTTGTACCTAGTTCCATAATTTATGTCTATTATGCCAAGAACTATTGATTGGTGGTTGTAATTTAGGCTACTATGTAGATCATTAGTTACTAATTACTTATTGTAATTTTATCAAACATGAGATTCACTTTTATTTAGCTACATGTATCTTATCTTTTTAATTGGCCATGGAATTTCACTAATATCATACAAATGGATTTATTCACTTCAATTGAGTACAAGGTTAAATTGAGTATTAATTTGGTCCAATCTAGTATGTATTTAAGATCAATTAATCTCACATTGCATTCAAATAACTTCAATTGGGGTCCAGATTCCCCTTAATTTTGTACCATACTAAACCAATCAATAAAATTGTTCAATTTTCTATAATGGTGCCAATCAATACCCTTGGAAAATGTAACCGAGTAATGCCAATTTGAGATTAATTTCTTCAACTTTCTATTGGATTAAACCAATTGAGTCATTGGTTCAAGTTATAACATAGTTGGGGAATTTGAACCCCTTGCAACCAATGGACCTAGATTTGAGCCCTTACTGCAACTAAATGGGCCTAGAGGTATTTCCAATTTAGACTTCATATTCCCTAATTATGTATTGGATATATTTATTTAAGTATGATTGGTTCAATCTAATATGCATTTTGGGCTGATTGATCCCCTTTTCCACCCAATGCATCCACATAATGTAAATTGGGGCTCATTTGGCCCTATTTGCATACCTTGTTAAACCAATTTAGTGTATAATTTTGACCAATTGAGTCACTTATAATAAAATATGACCATGTAGTATAAAATCAGTCTTGATTGGCCAATATTTATACTAGATTGAAATAATTGAGAAATTAGTTCAATCTAGTATGTAATTGGGGCCAATCAAGCCCTTTTCTAACCATATAATGTAAATTGGGACTCAATTGGCCCTAATTATGTGCCAAATCAAACTAAATGAGTAATTTATTCAAATTTGCATATAATTGGGGTCAATCAAGCCCCTTAAAATCAATTATGCCAATGTAATGTGAATTGAGACTTGATAAGCCTAGTTTTGTATGGGATTAAGTCATTTAAGAACAATTAGTTTTCTATGATATATATTTGGGGCTAATCCTAAATATTTTACTAAGTAAAATTATTTTATACCATATATACATTCGTAATATGTTAAAGAGTACCTCTCATTTTCATTTTTATCACCAATATTGATTTGTTAATAATCAAGCTTGGAATACAATATTCCAACTAATATATTATCTTTGTTTTGTTATATATCTCAAGTATTAGTACCTCTTACATGTTTTATAGAAATTTTCATGTACAAAAATTGTAAAACAACATTTTGTAAAAATATAAAATATTTATATGTACATGTATGTGTGTGTGTGTGTGCATGTGTGTGTGTGTGTGTGTGTGTGTGTGTGTGTGTGTGTGTGTGTGTGTGTGTGTGTGTGTGTGTGTGTGTGTGTGTGATAAACATGGAGATAAACAAAAAGATAAAGTATCAATGATCATAAGGCCATACCATTGATTATTGATAGGCTCTCTTTCAAGATTCACATTCTTAAAATTAATTAAAATAATAATAATAATAAGGCCTCAAACCTTTTCATCAATAATAGTGCAAAGAAATCAGTTTTAATATTTAATTTAATAACTTAAAGTTGAGCAAGTTCCCATTTCAAAGAAAACAGATTGTCTTACATTTATTTTTGAAAATTGGTAAATAGTTAGGAGCTGTAATATTTTCTTAAGAAAAAATAAGCACAAACTTGTAATTTAGTTACATGCATATTTATTTGGGTATGTTTATAATAGAAATGTACACACATGGATGATGAATGTAAAGTGAGATTATAATTATTAGAATATTAAGGTGCAAGACTTACAAACCATAAATCATGAATTAAATATTCGTAATGCTTATGTTGTTCTACCCATAAATATATTTTACGCTTACGGGCCCAAATAAAAAAATTAACCAAATGGAAGTGATGGTAGGAGATTTCAAATCTAAACCTTATACAAAACTTACAATCCGCATGTTATTATTAGTCTAATAAAAAAGAAGGTTTTCTTCAAAAATCATATAAATTAAACTAAAATTGAAAAAATAAACAAGACTATAACATGGAACCAAATATCAATCACAAGTTACTAAATTCACTTTTGTAAGCTTTCACTTGAGGCTATTGGTATGATTGATGGATCCAGCCATGTTGTAGCCTTCCCTACCGCAAAACATTTTAAAATTAGCATCCCCAATTTTAGAGTGGTCGGTTGTAAGATCGGTGATCCTGGCCCTCTTGATTTCTCTTTACACTCCCTTGTTGCACCAAAGGGACCAGAGAAAATATTTTAGGGAGGTAGTTTAGAAAGGATTTGTTTCATCCCCATAACCTCTCGCCTCTTGCACTTCGTGTGTGATATTTGGAGAAGAAGTGTCCAAATCCAAATCTTACTTCTAAGAGCATGCTCTGATATGCAAATTCAGTGGATGATGGTCCACTTTATGGGACCTACATACATGGATTTCAAAGTGTTGCCTCCCTTTTCTTGAAGGCTAGGTATACATTTACCCTTGTGCTAAAGGAATTTTTATTGTCATTTTCTCTGCACTTAGGGATAGGAATTCTAACACTAAAACCATTTGGGTCCAATATCCCCACTACTTTATTTTGAAACCCTAGTTCCCATATTTCAACTCTCTTACCAAATATTTATCAACCAAACCGGTTTGGATTAGATTGCCTCATTTTCCCCTCTTGTTTTAGTAGCCAAATTATCTAGTGTCCATAGGAAATACTTTGGGTAATATCATTAATATTGACACTGACACCACTTGCTATATCCACACAACCTATGCTCAGAACTTCCCACTAATATTAATCTTAAGGTACATGACAAAACTTAGACTCAACCCCTTCATTATGAAGGTATACCCTTTAGATGTAGAAAGTGTTTTTATTTAGGACACATTGTTGTAAAATGTCATCTTGAGAGGCGTAAGCATGTGAGATCCACTTGGTGGAAAGATGCACTTCCATGTCATATTGTGATTAATGAAAAACTAAAAGTGCACCTGATTCTAACTTTGATTTAGAGGAATGTGTACCTAAAACTCCTATTAAGAATGTTGTGGCTGGATTGGCCGAGGAATTTATGGAGAAGGATAATATTGAAATCAATATACTGATTCACACCGATGAAAATTTAAATCTAAATTTTTGTGCTGGATGGATTACACTGGGTAGAAAGAAGAAAGAGAATTTTTTTAATGATCCCCTAAAGATGCATTTAAGATCCCATGGGAAGGATTCCTAGGATGAGTTGGTGGTTTAGCTACTTTTTTTTTAGTTCTCAGTTGGTTTGGCTATGTTTTTTTTTGTTCCTCTTTTCTTTTGGAAGAGACAACTCCATTTGATCCTCATTGTTAAATATTTGTCTCTATTAATATATATTGTAGATCGGGAAGGGTTCCCTTATACCAATTTTACCATAAATAAAAAGAATATCAATCGTAAGTATGTGTGAACAATTTTAATTTGGATATGCAAAAAGTAAGAAGTGATTTATTAGTGACCTTTATTTATGACATGATTTATTAAATAAAGGTAACAAATAAAGGCTAAAAAAATTTCCATTAAATTTAGATATATTAATATAATTTACAATAGAATGTGTCTTTAAAAACAAAAGAACATCATTTACACTAAGCATCAAAGTGTCCTCATTAAAAAGTTGGTAATATTCTTAAACAAATGGGAGCTTCAAAAGGAAGAAAATGTCATGTCTTCAATAAGAAAACGGTGGTAATATTCATCAACAACATAGAAGGAAAAGTGTTGTAATTGATTTTTAAACAATAATAATATCACAACATAAGGAAAAGTGTTGGTAGTGTTAGAAAATATCATAATAATTTTAATTCATTTTAATCACCCAAAATTTATTTGAAAATGCAATGTAAATGCAACACAAATAACCTTTACAAGCACAACATAAAAAATATTAAAAATAAAAATAACTAAATCATAATTGTGGATAGCACAATTTTACAATTAATATAGAATAATGGTTTTTCATGGTCAAAATCAATGTTGGTGATACTCAAATAGTATCGGTGGAGGATGTAGTGCCCACTCCTCTTCGACACCTATTTTGCTATGATCATGATTATTAGTTACTTAGTGACATGGACATTATTATGATATTTTGGATAGCCTATTGTTAGACATTATGGACATTGTGATTATCATTGTGTTTTGGCTCTTATGATGGACTGTATGGGTACATAGAGGACATTGATAGATATTGTAGTACATGATGATGATTTAGTGTTATTTTGTTATATGTTTACATCTTGGGATCTTGATAGTTTTGATTATGTTAGACAATTTGACTAACCATGTGTGCATTGATGCTATGGTTTATTAATAATGTGAAGATATTAAGTGATCAGTAGTATGTTGTAAAATGCACATAAGTAGGTAAAAATTGCAGTATGTATGTGAATGACATGGTTATTATAAAAGATGAATTGTGAAAGATGATTGTGCAAATCATAGGTGATAGTAAATGTCAATGGTATGGTAAAATTGTGATGGTTAGTAATAATAAATAACTTATTTAGAATAGAATTGTTTAACCATGATAATGATGCATTTATGTGTATGATGATGCTATATGATAAATGATATATGTATTTTAATTTCTTGACGTATTGATATAACCTTGAGGCCGAAGGTGGTATTGTCTTGGTTGTTTGCAGGAAATGAAATCACAATAAACAAAGAAGGGACTAGGAGACTAACTATGGAAGAATACTGGATGTTTACAACTTGGTCACCTTGGCAGCCATGTGTGTGTGTGTTGTGTATGTGCTTTGTCATTTTACTTGTCGTGTTTGTTAGGAGGTCTCCATGGGGAGTAACCTCATAAGTAACCATGGGTGTGATTGTTGCATTTTCCCTTTTTATTTATTTGTCTTAGTTGAGTATGTAGTTTATTTAATTTTAATGTCTTCTCATTTTATTGTACTTATTTAGTGTGCTCTTGATTTAGTTAATTAACTATGTGGATAATGCTAATTAGGAGATGTGGACAAAGGGGGAAATGAATGTGGTAGATATTCCTTGTTCTCTTCATGATTTTAGATGGATTTTATTTGATTTTGATTTGTGTACCCATCCCCATCTCTCAAATCTCGGATTTGGGCTTTGAGACCATATTTTTGAGGCTTGTGGGACAAGTTATACTTGTCTCATACTCCTTAAACTCTCCCATAAACCTAACCTATGATATGAGGGGTCAAATTTAGCCCCTATTATGTATTTTTGAAGGAAAATAAGAAATTAATGAAACCATTTTTCTAACCCTCTTAATTATGTCCTTGAAAGTATGGAATGGAGGATTGTGTGTGAAAATTAGAGTGTCATACCTTCACCTTACTCATTTATGGAGTCTTGTATTATGTGTTTGACTTGTGAGGTGGATTTGAGGGGAAATTATGTGGCATCCTACATGGAACCACATCACCATCCTCTCCACCATTTTTTATTTATTGGAGCTTTTTAGTTGTTTTGGGGGTTACTTGCTTAGAGATTTTGTGAGAGCTTGCATGGGAATTAGCTTATATTTGGAAATAAGTTTGGAACTTAGTTTCTTGAGGATTGAAGGAGTTTCAATGGAAAGGTAGGCTCTTATACTTTATATTTTAGCATTTCTTGTTTATGTTTTGTGTTGTGAATGTATGAATGCAATGTGATTTTGTATGGATTTGGGTAGAGTTGGCCATAGGGATGGTGTAGGGAGAGAGAAATGGAGCCATTTGTGGATGTAAAAGGGAGTGTGTGAGGAATTTTCGAGGGGATTTTGGGAAGGGTAATCCACCTATGTGGAGTTAAAAGGAAACAATATCATTTGGATTATTTGAAATGGAAAGATAAGGAGTCTTTGTGTGTGTGTGTGTGTGTGTGTGTGTGGTGCACTTGGAGGCTTGGGTGGACCCCTATCCCACTTGGGAGGCATAAGGAGATGGCTACCATGTTTCCCTTCTCCTTTGGCTTAACTTTTAATCCTATGTGTTTTGGAAAGTTGTAGATTTTTATTATTAGTGTTATTTTCTTGTATGTGTAGCAATTTTTTTTTGTGTGCCTATGTATGTATTGTTGAAGACATTTTATGAAAGGCTACCATGGTTGTAAAGATTCCATATTTTCCATTATTGGGGCTCAAGGGCCAATGAAAGGTAGGATTCACCTTCTCATTAGATTAAGGTTAGGAGGTGAGTGTTGCCTAGCTCCCTTCCTTTGTTGTGTTTTATATGGAGGAGAAAAGAAGAGAATGCAGATTTGAACTATGGAATGAAGATGCAAGAGTATATTCAAGAAAGAGAGATTTATTGTAAAATTTAACATGTTGTCTCCACTTTGTGTGGAGGCTTTTATACTTGTGTTTTAAATTTTAAGCTTCTTGTAAATGACTCATCCAAATCTGATATGGACTATTTAATTTTGAAATGTGTATGGTTGGAAAGGAGTATTGGGAAGTATATATTTCATTGGAGTTGTATCTCTTTAAAATTTGTATTGTGATTTAAAACTTACGACTAAAATTTAAGTTTTCTTTTTATTCAAAATCTGAAAATGGGTCTTTCTTGGATTAGAAATAAAATGAAGTATATGATTTGTTTCCCTTTTGAAATTTTCTTTTCTTCTATTATATATACAAAAAAATAAACATATACTTGGTTGTTGTTATACTTATTTTCCTCTTCCAAATGAGTGTGTAAAATGGTAGGACTTTTTTTAGTATTCTTGTTATAATTTATACAATATCGCAAAACAAACAATATATGCAATTAGTTCCTCCGAATCAAAACAATAAATATGTCTCTCTCTCTACCTTTATATTTGTGTTTAAATTAAACGAATAATAAGTCCAAGAATTATATATATATATATATATATATATATATATATATATATATATATATATATATATATATATATATGTTATACTTATTTTCCTCTTAAAGAAAAAAATGAGTGTGTATAAATGGTAGGGTTTTTAGTATTTTTAAAATAATTTATAAACACGCAAAACAAACAATTATGAAATTAGTTCCCTGCGAATCAAAACAAGAAATATGTCTCTCTCTACCTTTATATTTGTGTTTAAATTAAATAATAATAATCTTTCAAAGTCTATATATATATAATATATATATAGGATAGGGTCGGTAGGACACCATTAAAAAAAATACATATAAATAAAAAAGTAAACTATGAGGCACGAGGGTGTGTGGGGAGGGGGTGATAGGTAGTTCGGCCCACACTGTTTTAATATAACAATAAATAAGGTTTTGATAGAGGGGATAAAAGGATGGGGGAACCCCCCATCCTACTATACATACATACATACATACATAATACATACATACATAAATGCATACATATATCTCCCAAATTGGTTTTACCGGTATTTTAGCAAGATAACAATGAGTTTAAACAAATAGCCACAACTAGAAATGGTTAAATTCTCACAAAAACTTATTAAAATATTGCATATTGTAAAAAGAATGGATTCTATGGGAAGAAATTTCTCCCTTCATTGCAGATCTAGAACAAGCAAAATCTCCATGGTTTTCGTCAAGCTTCCATAGCCCCCATGCCCTTCTACTTGCAAAACCCACAAGAAGAAATGAGAGAAATTAGGGGGAAAAAATATTTAAGTAAAGCATAAGGAGGAATTAGGGATTTTAGGAAAACCTAGAATCTAAGGGTTCTCATTTATCTAATCCAAGGGTGGAGATTAGATCCTACACTTTTTAAGTTGTAGGCATTTTGATGGGAATAGATGTTTTATTAAGTGTATGGGTATTTAATTAATGGGGTCACCTAGGGTACTCTATACATGTGTAGAAGTGGGTTAGATTATGTGGTGACATTTATTTTTATTATTGATAAATAAACTAATGTTGAACATGGGGATGTTTTAGCAAATAAATTACAAGGATCAAAATGAATGAATATAAATGTGTAGTTAAATAAATAAATTTAGGTGTAGCATGGGAATTATGTACCTATGGAAAATAAATTTAAATTACGTACCTGTGGAATACACACACACACACACACATCTATCTATATATCCCAAATCGGGTTATTATTTATGGAAATACCCATAACTAGAAATTTGTTCATTCATTACTAAACTAACATCTACATTCCCTAGAGAGAAGTGAATGAAAAATAAATTAGAAAAATAATGGATCCATGAAGAAATTTTCCATTCATTATATATCTAGAAGAAGTGAAATATCCATAGGTTTTTTTCCTCAAGTCTCCATGGCCTCCATCTCCTCCTACCTACAAAACCCACAATGAACAAATGAGAGAAATTAGGGCAAAATAATAATAAAAGGAAATCATAAGGAGGAATTAGGGCTTTTAGGAAAACCTAGAATCTAAGGGCTCTCATTACCTAATCCAAGGGTTGAGATTAGATCCTACAGTTTTTTAAGTTGTAGGCATTTTGATGGGAAATGATGTTTTTTAAGTGTATGGGTATTTAATTAATGAGGTCACCTAGAGGCTCTATACATGTAGAAGTGAGTTATGTTATGTGGTGATATTTATTTTTATTATTGATAAATAAACTAATGTTGAACATGGGGATGTTGTAACAAATAAATTACAAGGATCAAAATTAATGAATATAAATGTGTAGTTAAATAAATATATTGAGGTGTAGCATGGGAATTATGTACCTAGGGAAAATAAATTTAAATTAAACATAGGAAAATATTTTAATAGAGGTAAGAGAATTCAAATGGATAAAATAAACGTGATTAATTAGGAAATAATTAGATAAAATTAAGGAGAACTTAGGAAGGGGATTTAACCCCGTAATAAATTTTGGGAATTAAATAATAGTATTTAATTATTAATTTGGTTCCGACTCCTTTAGGAGTGTAGTATTTTATAGATGGGAAATTAAATAAACGTGTTAATATTTTAAAAAGCACAATACAAGTATGTTTAAAAAAAATTTCCCATAATTTTCCGTAAGTGATTGATGGAGTTTTGGCACGTTTGATTTTGGGTGTTACAAAGGAAATAAATGACCATAATAGATTGCTCTACACTTTCCTTGATGATGTGGCCTTAGAAAAACCATCTAAGAGTGAAATTGATACACACAATTAATTTAAACATTCTCTTCAATTTCAAAAGATAAAGGAAATTATTTTATTTGCATGAGATACACTCTTATAGTTTTCTTGGAACTTATGTGAATGACAAGGATAATAACTTTTCCAATAGACGAACTTGTTAAAATGATATTTTAGAGAAATAAGAAACTTAAATAAAAACTAATCAATTTTACCATTAAATTATTAGAATTGAATAAATATTTGAAGACTCTACATTAAATATTCTGACCGGTATGCACATTATTTCTATTTATTTAGATTTTATGCGTCTTTTTCTTGTTGTCATGTTAGGGTCACCAAAGGGGACGTAGAGTTCAACATTACTAACATGAAATATAAAAATAAAAAATAAAACGTTAGAAAATATGATAATGAATTGTTGTATGATTCTAGGGAGAAACATAGAGGAGGATAAATAGTTTTTTTCAATGTTAGATGAAGCATAAGAAAAATTAAACATTAAATATAGTATTTTACATGAAACTTAAAGATGTATGTGACTAACAATGAATGCTTCATTAATAATATTAAGTTATGGAAAAATATATTTCCAAGAGGGCAATTTTTGGGAGTCACTTCCACTAATGACTAGATTTTTCAATTTTAGATGAAGTATAAGAAAAATTAAAATAAAATATACTACTATATAGGAAAATTAAAGATGTATGTGATCAACAATGAATTCTATGTTAGGAAGCTCAAACAATGGCAAAAATCTATTGCCAAGAAAACATTTTGGGGAGTGAAAATCCACTTTTACTAATGACTCTAAATGCAACTACCAATACAACCATATAAACATTTCACTTTTTTATATTTGTCATCTCATATTCTTAACCTATGAAAATTGATCCCGCTAGTGTAACATAGATAATAAAGTTTAAATTTAACACCCACCAATTTTTCTATCAAATAATATTTAGGACATGGTAAGCTTTCAATATTACCCTTTGAAAATATAAAATGATGTTATTTATATATTAGTAATAAAATATATAGAAGATTATTTTATGTTTATTAAATGTTGTATATATATATATATATATATATATATATATATATATATATATATATATATATATATATATATATATAATATAAACTATAACAATATATATTTTAAATATGTAATATCTTATGAAATATTATTTTAAATATTATTTAAAATAAGTATGATGAAAAATTTTACCAATGGAAAAATGATGAAAACTATGTCTAATCATCAATCAAATTTAACCCTTGGTGGATATCGAATGATGTCATTGATAACTTTATCAAATAACTATAATACTATGTTATACAAGTCCAAACATTATCTCGCATCCCCAAAATATTTAGGACATAGTAAGCTTTCAATACTACCCTTTGAAAATTTAAAATGATGTTATTTATATATTAGTAACAAAAATATATATAATGAAGATATATTCATATATACATATACATACATATGTATATATTATATATATATATATATATATATATATATATATATATATATATATATATATATATATATATATATATATATATATATATATATATAAAATTTTATGAAATGATTATTTTAAATATTTGCAAGTATTTTACCAATCTAAAATGATGAAACATGTCTAATCATGAATCAAATTTAACCCTTCAAGGATATATAATGCCCATGTCATTGATAACTTTTTCAAATAACTATAATACTATGTTGTACAAGTCCAAACATTATCTCGC
>CM031243.1:13449332-13838070 GCA_018340775.1 Taxus wallichiana var. yunnanensis
TCATTAGCTATAAATTCTACATTATTGATCCATTAAAGAAGATGCATTATATATATGTATTGTTTTGATAATATTTTGGTGGTGTTTACATGTGTTTCAGGCCTTGAGTTGATAAAAGAACACAGTTTGTTCTATTAGTTTTTTTCATCGATGTCTTTTTAAAACAACTAAATGCACCCATAACAATGTATACTAATAGAGGAGGAAATATATTTTTTGATTTCTCTATAAAAATTAGTAATAGAGTATGTTTATGGCTATCAAAGTTATTACCTTGGCTGCGATTAGTCTCTCCATATTCATTCCCCCAATGCCACCAAAATAATCGCACACTTTTCATATGAAAAATTCAATTTGTATGTATACTAATTTAGTATAAGAATTCAATTCAATTGTGATTTACTTATTCAATTATTTATCAAATACTACTTTGATCATACAATACTTGAACCTTTCCTCTTAAAAAGCAAGGAGCTTCCAACTTAGATTATCTATTGACCTCCTCCTCATCAATGTCAAGAATTCAGATGTGAAATGGATTAGGATTAATGATCACATTCGCTATTGAATTTTTTTATTTTTAGAATGATGCTATGGTTTCTCAGCACTTTCCTTATTCCTTGCACCAATGTATAGTCCGAATTCTATGGTTGTAAGGATTTTATATCTATAAAATTTCTTCACTATATCTCTTTTTATCAATAAAAAATATTCACGATAACTATTAACCAAATAAATGCAATAATTATTAAGGACCAAAAACACTTCTTTCCATTAAAATTTTCTCATTTCAACCCTCTGTATGATCTTCAACATGTGTAGGGAACCTTTTAGGTGCACTTGTTAGTCTTTAATTTAATATCTAAAAGTTGAGCAAGAAACAAAAATTGACTACATTTATAAAATTAAAATTGGTGAAGAGTTTCGATCTATAATATTTTCTTATGTAAAAGTGAATATTTAATTTTAAAGTGTTTGTAGCAGGGGGTAGGTGATAGGACATTGAGAGATAAATATTTATTTAAAAGTGTTTAAGTGCTTCCCACCATGAATATACTTTAGAGTTACATCCAATCTAGACCTCAAATAATAAAAAAATGGAGACAAAATTACCAAGTTCTATATATTATACAAACCAGATGGAAGTGATGGTAGGATATTTCAAAGCTAAATATTACGCTTGTATGTATGAGCTACAATTAATTATGGTATGGAATATAAGAAGAATGATCAATTCTTCTTACATGGATACATCGTCACTCAGACCACGCCTGGATCTGATGACAAGAAGTCACCACACGATACATATTTCATCTTAGATCTGGACCTATCTCGTGGATAAGAAAGAAGCATAATGTTGTTTCTATCTCATCCACATAGGAAGAATATCGTGCCACATGAGGAGCTGTGTGTGAAGTGATATGGTTACGTCACATTTTGGATGACCTGGGCATTCTGAAAAATAGTCACCTATTCTTTATTGTGATAATCAAAGTGTGTTAAAGCTCGTGTAAGAATCCTATATTTCATGAATGAATAAAGCATATTGAGATTGATTTTCATTTCATTTGAGAGCACATCTTGAACCATAACATTCAGCTCCAATACTGTCCTACAGAAGCACAAGTAGCTAATATTCTCACCAAATCCCTTGGAAAAGTGAAATTTGAAATTTTAGGGGTTACATTTGCAAGAATAATGTAATAAGGGGGAATGTTGGCATAAGGTTACGTAGAAATTATTTTATATAATTAGGAGAGTTTGTTTGAACTTATTCCATTATTATCTCCTAGTTTGTAATCTCTTCATTCATTGTGGAGAGTATTGTTACTTATCCTCTTCTATAAATAATGTATGTGCTTTCTGAATAATAGAAATTGAGTGAGATATCCTATCTCTATTTCTTCTCCTCAATTACCTCCTCACATCCCCCAAGTCATTTGTGTTTACTATTTTATTTTAGTTTAGCTTATTTTCTTACATTATTAAAACACGTAAGAATGATAATTGACATTATGCCTATCTTATCCATATCCCTCTCCATAAAAACATGTACTTTAACAAAAAATAAATGATAAAAAATTTTGTGGGTAAGTCCCATAGTAATGCCATATGTGTTCATATTATAGAAGACTTGGAAATTAAACACCCTAAGATGATCAACTATGGGCTAGGTGGATAATGGCATTTGATTGTAGTGCCCATTCCTCTTCGACACTATTTCACTATGATTTCATTATTGTTGATTAGATACTTTGAAATTCGATTATCATACTTGATTACTATCGATAGACTATACACACGGTTGGATTATTGATATGTTGTGATTTACATTTTGATTATGATATGTTAGATGACATCCTGGTGGATAGTTCTATGTATGTTGATTTACAATGCTTTGATTTTATATTGACACATTATGTTTGTCATGCATTGCGTATGTTTGGATGTTTTGAATTATATTATGATGCATGGATGTTAGTAAAATGGTAGAGTAGAATAATTTTGATATGGTTTATAAATGATAGAATTTCTTAATTTTGATGATGACTATTGATTTTATATACATGTTATTTCTTGATGTTGTTAATGCGGCCGTGAAGCCAGAGAGGTTTTTCTATTTATGACTGCAGGAAAATTATATCACTATACATTGAAAGGGGATAGGGGAACAACCACGTAAGAATTTGGGTTTTTGCGACATCAACAAATTTGACAACTTGTGTCTAATGTATATGTTGTGTGATTGCATGCTTTGTTAGAAGGTCTCCCATGGGTGGGTGACCTCATGTGTGTGGCCATGGGTGTAATGTTTTCCTTTCTTTTTATTTTGTGCATTTTATTTTGTGGTGTATGTATTTAATTATTGGGAAAACTTAGTCACTTTATTAACACTTGTTAATGTGTCTTAATTAACTAGTTTAGCTTAAATTTAAATTAAAAGGGAAGATATGACATGTAGGAAATAAATTGGGTAGATAGTCCATGTTTTGGTGCATGATGTGAATTTAATTAAACGCATTTGGGTGGTGTGTACTCCACCATCCTTCTCAAATTCAAATTTTTCCTTGTTGGCCACTTTTAGAGACTTGAGGGAGAAGTTAACCTTCTCCATCACATATCAACCTTTCCTAGAAACCTTACTTATGAAGTATGGGACATATTGGTAAGTGCACGAAGCTAGGGGCCAAAAAGTGAACAAAAACCTGAAAAAAGAAAAATGCATACATGTTCTATTATAATGTGATCATATTTTAATTTTCTAGGTTTGGAATTTACCGAACCATAATGCGTACACGTTATGTTAAATAAAAATCCTGAGCCTCTATCATTTTATCTCCATAAAACACAAGTTTTAGATCTTAACCATGCCTTGCGTTTTTTCATTAAACTAGAACTCAAGCTCAAATGATAGTCTTTGGATTGCCAGGAAGATCTGAATCGACAATGGCACCACAAAGAAGAGGTAGGTACAATTTGTTTCTCAAAATTGCATTGAAATTTGATAATTATAGAGTAGAATTTGAATTGAATACATTTTTTTATTGCTACCATCGAGGTCAAGGGAATCAACCTAACCAAACCTTGTTATTCCTATCATCCCTCCTAACCTCCCACGGTTGCTCAACATCCCCAGGGTAGTCGAGAAGATTTAACAACCCACATAGTTGAAAAAAATTGAAATTGAGGATTTAATTAAAAGAATGAGGGATTCAAAATCTACAAACCCCCACTGCGCCTCTCTTGAAAAAACATTGGATAATTACTTGCTCAAGTTAAACGGATAAATGGGGAAAATTGATCATTGGAAAAATACAGAGAGATTTGAAGGGTTTATTATTCCAACAAATTGTCATATGTGGATGTAAAGAAAAAAGAAATTACAAAAGACCTCATATGCACCTTATTCACGGACCCCCACACTAATTTTTCTATTCCGTTGTCATGCAAATGGTTTCCCATCCATTGATGCAATACTAATTTGATTAAAAATAATCTTTGGGACCAATGGTGGATGGTGTTTTATTTTCCACCTTGCAATAACAATGAGGTGCAACTATACTTTCGAGGAAACTCTATAGCAATTTTATCCTTAATGAGATCCCAAAGTATTTTTATTTCGATATTTCTAGGGCCGAGGAAAAAGGATCTGTCAGACAGGATCGACTCAGGTACATAACGTGTAACTCAAGTAGGGTAGAGTCTCCGCACGATAAGCCTCCTTGTCACGAGACTGTCCCTCCAACATTCAAGGAAATAGTAGAGATTAATAGACTCCACACACTTTAGGGTTATCTCGTGACCCTTACTTGACATACAAGGGAGATTTATAAGCCATATGCTCACTTGAGGTACACAAAGTATTCCCTCAGGAGTACTAACAGAGGCCACGTATTTGCTAGTCATGTGGTAGCATATGTTTGGGGCTCGAGGAGGATGATACTTTCATGAATACTAATTTTGGTGGAGTTGGTGCTAAAGGGGAACAACATGATAATGTCACTATGTCGATGCCTTTTTGAGTGAGACATTTGGATTACAGTTATCAACGTCACCTTCGTAGGTATTTGTTATGTTTTATTATGTGTGTTATAAAAAGTATGGAGTACTTGATTTACTTATATATGTTAAATTTTTGAAATAATTGTATTTGTACATGTACATGCATTGATATTTACAGAGTGCGGGATGCCCATATTCATCCCAAACATAGGCAGAGAGAGAATCATGCATACACATACATTCACATAGGTAATTTAGAATTTTAATTGTGTAAAATTTTCACATACATGCAAATATATATATATATATATATATATATATATATATATATATATATATATAT
Organism: Taxus wallichiana var. yunnanensis; assembly: GCA_018340775.1. Taxonomy (NCBI): domain Eukaryota; kingdom Viridiplantae; phylum Streptophyta; class Pinopsida; order Cupressales; family Taxaceae; genus Taxus; species Taxus wallichiana. The sequence goes on from CM031243.1 coordinate 13,454,179, forward strand.
ATATATATATATAACTTTGAAGTCAAATATATGTATGTTCTTGTGTGTTCATCTAACTCACGTGATACATGTTTGATAAATATTTGACTTCACTAAACCCAACCATCTTGGTGACAAGTAGAGAAAAGTGTCCTTGCCTTTATTTATCATCTCGGTCCAAAACTCAGATGAGGTATTCAAAAAAATGTAAATTTCATTAAATTGCTCATATAATTCATAGTATGTTAAATTACATGTTAGTAATGTCTTTCATTTCATAATTATCAAATTATGTTAATAATGTCCTTCATTGTGTATACGTAGGACTTACCTAAAATTGCAGTAACAACCCTGTTCATTTGATTCATAATGTAATGAGGTAAAAAAATAGTCTTATATTGATAAAATTAGTTAAAATATTGTCATTACACATACATGTACTTAGTTCTATTTTCGCTAATTTTGATGTTATATTTTCTGATCTTATGTGTATGTATGGAATTTCAACCTCCTCCATTTTGACTTCGAGGGCACAAAATCCTCCATATCATCTTCTTCATACTCCCATTCATACTTTAGGAGATCCCGATGACTCATCTAAGTGTGAGATGTAGATTCGGCGTGATCGAAAGATTGCGGTAAGTTTACATATTTATGTAAATACTTTCATTCTAGCATGGTCTTAAATACATGTTGAAAACATATATAGATTAAGTTTTGACAGAAAACATTGTTTGCATTTAATGTGTTCACCTATAGGTGAGTATTCAATGAAGAGGACTCATAGCATGGGCTCGGCTGATCCAAATTCATCTCATAGATCTCCATCTTCATCTAAGGGAGGGCCTTCTTTGAGAAAGGCCAAGAGAGCGATAAATTTTGATGATTAGGAAATATATATGTCTTACATGACATTTTTTTGTATGCCTATGTGTATTGAATTGACATGTACGCCTATATGGCATTTGAACTTGATGGCATATTACCTATTTGGAAATTTTTATATTTATTATGCACATTAAAATACTATTTGGAACTTTATTTTTGTTTGAGACCTTACATTTCTAGATTATTTTTGCATTAAGTTTTAATATGATGTGCACTTTACAATATTTAAGACATTATGAATTATTTTTTCATTTATTGGTGATGTACATGTACTAGCATTTTTAATGTTTAATATGCATAAAACTTTGGAAATCAATATTGATATAATGTACGTATCTAAAGAGTTACCTAATGCTCGAGTAATTATTCATTCAATTTATCGATGTGTATATGTGTGTTTACCTTACTTGCCTTTCTTCTTGCTCATGGTCTCTTTGTACTAGTCTTATCTTACCATGAACCTACTACATTCTTCAATGCTTCTTAGTCTTATAAAGTAAAACACCGAGATTCATCACAATTTGATGCATTTCATCTGTTTATATTTTGAGAATGTATTCATTAGCAAATTAATACATTTGTGTTAGTATTTGTTAGTGGACAGTTGAATAACTGTCTCCCTCACGGTCCTCCCTATCGGCCTATATAAAGGCGTGCACTGTATTATTTAAAACATAGCAATACATTCTTCTTGTGCACCTATCATTGGTATCAGAGCCGGTCGTGCGTGGAGGAAGAGAGAGAGGAAGCGAGACTAGCGCGTGAAGGAGCAAGGTTGCTGTCCCGCGTGGAGGAGACTGGTGCCGCGTGAAGGGAGCAAAGTGAGTGCTGTGCGTGTTGGAGAGTCCTTTGCTTGAGTTAGAAACGTGAAGGAGGAGACCAGGCGTTGATTTGTGGTTCCCTGTCCCATTTTTTGGTGTACACTTTTTGCTGTGCGGCCTTAGAGCTGTTGCCATTTCTTTTGTTGTGCGTGCCTAAAGGAGGAGAGGCTGAAGACTCCGAGGCTGTCCCATTTTTTCTTTTTTTGTGCGTGTGGATATACGTTTTTGCTGGTGCGTGAAGGAAGAGAGGTAGACTGTTGCCATTTTTTTTCTTTTGCGTGCACGAAGGAGAGAGGCCGAGCCCGAGCTGTCCCGTTTTTTTCTTTCTTTGTGCGTGTGTGAAGGAGGAGAGGGTGTTCCTTGCTGTGAGTGAAGAATTATAACCCTTGCGTGAACTCTTATCTCAAGTGCAACAGTGAACTTGTGCTTTGCTTTGTTGCTTCTTTGTTTGTTTGTGACGTGGAGATTTGAGAGAGAGGAGACTCATTTTTGGAGCCAGCAGCAATGTCAAGTCCTCTACTCACAAAAGAAGACATTGCTTTGAGCAAGATTCGTGCTTTGTGATTTACTACGTGTAAGCAAAGTCAAAGCAAATTGCAAAAATCGGTGTGTGCGTGTATGTCTCAAATTTTGATGCACAAACCGCATGAGCAATGCACCAAATATTTGGGCATTGAATGACAACGAGGACACCACTGGGCTGTTCTTTGCCTTGGTCAACGAGCTACACAACACTGGTAACATTCTCTTTGACGAGATTGTGCGCCGAGGACTGTTGGAATACTTTTGGTTCGACGTTCGATGTCAAGCACGGCGGATTCGTGCAGAACTTGAACGTGGTTATGATGCAGATGACGAACGTGAAATAGAACGCCCACAGGAGCGTCGGCGTCTCACTGCACGAGCCTATAGAGCCCATCTTCGGGACAGATTCCTTCAGTAAGCATTGTAGCCATTTTGAAAAATAAATAAATAAATAAGATACATTTTTGAGTTTTTGAAAATGTCTGCTCCAAAAATATTGCTATCCGATGCCCAACTCTTGAAAGGGCCAAATTTCGCCGCATGGAAAACCAAAATGCGGATGATTCTTCAATTCGAAGATCTTTGGGGGATTGTCTCTGGCAAAGACGCCCCTCCCACAGACGATGATCTGTTGGAAAAATATGAAAAGGCTGATGCGAAAGCACTAATGCTCATCACCCTCAGTCTTTCTGATGAGGTGCAGCCATACATTCGGGAAGCAACTGCTTCTTCTCAGGCATGGAGCGCATTGTGTACCATCTACGAAGCTAAGAAATCGCGACAAAGTTGCAACTTCAGACAAAGCTTCATACGATGAGTATGCATGATGGCGAATCAGTAGAAGCCTTCTTGCGGCGTGTAGCTGAGTTACGTGTAGAACTCTCTGCACTCGGTGAACCAGTGGATGACAAGTTGCTAGTCCCGCTCACCCTGCGAGCTCTTCCTTCACGGTTTCGGACACTGATCACCACGTTGACAATCACTCAACAGGAGGTGAGTTTTGCAACCCTGGTGAATTATCTCCAGTAGGAAGAAGCCATGCAAAACGTACAAGAAGCCTTCGAAGACAAGGCTCTCATCACGAGGCAAAAACATAAGCCTCGGAAAGGGCAATCTGCCCCCCAAAATCAGAAGCAGCATGCTCAGCAGCCATCTTCACAGCGGCCACCACAGCGGCCACCCCAGAAGCAGCATAATCACAAGGCGGATCGGTGGTGCCACATTTGCTCCACAGATACGCACACGACTGCGAACTGTTATTACAATGGTCGCAAGTATGGAAATTCTGGCGAAGAGAGCACTTCTGGCCGAGGATATTCTAAGAAATCCCGATGGCATGCTCGTAATCAGAGGCAGAAGGGCCACATTGCTGCTCAGCAGGATGCCACCTCCGATGAAGAGGTACCGGTGAGATCTGACTCATTCGACATTGTTCTAGTCTCATGAGACTTCGCAGCCGTCGAGAAGATGTCGGTTGATTGATTAGGCGCCAGTGAAACACATGGACCTGGCAGCAAGAAGTTATTCCATACTCGAGTGACCAGGCCCTTTGGAGATCGGATCACCATTGCGGACAATCAAGAGTATATTGCAGCAGGGATTGGTGATGTCATCATTCCTCTTGGAACACGAAGATGTACACTCACAAAGGTGCTTTATGTTCGGGTTTGACTTCAAATCTTTTGTGCGTAAGTCAACTTCTTAACCATAGAATGCGGGTTGAATTCTTTGTTGAGAAAGGGGTCAAGTCTGCATCATTTCCCGGGAGAGTCGGTCATTGCTCACGCATTTACGAAGGGCCGTCTATTTGCCTTTGGATGCGGTCACTTCATCTAGCGTTGCTCTCTCTGCATCAACGGTAGAATCCACTGCACTTTGGCACTTTCGATATGGTCATCTTTCTGCCGGGGCTCTGCATCAACTCAGTGTGAAGGAAATGGTAAGAGGGCTTCCTCCACTCTCCCATTCCTTACCTATTTGCTCAGGATGTCTTGCGGGAAAACAACATAGAGGTCCATTCAAACAGAGCTCTTATCATTCTATAGAGCCTCTTCAGGTCGTTCACACCGATCTGTGCGGACCCTTGCCAGCTAGCTTTCAAGGTTTTGCATACTTTCAGCTCATCATTGATGATTACTCACGGAAAATGTGGGTATATTTCCTTCGGAAGAAGAGTGAGGCACTTGCAAATTTCCAGACCTTCTACCAGCAAGCCACCAGGCAGTCTGGGAAGCCTCTTCTTCTCCTCCACTCAGATCGAGGGGGGGAATTTGTGTCAAAGAAGTTCTTAGCATACCTGAAGCAGCATGGCATTCAGCAACATTTGACTGCTCCCTATACGCCCCAACAGAACGGGATTTCGAGCGCCCAACAGATCCATCATGGAGATGGCTCGTTGTATGCTCTCAACCGCCAAGTTGGAGGATCGAGTTTTGGGCGAAGCGAGTCCAGCAAGGCAAAGTGTATTTACTCAACCGGGCACCCACGAAGATCTTGCGAGAACAAGACAGGAAGAGGTATGGGTGGTCGTAAACCTTCTATTCATCATTTAAGAGTTTTTGGTTGTACTGCATATATGCATGTTCCAGATAAGAGAAGGAAGAAGATCGATCCAAAGACATTGCCATGTCTTTTCTTGGGGTATAGTACTACCTCAAAGGCATATCGTCTCATGGATCCTGAGACGAAGAAGATCTACGAGAGTCGAGATGTGGTATGTGATGAGTCGTCCTTTGACTCCTTGCCACACAATGGAGATCCAGTACCGACCTCGTCACATAGATTGCTCACACATCCAGATGATGAGCAAGATGATTCTTCTCAGAGAGAAGAAGAGCTGAGTGGAGACTTGTTCGTTGATCTTGGCACACTGGAAAACACATCTTCACATCAGCAACGCCAACGTCTGAAATGGGTCCAGAGTACTATCAGGGATGCACACCTGAACTCACTTCCTGGTACTTCTACGGGAGTTAGAACACGAAGTCAAGCAAGACATGAGGTAAATTTTGCACTCATGAGTTCAGTTGTTGAGAGCACCGAACCTGACACTGTTCGTGAGGCATTAGACCAACCACAGTGGAAACAGGCTATGGATCTTTGAATATGATTCCACGATTAGAATCGGACGTGGGAACTTGTCGATCTGCCTCCAGGTAAGAAATCCATTGGCTGCAAATGGATTTTCAAAACAAAATATAAGGTAGATGGTTGATCAATCGACAAACACAAAGCATGACTTGTTGCAAAGGGTTATGCTCGAAGAAGAAGGAATTGACTATGGCGAGACCTTTGCACCCCTTTGCGAAGATCAAAACCATCGAGTTGTATGTGCACCTTTGGCAGCACAAAATGGATGGAAACTTCAGTGAGATGGATGTCAAGAGTGCTTTTCTAAATGGTGATCTACAAGAAGAAGTGTACATGGCCCAACTTTGAAGGGTTTGTAGACGAGCATCAACCTCACAAGGTATGTCGTCGATTCGATAAAGTCTCTTTATGGACTTAAACAAGCACCTAGGGCATGGTATATAAAAATTGATGATCACCTATTAAAGCATGGATTCACTCGTAGCCCCTCGGATACAAATTTGTATATCAAGAAGGTAGGAAAAGAGATTGTCATTACGGTTTTGTCGTAGATGATCTTGTGATCACGGGAAGTTACGACAATCTTGTAGATGATGTAAAGAATGATCTGAAGAAATCCTTCGACATGACTGATTTGGGGCTACTTCACTATTGTCTTGGCTTAGAGATATGGTAGAAGAAGAATCATATCTTCGTCTCCCAGATGAAATATGCCAAGACACTCCTGGAAAAGTATGGAATGTTAGATTGTAAACCAATGTCCACACCTATGGAAAAAGGTTTGCAATTATCTAGATTCCAGGATTCACCACAGGTAGATGGCACTCACTACAGGCAGCTTGTGGGGAGTCTCATTTACTTGACTTATACCAGACCAGATCTTTGCTTTGCGGTGAGCTATCTCGCTAGATTTATGCAGGAGCCGAAGAAATGTCATTGGATAGCAGCAAAGCATGTGTTGAGATATGTCCAGAAGTCTGAGTTGACTTTGGTGCAGAGTATCGAGAAGAACACTCAGTTCTTCTTACGAGGATATCTGAGACTCCGGACTATACGGGATCCGTTGATGACGGAAATCCACTTGAGGATATGTTTTCATCTCGGGTCTGGACCTATCTCGTGGATCAGCAAGAAGCAAAGCTGTTTGTTGCTCTCTCATCATCCATTGAGGCTGAATACCGCTTTGCACGAGGAGTGTGTGCGAAAGCAATTTGGTTACGTCGCATTCTTGCAGAGATATAGGGATTCTGAAGAGAAACCTCCCATCATTCACTGCGACAATCAAGGTGTGTTGAAGCTTGTGAAGAATCCTGATTTTCATGAACGAACAAAGCATATTGAGGTCGAATGTCACTACATTCGTGAACAGGTCTTGAACCACCAAATTCAGCTCCAGTACTGCCCTACTGATTCTCAGATTGCAGATATTCTCACCAAGCCTCTCGGCAAGGTGAAGTTTGATTTATTTAGGGGGTACATTTGTAAGAGCAATGTATTAAGGGGGGGAATGTTAGCAAATTAATACATTTGTTAGTATTTGTGTGTTAGTTAGTGGACAGTTGAATAACCGTCTCCCTCACGGCGCTCCCTATCGGCCTATATAAAGGCGTGCACTGTATTATTTAAAACATAGCAATACATTCTTCTTGTGCACCTATCAAGATTCCATATGCATTACTTCAATTCTTGAAAATGTCTCCGGATGCAATGACATTCGATTCAGACACTCAATGATTCTTGATTATCTAATTATGTCAAATTTGTGTTATTACCTTTAAATTTGTAGGCATTTCAAGTTATTTGGAAATCACATCACACCATTCACTAGGCTTAATGACCACCCCTATCTTTTTGAAGGAAATTTTTAAAGAATCCATGCGTTTATCATAAAATAAATTATCAATGAATGGATGGTCACTAAGCCGTAGGCCGCTTAACTCCCATTCAAAACTAAAAAGAAAGATTTACTAAGAGATTGATAACTCCCGTGTGTTCTTAGACATTCCCTATCAAATTCATTCTTAAGCCAATCTATTCATTGAAAAAAACTCTAGGACAAGGTCTCAAATTGATGAGACATCTCTAGGTGCCATGGAGTTCGAGAAATCACCTATCAAAGATATAACATGTTTTGGTCTCAAGGCTCTTAAGGGACTACGCCGGATGAGGTAGCCCGAAAGCACAGGGGCATAGGAAACCGAAACGAACCCCCTAGAATTTACCTAGCCACCCTAACATGTTGGCATAGTCGGTTTGGTGCCAAGAGATTTCATTTGCAAAATATTACGTCCGACAACCTTATGATGACTTAAATTGTATTATTTATCGTGTTTGCATGTAATATGACAGCAAGAGAACCAAATGGAGATGGATAAAACCATAAGAAGATTTTTAGAGGGACCTAACATGGAGGTTTCAGATCTAATGAGATGTTTCTAGGTGCCATGGAGTTTGCAAAATCACCCTGTTGAAGATAGAACGTGTTTTGGTCTCGTGGCTCTTAAGAGACTATGCCTAGACGAGGTATCCTAGAAGCACGAGGAGTGTAGGAAACCAAAATGACACCTCCCCTAGCATTTACCTAGCCACCTTACATGTTGATGTTGTCGTTTTGGCGATAAGAGCTTTCGTTTGAAAGTATTGCATCTACTGACCTTAAACTCGACTCAAACTGCAATATTTCATGCATTTACAAACAATAGGACAACGAGAGAACCAAATGGAGATGGATAAAATGTGAAATGATTTAGTAGAGGATCCCTACATGGAGGTTTTGATATAAAGAGATGTCTCTAAGTGCCATAGAGTATAAGAAATCACCTATCGAAGATATATAGTGTGTTTTGGTCTCGGAGCTCTTAAGGGTCTATGCCCGACGAGGTAGCTCGGAAGCACGAGGAGCATAGTTAACCAACATGAAACCTCCCCTAGCATTTACCTTGCGACCCCAACATGTTGGCGTAGTTAGTTTGGTACAAGAGCTTCCGTTTGCAAAGTGTTGCGTCTAACAACCTTACACTGACTTAAACTACAATATTTCGTGCATTTGCAAACAATAGGACAGTGAGAGAACAAAATGGATATGGATAAAACCATGAAAGGATTTCATAGAGGGCCTAGACATGGAGGTTTTTGATCTAACAAGACATCTCTACATCTTTATAGAGTCTAAGAAATTCAAAGATATAACATGTTTTTTCTCGAGCGCTCTTAAGGGACTACACCTGGATGAGGTAGCTTGGAAGCACATGGAGCATAGGAAAACAAAATGACACATCCCATAACATTTACTTAGACACCTTGACGTGTTGGCATAGTTGGTTCAACGCCAATAGCTTCTGTTTACAAAGTATTGCGTCTGACAACCTTACATTGACTCAAACGGTAGTTTTTCTCACATTTATAAATAATAAGATAATGAGAGAATCAAATGGACATGGATAAAACCTTGAGAGACTATCATATAGGGTCTTGACATGGAGGATTCAGATCTAATGAGACATCTCTAGGTACCATGAAGTCCGAGAAATCACCTACCAAAGATATAATGTGTATTGGTCTCGTGGCTCTTAAGGTACTATGCCCGCACGAGGTATCCTGGAAGCACCTAGAGCTTTAGCCTCTAAAACTATGATTCCACTAGCATTCACTAGACCATCTAGATGTGTTGGCATAGTCGGTTTGGTGCCAAGAGATTCCATTTGCAAACTATTGCGTCGACAACCTTACACTGACTCAAACTCTGCAAGTATTTCGCGTGGTTGCAATTAATATAACATCAAGAGAACCAAATGGAGATGGATAAAATTGGGAGAGGCTTTGTAGAGGGCCCCGACATGGAGGTGGTGGATTTGACAAAATATCTCTAGGTGCCTTTTGAGTCTCGAGAAATCACCCGTAGAATATATACCATGTTTTGGTCTCAGGGATCTTAAGGGACTATGCCTGACAAGGTAGCTCGAAAACATGGGGAGCATAGGAAACCAAAATAACACCTCCCCTAGCATTTACGTAGCCACCTCGATGTGTTGGCATAGTTAGTATGGCACCAAGAGCTTCCATTTGTAAAGTATTACGTATGGATGCCTTACATCGACTGATTTAAATGCATATATCATTTTAACCACGAAAATGGTAAAAAAACTTAACAAATATCACTCAAAATATATATATGTTAAGTGATATTTGTTAAGGTTTTACCATGTATGTAGTTAAAATGATATATGCACAAGAATGTAGGGTGTGGGTTGTGAGTATATATATATATATATATATAACCCATTGGACCCTAGGATAGGGTATACAATACATCAAGAGAAATTAATAATAAAACACAAGCATAATATACACACAAATTGTGTGTATCCACCCAAAATCCAAACCAACAATTCTCCATAGCTTCCTTAAGCTCCTTGGCTCTCCCTTCAACCTACAAAAGTAAAAATGAGAGGGATTAGGGAAAAAATGTGGATAAAAAGAAAACATAAGGATTTTTAGGGCATTATAAATCCAATGAATTAAATAGACTTGATCCAATGGTGGAGGATGAACCCTACAACTTAAAGTGATGGCATTTTCATGGGAATGGAATTTAATTAAAAAGGTATGCGTTATTGGTTGAATGGGGCCACTTAATGGTTAGGTCAAGTTGTGACCTTTCTTGTGGTAGGGATTAATTAAGGAATTGTGTATAGTATTTGTTAATGAATAAAAGGGGGTTTGTAAATAATTCATAGTAAGGTTTAATATATATATATATAACCCATTCAGGACCCTAGGTAGGGTATACAATACATTCAAGAGAAATTAATAATAAAATACAAGCTTAAATACCCACAAACCGTGTATCCACCCAAAATCCAACCAACAATTCTCCATAGCTTTCTTAAGCTCTTTGGCTCTCCCTTCAACCTACAAAAGTAAAAATGAGAGGATTAGGGAAAAAATGTGGATAAAAAGAAAACATAAGGATTTTTAGGGCATTATAAATCCAATGACTTAAATAGACTTGATCAAATGGTGGAGGATGAACCCTACAACTTAAAGTGATGGCATTTTCATGGGAATGAAATTTAATTAAAAACATGGGTTATTGGTGGAATGGGGCCACTTAATGGTTAGGTCAAGTTGTGACCTTTTTGTGGTAGGGATTAATTAAAGAATTGTGTATAGTATTTGTTAATGAATAAAAGGGGTTTGTAAATAATTTATAGTAAGGTTTAATTAAATAAATTAAATGGATCAAGGTTATTAAACATTTGGAAAATACCCTAATGAAGTAAAGAAAATTAATGGGAGGGTTTTAAACGGTAAAATATTTTGAGAGATAAATTAATAATATTTAATTATTAATTTAAATTCGATTTCAATATGAAGGTGTAGAATCTTTCATGAGAATTTAACCAACCACAAGTAAATTTATAACCCTTTTAAAACAAAAAAAAAAATTACCGTAATTTTTCTCTAACAAATTTATAGACTTTGGTGTGGTTTTGAATGTCGAAAATATGGGCGTTATAATTTGGAAGAAGGTTTTGAACATTTTTAAGTAAGTGTACATTGAAAAAATCCAAATCACAATTATGGTAGTCAAAATACTAGACGAACATAGTTTTTACAATATTCGATGATTGGACCAAAATGCTTTGTATCTCCCACATAAGAATAAGACAAGGTTATATAATAGTTTTTTATCTTCTTGTGTTTCTATGCTAGGAATTGAAGTTATGCAAGAAGCTAAATGATAGCTACTATTGAAATAATTGAACATGTTTTTATTCCCTTCTTTATTTTTCTCTTTGAACCCCAAAAATAAGTTCTTTTCATTGAAGTTGTTAATAGGATAATATCTTTGATGTAAATCTTAAAGAAAGATTATGATATCATTAGCTAGAATTTCCACATTATTAATCCTAGAATGTAGATGCATTACATCCATGTATTGTTTAATAGTATTGTGGTGGTGTTTACTTGAGTGTCTAGGCCATGTGCATAAAACAACAAATGGTTTTAATTAATAGTTTTTTTTTCTTTCTTTTTTGATGATATACAAATATCAATAAATAGTTTTTTCTTTTTATCAATGAATAGTTTTCACAAGAGCTATGAACCAAATAAATGCAAAATTATTAAGGACCCAAAGACACTTTCAAATGTTGAAGGAGACTTTGTTTGCTTTAGCGAGAGGGCAATCGATTATTGAGGCCATCTTGCAGGTAGGTCTTTGCCTTTGTCTACCAACTTGTCGGGATTTGCATGGCCATTGGAGAGTCATCCACAAGTTCTCAAAATGTGCAGGATGTGGATTTTGATTTTGATTCATATTCTTTAGCCTTAAGCCTGAAAGATGGAGATGTTTTGGAGGAAAATTTGGCTAGAGAGTTTAGATCCGGTGGATGGCTCTCCCATTAGCCCTGTTGTTGGAGACATTGACATATTGCTTGAGATCGCTCCATAGGTAAATAAAGTGGGCATCCCCAATTCTAATGAAATATTGGACCCCGAAACTTAAGGGTGTTGGAGTTTTGGGAAGGTTTGGGTTATAAGGAGTATGTCAAGTCGGTGTTTGGTATTGGGGACACTATGGAGATGGAAAGAAAATAAGTAGTTAAAGAAGGAACAATTAAATACAAAATCAAAAAGCTAAAAACATATTCCCCTACGTTGTGATGGGTTCACTAGAAATAGTGCTCGCTCTGCTCTCAAGTTTGAGGTATGGATTTGGCTATGTTGGATAATGCTCAAGTGTGACTCTTTTCTATTGTTTTGATATGATGTTGTTGTATGTGATTCGTCTCTAAATATCTTTTGGGGTTTTGTATTAGATTTCTTGATTCCTTCTAAATCATGGATTTACCAATTTAAAAATTGTTTCCGTTCAAATTTTCTCATTTGACCCATGTATCACCTTCAACATTTGTAGGGCACCTTTGAGGTGCACTTGCCAGTCAATAACTTAAAGCTAAAAGTTTAACAAGAAACACAAATTGACTTACAATTATAAAATTAAAATTTGTGGAGTTTGGAGCTGTAATATTTTCTCGAGTAAAAGTGAAGATTTTATTTTAAAGTATTTGTAGCACATTCGTAGGTAATAGGACTTTGAGTGCTAAATATTTATTTTAAAGGGTTTTAAGTGCTTCCCACCATGAATATACTTTAATGTTACAACCGGTCTTGGACCTCAATTAAAAAAGAAAGAGACCGACTTACCGAGTTCTCTATATTATACATATTAGACGGAAGTGACGGTAGTATATTTCAAAGCTAATAAATTTAAACATAAAATTATGGAACCAATTATTATAGCTCGTGAACAGTGAATATTTGTGAACAATTTATAATTTGGAAATGCGAATATTAAAGACTAATTTGGCACGTCGATCTTCATCTCTAATTGCACTACATCCACTGTTTGCAATTTGCAATCTTCAACTTCAACTCTTACGGCCATCTTCCTTTGTTTATAAATGCAGTATATTATCATCTGAACCGAAGCCAATGGTATTCCAAAGAAATTGGGAGCCTGCAACAAATGAAACAAGCGCAGTTATAGAGATTTTATTTCTGTAAATTTATGTGCAGTATAAATTTATTGGTGGTGAATGCATGATTACCATGATAAGAATGTCTTTGCTCAAGGCACCATACATCAACCACAAAACACTGCCCAGGAAAGCAAACAGAGAGAAGTAGAATGACATGCACTCCACACTCTTTGTTCGATATACCGCTCTCTTTATGACAAAAACATAAAATCAGTAGGTTGTAATGATAATATTCAAGGCCTGCTGTGATTTCTATTTATTAAAATAATGGTGATATATGTAGTGAGTTTGCTTACAATATCGGAGAGGGGAGATCCATAGAGAATAACAGAGGCCACCATTCCTGTAGTTCCTACAACCATTTTCTTATGGGCTGCATGGACTTCCACTGTGCAAACAGCTGCAATGGTTGCAAACGCCATCAACACTCCTCCCATCATCATTCCCATTCTTCTCTGCCATTTTACATCCAATTTCAACGTTATTTAATAACCTCCTTGAGTTAAATTAGAGTTAAAGTAGGGAAATGAATACCAGATATTTTACCTTGGATATAGGTGGAGCAAAAAGGAGATAGATGGTACAGAAGCAGCATTCAAGAAGGAGGCCAATGCCATTGATACCCATCACTAGAGCGTTGTCCCATCCATTGCTAATCAAAGGAGATCCATACCAGGTGTATACAAGACAGTTGAAGAGCCCTATTGCGTAGGGCAACCCTGACATATCTCCCGTTGTCTTTTTCTCCATCACTCTCCTGAAGGTACCCCTGCTCATTATGAAATAAACTTAATAAGTGCTAGCAATATTAACTAGTAGAAGTAGATACTCCCCTTACAGTTTTATCATTATGTTCCTTACATGGGGGCTCCATACATAAGCAAAGAAAATGCGCTTCCTGCATCAGCATCCACAACCATACCAGTTAGTGGAATATTAGTACTTATGATCCATGTCAAACATTTCATAATAAATATTGAAATTTAAGATTACTAGAATAAGATATAAAATGACCTAAAATGCCAACCCCGCAACGTATAAATCTGTTCATTATTGTTTGTTTCTTAACGAGAAGAGGCTCAAATAATGAGGATTGTGTTTTGGGCCTGCACCTGGTCTGATTATGAGTATCTCCTGCATATTTATAGCCGGGTTTTGTACGTGCATCTGCCTTTAATTCTTATAAACCAAACGAACGAACAAGACTCCTCCAAATTATATGGCATTAATAAATGGCTTTCTTTACAATTTTGATTATTGAATGGCATTACAGGGGAATCTGAAGTTGTGAACCATCAATTTTCACTGATTCCAAATCGCTCGTTGAATACTTATTCAAAATGAATGCAACAGCTTTCTCCCAGTTTGACTGCAGCTTATATAAAAATCGCAACTACTTCGTACGCGGGCATTTCCTCCGCAGATTAGTGTTTGAGTTGAATTTAATTTTACTAGTTTCCACCATAGCCGTTTATATCAAAGCAAATGATACACACTGTAAATTATACTTTTGGTAGTCAAAAAAGCGTGTTAAAGCGGTACACCGGGGAACAATGTGGGGTCTGATAGATAAAAAGCCATATATATGGGACTCATTGTCTGCAAAAATATTGGAATCTGCGTTTGCTTATCTTATGAATGTCTTTTTTTTTTTTTTAAAGCTCTTATATAAATAGCGGGAAATTGGAATGTTTGGAGAATACAATAAAACATTCTTATTTACGGAAAAATTAAATATGTGAGGTCTTTTAGCACTTTTCTCCTATTTTTAATATATTCTTTCAAATCTAACCAGGTCGACGATTTCAATATTCTTCATTTTTCAAAGTGTTTGATAAAAGTAGCCACTAGATTTAAAATTAAACCAAAAAGACAAAACCATTATTATCATGGAAAAAGGAGTATTATGCCTTCACCTCAATCATTAAAATTTTTAAGTGATAGGTCCACTTGCAAGTGTAAAAACATAACCAGAAGTTGATCTTCTTTTATCCAAATCACTTGCAAAATCTGAATCAACATATCCACAAATAGAATCACCAATATTATTATAGGTGATGCAATAATCACTTGTGCCTCGCAAGTAGCAAAACACCCACTTCACTGCTGACCAATGTTCTCTACTTGGATTTTCCATAAATCTATTGACAACTCCAACTGCATGTGAAATGTCAGGCCTTGTACATACCATAGCATACATTAAACTTCCTACTTGTAGAGCTTGTTTTTATGTTTGGAAGTGTTGAAGACTATACACTAAAAGTATTGTACACTCTCCACAATTTTCTCGTCGGAGTTCGGGCCCTCAAAAATGTGCTCGATACCTCGGGAGATGTGCTCTTCTCATATGGGCGGTATTTTGACCCATAGGTTTATGGGGTGGTTTTGGCCCATGGTTTTGATACCCACGGTATTGTAAAACTGCTTAAGCAGTTGTCTATTGATGTGCTTTTGTGTATATGGTAGGTGAGATGTAACATTGTAGGTGTGTGAGTTCAAGTGTGAATTTAGGAGAGTTTTTTTAGCACAACTTGAAACAGATCTCGGTATTGTATTAAGAGAAAGAGGTGGCTAGTAATAAAATTTGAGCAAGTGATTCTTGGTGGATGTAGCCCAAATTGGGTGAACCACGTTAAATGTTTTTTCCTATGTTGTGTTATTTTATTTTCAACATATTAGTGTCCACTATTGTGATTCTATGTGGGATTGTTTCGCATATTTTATCCCTTATTTCCTAACACTACTTTGCACTAGCATATGGTACATGAGACATATACTCCTTTTCTTCTTCTTCTCTAGGACATAAACTAGAAAAAGTTTGAAATGGGAAGCAAAAAGAGGATTCTATATCTTTCATCAAAACTGGTTAATATCTTTTCAAATACATATGTTGTGATAACCAAATCTTACCATTTATCCTTTCTCTATGTATCTCCATGCCTAAGATTTTTTTGGAGCCGCTTTAGATCTTTCATATCAGATATCCTAGCCAAATGAGCCTTTAAATTTTTTGTTTCTACCATGGTTTTTTCTTGCAACAAGCATATCATAAACATACAATACTAATATAATGAATAATTCATTGTCCAAAAACTTGAAATTAACACAATGGTCATACTCACTCCTTAGAAAATTTTGGCTCATCATGAAAGCATCAAACTTCTTGTACCATTCCTTTTGTGGACTGTTTCAAGCCATACATTAATTTCGAGCTTACAAACAAATCCTTTTTGTAATTTTGTACAAATCCTTAAAAGTTTTTCCACATATATATCCGCTCCAAATCTCCATGTAAGAATGTTGTTTTAACATCTAATTGCTCCAACTCCAAATCAAGTAAAGTAACTAGTGCTAAGACTACCTAAATTGAAACAAGTTTAACAACTGGTGAAAATATTTCATGAAAATAAATACCTTCTTTCTATAAAAATCCTTTTGCTACCAGTCTAGCCCTAAACCTTTCAACTTTTTCATCAACACCTATCTTCTCGTTTGTAAACTGTTTGCAACCAACATGTTTTCTACCTTTTGGAAGTTCTACTAGGTCCCATGACTGTTATTTTCCAATGCATTCATCTCCTCTTACATTACCCTTTTCCATTTTGCACTATCCACATATTCCAATGCTTCTTGATAACAATTAGGTTCCCCATCATTAGAAATCAAAGAAATTGAAATATTGGGACTGTACTTACTAGGAGGATGCCTAACACATGTAGATCTCCAAATTGGATGTAGAGGTGTTTCCTCATGTTGTTGTGACCTCCATACTAAATGCTTAGGTGTTTCCTCAAGTTGTGAATCTTCAATGTCTTCAACATCTACAAATGATTTTTTTATTCCTTTTTAGTATTTGAAGATGGCTGAATTTCAACCTTCACATGTTCATGTTTAGGTTCTTGTTCTTCTTTGATTTCAGCATTTGATTTTAGGAGAGGAGACTCCTCAAACTCTACATCTCTTCTAATGATGGTTTGTGGGTGGTAGGATCCCACACTTCGTATCCCTTAACACCATCCTGTAATGCCCCATGTTCCCCAGTGCCATTTTCAACTATTGTTAATATAAAAGAAAAAAATTAAAAGATATATAATGAAATAATTAAATAAGTGGAAGTTCAAAATGAATGTGAGAGGGATGTATTAGAGGAAGAGTGATGAGGTTGGTTGGGTGGAATGAAGGAGGCTAATGGAAGAGTGATGGGGTGGTTGGGTGGATGAATGAGATGAGGCTTGTTGAAGAAGGTGGATCTTATATATGCAAGGTGGACATACAAGACACGTGAAGTGCGAGAATACCAAGGAGAGAGCATGTGAAAATGGATGCGTAACCTATAAAAAGAGGCTTAGAAAGACCTTGGAATTTGTAATTAAAATGCCTTAGCTAATGCCTTCTCATAGAACTACCACGATTTTAGGTATGCAAAAATGGACCTTTTGAAAATCCATTCGGGACATTAACTAAATGCATTTGTAGGTGAAATCCTAGCCATCACAAAATGTATACATCTGAAAAAGGTGGTTTAAGACAACCCTACTTGTGGAGAAATCTATAATCGTAATAAGAAATTATTTGTTCTAGATCTGTATTTGTACTTCAAGCGATTCCAATAGTTGTGAGAGGAAAGGAAAGTTTTTGTTGTTGTTGTTATGTTTGTTGCATGTAGAGGAAGAAGAGGATTATGGACCAAGTAAGCGCTTCGAGATAGGCATATTTCCCATCCCGTGTCAAAATGGGGTCTTTGGAATAGGGTATGGATATCAATGAAAGCATAAAGGATAGAGGAATATTGTCAAATGTTGTAGTTGCAATGGCCCGTAGACATGTATGGAAAATGTGGAAGCATAGACGATGTGCACACGAATTGTTGATATAATGTTTTTAAAAACTTTGGTTTTGTGGATAGCATTTACCGTGGGATATGCAAAAATGGGTTTGTTGAAAAGGCTTTAGAAACTTTCAAGTAATGTGATTAGCAGTTTAGAGCCAAATAAAACACACACACACACACACACATACATATATATATATATACAAATATATATATATATATATATATATATATATATATATATATATATATATATATATATGCTTACCTCCGAGTCGTGCCAAGGAGAGGTTTTGACTTAAAAATATTGAAAGAGACAACATTCCTTGCATCATTCTTAGTCCCAATTTGATCGGCTAAATGTTGATGGTTTTTAGGTTGAGGAGGATGTGCATCTAGATTTCTCATGCCCTTATTGTTACAAGGAGTATGATATTGCTTCTCTTTTTATCATTTGGAGGATGAGCACTCTTATGAGGAAAAGGCAGTTGCATGTACTTTTGAAATATTAAAGTTGGATGGGATATGTTGAACCATATTACTAAACAATATGGGAATCTATTTAACATTTAGAGGTGCAAAAGGTTATGAAGCGTGGTTGTTCCTCATGGTTCTACCCTATCCTTGTTAAAGGGGAGCTTCGAGAGGCTCATTTATAGTTGATATTATGAATGCACATGTTGTGCATGTCACTTTGTGCGTATTTGTTATCATGTTGATGTGCTTGTGATGATAATATTATCCCTCCTTTTTGTGGATTCAATGACAAGTTCACGTGTGATGTCCCCCTATGTGTGTGTGTGAAAATAATGTTATTGTGGATTGCAAAGTGTTGGAGTGTATTATTATTCTATGATATGTAGGTGTGGTAATGTATCGCATGACAAGATTGGTGTATAATGAATTGATTGTATCATGACATTTCCACCGTGTTGTGATGAATCATGTGTGTCACCATGTTGTATTATGATGACTATATGTTGTAATGTTAGCCACTATGTTCATCATATGTATAATTTCTGTAATATGTGATGGTTCATGTCGTGAATTAGGGGCATATGGTGATCGTATGACCTCTATTTTATATTACTTTAACTTTGGGTGCATCATGTGAAAATGTGATGTATCAGAACCCATGAAAGTAATGATTGTGTTATACCCTGTATATATACCATGTGTAAGATGCCATGTTTAATGTGTGTGAATCACCATTATGTTAGTGATGTAGTTATGTGTTATGTTGTGAACCTTACACTAACCGACCCTAAGGGAAGCAATCAGTAAAAGTGTATGTGTGGAGAGAGGAGACGTGGACTAGGTTTTCATAATATTTACCCGAGTACGAGTTAGGAAGTGGAGTCTCATATAGACTGAAAACCCACTTCTATCTATTTAGTATACTTCAAGCTTGCTCATTATATTGTGGATGCACACCACCTTAGGCTCAACTTATGCAAACTAGTGTCCCTTGCTCTTTCCTATGTAGGTTTTCCATTGAATAATCCTATGTGATTTTAAATATGTTGAGGCTTGTGTGAGTATGGAGGGATGATTGAAAATGATTATGACAGCTTATATTATTTAATATGTTATTTAACGGGTTGAGGCTCGATGTTCCGAAAGTGCCAAAACTTGATGAGTACCCCTTAGGTGACCATATAAGGCCACATAGTGATAGTGATGTGCTATTTTTCTATATGTATTTTATTTGTAACTTTGACTTTTCTTTTCTCTCCTTTATTGGAACCAACAATTGTTCTATTTAACATTTGTTTGAGTTGTTGCAATTTTGGGCATTTTATTTGGTTGTTGCACTAACATGCTATTTTTGCACTAACTATGACTAATTAGCCATTTTTTCTTTTATTGAAAGTTGAATTTAAGTTAAAGTTCTCCCTTGAGTTCTATATATTTTCTCATTTGGCCTAAAGTGATTGAATTTGATGCCACTTGGAAAATTTTATTATTGTTTTGGAATGTTGGTTCTAATGTTGTATGTGTTGTGCTAGGAGATGGGTTCACCAAGGATTGGTGGTACCTATGGCCCCGCTTAATTTTATGTTGGTATGCCCCAAGGAGTTACAGATAACTAGTGGGTTGTTAAACCACGAGTTATTAAGTCACTTAGGTTAGAGGTGTCTAGACTCTATGTGCCTAGGGCTATAAGGTGACCGACCTCTTTAGTGGAATTAAAAGAAAAATTTTTCTTTATTTTATGATGCTTTTGGAGGTATATGGAGTTATTTTTTGATGTTGTAGACACCAAATTTGGGTCACACTCCCTTGGCCCCTTTAAATTAATTAACACAACACATATACCTAGCCATACCCCCTTTCACACTGGATATTAATTTAATCACTTATACTTGAATTAATATTAATCCAGGTCACATTATTAATTAAGTTAATTTACACCTCACCTAGACACCTCACCATGGAATTATTTCTATCCTATTGATTAACTAAGACTAGGTCCCTACTTATCCCTACCAACTCGGGACTTAGTCTAACCCTAAAATTAAAATCATATTCCATCTCCAACAACATTCCAACTTATCTAAGCACTTAGCCTCACTTGAGACCTAGACAAGAACGAAGATCGTAGAAAAAATAGTAAAGATCAGGTTATTTTTGGTAGCTTGGACTAATTCTCCCTAACCGACGCCATTTTTCCTCGACAGTGTTGGTTCCCTAACCGCCATCGATTAACCTTAAGTAAGAGTTTTTAACTCTTTGCATGGGTTCTCCAATTCATCCATTCACACATCTTTCACATTCAAAATATCTAGCACTCGGGCTTCCCAACGACGAACTAGAGCACATCACACCTCCACCAACATCCAATCATATCATCCATAGTTTTAGGCTCACTGGCAGAGCACACAGCGATACGATACCTTAGACCGGACGCAATCACACTTCATCTTCAAATGGCCAACCATTCCTACCACATTCGGATCTGCAAAGTTTATCAGATAAGTAAACCATTCTTACTTGTTAAGCTTGTGTGTTTGATCTTAATCATTTCATTTATTGCTTTTGTTTAATTTCTCTCTACCTCATTACCACCTTCTACCTATTTATCATGTTTTCTACCAACTAGAGCCATTTCACCTATCATATTACCCTTTTTTCCTTATTGAGTCTTAATCAACACCTTTCCATCCTTCCCCAAACCTCCTCAGCTCTTTGTGTAATCACAGAGAGGCCTAAACTCCCATTTTTAATATTTTAACCAAATTTCCCCTACCGACACACTAGTTAGCTAACTGACATCGGTCTATCTCCTATACCGAAATCGGTCAACCAAACAATACCGGTCTCTGAGACTTGTAATTTTTTCTATAACAACGAGTTAAAAACTTCCCCAAAATAGCCCAAAACCTTGCCTAATTTCACCTAGACCTCACCTACAACCTCTCTGCTACACTCTTGAAGACCTAAAACAACCCATTAATCATTCCATATTTTAATTCTAACCATTGCATGTTGAGTTAAATTCACTTGTTATATGTTAATAGGAGATACCTAAATTTTATCAACTATAATAGGAACTGTTATTTCTTACATTAAGTTGTATTAAACAGAGGATTGACATCCATTCGAGGAAGCATCATGCTTCCAGATCTATCCTTGTTAGGTAGTACTCTGACTATTGCCATTTAATACTATTTGGTGGTCTTGTCATGTTTCTTATACAGGTCGTTCCTCCTAGCCAAAGGGAAGTTCACATAATCGGCTTAGATCAAAAGAATTCAACGTGTGCAACACCTTCTACTATCTACATAACAAAGGTATTCCTCTTATGCTTGTTACCTACTTATATATTTTATCACATTACTTTGAGGTGAAACATTTTGGCACACCCTAGTGGGACCCCATCATTTGTGTTCTTTTGCATTGTTCATTCTTAGGGAATATTTTGTGTGTCTATTTCCTTTGAAAGAGTTCACATTAAAATTTCTCCTTAGGAACATTCTTCTTATTCTACTTGTCTAAGTGAAATTCATATTATGGGTTAAAAAGAACACTTATTTTTATTTTGTATTACATTAGTGAAAGTCATACTCTTGACCTATTCATTATTTCTCTCATCGAATTTCACTTTCAATTTGGGCTTAAAAATCTTTACATTTCATCCTTGTGTATGTTGCATTTAAATCAACTAAATTTATTTGCAACCTATATGCTAGAGGTCATGACCAACTGATGGTTGGCAAGAATTAAGTGTAGCTCACTTCTTGCACACACATCCCAAACCGAATCACTTGAACAAATTACACACTTCTTAAACATCTTCCTTCCCGACAATTACCGTTAATGACTAATAATCAGATTAGCAGCGGATCCAGTTGGTGTTTTGGCCAGTCATCATATCGAGTTGTACCACATGTACCGAAAGGTATATTGGGTCCCTTTATCCAAAACATACTTGAAACCATCCATAGACTACTTATAGGGAACCCTCGTTGACCAAAAACTCTATTCTACTCATATTCAGTTTTAAATGGCATAAGCCACACAACATAAAATCTATAACATAGGAATATATGTTTTGTTAGCTTTTGACTGATTGTGTTTTGAGGTGTGAGGCCATTTCATCTTGTTTTTCTTATCCTTCATGCTCCACCATCACACATGGTGTATTTCGTTTATTCTATACATTTTAGGACTCATCACTACCATACTCAAGTTTAGGTTGGTATTTGTCGATGTCTTTGACTTAATTACAAAAAATTCAAATTTTCATCTCCTCTAGATTTCATAGTAATGGTATCGGTCATAAGACCAGAATCGGTTATCTCTTCATACTGATGTTGGTTTATCAATGGCATCGGTTCCCTAGTGTTTTGGTTATTTCACCCAAAACAATGTTTAATTCACAAACAAACACTTTCTGTGACTTATTCTCTCACTTCATTATATTTCTAAGTCTCTGGTATCACCTTTCAGTGGTCCGATTCACTTGATTTTCAATTCTTCATCTCCATATTTTAAATCTACCACTTAATCACATTAACCAACATCGGTCCACCGACCGTCATCAATAACCCCTCTCTATCAACATCGATTAACTAACCAAAGGTCGGTCTCTGTGTTTTTATTTTTCTATCAAAACAATGACCAGATTCCACTTTCCAGATTTATTTTTCTATCCTCTTCTATATTTCTATACCATCTCTAAAATCAAATTACCTATTCTACTTCCATTCACATGGTTTTGACTCACGTGACAAGCCAACATTGTTTTTTTTACGCTAGCCGCCAACCACTACCACCTAGTCCTTCACCACCTTCTATTTCTTCACCCATGGACCCCACCTCACCTATTATTATACATACAAATGATGAGGAGTTATAAAAACTCCTTGTTCATGATCCCACAACCTTATATCATTATCTGGAACATTCATCTACCCACGAGTTGTCATAGGACAACTTATCTCGTAGTATGCCCGTATCCATCCCTCTCGCTTTGGCCCTTGCTTTCATGTCACCAACCACTAGTGTAGTGGTACCTACTTCCACCTTACCACCTATTGTTTCTCACATCACTCCCACATCCTCTATATCTATCACGTGTACAACATCTATCATATCTTCAACATTCACCTCGCCATCATCTATGGTTCCTAGTGTAGGGATTTCCACCTTATCAATTCTTATTGCCTCTAAACCTCCAATTAAGGCCAACCCCCTTTCGTAGTTTGTCATGTCTATACCTACTACTACTCTATCACCTATTGTGACAAGGGTTTCTACAAAAATTCCTCCCATCTACACCTTATCTCAACCACCTCCTATCACTTACACTTCCCATTTAGGGTACATGTCTTCATCATCTTCCGCAACTTATATTTTCCCTTCTTAATTTACTTACTCAACACCTCCTTACATAGGTGTCCTTCTATGTCCCACTCATCATATCCAACTCCTTATATCACTAGAGGTGTGCCTCAATCCAATCTGACTAATGATTTGATCAAGATGATGATGGACAAGACACGAACACTAGAAGCATCTGTTTCGATCTCCCGTGATTTCTCGACTTACAATGAGATTTGTAATAAGCATATTCACCCTTTTATTCCAATTCATCCATACCTCAAACATTGGGAAATGCAAAAAAAAATAACCAATTTAATAGAAAGGAAGATCTATAATAGCATTTGTGATCTTTTAAACATGTATGATACCCGATTTTCATGATGACAACTTGCTTTTCCAAACTTTCCCAATGTCTTTGGTAGGACCTGCCTTACCCTAGTATAGTGCTTTACCTAGCCACTCTATCTTCTCTTTCAATCATTTACCCTAGATATTTCTTGATCATTTCTCCATTAACACTTTCAAGAAGGTTACGATGACTGACTTGTATTCATTACGCCAATATGAGGACGAGTCTATCTTAGATTTTGTCAGCATTGCGTAACCTTATTAATAAACTCACTTTCCAATTGCCTCAAACTGAACTAATAGAGTTGTTTACTAGAGCTTTTGTTAGACATATCTCTCCAAATATCAAAGTTCAAACCTTCCAAACATTCGATGAGGCATTCACCATGGCTCGGAAACTTGAAATTTGTGCTATCAAAGAGATGAAGTTACAATTACACAAAAAAAGCGCTTCATTTAAATCCAATGACACCTCTTCTTCTTCCAAACCACAAAATAACTATTCTAAAGAGAAAGGATCTGCCAACGTAGTGGTTTTAAAAGTAGGCCCTTCTCATCCATCCAACCAATCAAAACCTTCTTCTAATATTTCTCCTGTTTAGACTTTCCAGTTCAAGCGAGAACAACGAAAATATACTCCCATTGGAGAACCTTACTCTTCAGTTTTGGAAAAGCTTCTAAAAGCTACAACAATCACTCTTCCACTCACAAAACACACACTAGTTTTTACCCATCCCCCTATACATACATGGTATAAGGAGAACGATTACTGCAATTATCATCATGTTAGAGGTCATAGTGACAATAATTGTATAACTTTCAAAAATATCATCCAATAAATATTAGATAATGGAGATCTTGTCTTGGATAACCCTAATGCACCGGCTAATAAAAACCTCCACATCTTCAAGAATATGTTTCCAAATCACACCCCATCATCCAACCAAGATGGTGAAACCTCAACTAATGATACCAACATTTGAGAGGTCCATGTCATTTTTGATATTGTATCGACTTATGCTCAATTTCCTCCCCCATCTCAACTATTGAGGAAATTATCGCACGAGCTCCTTCACCCATAGAGGAACCTATTTCATCTTCTTCTCTATCAATGGAGGAATCCCCTTACCTTCTTCTCTACCCACTGAGGAGTCCACATTACCTTCTTATCTACCCGCGGAGGATTCCACCTACTCTTCGGATGCATCTACCCCACTCATCTCGCCACCTATCAAGCGACCCGCATTACCCATTATCCTACCCACATAAGAGCCCATATTACTCTCTTCTTCACCAAAGGAAGATCCTATATAATCAACCTTTCCACCTCCTCTTCCCACAAAGTACCCTCTAGTGGTGTCTCTTCTTATTGGTGACAATTCCCCACTGAATTTTAAAGACCCTGTTGATTTTCTATCATCTCTTCTACCTACAGAGTCTCAAGCCAACCATTTTTACCTGTCTCACAAAACTTTTATACAGGGATAACTACCAAATCAACATCAAGCCCCCTCCACTTATACATCATTCTCGTGTTTGGCCAACCGCTTGTATTATGTTGACTATTTCATAATGTGGGGATGCCTGCTTTCTTGTCTTGACTCAAATGAAAATGTTACTTGCAAACACTTTAACAATTTATCCTAAAATTTTTAAGACCATTAAATCCATCAGACCTGATCCAATTATAATAGCCTCTTCTACATCATCTTCACTTACACTAAAACATCTACCATTATCTCAAAACTACTTGCACCGAAACCTCTACCTACACATGTGCCTCGTATTTACACCTAGACCTACCGCTACATTAAGGTTCGTACTCAACACCAAGTTTAGACCTTCCTCCCATTAATATTGATTTATCCACATCATCCCAAAATATCACTAGGCTTATCACCCCACCTAAGAGTAAGACCCAACCTTCTAGACCTCATACCCCGCTTTCTCTCTTAGTCCTTCTCTTTCACCTTCACCACTTCCATCCATCTTAGGTCCTCATCCATCAACCCCGGTCAAACACCCTCCTCCGTAAACTTCCCTGTAAACTTAAAATGAAATAACTCACATCCTTTCCACAATCTTCCATCCCACCCAAAAATTATACATTACCTATGCCTTTCCCATCTCCCATACTTTCTCCACTTCCTATGTCCTCATCATTACCCACAACTTTATCCTCTCTTCAACCACCACTTCCCGTATTTTATCCTTCTAATAATTTCACCACACCTCCAATATCACCATGTTTAAACTATCCCCTTCCATCTTTTGCATTCCCTTCTACCTTAGGCACTCCCCAACACCTTTTCCAAAGAAGGAGCAACCCAAGCCCGCAACCACGCTACCTACCAAAAAGGTAGTTAAGCCTACTCAACCTCCAAATCCACCTCCGTAGTTTCTCTTCCACATAAGTCACTTAAACCGACATCCAAACCAAATCTACCACCTGGAAATGCTTCTCCCATAGAGGTCACCCAAGTCTCCATCCAAAATCACCCTCACTTCTCATTGTGATCCCTTTTCAAGGTATTACGCTACCATCCTTACTAACCTTTTAGAAAATCTGTCATCACATCGCCACCTCTTAAGCCTTATGACCCACTCAAACCTAAAGTGGGAGGGTTTGAGGATACCAAGATTTGTGCTTATCATGTGTGTGTGACAGAAGAATAGATCTTAGAAGAAGATGAACTTTTAGATGAAGCTCTCATTCCACACTCACCTATCGCCACACAACCTCACCCCATTTCTATTCAATGACCTTCACCTCCACTTCCATCACCCTCTTTTCCTCCTTCGACCTTTGAAATCAATATGGTCCAAATTAGAGAACTCACCAAAATCCCTCCAAAATTCTAGTGCGCCATTATACCTTTCATGATTCATCTCCCTCTCTTCCTCATATTAACATGGTTCAAGTTTCCACTCGTGCACAAAAGGACAAAGGAAAAGAGAAGATAGAAAAACCATCCACTACACCTTTACCCAACATTCCATCTACACCTGTACCTAAAATCACCATCTCTTGGCCTACATATCCCATTTCTAATGGAGTTGGACATCGTACCATAATCAAACAATTGCATCAGTCCCCTCTTAAAATGTCTTTATATGACCTCATCCAAACCTTTAAGTCTCATCGTCAAGGCCCTCATCAAGGTCATGCAATCTATTGAGGTTCTACCTAATGACCCCACACCTGTCACCACCATTATCACTCCTCATCATGTGACCAATCTCACCACTTCGCCTCCATCTTCTACCCCAACTAGCAATCGAAAGTATCTTCTCTTAGTTTCTATGACGAAGGGATTTTCCCTCTCTAATCAGATGATCCTCACCCCACCCTATTCATTTCCATCTACATTGATAATATATGCGCGACACGTTATGATCGATGGAGGTGCCAATATCAACATCATTTCTTCTCATGCATACAAAAAAATGTGCATCCCTACCAATTCCATGCATAATAACCTGAGCTTATGTTGCATTCCTTTAATGACATTATAACTTCCACCCTCGGTACCATCCTTCTCCACATTTGCGTAGGCCCCCATACTATTCCTAAATTATTCTATGTCTTAAAGGGGGAATTCCAATATAATCTACTATTTGTCTGACCTTGGATTCACGCCTTGGGTTGTGTTCTTTCAACCTTACACCTCTGTTTAAAATTTAACATGAAGGGCACAAATACACCATTCCAAAAATCCTTCACCATTCACAACTTGCAACATGCTCTATTGACCTAATGGTGTACTTATAATAGTTAAGGAATCTACCACCACTACCGCGTCTTCTCGAGTTGATACCCCATTTACCACCACTATAGATTTTCTCTAGTTGATACCTCATCTACCACTACTACCTATTCTTCTTCACCACTACCTCATCCACCAATTGTATGGCTACATTTTCCACAACCAAGTCCTCTATTCCTACTTCTGTCATAGCTTCTATAGATGGCCCATCAAGCTAACCCATTTACATCTCAAACATGGATGTTTCTTCTTCTCAGATCTTGGCAATTCTTCCATTATCGTTACCCAAATACAAACTTCTAATCCCTTGGTAGGTGTTTTTAACCACCTAACCTTGGGGGAGTATCACCTCTATAACATTAATACCTTATTTACTCATGATTACGAAGCCTCCATCAACACCACATTATATACAACATGTAGGTGAGGTATTTCCATATGGTCTTCCCCATTGTCACACCAAGTTGACATATGGGGGACTTGACGCTTCTTCATATATTCCAAAACCATCTACTCCAACCCATCCGTTATCATTTGATTTTCAATACCTCACTAACCACCGATTCGCCCACACACTCCTTCATTGATGTGATTGGAAAGGATTTACCTTTGGTCTTTACGAATAGGGTCATCACATGGTCATACCTTGCACCAATAAAAAACACAAGGATCACTACGGTCTTAGATTTTATGAGGGAAATTATTATAAGAAATCTCAGTATTAACCTGTTGTGGAAGATACACCTTCTCCACCTCATTCACCTACATCACCACCTTCACCTATGGATTCTATGGATCCAAAATCCATTCCTCCTAACTTTTTTTTTATTCTTTTTTTGTGAACACTATTTCCTTGGGACCTCTGACCTATCATTGCAATGGAGAGGGTACCTCTTTCCTTCTCTTCATGTATCCTGACATGATCAATGATGACACACCTTTTATTAATGTTTTTCAATGTCAGGACAATGATTCCATTCTCACCTACCTAGGTGCGAAGGATTTATATATCTACCGATCATTACCTTCTAATATGCAAACCATGTTGAATGAATCAACCATAGAGATCAACATTCACACTCAGGACAACCCCCACATTCTAAAGATAGGCAAATCTTTAGACTTTGTTGAACATGAAGCCTTCACCTCATTCCTCTGAGATCATAACAACACTTTCTCTTGGTGTTATGTTTATATGCTTGGTATTGACCCAAATATCATGGTTCACAACATCATAACTATTTTTGATGTAAAATATATGAAACAAAAGCTACAAAAAATGCATCCACACATTACCATTCTTGTGAAAGAAGAAATCTAGCACCTCCTTTCTATTTCTTTCATTCGCCCATTGACTATCCAAAATGGATTTCTAACATCATTTCGATCATGAAAGCTACGGGACTCTACATCTACATGGATTTTCATGATCTTAATCTATCTTGCCCCAATGATGAAATTCCTCTACCCCCAAGATCGACCAACTTGTTGATCTCACCATCGGTTATGAGATGATATCACTTATGGATGGTTTCTTGAGTTATAACCAAATATTACTCACACTAGAAGATCAACATAAATATTCCTTCATCACACCTTGGGGGACCTTCTATTATCGTGTCATGCCCTTTGGCCTTAAAAACATTGGTGCTACATATCAGCGTGTCATGACCTATATCTTCCATGACATCATGCATGAAATTTTGGAAGATTATGTTGATGACCTTCTTGCTAAGTATAAGCATTGGTCCAAACACCTTACAGTTCTTAAAGTCATCTTTGACCATCTCATCAAATACTACATTCACCTTCAACCAAAGAATTGCATATTCATCATTCTCTTTAGAAAACTCCTTGGTTTCATCGCCTCATTATGAGGTATCGAGTCTATCCTACCAAAATCAAGGCTATTCTTGAGATGCCTCCACCTACTAACCTTCGAAAACTTCATAGTTTGCAAGGCAAGTTGCAATCTATTAGACGATTTATGTTTCAACTCTTCGACGATGTCACCCTTTTCATCATCTTCTTAAAAAGGATTTTTCCTTCAATTGGGATGACAAGTGTTATAAAGTGTTTTAGGCATTAAAAGAATACCTCCTCCAAACTACCTATGCTCATCCCACCAAGTGTTATAAAGTGTTTTAGGATGTTTCCTTCAATTGGGATGACAAGCACTTTTACCTCTACATTTCGATAATGATCATTCCTTAGAGCTATACTCGCTCATTACGATGAGCATCATAGGAGAGAAAAGGTTTATTATATAAGTCGTATTCTTTTAGATTACGAGACTAGATATACTCACACTGAAAAATTGTGCTTATCCCTAGTCATTGTCATGACCAAACTTCACCATTACCTACTTAACCACAAAACCTTCATTTTCACCAACACTGACCCCTTACATTACATGTATGCTAAGCCTTATCAACACCAATATGTTTCATGTTGGCTCATGATTCTTGTAGACCTAGATCTCAATTTCATCCATAAAAATTTTGTTAAAGAAAAAAACATCGTCGACCAACCGACAGACGACTCTTTTCGGAAATCAATCTTCTAACTTCGATTTCCCTAATGAATCCATCAATACCATATCCTCGACAACACCGTTTATCGATGACCTTATTTTTTGATGGTTCTAAATGTTAGCATGGGGGTGGTGCAGGGGTCATCCTTATTCCTCTTGATGATGAGCCTATTCCTTTATCTTTCAAACTAGATTTCGAATGCACTAATAATATTTTTGTATACGAAGCACTTGTGTTAGGTATTTAAACCACCATAGCTTTAGAAATTAAATCCATTAATATATTTGGTGACTCCCAACTAGTTGTGAAACCAAGTCAATGGTTTATACCAAATGTCATAACGAGGTACTTCAAAAATATAAACATCACGTTGACATGCTTTTGACTACATTAGATAATTATGAACTTAAAACCACTCCACGCTCCACTAAAAATTAAGGATAACAAATCTGTCTTTCTTCTCAAATACCCACTTCACCTTCTAATTCAAAAATATTTGTCACAAAGACAAAGGTTACAGTCACCCTCTTATTTATTTAACTTTGTAGGAAGAATTGAACTTGATCCGCATGACATTTGGTAAAAGCAATTCACCAATTACCTTTCCCTCTCCATTATACCTCTTGAGATAAATTTTAATGGACAATGAGCCTTCCTCAAAAGTGTCCCTTGATATTTTATCATGGGGGATATTGTCTACAAACGTGGCTTTGACAATATCCTCATACGATGCCTCAAAAGTTTGGAAATCCCTTACACCATTAAAATAAGTTCATGATGGGATTTGTGGTGTTCATTTCAGTGGACTCGCCTCGCTAAATGCTTCACCTCGCTTATTACAGCCAACCCTAAACCAAGAATTCCATGACTATGTAAAACATTGTTTGAAATGTTAGCAACATGTTAATATTCACCACATGTCTACTCATGCCTTATAGGTCACAGAGACCTTTGGCCTTTCACCCAATGGGTTTTGGATCTCGTCGGAGAGATTAACCCTCATTCCTCTCAGTTTCATCAATGGGTCATCATTGAGACAAAATATTACACTAAATGGGTGGAGAACATACCTCTTAGTTCTACGAAAGCCGAGAAAATTTGTGAATTCATCAACCATCACATCATTTGCCTCTTTGATGTTCCTCACCACCTCATCATTGATAATGAAAAACAATTCACAAAAAAAACCCTATGCAAACTCTGTGACACCTTTGGCATTCAACTCAATTTTTCTTCACCATATTATCGTAAAAATAATGGCCAATCTGAATTAACTAACAAAACACTTAACAAAATTCTTATGAAAGTAGTTGACAATACTAGTGTTAGGAAATAAGAGATAAAATATGCGGAATAATCCCTTACAAAATTGCAACAGTAGAAACTAATATGCAGAAAATATTACAGATCTCAAATAAAAGTGCATAATAAATAACACAACACAAAGAGACAAGATTTAACATGGTTCACCCAATTTGGGCTACGTCCACCAAGAATCACTTGCTCATATTTTATTACAAGCCTCCACTCTTTCAATACAATACCCAAATCCATTTGGAGATATGCTTAACAAACTCTACAGAATTCACACCTGAATTCAAAACACATATGCAATACATTTGCTTGTTTTTCTATCATATGCATAAGACCATATAAATAGAAAACTTCTTAAGAAATTTTACAAAACCATGGGTATCAAACAATGGGCAAAAACAAAACCATCCCATAAACCTATGGGTTGTTGAAGAGGTGGTTTTACAAAACAATGGGTATTGAAAAAAACAATGGGCCCAAAAACATCCCATAATGGTTACACATTACCCATGGGTTAGTAAACCACCCATGAAAATTTTCTTCAGAGGCTTCACCCACGAACTCCCCTGACCCGCTCACCGGCGAGCGGGACCACCGTAAAAATACCCGAGTGTAACACATAGAAGGTGTACCATACTTTAACATGAAAATAGGCTCAAAAAACATAACAATCTCCCACTTGGAGACTGATTTCCACTGAGCAAGCTTCTCAACCATTCACTATCATCCGCGAAGGCCAACCAAAGCTGAACATAGCTTTAGTTTATCCCTTGTGACCACCTTGGTCATCATGTCTGCAGGATTCTGACTAGTATGAATCTTCTCCAACTTCAACTTATCTTCCTCCAAAGTTGTCTTGATGAAGTGATATCTCAATTGTATATGCTTTATCCTGGAGTGGAAATAAGAGTTCTTAGCTAGGTGTATAGCACTCTGACTATCACTATGTAGCTTACATTCCTATGCTTATGCCCCAACTCCTCAAGCAATTATTGTAACCAAATCATCTCTTTTCTTGCCTCTGTGGCAGCAACATACTCAACCTCCATGGTTGACAAAGCCACCAGCTTCTGTAGTCATGAAATCTAGCTCACTGTTGTCCCACCTACAGTATAAATATAACCTATTGTGCTCCTCCTGCTGTCTACATCTCCAACCATGTCTGAATCTACATAACCATGTAAAGTGGTGTCTGATCCATTGTAGCACAAAACTATCCCCATGGTTCCTCTAAAATACCGAAGGATCCACTTTATTGCTTTCCAATGCTCTTTACTTGGATCACTCATAAATCTACTCATAGCTCCCACTGCATGGGCAATATCAGGCCTAGTGCACACCATAGCATACATCAAACTACCAACCGCTGATGAGTAAGGTACCTTGGACATCTGGTTTCTTTCTTGCTCTGTCTTGGGACACTGCTCCTTTGATAACTTAAAATGGGCCAAAGGAGTCCCAACCGGTTTAGCATCCTGCATGTTAAACCTATCCAATACCTTCTTAATGTACTCTTCTTGAGATAAATTCAACTTCCATTCCTTCCTATCCCGAGTTATCCTCATACCAAGGATTTGTCTAGCTGCCCCCAAATCCTTCATATCAAAGGATTCACTTAAGCTTTTCTTGAGTACTTTTATTTCCTGCATGTTTTTACCTGCAACCAACATGTCATCAACATACAAACACAGGATAATATAACTTCCATCCTCAAATTTTTTTGTATACACACAATGGTCAGAATGAAATCTAATATAACCTTGCTCCATCATGAAGCTATCAAACTTCTTATACCATTGACGTGGAGCTTGTTTCAAGCCATACAAGCTCTTCTTCGTTTACACACTATCTCCTCTTTACCTTTGATCTCATAGCCCTCTCGGTTGCTGCATATATAGTTCCTCCTCCAAATCACCATGGAGAAATGCAGTCTTTACATCTAACTGTTCTAAGTGCAAGTCTTTTGCTGCCACTATTCCAAGAATAATTCTAATAAAAGTCATTTTTACTACAGGAGAAAATATCTCATCAAAATATATACCTTGTTTCTATGCAAACCCCTTGACCACCAACCGGGCCTTATATCTTTTCTTTCCTCCTTCTTCATCTTTAACTCTATACACCCACTTGTTCTGGCAATGCTCTTTTGCCTTCTAGTAGCTTCACCAAATCCCAAGTCGGTTCTCCATGAGAGACTTATGCTCCTCATCCATGGCTTGCTCCCACTTCTTATTGGCATCTACCTATATTTCTTCATCAAAGCTCTCTTGGCTCTCCACTATTAGTGAGTAATAAATAATAAAGAGAAGGAGAAAAACGTTCAGGTTCTTTTCTTACCCTAGAAGACCTCCTCACTATAGGAGTTTGGGGTTCCTATTGAGTAGGTTCCTAAACTAATTCATGGGTCACTTTCCCATCTGGAAGATCCTCTACCACTACATATTCTTTCTTGGATTCTTCCTTGTTTTCCTGCAACTGTTGCTTATACATGACTTTCTCATTAAAGACCACATCCCTAGACCGAATGATTTTCTTGTCCTTAATACTCCAACATTTAAACCCAAATTCATCACCACCATAACCAATGAAAGTACATTTTTCTGATTTAGCCTCTAGCTTGGTCCTATCATCCTTGTCTATATGAACAAACACCTCACATCCAAAGACTCTAAGAAATGAATAATCAACTTTCTTACCATACCATGCCTCCTCAGGTATGCCTCCATCCAAGGCACTTGAGGGTCCTCTATTTATCAAGTACATGCAACTATGCTCACCGCTTTTGCCCAAAAAGAAAGAGGTAGTCCTGCATGTAACCTCATGCTCCTAGCACGTTCCATTATTGTTTTGTTCATCCTTTCTGATACCCCATTCTGCTGTGGAGTTCCTAGAACTGTCTTTTGCCTATGGATTCCATTCTTAGAACAATAATCATTAAATTCATTGCTGCAATACTCCCCTCCATTATCTGACCTGAGACATTTTAGCTTAAGACTTGTTTCATTCTCTACCAAGGCTTTCCATTTAACAAAAGTGTCAAATACATCAGATTTGTTTCTAATACAATAAACCCAAACTTTCCTTATTGCATCATCAATAAAAGTAACATAATAACTTGAACCCCCAAGAGATGATACGAGCGATCCCCACACATCAGAATGTACCAGCTCTAACTTACTCTCTTTCTTCATAGGTCCAACCTTGAGAAACCTTACTCACTTCTGTTTCCCATATATACAGTTCTCACAGAAATCCAAACATGTTTCTGTATATCTAGGAAAATTCTTCTTTATGATGTTCATGCCCTTATGGCTCATATGACCGAGCCTATAGTGCCATAATGTTGTATCTACATCTAAAGCCACAAGATTACAATCATTAGTACTATCAGTGGTTAAATACAAGGTTCCAACCTTCTTACCTCTTGCCACCACAAGAGCACCCTTGGTAACCTTCCAAGAGTTAGTTGTAAATATCACAGTACAACCATCACTTCCCAATTACCCCATCGATATCAAATTTCTCCTTAATGTAGGCACATGTTTGACATCCTTCAATAGCCAAGTATTCCCATTCTACATCTTAACCTGAATAGAACCTTTTCTAACTATACTACAAGGCTCATCATCACCAAGAAAAACATGCCCAAAATCCCCTTGAACATAATAAAAAAAATAATGCCTATGTGGAGTAGCATGAAAAGAAGCCCCGAATCTAAAACCCAAGATTCAGTAATATTATGTAAAGAAAGAATCAAAGCATCCTGACATACATTACCCGATGCCACATTTGCATCCTTGTTTTCTTCCTATTGTTTCTTCTTGTCCCGAAGCTCCCAACAATCCTTCTTTGCATGCCCAGACTTTCCATAGTTCCAACATACAATCTTTCTCTTAGATTTTGACCTTGCCGATCTTTTGATTTTCCATGGTTTCCTCTATTCTTCTGTCTCCCTCTAGTTTCCACTGTCAAAGCATTCCCTAAAGTAGAATATTCCTGGAGCTTTTTCTTCGCATTTCCTCGCTTAGAATCACCCCTACAACATCCTCAAACTTCAACTTCAAGTTAGCTGGAACCGAGTTGCTTACCGCCATTACCAGGCTATTCCAACTTTCAGGTAAAGAGCATAGAATTAATAAAGCCCTAACTTCTTCATCAAATTCTATTGTAACCAAAGCTAACATATTCACAACCGTATTGAAATCATTTAAATGATCTACTACTAAACTATTCTTAGACATCTTCATATTAAACAACTTTTTCATTAAAAATATCTTGTTAGAGGCAGAGGGTTTTTCATACAACTTCCCTAATGCATCCATTAGATCTTTTGTAGTCTTTTCCTTTGAAACATTAAATAATACCGAAGATGCAAGACACATCTGGATTGTTCCAAGTGCCTTCCGATCCAACAAATCCCATTCCGCATCTGTCATACTCGAGGGTTTGTTCACCTTCTCAGACAACGGAGTATAAAGATCCTTTTGATAAAGGTAATCTTCCATCTGCATCTTCCAAAGATTGAAATTCTGCCATTGAATTTATCAACCCTAGATCTTCCATCATCTGCCATAGCTCCCACTCAAGATAAAACTTTCCCTGTGATTCAACACTTCAGCAAACCAAACCAAGCTCTAATACCAATTGTTAGGAAATAAGAGATAAAATATGTGGAATAATCCCTTACAGAATCGCAACAGTAGAAACTAATATGCAAAAATATTACAAATCTCAAATAAAAGTGCATAATAAATAACACAACACAAAGAGACAAGATTTAACGTGGTTCACCCAATTTGGGCTACATCCACCAAGAATCACTTGCTCAGATTTTATTACAAGCCTCCACTCTCTCAATACAATACCCAGATCCGTTTAGAGCTATGCTCAACAAACTCTACAGAATTCACACCCAAATTCAAAACACATCTGCAATACATTTGCTTGTTTTTCTATCATATGCATAAGACCATATAAATAGACAACTGCTTAAGCAATTTTACAAAACCATGGGTATCAAACAATGGGAAAAAACAAAACCGTCCCATAAACGTGGATAGCCAAAGAGGTGATTTTACAAAACAATGGGTACGAAAAAACCATGGGCCCAAAAACAGCCCATAACGGTTACCCATTACCCATGGGTTAATAAACCACCCATGAAAATTTTCTTTGGGGCTTCACCCTGAACCCCTTCGACTCCGCTCACCTAGTGAGCGGGACCTCCATAAAATTACCCGAGTGTAACACATAGAAGGTGTACCACACTCTAACATGAAAATAGTCTCCACAAACATAACAACTAGTAAGGATTGACATAGGGACATTCCTTTTGCCTTATGAGCTTATCGCACTAGTATTTACACCTCAACCCATGCTACACCTTTCTCTTTGGTCTATGGTACATAGGTTTTCTTTCCTCTCGAATTACAAATACCATCTCTTCGTATCTCACTCAAAGACATGCTCAATGATGATGAATTTTCCCATGAGCATTTGACCCAACTTGAGCTTCTAGATGAATGTCATTTAACTGTTCTCGATCACCTTCAATTCTACCAAAAATGTACCAAATATGCCTATAAAAACCATTTCCACGAATGAACCTTCAAGGTCAGCAACCTTTTCGTAAAGGAAAATCAACATGTTACTAAAGCGGAGAAAATTAAACGGGGAAATTTTGCACCTAATTGGCTTGGACCCTATAACATCACTCATATTTATGGATCAGGTGCATTGTTTATCTTCTCTCAAAGGTAAACCCGAGCCCGAGCCCCTCAATTTATTGCATCTTTTACCATTCTACTATTGAATCAAGTACTAAATCACCTTTTGTTCATTTCACCTCATCCCTTGAGTAACCATTCCTTTCATGTACCTCTTTTAAATACCAATGACTACACCAAAATTGTGTGCTTATCTATCTATCACCTTTAAGCCTTATCTTAAATATGAGTACCACGAATCTAATCTACTCATGGATATTTTCATCCTTTTGAGGATGGAATCCCATGGTCATTCGTCACTTAAAACCTCTCTTTCATAGCTAACCTCTGCATGATATGGTTTTCCTTCATAAAAGAAGCCTATACTTTATAGTCTTGTCCATGACCTAGAAGTCCAAAAATTTCAAAAGTAATATATGGTATTTTCAAATTTAAACTCCTTGAGTCAAAATTTTGTAAATAGATGAATCCTCGAAAAGGACATCTATCTTTCAATATTTCTTCTATAAATAGATTGCTCCCTTAAAGGAAAGCTATGAAAAGCTAGCCCTATTGTATATAGTCTATTAAAAAGAATATTATTTCTACAAAAATAAAATAAAAATATTATGAAGTTTTCCACATTGATCAGCTTCACGAAGACATCAAGGAGATATTCTATTCATCCCACATATAATTCCTTGATCGATCAGTCTATAAAACAAAAGCAAAAAGAAAATACAAAACAAAAATCAAGAAAAATACAAC
The DNA here is from genome assembly GCA_018340775.1 of Taxus wallichiana var. yunnanensis. NCBI lineage: Eukaryota > Viridiplantae > Streptophyta > Pinopsida > Cupressales > Taxaceae > Taxus > Taxus wallichiana. The sequence goes on from CM031243.1 coordinate 13,492,125, forward strand.
TTTTCATCGTGGACTTGTCTATTCTAGTTTATGGTATCTTCCAAAATGGGCATGTTGTCTCACAACAAGGTTATGCTAAACACACCACTCCACCTCACCTTCTTCCTTTTCTCTTGTTCTACCCACTCAAGGGATGTGATGCACATGTGACACTTCGTGATCTTGTAACTTCTTTCACCCTTAGAAAGTTCAATCATGCAATGCATTTAGCAGATTAAGTTCATAACCCTATCTTTGGTATGATCATAAAGGTTCCTATCACTTATGGAGATCTTCTTCTTATTATATCATTTTCCCCTTTGCTTACTTATTTGAATCTTCTACACATGACAAGACCTTCGACACTTAGTTTCTGGGATTTATTCTTCTTTCACCTCTATTTACATTTTCATCTACTTCAATCAACTCATCTGACACAACCATGCCTAATCAACCTAGACTCAATGATGCCTAAAAAACCTGGACTCAACCATGTGTAATCAACCTAGAATCAACCATGCCTAAACAACCTACACTCAACCATGCCAAAACAACCTAGACACAACCATGCCTCAACTACATTTCCCAATCAATCATACCTAAACTCACCAACCTACTCACCTAACTCATCTTATTCTTTCCTATTCTATGGGAGAACTACATCGTTCTAAGGCCTCTTTTTACCATGGCTATGTAGGAAAACTCGAGGGCATGGGGCCCTTGGAGGTTAGCTCAACCACTCTTTCTCTAACCTTCCCCCTTACACACACAACATAACCTAGTTAGTTTTCATCAACACAATAACTTGGAAATTAACATATCACAAAATATATATCATTTCAATATACCTACCATGTTACAACAATCAATCACATCATACCTGAATCATTTATATTTTGATAATATCAATTACATGGGAATTAAACCAAACCATACCTACAACACATAATTTCCATAAAAATAGTAACTTGGAAATTTTTGATTCAACCATGCCTCAAAACCAACTAACTTCCATGACACCAATATCTTGACAATCCTAAATCAGACTCGACCATGCCTAACACAACCTAATTTCCATACCAATAACGCTTAGACATTTTTCAACTCCATCATACCTACACCTTCTAAATTCATACTGACTCAACCATGCCTACATCTAACTCAACCATGCCTACATCTAACTCCACCATGCCTAACTCTGACTCAACCATGCCTAACACAACCTAATTTTCATTAAAACAATAACTTGGACATTTTCTGACTCAACCATGCATACATCTAACTCAACCATGCCTAACTCACCTAGTTTCCATAATAACAATACAATGGAAATGAAACCAAGTACATCATCAGTCCAATATCATCATCAACTATATAAAGGGAGTGTATGTGTATCAATACATATATACATAGGTATGAATAATAATAATATCTCAAAAAATATCATGCACAATCTCGCATCTTTAGCACACAAATGGTACATATAACAAAAATCTAAATATAAAGGAAGATAACATCTCTATCTCACTAATTTGGGGGCCTGACATCTCTGCTCCTCTCTAGTACCCTCATCTAGTCCTGGTCTCCACCCACTCATCATCTCTCCTGTACCCTCATATGGCCTTATCCTCTATGAACTCATCACCTCCCTCTCGCCATGACCATGAGAATGGTGACTATCGATGTACTAATACCGTGAGTCCTCTAGCTAAGAACCTATTGGGCCCTTTACTTGGCATATTATACAACGTGTATACCATCCTCTAACAATAAAACCTAATAATATCTCACCTCCAATACTGAATCTTTGTATGTGGCCATGGATATCATCTAGGGTGGTGCCATAGCTCTAGCACCTACCGTATCCCCCTGTGATGGTACTTGTTGACCCTAATTTAAGAAAAGTGCCCCTATCCCCTATCCCTCTCTTACTTGTATAAACCTCTATCCTCTTACCTATATAATGGGGACCCACCTCTAATGTCTTCATGCCTATTATTTCGCAGCTAACACTGTAAACCTGTAACCTAAGCCTGCAGTTGTTACCTATCTCGCATCCATGGCTAATGTTCATGAGTGTGAGCATGTATTTTCATGCTAACCTATAAAGCTATCGTTGTCCTATCAGGAACTCCGTACACCCGAGCCTCGTGACAACTACACCTATACCTAGCCTCCATCCATGGGGAAATTAATTTGCACCATAGGAGTCAAAGCATACAAGTTGTCACTTTGTGGCCATAAATATTTTAAAATGTGACTAGTAAATAAATAATTAAAAATACTATAAATATTTTAAAAAAATCGGGTAAATTTTGGATGCCCGTGTATTTACAGCCTCTTAAAAATGCATGTTTGGTCATTTTATATGTGTTTGGTCATGTTTTGGTTGTTAGAAATTAATTGAAAGTACAAAACTACAAAAAAAGTGGGACATTATGGCTATTAGGCTAAGACTAGTTGACCTAGCCGTGGTAGTAAAGCATGTAGTTGGGATTCCCACCAACGTATGTAACCATCTGTCACACCCGCATCATCTATCCTCGTATATGTCACCTATTCTTACTGCCATGTTGGCCCTATCGGATGTGGTGGAGATAACGGTCCTTCCACATTTTCTCTATGATATTGAGGAAATGGAGGAGTCACATCTGCTTTGCATCTCGAACTAGCATCGGACCCTATCCATAGAATCATCTTGTGGTCACTAACATGCCTTCCATGTATCCATCTAACTAACTATGAATCTTGCAGCTCCTTTTCCTTACCTCCATATGATGGGAAATCCACATATGAATGCTATACTATGTCCATAATATATAACCCCTCAAGCTCCCACCTGTAATAGGTCACATCATGTCTTTGCCTCCTCGCTCATGGATGAGCCCCTATTACCAACCATCTCCTGTATCTAGCTCTAGTAACACCATGATGCTAATTTGCTAGGATAAGTCTCGGTGGGCACAAAACCATTATGTACTCATACCCAATAATGCAATAAATATGTACAATAGATGTCATACCGCCACATACTCTGATAGGCCCAAATATCCCTGTATAGTTACACCAGATATGTAGGTGCCCATGTAAAACAAACATGCTCCTTAATAATATCCTATAATAACCCCATCAATGCTTGGAGAAAACCGCCACCATCATCAACACTACCAATCTGGTCTCTTGAGGATGTGTAGTGTACATCAGCCCATAAACGATGTTGGCACTATGCTCAGTCAAGTCTCTCATTTCCTCCCAAACACGAAAACCATAGGATCAAATGCCTATATCGATGATATATGATATACTAGCTCCCCTAGAATCGACACCGTAAAATATGATACACAAACTCTAGTGTGATAGTCATCTCACTAGTAGGTAAGTTGAAGGTATTGGTTACTGCATCCCATCTATTGATGAGAGTGACCATCAAACTATGATTTCAAATGATATGGCTATATCTCCGCACACCCACAAGTCCCACATCTCTCATGTGGTCCCACTCCTCCTCATTGATGCTCACTCACATCTAAACCAACAAAGGAGGCACTCTATCATGTATCATCAGTTGGTGTCATTCATACATCCATACCCATGAAAATGTCAAGTAATTACATAATTTACTCATCTCTTCACTTCTACCTAGTCCCATCCAACACACATTGTTTCCCTACCTACGTATCCATTTCCTACCTATTACAGTGACCGATTATACACATTACTTAGCCTAAAACTCCCCATATTCTATTTATTCCCTTTCTTTCCTTCACTATTTGACACCTCCTTCACCTACCACATGCCTATTCTTCCCTACATTCACCCTACACCCACCTAATTCTATATTTCTATACCCCTCATCTATCTACTTTTACCCCATTACCTAACTATTTCTTCTACCATTTCATTTTACCCAATTTTTTCCATTTACACCTAAGCCTTTTAGGGTCCGGTCACTTTTACATTGACCGACACCAGTCACCCATTTTACCCAAAACACCGAAAGCCTACCGATGTTGGTTGATGCTTGACTGCATCGGTCACTAGTTCAGCCCCAAAGCCAAACCCCACACCCTCAAATTGAAAAAATTGAAAAAAAAAAACCTAAAACCTACCCAAATCCCTCTATCCCACCGTCATTCATTTGCCCACCTATTTAGCCTACATTCCACCCTCTTTGTCCCCAAATTCATTCATTTTTAACCAAATTTCCCATATCTTCATTTTTACTTCAAGTTTTAATCACAAATAAACACTAATGATTGAATCCTACCTCTACTCGGTGTCGTCTCCTCGATGGGATGTCTTTTCTCCGCACGAGAGGTCCTCCACTCCATATCCTGCCTCTTCCATGGCTAAATTACTCTCTCCAAAATCAACTAATGAAATAACTCCAATCGATCTCATGGGTCCAAAACTACACTCTCTCCACCTCTCAACTCTCTCCAACTTAGCTTGGACAATAGCCCCTGTCACTTTCTCCCACATCAAAAGCCCAAATTAGTTAGAATCATGCAATTCCAAAATCTTAAAGAATCATGAATTAAACAATAATCATAATGAAATCAACCATACAAGAACCAGTTACAGTCATGTTTAACACCTTTATCCAGCCAATATACTCCATTATATTAAACACAATAAATACATAAGCTTCTTACATCAAATAAGTATTACCATAAGTTTATGCGCATAATAGATCAACAACATAACTCTACAATAACTCATACACAAGTGTCTCGGTGTCTCTCTCTCTAACTACACAGACTAATACATACTTATAGGGGTGGGGACTTTCCCTTCACCACTTACGCACTTCCCAAAATAGGTCGCATGCTGAAAATAGCCATGTGCCTTTACAATAATATGCACACATGCAAGTGTGCTAATAATAGATCTCCTATAGTTAATTGGTAGTAGTAATCCTATTATTATCCAAACTCATGCATGGCACTTAGTAGATGCTCATCCCCAAAATAGCATTTGTGTGTCACACAAGTCTCCATCCCATTGTGTGCTCACACGCTATCTCAAAAAAGCCTCGTAACCATGAAAATGGCTAAGTCCCAAATCAGCTTGTCCTGGCATGCATTTCCTTTCCTATCCTTTCCGTGCCTTCAAATGCACCTTGTTCCATGCAAAATTTGTGTGCCCTCTCCTTAGTGTCATACTTTGTCTACTCAACATTACCCCACACTAATGTACATTTCATCCCGAAATGGGGTTCCTCCTGATTTCCCAAACAATAAAGAATAAGAATGGAAAGAATGTAAAGAATCATTGTACAAAGAATAGACTTCTATTCTACAACACCCTCCACTTCAACTGGGAGGATCAACTCTAGATATTCTATTTTAATCTCAGCCTCCAATGTTTTCCAGTCATCCAACGTGTTTCTTGTCTTCTCTGGAACATCTGTGGTGATGGCTTCCAACTCATCTTGGGTTATCTCTTCCTTTTCATTCTATAGTACTAGGACAACATTGGCCATAACAGACATCCTTCCCTCCAAAAGATCCATATTTTTGTGCTATGAGCTTTCCAATCTCATCTAGCCTCTCCTTATGTGGGTTTTTTTTTTGCTCTGCAAGGGCTTCATGCTTTTTTTTTACTAATGCCAATCTTTCTACATGCCCTAAAGTCTCATCCTTCATTTCCTTAGAACTTCATTATCTTCTATTATAGTTATGATCCTGATCATCACTACTTGTGTGCTGCACATATGTTCAAAGCTTGATCTACTTTCTTCAGCTCATCTTGTAAAGTTTGGAGTAATGCCTCGTAAGATGAAATATTCCTAACCATGGAGGCCCTTGCTCTCTCTGCTTCTGTTTAGGATCCTTTGGTGTTGGCATTCAAATTGGTCCATCTTCAAGCACCAAATCAACTAATGTGCACACATAATGCATAGCCGAAGGAAACTTCTCAGGTACCTTAGACTCTAGATGTGGTCTTGCTTTCAAGACATAGTCACCAATTTCTTCTGCCATGTTGATGAAGGCCTCATTATTTTTCTTCTCTAGATCCTTCTCTCCTTTTAGATGCGTGTTATTTTTGTAGTTTTTTCCTTGTTATCTTCAAGTAGTGCTCTAATAGTGGCAGCCTTATCGATATTCCTCCGTGCCACCTCTGTATAGATACCTTAACCAAGGCATTTCTCACCTGCTCATCAGACATGAGAGTGGGATTTATAGTCATGTGCCTATTTGAGGTGCCTTCTTCACTCTTCTCGACACACAAGACTCCTCGCATACATCAAAATCTATGGCTCATCCATGTGAGTCTGCATGGACCAAGAAAGTTGTTTCCTTGCATGCGTAGTGGCCATGTCTGGGTCCATCAGCTCCCACCCATATAACTCCTTCAGTCCACTATGCTTTAAAAATATGCATGATGATTTTTCTTGTGTCCTCAACATAGCCCATACTCAGACACAATGTATTCTCCACTTGTTCTCTTTTTCTTGGCCCCTTAGAACTGAGCGCCAAGGTTTGGAGTTGGCCCTTCGATGTCCTAAGTAGTATCATGTGCGTGAGGTTTCTCATGCTCTATTTCTTCTACCTCCTTCACCCCTTCCTCTTCATCCTTCATGTCCTCATCTCTGGGCTCCTCCATATCTTCTAGCTACATTGGGGTCCCAGTGTGCTCTCTCTTAGACTCCTCACCTCCTCATTCAGCTTTAGCTTTCTCCTCTTCTTCTTAGTTGCCTCTTTTTGAGGGGAGAGTCATGGTGATATTCTTATAGGATGTGGAGTTCCCGTGCCTTGGGTCCTTGTTCTTTTGAATACCCTCTTAAAGTGGCACTCTTCATGGACTGCTTCCACATCCAAGTCCTCATCTCCTTCTTGCACCTGAGGTGGAGTATCACATGCTCAGTCTCCACTCTATGTCTATGGGCTAGCCTCCGGCCTCTATGATCCAAGCCTCCACTATCTTCGTGTTCTTCTTCCTCCTCATCTACCTCTATAGTTGTTGCAGGATTTGGAGCTGACACATTCTCCACTGTATGTTTTCCCTTAGGTGGCCCTGGGAGCATGAACTCATTCTCCACATACTTTTATTATTCTCTAGCTTAGGCTTAAGTTGAAGATATATGAGCAGTGTGGCTCCATTATCCCCAATAGCCAAGCTTATTGGCTTCATACTTATGACATCTGAAATGAGCCTCTCAATGTAGGTAGTCTGGCCTAGATACACATATGTCTTCCTGAGGGTGTGGTAGTCACAATCTACCTTGTCTGTGTTGAATTCAGATGATGACACACATGCATCAAGTAAATATGTGAACTGAGGCCTGGAAGTAGCATGTTGTGAAGGCATAGGGAAGTTTACACCATGGGCTCCATGTCCCATCCCTCATAGAAAACCACATGATGTAGAAGTGTTGGTACACCGTGAACTATACTACCTTTCCTTGCCTACTACCAAAGGTAGCTCCTTGGGAATGCACCACTCCTCCTCAAATGTCATGTGAAGTTGGTCATACCACATTTCTTCCCTCTACTTAAATGGCCCACTCATTGATCCTTCACATAAATATTTTTCAAACCTCTCTCACGAGGGACTTATTTTCAAGGGGTACTCCCAGATCTTGTTCTTTGGCCCATGGGCACTCCAATTTCTAAAAACACAAGAGAAAGTAGAGGATAGTGCCAAAACTTATCTTTTCTCTGTGTGTGCTTCCTCAACAATGGTGTCTACAATATAGCCTACTAAGTTGTATACTACTCCCTGAGACATTTTCTTTGCAATATGAAGCCACATGGTGTTTACTGTGACCATCTCTCTTGGTCATTCAACTTGGTTAGTAGATGTGTGGCTTCCTACACCACAGAAACTTCTTTAGTTTATCAATGTCCATTCCATGTGGACCCTTGGTATACCCCAACTCCTTTCTTATTTCTATGACCATTGCTTTATTAGTCAGATCACTAACAAGGTCTACCCATGTGCCCTTCAATCTGTTAGTGTCAAAACTAGGGCTGTTGTGATCCTAACCCTTCATCCAGTGAAATAAAAGAAGTCCTCATGGACTCGGCTCATAAGCCATTGGTATAAGGGTTCATATTTTCCAAAATATGGGAGCTCATACAACTGATAAACTCCTACCTGCTTAAGTAATTTTCCCCAATGTCATTGTCATACACTGGCATATCCTCCACCGTGTGCTTGTTGGTCTTCTTATTCAAAAAAGCATCCAACTCTCCCTTGTTTTATTAGAGGTACGGTGGTGTAGTAGTCACTTATTTTACATCTTGAGGATGTGGGAATCCCACTCTTTTCGACTATTACTCCTTTTGGGTATTGCATCTCTAAAAAATTACTCTCAAGAGCAATTTCAACTTCAACTTCTACCTTCTTCTTTCCTTTCATGCCTGTTGTAGGTGCTTTCTTTGGTGCCATCATAAAAATCCCACCTTTTTTTTTGTAATGAGTAAACTCAAACCCTAGCTTGAATCTACATGCCCTAGCTTGAAATTGCATGTGCCCTAGCTCCTTCTCAATGCTTCTACTTTGCTCAAACCCTTCACCAATGGGGACGCAAGCCTCTTCCATGCAATAGTCTCTCTCCACGTCTGGTTTCACAATGCTCCACACCTCAACATGATTTTCACTCATCTCGGTCACTTAGCTCGCTCAAATACTTGTGATCGCAAAGGTAAAAATGAACCCACATCATGTCCTTATATAGATTTTCAAAAATTTAGTGCATTTATTACTCCTTCACCTACCAACAATCCTCTCATTAATTGACCATTTTCACAATATCTCCATGTGGTACATCTTCGTGCCCTAGCTATAACCTTCTAGCATGCCTTCCTACCTTCTAGCTATAGAACTTCTCTTTAACAGTGCGTGCTTCCATGCACTGAGTACCTCACCACTGTGCCTTCCCCTGGTAGTCTCTCCATGGTCTGCTTGCTTACCTCGTGTTATATTGTTCCCTCATTTATCTTCATCTATGGTCATCTTTTTTAGAGAAATCTCCTTTCTAACAACTCCTTTCCACACTTAACTAGCACCTGTAATATTTTGTTCTCATGTGTACCTAGTTGTGAATAACCACCCCACACCAATGGTATGTGTAGTCCTCTGCATGCATAAAAATACTTCAGATGGTAATTAGCTTCCAACGCGCAAAATGTGCTTATTACACAAAACACCAAACTAAATTGACAAAGCATATGATGAAGAAGGAAATACATTAAGGAAATACAAAAATGAAAACCTATTCTAAATGGAAACACTACCTTATTACAAACACCAAGAAGACTTATTTATAGTAGGGCTTCAACCTACTCCCATTGAAGTAACCAGGTAACCGTATTCCATCAAGCATCTCTAACTAGAAAGCACCTGATTCAAGTATATGAGTGATAACATACGGTCCCAACCAATGCACTTTAAGCTTTTCTCTAGATGATGGCAAAAACTTAGAATCATAAAGAAGCACCATTTGTCCCATCTCAAGATTTTTGTCCCTGATGTGCCTATCATGCCATGCCTTTCCTGGCCTTTTCCTACTTCTGACTCCAACATGCTATGTGTGCCTCTCATCCAACTATATCAATTTATCAATTCTTTCTTCTAATGCTTTCTCATGGCTAGACCTCCAAGCACATGTAATATGCAAAGAAGGTAACATGAATTCCATAGAGGAAACTACTTTCTATGCCAAACACCAACTAAAAGGGTGTGGCCTTGTTCAACCTCTTATATGTTGTTCTATATGCCCAAAGCATGAAAAAATTTATCATCCCAATATTTCCTTCCAACATCACAAATTTTTGTCAATGTCTAGCTCAAAATCTTGTTGAAGGCCTCAACAAGTCCCATTTTCTTGAGGATGATAGGGTGTAGTCTTATGGTGTGCAATCATAAATTCATCCAATAGTATCTGATTGTCTCATTCAAAAAATGTGTACCCCTATCACTTGTCAAGCTTAGTGGGCATCCATACCTTGTAAGAACATTTTCCCATAAGAACCTGGTTGTTGTAGCTGTTGTACAATCCTTGGTAGGTGTTACTTTTCCCACCTTGTAAGATAATATATGCAAGTGATGATGTAGCATGATCTAGTTCTACGTGGCTGGTGAAATAGGACCCAAAATTCTATAGCCCATTTCTCAAATGGCTCTACACTAGGAATAGGTCTTAAAGGCATTTCATCTCTTTTCCCAAGTTTACCAAGGCATTGACAATGATCACATGCCTTACAATATGCTTTACAATCTTTGTAGAGGGTCTCCCACCATAATCCAATGAGTAGAATCTTGCACGCAATGGTGGTGTCACCTGCATAGTGCCCACCTGCAATACCACCATGAGCCTCTTCCATGATATCTGTGTGCTTGTGCTCTAGTACACACCGATGTAATACTTCATCTTGGCCTAACTTGTATAGGTCACCACTGATCAACATAAAAGGTGTCGCATGAATTGCAAGTTGTTTCTTCTCTAAGGATTTCATTCCTTCTGGCGTACCATACCTATGTACGTAAAAAGACAACAATATCCTCCAATTCTGAAGGTGTGCATTGTAACCTATACAACTGTGCATCGACATTGTATCTTCAATTGTCTATGCATCCTCCCCGATTGAATTCTTGATAAATGGTAGGGCTAGAATTACTTTTACCTAGTTTTACCACAACTGTGAAATCAAATTCTTGGAATAAGAGCACCCATCGACATATGTGCCCCTGTAAAATGGGCTTGTTTACCAAGTATTTCAATGCCATGTGATTGGTATAAAATACAAAATGGTGTTGCTAGTAGGTATTGTCTGAATTTATGTAGTGCATAGATCATTGACAAGGCTTCACGCTCAGTAGTTGTATAATTCTTCTCTACAAGAGTCAACTTTCTACTAGAAAAACAGATAGGATGATCTATAATACCTTCTCAGGATGAGCTAACACCACCAATGGTCATGCCAGAGGCATCCACATGTACATGAAATGGTTGGTTCCATGAGGGAAAACAGAATAGGCATTGTAGTAAGTCTCTCCTTAATGCCTCAAAATGCACTATTGTTGCGGTTCTCCCCAATAGAATGTCCCTTTTCCCTTTAGTAACTCTTCCAAGGGTGTGACAATCTTAGCATATCCTTTGATAAATTTTCTATAATACCCAGTGTGACCCAAGAAATCACATGCACCTCACTCTAACTAGTAGGCTCTTCAAGCCTACAATAACTGCAACCTTAGCTAGATCCACTAACAAACCTTCCTTGTAGATGATGTGCCCTAAAAAGTGCCAAAAGGTGTAGAAAACACACACTTCTTGATGTTTAAAGAGATGCTTAATTGTCTACATCTTTCAAACATTAAGCAGCAAATTTTCACAATGATCCTTAACAAGTCCATACACCATCCAATCATCCAAGTAAACATGTAAGAAGTTGTGAATAAAATCTGGAATGCTTGAACAACTATGCATGAAAATACAACAGTGTGCATTTTTTAAACCAAAGGGCATCACAATATATGCAAAACTTCCCCATTCAGTGGTGAAAGTCATTTTCTCTTGATCCTCCTGTGCAATCCGACTGATGATACCCAGAGAATCCATCTGTAAAAGAATAGATTTTCACCCCTGCAACACCTTCTAATATCTCCTCTGTGAAAGGTGTAGGAAAGGGATCAATCACACATGCAACATTTAGTTCCTGTAATCCACACAAATCCTAATCCTGACCATCTTTCTTTATATTGATGACCATGGGGCTAACCCACTCGATTCTAGGGGCTTGATGATGCCAGATTTCAACATCTTGTCAATTTCTTCCTTAACTTTTACATGCAAGTTAGGGTTCATTTTGTAGGGTCTTTTCTTGACCGGGTGCACACCTTCCTTAAGCTTAATCTTCATCTCTCCTAATGATTCATGCACTCCTTTTAATTCATGGTAGCCCCTAGGAAATAAGTCCTTGAAAATCATGTAGTAACTCAATGATTTTTCCACTTTAGTTGGACCAATAATCCCCAATTATTGCCTCCTTAGGTTCAACATCCATACCAATATTCACTTTTTTGTCTTCATGGGTTCATGATAGGTGCACACATTTTTATCCACACTATCTAACACCTCGTGCATACCCATTGAATGATCTATATCAGATCTTCTACTTCCTCATCATCCACTATGTAGACCATCTTTCCTTTTTCTTTCTCAAAGAAAGTATGCTTAAGTAGCGTGGCATCTATCTCTCTTCTTCTTTATCAAAGTGTGCTCTGAGTCATGTCTCACCAAATAAATCCTGAATGAGTTCTTCCACCTTTGCACTATCTCCCATAGTTAAGTGCTTTATAACCCTTAATGCCTCTTCCACTGGAGGTTTAGTAGAGAAGTAGTCAAAATTCTTGGACCATTCCTACAATCAAATCCTACCAATTTCTAGTCTCTCTATGTAGCTCTCGCATATACATACCAAGTGCATGTGCAACCTTGTAAAGTGGAATAAAGTTTGTGCACCCATAGCGAAGGTGGTAAAGCTTCCTAGCCCCTCTATCCAGAGCCTCTCACACTATTGAATGTGGTGTTGAATAGGTTGATTACCATGATATGTGTAGATTTGAGTAGGTGCATTGCTCCTGGAAAACCGAGTTGTTAGAGAAATCCTGACTTCATTCCATTCTACAAGATTATCCTGTGAACCACCCACCAGCACGATGTTGTCCCACATAGGTATATGCTAACATATTTCTTCTTTCAAATTGGTTTGTCCACTATTCCTCCATGGCACACAAGAATACCGTAGGGTCTCCTTCTCCAAGTGTACCGAGGTACAAAGTTGTTACCTATCCTCCTAATACAATGAGGTTTTCTTCTCCATGAAAATGTGCTCCTTACTTCGTGCCCAACCATCTCATAAGTTCCATGAGCCCAATTATCACAAGAAATACTTGTGGTATCACTAATAGACTGTGCATCTTCCCACTGGAGGATTCCTTCCTTAGATGGCTCGAGTACTTTGGGTCCCGAATGACATGTACATAAATCCTATTCAGATCTTCCTCACTCAAAGGCTCAACATAAGGTGCATAGATTTCCCATATGTTAAAGGGATAATAACTCTTTCCTCCTTGTTCTCAAAACTTATATATCCTTTTTTGAACCATAGATCAACATTATTTTATGTAAGCACCAAGGGTGCCCAAGAAGAGATGGGAAAATTCTGTCTTCTTCTGCAAGTGCTAAAACCTCAAAAGTCCCTAGTGAACTTGGCCCCTTGTATAGTAATGGATGCATCTTTTAAAACTCGATGGGAGTGGCCTTAGTTTGATTAGCCATAAACAATACATTAGAAGATGGCTGCAATGGAGGTCTCCCCATCTGTACCCATGCATCTAAAGTAAGCACATTTACCTCCACACTTGTGTCAATCAATATATTACTCAAGAGCCATCCATCCACAACAACATTCAGAGTGATCTCCTTGTTGTAATCTAAGCTATGAGGGGGAATATTTACATGCAAGGATCTGACATCCATTCTCAATACTTGTGCATGGAGTGTTTCCCTTTAGCCAACTCCCTAGTAATGGAATGATATTTCTCTAGTGACAACATTTTGCATACCTCCTTCAAGTCATCAATATCCGACTGGACCATCTCTATTGCCTTCTTTTGTTCCATCTTTCCATGATTGCTCCTTTAAACATTGTATTTCCCCTAAAGGTTTTTGAGTACCTCCATGGTCTCTTGATAAACCTCCTTTTGGTGCACAGGATCCGGATACCTTGCATGCAAAAATGTCCTCCTTAGTGATGGTAGGCTTTATTGTAACACTTCTCTAGGTGTGCATGCAACTTCAGTGTGTGTAGTAATCTTCATAGTAATATACTCAGTTCCGTGCCAACTTTGGCATCCACTAATTTTCCACAACAAGCGTTGTATTCTAACCATCCATGCACCTTTTTTTCTATTTATGCTTCTTTCTAAGATGCTCATATAGGTATGGGAATTCCTCATAGCTATGACTCTTCCCACAAAAAATAACAAGTAATATTTCTGAGGACATTCATGCACCTTGTAGTGGTCGGGAGATCACATGTAAAGCACATGTTCACATGAGGAAACTCACCTCGTCCACCACCATGGCCTCGACCCCGAATCCACCATGGTATCCTCAACCTGCCATGTCTCCTTCATATCCCCTCATTCGATTGATCATAGTTTGACTTGATTGTGATCTGATCCTGGTGCTCACCTTTACCCTTAGAGTTATCTGATACTCCTGTCTATCACACACCAATATCTATAAGCATCATGGATCTGACCAATCAACATGCAATCTTCTATATCGTGAGTCATGGAATGAAAATTTTTTTACAATAAAGATACATTCTTCCTTATCACGTGTTGTAATAATGGGTAGTGGTTGACATCATGGTTCAGATGACATATCTCATAGTCTAAAATAATGAACACACTGACCTATGGGGAAACTATCCTTGGTGTGCCCTTCCACTTCACATTTATACACCAAATCCCTAGTGCGTGTCTCATGTTGAATTTTCCGATAGTTTCTCCAATTACTTTTCCATAGCTGCATAATTGTGCTTCCAAGAATGGGTGACTCTAGTGTTCTATACTTCCAACTGCCTCAACATGCAAAGCTACTTCAAGTGCTTCGCATGGATCAGTGTATGTCTTATGTGATAATGCCCTTCTAAAAGGTGTGATCAAGTCCTCCAATGAACCATTGTGCATGTTGGCTTGCATGAATATCATAAGAAAGCTTAGATAAAAGTGTTTTGAAATGGGCATCATACTCCCAGAACACTCTCAGTAGTGCCTTGCTTAATATCCTTGAGCGTGCTTATACTCTTCTGCTCAAATTCAGGGATATAGAACTCTTTAAGGAAAACATATTTTAATGTTGCATAATCTACACAAGTTTGATCAGGTCAAACTTCTATACCAACTATGTGCATCCCTATAATGTAGTTGCAAATTGACTTTCCTTACACTCAAGAAGTTGTGATCCTTTTTGTGCCATAGTATCTCACACATGTGCACATGTTCAACAAGCATCTTCTATGCCCCTATACTGGAAGATGGAGAGACATCTCCATGTAAATATTTGGGGTTGGTGGACCCTGCCCACCTGATCAGAACCTCCTGTGTTACCTCTTCCTCTAGAACCACCAGATCCACTAGAACTAGAGCCACCTATACCCCCTGATCCTCCACTGTAGTGGGAAGTGGACCAGAAGATGTACTTCCTGTGTCCCAAAATAGTAGTACTAAACGAACTCCTATAGTCTCGTTGTGGTGGTACTACTCTCTAGAAGTGAGTCAAAATTTCTGTGTGCTCAGAATTTGTGTTGATGATGTGCCTGAAAAGGTACCTCAAAAAAACAAAGACATTTTCCCTACCATGGATGTACTTGCTATGTGACTTACTCCTGCTTCCCTACTGCCCAAATTAGCTTGCTGACTATTGGATGTACTAGATAATGGAAAACCAAGCACAAGGGCTAGGTTTCCAGGTAGATTCAAATGCACACCCACGGCCCAAGTCATCTCTGTTGGTGCACTCCCTTGTGAGGCCGAGGAGGGTTCCTTATCATGCTTTCCCAAATGGGGGAGTTCTAGATGCTCTGGCTCCATGCCTTCTATGTGAGCTCCAAATCCTTCATGAGCCATCTCTCTCCTCAATGCCATCCACTCTGCAATATCCCATTGCTTCTCCATCTCCCTTTCACATGCCTCATTGTACTTAAGCCACCTTTCTTCTCTCTTCCTTTCTAGCCGCTAGGTCCACCATCTTTCACCAAACCTTCTCCTGCCCCCACATGCATGGTGGGGTTTAGCTAGCCATCGGTTTTTCTTCCAAGTTTAGGGTCACCATCAAGATCTTGATCACCAGTGGAATGCCTTGCAAGTAAGTTCCCCTAGGATAACGTAAAAATTGGAACTCAGCTACCTCTGGGAAAGAATAAGTGGAAATTGAGTACTCCATAATATAGTTATTCAAAACACCATGGAACCAAGTATCCACAATGTGTCCAAATCAGATCAACATCATATAGGGCTTGAAATTCTTCTGCAGTCCAAACAAGTGTGTGATACCTCCAATTCCATTTAGATGCATAAGAAACCAGCCACTCATACAGTTCTACTAGGAAAATAAAAAAGAAGCTCTCATACAAATAGTCATATAGATTTTTTCCACCCATGTGCGTGCGTCAAACTCAGATCCAGTGTTGAACCTCCATGTGTACTCTTCTTCTAGATCTTTTATCCACTCCTCAACACTTGCTAGGGTCACTGGTACATCTTCATCATGCAAACCATCCTGAAAAACAACTGAAAAAGAGGTCCCGACAATGAAACCAATGATGCAGCCTAGAATCCACCACGAACAACCCAAGCATGCTGGCACATCACTCACCTTGAGCTGAGCACTCACCAAAGCAGTGCAAAGGTACCATGCCCCTCTTTAGAGTTTTTTTATGCATGATGTTAATGTGTTGAAGATAGAGCATATTCAAAACCATAATAAGCATAAACATTCCATAGAGCATATTCCAGATCTAGATCTTAAAGAATCATGAATTAAACAATAATCATAATGAAATCAACCATACAAGAACTAGTTACATAGTCATGTTTAACACCTTTATCCAGCCAATATACTCCATTATATTAAAAACACAATAAATAAAAAAGCTTCTTACAATAAATAGTATCACCATAAGTCATATGCGTGCATCAGATCCAACATCATAACTCTACAATAACTCATACACATTGTCTCTCTCTAACTACACAGACTAATACATACTTATAGGGGTGGGGAATTTCCCTTCACCACTTACGCACTTCCCAAAATAGGTCACATGCTGAAAATAGCCATGCACCTTTACAATAATATGCACACATGTAAGTGTGCTAATAATAGATCTCCTATAGTTAACTGGAAAGTAGTAATCCTATTATTATCCCGAACTCATGCATGACGCTTAGTAGATGCTCATCCCAAAATAGCATTTTTCATGTCACACAAGTCTCCATCTTGTTGTGTGCTCTACACGCTATCTCCAAAAATAGCCCATAACCATGAAAACGGCTAAGTCCCAAATCAGCTTGTCTAGAGGGTGTTTCCTTTCCTATCCTTACGTGAATCTTTTGTGTGCCCTATCCTTAGTTTCATACTTTTCTTCTCAACATTTACCCAAACACTAGTGACTCACCTTATTACCTTATAACCTAGCCTCCGATCTTCGTTTCATTTGGGGAAATTTTTTTCCTATACCACACCCTTACAAATCGGCCTTACCTATCGGCCTTATCAATCAAAAACATGACCTCACCCATTTTTCATTCAAATTCACTTACTCACTTTACCTTGCAATTACACTACTCGTGTTGTTTAGCCTAATGACCTTTCCTTTCCTAATGTCGTGTCATTTGTCATAACAAACCATTTTGGTGCTCTTGAACTCACCTAAAATTGTTCTCGCACCTAGCCTAGTTGTGTTTCAAGACCTTATCCTATACCTTGGATACCTAGATCACATCAATCTTGTTTGGATAGGCATATCAACCTTTGATGAAGTAGAGTTTACAAGCTCTTCATCCCGATACCTTATCACATTCTATAAGTGTTCATGTGTTTGAATGCCCCCACCTATTACCAACACCGATATCATCACTACCTACACACCAACCAACCTCATTTTTCATTAATTATCATTTGTTCAAACCACTCACCGCTCTTGCCTCGCCTAACCTTTCATCTATTCTTGGTTTGAGGGGTATCACCTCCACCCATACTTGGTGCAACCTAACCTTCACTCATACTTGGGAAAACAAACTCATGTTTTTGTTAGTGTCACTGTTGGTGCTCAAAATAGTCTCACCCCATTTATGTCTTTGAAAATCCATTGATTCACTGACCTCTGTCATTCTCTCCTTCCCGTGTTGTGCTTGGTTGGTCTTATTGCCATTTTTAATCTTCTCCGGGTCGAAGATCATTTATGGGTCCGTATTTGTCTCCTCATTCCTTTTTTCCTCTAAGAGAGCTCTGTATTTCGAGTCTCCCGTGCTTTCTTCCTTTAAAACTCACGTTTTCCCATTTTCTCCATTTTCCACAGTCAAGATTTGTTTTCCTTGTCGTTTTTTCCTAGATACTCAAAGAGAGTGCATTGGTGTGTCCCTAAGGATTGTGTTTGAGCCTTGTAACATTTTTAAACTCTCTGTCTTTCGGGAAAATTTCATTTTTAGGCTCAAATGATCGTTTCTCTGTGTTTTACTGATTTGACGGGTGTTTCTCCTAGTCAAATTTGCATCCTTGCATCAACAGGGAAACGTGGCATCCTTTGGTTGGACGTGGCTTGGCTTGATACTTCAAAAAATCTATAAAAAGCCTCAACTTTGAAAATGTGTCCACATGGAGGAACGATGCTCATTTGAGAATCAAATTTTTGGTCTGGCTTAGAAATAGCGCCGGGAGGACACGTGGAGGGTTGGCAGGATAAAGACACGTGCGGGATTCCCTTTGGGTTTCCCATACTTAGAAAAATTCCAAAACATTTTTGGGAAGTTCGGGACACGTGGAGGAATGGCGCTCATTTGAAGATTTTATTTTGGGTTTTGCCTTGGAGTAGCACCGAGAGGACACACATGGAAGCTTATCACGCTTGACCCAGACTTAGACAAATTTTTATGTAGTTGGAACAGTTTGGAAAAATGGAGGAACCACACATGTTCGGGACCGCCCTTGAGTTTCATTTTAAAGAAGCACTAGGATGACACGTGGATGCCTTGGCTTGCTTTGCAATTTTCTTAGACTTTTCAACAGCCAAAAGGAGACGCCTCGTAGCTTGACAAGTGGCACCTTCCACCGAGATTCAAGCCTTCAAACAAATTGTGCGGCTGGACACGTGGACGATCCTCGCTCATTCAAGGTATCCAATTTTGGGACTGCCTCGGGGTGTGTCGTGGTGACACATGGAAATTTGAAAAGTCATAAGAGGTGGGGAAGCGGACCATCAGAGGAAACTTAAACTTTTTGCCTCTTTTCATCATAAAGGCTAAAATATCAAAAATGGCCCGCAAGCCCGATGGGAAATAGTTAATGTTTTCCCGGTCAACGGCGGAGGTGTGGGCTTTCAAAGGAAAAGTGAAAAAGTTTCCTTTTGAGGGAAAAGGAGCTAAAGGCATAAAAGGACCGGGATCCTGTTGGGACCCACATCATAAACTTGAAGTGGAAGGGTGGAGCTGCGGGGGAAACTTCAAATTTTTTTCCTTTTTCCAAAAGAGAATCAAATGGTAGAATTTTTCTATGGATCCTTTGGGACCCACCTCAGGACACCTGTCAGGACCATTTTCAAAAGTGGAGGTGCGGAGAAAAATTTGAAATTTTTTACATTTTTCAAAGGGTCGGAAAAGTCAAAAGGATGCCCTGAGCCCATTTTTGGATCTTCCATGTGGACGAACCACATTCAAATCAAAGATCAATAGCTACTGAGTGTCTAAATCTGATTTTCCCCCCATTTTTTCTGTAAAATGCCTGGAAGTGCGAATCTTCATCATTTCTTGCTTTTTTACACATGCAAACAAACGAGTTAATATTGATATTAATATTGATATCCGGAGGAAGTTTGCGTGAAGATCTTGAGCCCAATCTGGTTTTCCATTTTTCTTCTCCTGAGCACACAAAGAACCGTATTTGACAGAATAGGGGTGGAGGTGGTTGGCGAATGGATGGAAACATGTTTTTCCCAGAAAGGAGTTAAATGCGGGAAGGAATCGAAGAGATTTTCCCTCGAGCACCTAGTAACTCCTTGCATGTCTGATTCTATGAATCACGAAAGAATCATGGTGAGAACTGGTGCATTTAAATTTTTTGTCTTTTGAGAGCAATGGGATATGTTGTAAAGGTTATAAATGGCATGAATTATTTCATGCAAAAGGTTGGGAGATTTTGGAAAGGTCAAGACTGATTTTTCCAAAAAAGAAATCTTGACAGAGCCCATCCATTTTGAGAATCTATTTAAGAATGTTGTATCTCTTTTTGTATTAAGTTTCATTGTTTCAAGGTAGTTACAAGTGTATAGCCATTGACGAGATATTAGATTGTTCTATGAAACTTTCCCCTGCTAATAGACTTAATCAAATTCGAGTTATTTATGTGGTCTTGAGAAAAATGTGTTTGTTTTATTTCAGAATGTCTGCAAGTAATTTTTATTTTTTTGTTGCAAATCTTGTACCAAATTTTGGTCAAAACACACAGTCTTAGTCCTTGTGATAGTTTAGTGGCATTTGAAATTTCATTTCTTAGAAGATCCTTCATTTGGGAGTGGAATAAATAGTTTAAAATGACTTTTCTTTCATTTTTTTGATAGATATTCTATGTAAGCCTCTAGGTGTACCTCGGGCATGACTTGGTTTAAATCTTGGTGCTTTATTGGGTTCTCTAGCTCGAGCCTTCATAATAGAATCCACGGAGTTGTGTGAAAGAGTGCTAATCTGGGCCTCCATTGAAGCACATATTCTAGTTGAGGAAACAATTTAACTTTTTGTGGCATCTTGTTGATTAAATCTTTCTAATTTGTATAAGCTCTCAAGGATCCGGTGAGTCAAGTCCACCTTGTCTCCCCTCCCTTCAAAAATCTATTTAAAACAACTAATCCTACCCATATTACCCTTGGTTTTTCTTTGTATACCCACACAATACCAAAATCCTTTTACTAAAGTATGCAAAACAGATCGGGTTCTCAAATGTCTTTAGTAACCTTTGCCTTATGTGAAAATATCTTCATGACCTAGAAGTGACAACTCATGAGAGTCGGATCTGGTGTGTTGATCATATTTTTCCCAAGGTCTCCCCATAAAAGTTGTGCAAAGAAAGGTATTTGCATCTCATTTCAAAACAACATAGGTTACAAAATAGGTTCTCTTACCTTGGTTGAAAAGCACAACCTAAAATAGTTAGGATAAGATCACATCCTTTTAAGGTGCTACCCACTCCTTTTCAAAGACTGGGTGCTAAAAGATCAAATAGATTGCTTCCCTGGCTGCAAAATGACACATATAATCATCTATTTGCCTATGAGTGTCTTATTGAATCCATGATGTTGCTTGGCCTTTGAAGGAGATTAAATTTGGGAACCAACATCGCCTATCAATACAAGCTACATGATAAAAAGGGGAAAATATAGATACCAAATTTGGGTTACAATCCTTGGCCCCTTTTAATTAATCAATGCAACACATATACCTAGCCATACCCTCCTTTCACACTTAGATATTAATTTAATCATTTATAATTAAATTAATAACCATCCTCACATTATTAACTAATTTAATTAATTTAATTTACACCCCACCATGACTTACTCCTAGCCTATTTATTAACTAAGACTAGGACCCTACTTATCCAAACCAACTGGAACTTAGTCTAAACCTAAAATTAAAATCCTATTCCTTCTCCAACAACATTCCCACTTATCTAAGCACTAACCTCACTTGATACCAGGATTAGAAATCAAGATCACGCCAAAAATAGTAAAGATTAAGCTATTTTTTGAAGCTTGGAATAATTCTCCCTAATCGACACATGTTTTCCCTTGGCCGACACCGGTTCCCTAATAGCCATCGGTTAATCTTAAGTAAGAATTTATAACTCTTTACATTGGTTCTCCAATTCATTCATTCACACATCTTTGGAATTTGAACTCTCTAGCACTCAAGATTCCCGACAACGAACTAGAGCACATCACACATCCACCAACATCTGATCATCTCATCCACAGTTTCAGGTTGACACAATAGAGCACACAAGCATTTCTACCTTAGCACTTGACACAATCACACTTCATCTCGAAATGATCAACCATTCCTACCACATTTAGATCTGCAAAGTTTATCAAATAAGTAAATCATTCTTACTTTTTAAGCTTGTGTGTTTGATCTTAATCATTTCATTTACTACTTTTGTTTAATTTCTCTCTTCCTCGTTACCATCTTCTACCTGTTTATCACATTTTCTACCAACCAGAGCCATTTCACCTATCCTATTACCCTTTGTACCTTGCTAAGTCTTAATCAACACATTTCCATCCTTCCCCAAACCTCCTCGGCTCTCTGTGAAATCAAAGAGATGACCAAACCCCCGTTTTTTAATATTTTAACCAAATTAATGCTATCAACATCAGTTAGCTAATAGGCATTGGTCTATCTCCTATACCGGCATCAGTTTACCGATTGATACTAGTTTATGAGACTGGTAATTTTTCCTATAACAACAAGTTAACAAATTCCTCAAAACAACCCAAAATGTTGCCTCGATTTCACCCAAACCTCACCTGACCTCTCTGCAACACCTGTCAGACCCAATCCAACCCATTAATCATCCATATTTAATTCTAACCATTTCCTATTAGTTAAATTCACTTGTTGTATGTTAATAGGAGATAACTAACTCTTATCAACTGTAATAGGAAAAATTGTTTCTTACATTAAATTGTATTAAATAGAAGATTGACAACCATTCGAGGAAGCGTCACGCTTCCCGGACTATCCTTATTAGGAATTCCTCTAACTTTTTCTATTTAATACTATTTGGTGATCTTGTTATGTTTCTTATACAAGTCATTCCTCCTAGCAATAGGGACGTTCACATAATCATCTTGGATCAAAAGTATACAATGTGCTTAACACCTTCCACCGTTTACATAACACAAGTATTCTTCATATGCCCATTACATACTTATCTATTTTATCACATTACTTTAAGGTGAAACAAATGCTTTTAGGGGTATATGTAGTTGTTTATGATTATTTGGGAGGTATATGGAGTTGTTTTGTAATGCTTTGGGAGGTATAAGGAGTTAATTTGTGATGCTTTGGGAGGTATATGTAGTATTTTTATGATGCTTTGGGAGGTATATGTAGTTTTTTTGTGATGCTTTGGGAGGTATATGTAGTTTTTGTGATGCTTTAGGAGGTATATGTAGTATTTTTTGATGCTTTAGGTGGTATATGGAGTATTTTGTGATTTTGTGGGAGGTTTGTGGAGTTAGTATTATGATTATGTGTACTTATGGGAGTATGTTTCATTTTGTAATGTTGATGATTGGTGTTCCTCATTTATGGTAAGATGTTGATCCTATTTTGACCATGTGTAGCTACAATTAGTGTTTCAAGTTGTGTGAAACCCTTATGTGTGTTTTGTTAAGTAGTCCATGTTTTATATAATGCTTATGTTATGAGTAATTTTGTGTCAAGGGTATGTGTGATAGGTACTATTTTATGAGGGATATGTATGTTCTTTCCATGGTCGGTTGAGTTCTTGTGATGTAATATAGTCATGAAGGTACATATCATGATGTCTTATGAACCATTAGTGTTGTGTTTAGCCCTGATGTGGTATTGTGATGTCAATTTATATTGGGCACCCACAAAAATAAAAAAACTAAAGTCTTAAAATAATAAAATATTAAGAATTTGAGAGTAATAAATATTGTTAAGGGAAAAGAGTAATTAGGTAATAATGTAAATTGAAAACTATCAATCTTCATATAACATTAATAAATTATCAAACCTTACCCTCTTCCTTGTGGTCACACTTTAGAAAAAAGTATCTTTTCACTAGTGACATGAGTCCTTGATTGTTTCCTTCTTGCTCAGGAGTACCTCTTCTAAATTTAGCATCGTGTCGCATCGAGGACGATGATATTATAAGGAGAGGGATATGTAATTCCCCACGTTCCCCAAGACATTTTCAACTATTGTTAATATTAAAAAAATTAAAAGAAATAAAATTAAAAATTATATAAAATGAAATAATTGAATAAGTGGAAGTTCAAAATGAATGTAAGAGGGACTTATTGGTTGAAGAGTGATGAGGGTGGTTGGGTGGATGAAGGAGAGTGGAGGTGTGTTGAAGAAGGAAAAAATTGTCGGATATTATAGTTGTAAGAGCTGACATACAAGACACATGAAGTGTGGTTGGAATGCCAAGGAACGAGCGCATGGAAAACCATTGGATGCAAGACTTTCAAAAAGTAGCTTTGTTAAAATACCATTGAATTTGCAAGAAAAATGCCTCATCCAATGCCTTATCATGGACTACCATGGTTTTACATATGCATAATATGGACTTGTTTAAAATACTTTGGGGACATTAAGTAAACGCATTTTCAGGTGTAAGCTTGGTAGTCCTAAAATGTATACCATTGTGGATTAAGACAGCCCCGCGTGTGGATAAATTTATAACTCTAATAAGGAATTATTTGTTCTAGATATGTATTTATATCTGAAGCTATTCCAATAGTTGTGAGAGGAAAGGAAATCTCTATTTGTTATTGTTGAGGAAGAAGAGGATTGAGGACCAAGGAGGAATTTAGACAGATGTATTTCCCACTGTGTCAAAATGGGGTCTTTAGAACAGGGTATGGATATCAATGAAAGCATAAAGGATAGAGGAATATTGTCATATGTTGTAGTTGTAATTACCCTGGTAGACATGTATGAAAAATGTGGATGCATAGACAGGACATATGAACTCTTGACAGAATGTCTTAAAAATGTGGTTTTGTGGACAACATTGACTACAGGATATGTACAAAATGGGTTTGTTGAAAAGGCTATAAAAATTTCAAGCAATACGATTAGCAAGTTTAGAGTCAAATCAAACACACACACACACACACACACACACACACACACACACACACACACACACACACACACACACACACACACACACACGTAAATGAAAATATTTGCTAGCTTCCTCCTAACTATGCCAAGGAGAGGTTTTGGACTTTAAAATATTGATAGAGACAACATTCCTTGCACCATTCTTAGTCCCAATTTGATCGGCTAAATGTTGATGGTTTTGAGGTTGAGGAGGATGTGCGTCCAGATTTCCCATGCCCTTATTGTTACGAGGAGTATGATATTGCTTCTCTTTGTTCTCATTTGGAGGATGAGCACTCTTATGAGGAAAAAGTTGTTGTATGTCTTGTTTGCAATATTAAAGTTGGATGGGATATGCTCAACCATATCACTACACAACATGGGCATCTATTTAAAATTTAGAGGCGCAGAAGGTTATGAAGAGTGGTTGTTCCTCATGGTTCTACCATGTCCTTATTAAGAAGGGAGATTTGAGAGGCTCATTTATAGGTGTAGAGGGGTTATGGGTGCATGTGAACTATTTTTTAGATTTCTAAAATAGATTTGAAGCCTTGAAGAATGTAGGTAAACCCACCTAGAGCACCACTTGCACTACGAATGTTAGTATTGCTAGGCATGGTCTCCCTTACCTTCATCTTGCATAATTTTCATATTTTGGTTCTTCATTTGCAATGAAATAAAATATAAATCCATAGATTATCATACCATTGGTTATTTTTTAAGGAACTCGAAGTGCAAAACAATAAAACACCACCTCGTGACTTACGCCAATCTGAACTACCCTTGGGTTCCCAACCATAGTCTTAACCCTCTTTCTCAGATATTTTGGAAACTTCATAGCTGAACCATATAACTTGCAACCCCTCTAGTTGACTAGTTCAGTTTGAGTTTTACTTTAATCCTAGGTAACATCGCTTGGTAAAAGTTCTTAAATCGTTATTTTTGGAGACTCGCAAAACAACCTTTTAAACCCCATAAAAGAGATGTCAAACATTGTATTGTTCCTTTTTATAAGAAGAGTCACATCAAGCTTTAGATTGACCACAATCAACTATTTGTACTCTCTTCTCCGCTCCTCTAGGAGCCCTGTTACCTCATTTTGCACTTCTAGGAAGCTGCTAAAACTAAAAATTTGGGCTTCTTTTCGGCTCGTCATTTGAACTTTGAGCAACAAAATGCTTATTCGCCTTCATAAACCTATAGTATTTTTACTAGAAAATTTATTATAAACTTGAGTTTGGGGTAAAATAATCTTCTAGCTAATTTGGAAAATGGATTTTGTAGGCCTCGGGTTGATGTTTGACTAGGTCAAATTGGACCAACTATGACCGGTGGCTCCAGAAAATCCATCGTCGTTTATCACTAGTTCTCCGATTACGGTTCATCGACTCCAATGAATTCCCCATATATAGGAAGGAACATATGAGTATTTTTCGTGGAGAGACCATCCATTGAAAGTCAATTTTGGATGAGGTTTCTTATCCCTCGAGCTAAAATTGGGTGTTGTTACAACTAGCCCAATTATGATTGATGGCCCCGGAAAACTTGCCACCATTTGTAAATTGTTCTTCAATTGAACTCCATCAATTCCTATGAATTCTTAGTATATATGAGTACTCGTAGGAATTTACCCGTTGTGCATTTTCCCATCGAATATAGTTTTCAAGTGTGGTTCTTTAACCTTTGAGACAAAATTTGACATTTTTGCAACTACTAGAAAAATATGAAATAAGGATGTAGGACCTAGGCAAGAAAATAAACCGACATGAAAAATATTGACACTTTTTTAAAAATATTTGAAACTCTATCTTGTGGCTTGTTGTGTGAAATTGGACTTTTAGGAAAATAATGTTTCTCTCTCTTCCCTATTGTGAACAAGGAAAAGTCACAAAACTATGAAAATGGGGTAAGAACACTTAAGAAACCCCAAATATTTAAAAAGACAAATTAATGGACCATCATGATAAGAAATAAAAAAGGATTCATTACTTTTCATGCATTAATCTTGAAGTAAACAAGAAAACCTAACATATCTAGTTATCCTCTATTCTTGAAAGCTTTATAAATGAACCTAATAAAGATTCTAAGAAATCAATTTATGATTATGAGAATGGGAGCTCACCATTAATGGTTACAAAGACATATGGTTCTTCCCATTTACTCAAATTTTGAGTGTGTAGTGCAATAGAAAAGAAAATAGCTCAATAAACAAATGAAAAGAAGCTCTAAATCCTAAACAAAATGCTATATTTTATGTTAGAAAGGAGGAAGTGTTCTTAGAAATGGTCTAGGGGTAGTGGGGTATTTATAGGTTTCTAATTTCATAAATGGAAGACTTTGGGTGCATGTGGGAAAAATGAATAATCCAAAAACACTTTTAGTGAGTCAAAGTAAGATTTGAATAGGCTTAGAAGAGGTTAAACATGCCTTAAGCTAGTTAATCTAGGTTTACGCTAACTAATCCGGATTAGTGAGGAATTAGTTGCATTGAGTGTGTAGTTTAATTGCTTCACAAAAAGTTTTTTTACATGTTACTATATTTGTGATGACCAACATTAGTCAAGGAGTGACTAGCATCGTTCGAGGAGCAAACCGACATCAATCGGGGTTACAGGAAGGAACCGGCATCGGTAGACTGTGTGGCGGTGCTTTGTTTTTGGTCGAGAATTAGATTAACTATTTTTCTTTAAAGATGATTTATTGATTGTAAAAAGCATAGCTAGTTCCCAAAATATCTATATATGCATGTATGCATTGTATGATGGTATGATGTAAGAGAATTATAATTTTTTTACATGTTAGTTTCCTTGGTGGGAAAGAAAGAGTAGGTAAGTGAAGGAAAAACATTGAACATCCTGTGAGGTATTGAAAGATGGAAGATCTTCATTTTATTTCTTGTGTAAAGCACTGAATAATAATATTGGTCATTTCTTGGTGGACGTAGCCCACACTAGGTGAACCACATTAAATATGGTGTTATATTTCTCTTGTTTATTTTATCTTTAGGTTTATTTCCACATTCATTACTTGTATGATTTATCTTATTTTAGATCGTGCAACACTATTATATGGTTAACCCCAACAACTGGTATCAAAGTTTTGCTTGAGGGTTTTGTGTGTTGACAGGATTTACTCACAGAGGGTTTTCTGATTGAGTGGGAGCACAACAATGGCAAAAGATAGAAAATATAGAGTGGAGAAATTTGACGGTCGTAATTATCAACTTTGGAAGATGCAGGTGGAGGATTATCTATATCAGAAGGATCTATACTTACCATTGGATGAGCATGCACAACCAGATTCGATGAATGATGAAGAATGGAAGGTTCATGAGAGAAAGGCTTTGGGATCTATAAGATTGAGCACGGAAGCATCGGTGGCTTCAAGTTTTACGGATGTAAAAAAACACGATAGAGTTGATGAAATATTTAGGAAATTTGTATGAAACTCCTAGGGATTTAAATAAGGTTTATTTGATGAAGAAATTTTTAATTCTAAGATGTAAGAAGATGGATTTCTATCTAACCATTTGAATGATTTCCATTCTATTGTAAATTAATTAAAATCAGTAGAAATTTTGTTTGATGATGAAGTGAAAGAAATTTTATTCTTATGTTCTTTTCCAGATAGTTGGGATAAATTTGTAATGACTGTTAGGAATATAATGTCTTCTTCTAATGGTTTTAAGTTTGATGATGTGGTTAGTATAACCCTTAATGATGAAATATGCATGAAATGTTCGGGAGAAGCATCATCTATAAATTCTTTAAATGTAGAAAGAAGGGGAAGATATAAAGAGATATTATCAAAGAGTAAGAAGAATGGGAAATCAAAGTTAAGGAATGACAAATCTAGGTTCAAAAATTTACTTTTCTAAAATTGTGGAAAGATAGGACATGTAAAGGAGTGTTGGTCAAAGGAAAACAAAGATAATCTACCAGAAAAGGTAAAGAAAAATAAAAAGAGCCAAACATTGCAAGTGAAAAGGTAAAGAAAGATGCCCTTATTCTCTCCTTGGATAATAAATTAGAATCTTAGGTTTTAGATTCTAGAGATTTTTTCCATGTTACCCTAATAAGGTTTATTTAAGAAATTATGTTTAGGGTCATTTTGGACATGTTTATTTAGGATATGATGAGTTATACAATATTAATGGTAAATCTGATGTTCATCTAAAGTTGTAGAATGGAAATCAATGGGTATTGAAATACGTGAGGCATGTGCCAAGACTCAAGAGAAATTTAATATCCGTAGGGAAACTAGGTGAATCTAGATGTGTGGTTACATTCATAGCCAATTCTTAGAATGTTACCAAGGAGCCCTTGTTGTGGTAAGAGGCAAGAAGGTAGGATCTTTATATCTATCTACCTATGTTATTGATTCCTTTTCTATGTTATCTACTAGAGATTTAGATGTAATCATGTTGCATAATCGGCTAGGTCATATGAGTGAAAAAGGAATGTAGATCTTAAAGCCTAAGGACAATTTATCATATTTGAAATAGTTAGATCTTGAATTATGTGAGCATTACATGTTTGGAAATCAGAAGAGAGTGATATTTCTCAAGATTAGGTCAACAAAGAAGGAGCAGAAATTGGAGCTTGTACACTCATATGTGTGGGGACTAGCCTAGTTAGCTTCTATTAGAGGATTCAAATATTATGTGAATTTCATTGATGATGCCACAAAAAGGTATGGATTTATTATATTAAGCATAAATATGATATTTTTAGACTTTTAAAGGTTCAAATCCCTTTTGGAAAATGCAACAAACTTAAAGTTAAAGTTCCTTAGATCGACAATGGTGGTGAGTACTACAACAAGGATTTTAATGATCATTGTTTAGTGAGTGGAATATGTAGAGAAAGGACTATTCCTAGAACACCAAAGGAGAATGGTGTTCTTTGAAAAGAATGAATAGGAAAATCATGGTGTTGGTACCCAAATTTATTCTCCTTCAAAGGCCAAAAAACATCATGGATTCAATAGGACACTCGAGAGGTAGATAGATGATTATACATTTCATTTTGCAGCCGGGAAGCAATCTATCTGATCTTTTAACACTCAGTCTTTGAAAAGGAGTGGGTAGCACCTTAAAAGGATGTGATCTTATCCTAACTATTTTAGGTTGTGCCTTTTAACCAAGGTAAGAGAACCTATTTTGTAACCTCTGTTATTTTGAAAGGAGATGCAAATACCTTTCTTTGCACAAATTTTATGGGGGATACCTCGGGAAAAATATGATCAAACACTAGATTTGACTCTCACGAGTTGTCACTTCCAGTCATGGAGATATTTTCACACACGGCAAAGGTTATTAAAGACATTTGAGAACCGATCTATTATGCATACTTTAGTAAAATAATTTTGTTAGTGTGTGGGTATATAGAGTAAAACTAGGGGTAATATGGGTAGGATTAGTTGTTTTAAATATATTTTTGGTGGGATGGGAGACAGGCTGGACTTGAATCACTAGATCCTTGAGAGCTTATGTAAAATGGAAAGATTCAATCAACAAGATGCCACAAAAAGTTAAATTGTTTCCTCAACTAGAATATGTGCTTCAATGGAGGCCCATATTAGCACTCTTTCACACAACTTGTGGGATTCTATCATGAAGGATCGAGCTAAAGAACCCAATAAAGCACCAATATTTAAACCAAGTCACGCTTGAGGTACATCCAGAGGCTTACAGAGAATCTCTATCAACAAAATGAAAGAAAAGTGATTTTAAACCATTTATCCCGCTCCTAGATGAAGGATCTTCGAGAAATGAAATTGCAGATGCCACTAAACTATCACAAGGATATAGACCTATGTGTTTTGACCAAATTTGGTAAAGATTACAATGAAACAATAAAAATTACTTGCAGACATTCAAAAATAAAACAAACACATTTTTCTCAAGACAACACATAAATAACTCGAATTTGATTAAGTCTATTAGCAGGGGAAAGTTTCACAGAAAAATCTCAAAGC
The DNA here is from genome assembly GCA_018340775.1 of Taxus wallichiana var. yunnanensis. NCBI lineage: Eukaryota > Viridiplantae > Streptophyta > Pinopsida > Cupressales > Taxaceae > Taxus > Taxus wallichiana. Next base: position 13,522,740 of record CM031243.1, read on the forward strand.
TCATCAATGGTTGTACACTTGTAACCACCTTGACACAATAAAAATTAATACAAAAAGAGAGATACAGGCTTCTTAAACGGCTTCTCAAAATGGATGGGCTTTGTCAAGCTTTCTCTACTAGAAAAATCAGTCTTGACCTTTCCAAAAACTCCCAACCTTTTGCACAAAAGAATTCATGCCATTTATAACCTTTACAATAGAGCCCCTTCCTCTCAAAAAAAAAAAAATTTAAATGCACCAGTGCTTGCCATGATTCTTTCGTGATTCGCAGAATCAGATCTGCAAGAAGTTACCAGGTGCTTGAGGGAAAATCTCTTTGATTCCTTCCCACATTCAACTCTTTTCTTAGGAAAAACACATTTCCATCCATTCACCAACCACCTCCACCCCTATTCTATCAAATCTAGCTCTTTGCATGCTCAGGAGAAGAAAAATGGAAAACCAGATCGGGCTCGAGAGTCAAACCATTTTAATGGCGAAAGACATCCTCCAGATCTTCCCACCAAACTTCAGATATCAACATTAACTTGCCCCTCTGTTTGGCGTGTAAAAAATAGCAAGAAATGATGAAGACTCACACTTCCAAGAATTTTATAGAAAAAATGGGGGGAAAATCAGATTTAGACACTCAAAGCTGCCATTGATCTTCTATTTGAATGTAGTCTGTTGATGTGGAAGATCCAAAAATGGGCTCGGGGGCATCCTTTTGACTTTTTCCTGACCCTTTGAAAAAATGTAAAAATTTACATTTTGCTCCACACCTCCGCTTTTGAAAATGGGCCGACATTTGTCCCGAGATGGGTCCCAAAGGATCGCATGAAAAATTCTGCCATTTGAATCTCTTTTGGAAAAGGAAAATATTTCCAAGTTTCCCCGTAGCTCCACCCTTTCGCTTCAAGTTTATGATGTGGGTGCGAGAGGGATCCGGGTCCTTTTATGCCTTTAGCTCCTTTTCCCTCAAAGGGAAAATTTTTCACTTTTCCTCCAAAATCCCACACCTCCTTTGTTGAGTGGGGTAAAACATTGACTATTTCCCATTGGGCTTGTGGGCCATTTTTGATATTTTAGCATTTATGATGTAAAGAGGAAAAAAAGTTTAAGTTTCCTCCCATGGTCCGCTTCCCGCCCCTTATGACTTTTCAAATTGCTATGTGTCACCATTGTGCACCTTGAGGCTGTCCCAAAATTTGATACTCTAAACAAGCGCGGGATTGCCATGTGTCCAATTCTAGCACAATTTTTTTGAAGGCTTGAATCTCAGCAGAAGGTGCCACTTGTCAAGCTTTGAGGAAGTCTCCTTTTGGATATTGAAAAGTCTAAGTAAAATGTAAAGCAAGTGGAGACCTCCACATGTCATCCTAGCACTTGTTTAAAATGAAACTCAAGTCCCCAAACAAGAGTGGTTCCTCCACATGTCCCTATTTTGCCAAACTATTCCATTTGCATAAAAATTTATCTAAGTCTGGGTCAAGCGAAATGAAGCTTCCATGTGTCCTTCCAATGCTACTCCAAGACAAAACCCAAAAGAAAATCTTCAAATGAGCATCTTTCCTTCACGTTTCCCAAACTTCCCAAAAATATTTTGGAATTTTTCTAAGTATGGGAAACCCAATGGAAGCCCCCAGGTGTCTTTATCCTACCAACCTCCACGTGTCCTCCCGGCAGTCTTTCTAAGCCGGACCAAAAGTTGATTCTCAAACTAGCGTTTTCCTCCATGTGGACACATTTTCAAAGTTGAGGCTTTTTATAGATTTTTGAAGTATCAATCCGAGCCGTGTCTAACCATAGGATGTAAATTTGACTAGGAGAAACACCGTCAAACCGTAAAACACGAGAGAAACAATCATGTGAGCTGAAAATGAAATTTTATCGAAAGGCGAGAGTTTAGAAATGTTACAAGGCTCAAACATAATCCTTGGGGACACACTAATTCATTCTTTTGTAGTATCTAGGAAAAAATGGCAAGGACAACAAATCTTTGTGGAAAATGGAGAAAATGGGAAAACGTTATTTTTGAAGGAACAGAGCATGAGAGACTCAAAATATAGAGCTCTCCCAGGAGGAACAAAGGAAGAGGAGACAAATACGGACCCATAAATGATCTTTGACCCAAGAGCAGATTAAAAATGGAAATAAGATCAATCAAGCACAACTCGAGGAAGGATAAAATGACATAGGCCATCAATCAACATATTTTCAAAGACATAAATGGGGCAAGACTATTTTGAGCACCAACATTGGATCTAACTCGGGGATGGGCACTCCCTGCGAGTGCCACAAGAACAATAGTAGACCAAGTGCAAAAATATCCATTGGGTGTGAGTCGGCTTGCAGAGTAGAGAAACAAAGCCACCTCTAAAAATGAATAGAGAAGCTAGCAAAAACAAGTCACCAAGGACCAGAATGAGCAAAAACACAAAAATAGGGAACAAACAACAAGCTATACACTTTACAAGAGGTGTTTTCCTTTATTCAAGGGAATCAATCCAAAAAGTTCTTTAGATGCCTACCATTAACAGGTAGTTCTAGAAATTCACCATCTAAATCCTTCATGAAGAAGGTGTGTTCACCAATTCTGATGTTAATGGAGTAAGGGCCCATCCATAATGAGTCAAACTTTGCCATGCTTGCCCTTATCCTCATGTCTACTATCCCATAGTAGCACAAGATCTCAATATTAAAGGATCTGGGAATGACCTTCTTATCAAACAGGTTCTTTAGCTTTTCTCTAAATTTGATATGCCTCTGCGGTGAGATGCCTCCTCTCTTCATCGAGATCAACAATCTAGTTGATGTGAGCATCATAAGGGCTCACTTCTTGATCTCCCGAGTTGATGCATGAACTAGTATGAAGACAATTGCATATACAGGGGGAAACAGATATTGAGTTCCATATACCTAACTTAAATGGACTCTTTCCAAAGTAACCCTCTTGACATTGATCCTATCCACCCAAACAAGTAAACTTTAAGCTGTTCACCCAACCTTCTCTTTTCGATCCAATGTTCTTCTAATGATCTTTAGCAAATTTTTATTACTAGACTCAGCTTGTCCATTTCCTTAGGGATTGATTAGAAGTCTTGATCCCATTATTCCACCAAAGGTTTATAAGCTCATGGCATTATTAGCTATAATCTCAACTAGTACCCCAAACCTGCAAATGATGTTGTTTAGCACAAAATCCATGACAACTTGATGTGTTGCCTTCTTGGTGGGGATTGCTTCCACCCACTTGGTAAAGTAGTCAGTGGATATAAAAATCCACTTATGGCCAGCACTTGAAGGGTCTGAAATCTCACCAATGAAGTCCATTCCCCATTGCTTGAATGGGGCTTCAATTGACACAGGCTGCAAAGGCAGGAGCCTGAAGCTTTCAGTCTTCCAGAGAAATGCTGGCAACTTTCACACCTTCTAACCAACATGGTTGCATCCTTGAAAAGAGTTTGGCCACCAATAACCAGCCCTTAGGATCTTATGTGTTGTGAATCTTGTAGCAAAGTTCCCCCCACAAACTCCTCCATGGAGATCAACAATTATTTTGGGGGCTTCATCTTCAGTGATACATCTTAAGATGACTCCCTCTAGGTTTTCCATGCCAACCCAAAATTAGTAATGACATATTTTTGGGAATCCAACTTAAGAGCTCTCTTCTGAATATTATTCAAATACTCAGTGCAGTTTAAATTTCTAAGATAGAACATTACATCCTTGTACCACTTAGAATATATCAATTTTTCAAAAACAGCTGCCCTTTCCTCTTCAACATCATTTACCTCAATGGTCTCCAAGTTTCTCTCATCCATAAGCTTAGCTAGCCCCAAACCTCTCACCAAATTTGTGGTTTGAATTTCCATATCATACTCTTACAACTTGTTCACCCATCTACATCTTTTGCTTGAGACTTCCATCTCTGACAAGATGTCCTTTACCATGGTATGGAGAACATAAGCAACAACTTTTTAGCTTAAAATATAAGGCTTGAAAACCTTTGTTGCTTTGACCAAGGCAAATGACTACTTTTCCATGATGGTGTATTTTAGTTCTACTCATTGTAAAGCCTTACTGAAAAAGGCAATGGGCCTCTCAGCCCCTTCATCATCCTTCTGCAGCAAGACAGAAGCAATAGTGTTTTTCGAATCAAAATAAAAAATTTGGAAAGGTTTCTTATAATCCGGGGCATGATTTAATGCCTCTTTGATTCCATTGAAAGATATGATGGCATCCTCCTCCCATTTGATGACCTAATCTTTCTTGAGCGTGGAAGTTATTGGGATGGTCAACTCAGCAAAGTTTGACACAAACCTCCTAATGAAGTTTATCTATCCAAAGAAAGACTGAATTCCTTTCTTGGTTCTTGGGATTGGGACCTTGCTGATGGCCTCCACTCTTTCTGGATCAATCATCACTCCCTCATGTGACACAATGTGACCAAGAAATTTTTCCTTTTGCACTCCAAAATGGAATTTCTTTGGATTGAGTGAAATGCCATATTCCCTACATCTAATCAACATCTTCTCTAAGTGTAGTAAATGGTCACTTCTCTTTCTTGAAAACATTGTTACATCATCTCGATAAACAACAATACACTCATTGATGTAACCAACAAAAGAAACATCCATTTCTCTCTGAAAAGTGGCTCCAACATTCATTAGACCAAAGGGCATCCTGATATACACATATGTTCCCCATGGATTAGTGAAGGTTTTATTTATCCTTTCTGATTCTTTTACCATGATCTGGTTATAACCAGAGAATCCATCTAAGGTAGAAAGCAACTCGAGAACTAGTTACCAATCAGTAGCATGTGTTCCATGTTAGGTAAAGGATAATTTTCCTTTATTGAAGCCTTATTCTGATTCTTGAAATCTACACATAGCCTGATGTCACCATTCTTCTTTCTTACTGGCACCAGGTTGGTGACCCAAGAAGAATACCTTGTGGGTTGGATAATCCCTCCATATCTTAGCTTCTTCAGCTCCTATTTCATTTTGAGAGATAAGAGAGGATTAACTGGCCTCTGCACGCCTGAATGGTTTTACATTGGGCTCTAATAGAATCTAATGTTGGGAACAGGTATTCTTGTATGCTTTGAGCTCAGAATAGGTCCAAGCCATGCAATCTTGATATTTCTTTAACAAATGGATATATGACTGATTTTCCTCTTTCTTTGAGACTAGTGTCCAACCAAATATTCCTTGGATTCTCCTCTCGTGCTAAGGTCATGCTCCTCAAAGCATCCTTGAGGATGCCATATGTTTGTTAATAATGTAGTCAACATCATAAAAATTTGATTCAAGAGAAACCAACCCTCTAGGAATGGTTTTGGTCTTTATTTGGATGATTGCCTTTCCGAATAATGTCTCCTTCCCCTCTATTACACATACAATTGTCTCCCAATCAATGTTTTGACCAGAAAATCTCCTCCATTCTATAGGAATCTCTAGATATGAGCATCATTGTCAAAAACCTGCCAGTGTTTTATATTTTTGGGGACAGAGGGTCTTGTTAATACCTCAACCTCATATTCACAATGAGGGGACATTACAGAATTATCAAACCAGGACCCCAACACAGCAAGCTTGTCTGCCAAGTCATTGAACCTTCTGTCAAGATGTACAATCTTGAAGGAGTCAACCATCTCAATGAAGTCCCAAACCGCATGCTTATATTGCTTCATTCATTATTTCTTTGTGGCATACAATTTTAACTTGCTTTGACAACTAATTCTGAGTCTCCTTTGACAATGATGTCCTTAACACCATACTTCCAAGAAATTCTTAGACCTAACAACAGTGCCTCATATTCTGTAATGTTGTTAGTGCATTCAAAGTTAAGTTTGAAGGAAAAAATGAACCTTTCCTGGCTTGGAGAAATCAAAACAACACCGGCACCATTTCCAAATTTGGAGCAAGCTCCATCAAACAACAGGGTCCAAGGAGAGCCTACCTACTCAAGACACTTAGACTCCTCAATCTTATGCTCCTTTCCCTCATCAAATCCCACAAAATTGTCAACATCAACATTTGTGTACAATACTTCATAGGACACATTGTTAGGATCCTCAATAAGGTGCAACATTTTCTTCTCCCCATATAACCTGACAAGGCTGCCCTCAACTAGGATGGTGGCATAAGACATGTCCATTTGGACACTCCCACCAACACTTGTAGCCCATTTTCTTGACAACAACATACCCCACTTGGCTGGGAAATTAACTATGACAACATCAAGTTTCAAATTTTTACCTAGATAGGCTAAAAGTTGCACCACCAAACCCTTCACACATCCCACTACTAGCACTTCTTTGGAGTCCATGGCAGTGCACTTCCCATATGCTATTGTTACTTTAATATTCATCTCATTCATGACTTCGAAAGAATGAAATTGCATGATGCCCCCGAGTCAAACATGCAGTTATGGAGAAGCATAACCTAATGATTAGAATGGTGAAGAATGGATCCACATTTAATTGAGATTCTACCAAGGATGTCCCCAAATAAACCTTAAGTGGTTTAGCTAGATCTCTTAATGTTGATGGTGCCTCGAATCTTCGGTGATTGGAGGATTCTCCACAATATTCACATTTCTTCCTAGGGAAATCTTCTCTTCATTCAATCCCAAGTATTCAAATGCTCTCTTTTTGTGCTCAGGAATCCTAAGCAACTCAACAATTGGAACAAAGACTTTGATTTGACTCAAAACTTGGGCAATGTCATATGGGACATTCTTGGGCAAGGCAACATTGGAAGAAAGGCTAATACACTCATTAGGTGGCACAATACTCTTGATAGCTTGAGCATGAGGAGGGGTATGATTTTTGCTTAGAACCATAGGGCTTTTGGCAGGTGCATCTTTCCTAGGAACCTCTTTAGGAATGTTTGAAAGTAGGGGAGATTTTGGCTTAGCTAAGTTCTTGCACCTTTGACAACCCTACTCCTTGTGTTATATTCCTTCTCTTGGGAAACAACAACATTCATTAACAATTGCCTATCTTCCTTAGATGGGATTCCTCCATCATACTTTTTATCATTAAATCCCTTAGATATTCAAAATCATTATTGGGAAATTCAAAATCTTGTACATTATCTACTTCTAAAGTATGAGAGAGAGAGGAGGAATAGGTACCCTATGAATGCAGTCCCAAAACGTGGTAGTAGTTCTAGCACTTATCACCTCAGTTGAGGTTTCCCCTTGTTGTGAGTTGGTGGAATAACCCATCATGCACACATCATCATCATTTTCATCATCAGATTGTTATTTTTCTTGTTGATCTTCTCCATAAGGAGCATGGGGCATAAAACACTTATCACACCAATCAATGACCTTAGTTTCTTCCACAACAACAACTCTAGTAGCCAAAGGATCAAGCACCATTCTATTCTCTCTCCCTTGGGGTTGCCTTTTTCCAAATCCAACAAGTCCCTTGCCTCTTTCATCAGTTCTTTGATGATTTTTAGGTCTATCTTGGCCTTGTTACCTGTGTTTTCCATGTGAAATCTGCCCAATTCCCTTATCAACTCGGGATAGTTTGTAGGAGATCTCCTTGATAGCACCTACCAAATTTTTCACAACTTCTTCTAAATCAATAGCCTTGCTTTTCTGAAGTTTTTTTGGGTTAACCAAATTTACACCTTCCCTCTTTGGAGGCTTCCCAATTGCCTTGATGTTGTTCTCTATTTGCAGAGCCATGGTGAAGGCCTACCTCAAATTTGTGGGGTTCTTGTCTCTTAGGTAATATGCAACCTTTTTATCAAATGCATCAGTATATTTGATTAAGCATGATTCATCACATGGTCTTATCCTAATAGGAAATATCCTCAAGGTCTTATTGAACCTTGTGTTGAAATCATGTACTGACTCATTGGGATTCTTCTTGATGTTTTCAAACTTTGATAGAAGAAACCTAGGGTTAGTCCTATCACCATATTGCAATCTGAATGCATTGTGCATTTCAGCCAATAGAGTTATCGGAATTTCTTTTTACCAGTCCCTTGCATCCTCCTCTAGAGTGTGAACAAACAATTTGATGTACACATCTTCATGTTCTATCTCAAATTCTTCCATCATATTAAGGAAGAGCTTTAGATGCGATCACCAGTTATGGCATTGTTTCCTTGGAACTTTGGAAGTATGTTCCTTACATCTTGAGGTATTGCATTTGGATAACTAGCCATCCCCAAAAAATTTATAGGTCCAAAGGTGTTTACAACAAATGGTGAGTCATTGGTGAGCCATATTGATTCGAGGAGGTGACCTTGGAGGGGTGAAAATTTGATGAGGTGCGGGGTCCTTAGAACACAATAGGAATGTTGTGGTAGGAAAAAGAGTGTGGCTTTCAAAATGGAAACCCTCTAAAGGCCTCAGCTTCTTGGAAATCCCTATCAACTTCAAAAAGACAGTGTAGAATGTGAAGTAAATCTTTCAAAATCAAATGAAGGCCCCTCTCATAGAAGGAAGTTGGAGAATTCAATTCCATAAAGAGCTACTACGATTCAAAGTCACTTGAATGGTAGTCTTCAATGATACTGAAGTCACTTTCATCAATGGAGATCCCCCTTCATGTTTGCTGATCCCCACAACTCTCTAGGCTTTCCTTCTTTCTTATTTTTTCTTTTCCTAGCTCTAGAAATAATGTTCTAGTAGGATCCCTAGCAAAGAAAGACCTTCTTCTTTCCAGCTTTGTAGATATGAGTAGCAAAGTCTTTTTTTCTTGTATTTGTGGGGTTTTAAGACACTAGTCCTTCTCAAGCTCAAAACAAAAGGGATTCACCACTAAGGATTTCCACCTTAGTTGTGCAAATGCACTAAATATGATCTGTCAAGTGTATGTCAATGCCAGAAACTAGAAATAGAAATATTATGACCTTTCTTTCTTTGATTTATCAAATGAAGACTAGTGCACTAAGTGTGAACAATGAAATAATTACACACAGCGGTTAGAGCATACACGAAGTGTTATACTAGGGATGAATGTGAACTATAGTCCTTGCAACAACACCACTTATATTGGTACCCAAATTTAATCTCCTTCAAAGGCCAACAAACATCATGGATTCAACGGGACACTCAAAAGTAGATAGATGATTATATGTGTGTTTTTAGCTTGGGGAAGCAATCTGGGAGGAAGCTAATCTATTTGATCTTTTAGCACCTATTGCTTTTGAAGAAATTTCAATAATTTCAGATTCATTATTTGAAAAGGAGTGGGTAGCACCTTAAAAGGATGTGATTTTATCCTAACTATTTTAGGTTGTGCCTTTTAACCAAGGTAAGAGAACCTATTTTGTAACCTCTGTTATTTTGAAAGGAGATGCGAATACCTTTCTTTGCACAAATTTTATGGGGAGACCTCGGGAAAATATGATCAACACACCAGATTTGACTCTCACGAGTTGTCACTTCCATGTGTCATGGAGATATTTTCACACACGTGCAAAGGTTATTAAAGACATTTCAGAGAACCTGATCTATTCTCGCATACTTTAGTAAAAGAATTTTGGTATTATGTGGGTATATAGAGAAAAAACAGGGGTAGTATGGGTAGGATTAGTTGTTTTAAATAATTTTTTTGTGGGAGGGGAGACGGGGGTGGACTTGACTCACCATATCCTTGAGAACTTACGCAAAATGGAAAGATTCAATCAACATGATGCCACAAAAAGTTAAATTGTTTCCTCAACTAGAATATGTGCTTTAATGGAGGCCTAAATTAGCACTCTTTCACACAACTTGTGGGATTCTATCATGAAGGCTTGAGCTAGAGAACCCAATAAATCACCAAGATTTAAACCAAGTCATGCCTGAGGTACACCCAAGAGGCTTACAGAGAATCTCTATCAACAAAATGAAATAAAAGTGATTTTAAAGCGTTTATCCCACTCCCGGAAGGCTCTTACGAGAAATGAAATTGCAGATGCCACTAAACTATCACAAGAATGAGACTTGTGTGTTTTGACCAAACTTTGGTTTAATATTGCAATGAAACAAGAAAAATTACTTGCAGCATAGACATTCAGAAATAAAACAAACACATTTTGCTCAAAACACATAAATAACTTGAATTTGATTAAGTCTATTAACAGGGGAAAGTTTCACGAGAACAATCTCGGAGCTCATCAATGGCTGTACACTTCAGTAACCACCATAACACAATAAAACTTAATACAAAAAGGGGGTATATGCTTCTTAAATGACTTCTCAAAATGGATGGGATCTCATTAAGCTTTCTTTTACTGGAAAAATTAGTTTTGACCTTTCTAAAAACTCCCAACATTTTGCATGAAAGAATTCGTGCCATTTATAACATTTACAACATATCCCCTTCCTCTCAAAAAGACAAAAACTTTAAATGCACCAGTTCCTTCCATGATTCTTTCGTGATTTGTAGAATCAAACTGTAAGAAATTACCAGGTGCTTGAGGGAAAATCTCTTCGATTCCTTCCCGCATTCAACTCATTTCTCAAGAAAACACATTTCCATCCATTCGCCAACCACCTCTGCTCTTCTCTATTCTATGAAAATGGCTCTTTGCATGCTTAGGAGAAGAAAAACAAAAAACCAGATTGGGCTCGAGAGTCAAATCATTTTAATGATGAAAACGCGTCCTCCAGATCTTCCCACCAAACTTCAGATATCAATATTAACTTTCCTCTCTGTTTGGCATGTAAAAAATAGCAAGAAATGATGAATACTTGCACTTCCAAACATTTTCTGAAAAAAAATAGGGGGGGGAATCGATTTAGACACTTAACAGTCGTTGATCTTTGATTTGAATGTGAGCCATCCACATGGAAGATCCAAAAATAGGCTTGGGGGCATCCTTTTGAATTTTTCCTGATCCTTTGAAAAAATGTAATAATTTTACATTTTTCTCCGCACCTCCGCTTTTGAAAATGGGCCTAACACGTGTCCTGAGGTGGGTCCCAAAGGATCCGTGGAAAAATTCTGCCATTTGACTCTCTTTTGGAAAAAGGAAAAAAATTCCAAGTTTCCCTCGTAGCTCGCCCTTCCGCTTCAAGTTTATGATGTGGGTCCTAGTGGGATCCCGGGTCCTTTTATGCCTTTAGTTCCTTTTCCCTCAAAGGTAAAATTTTTCACATCTGAAAGCCCGCACCTCCACCGTTGACTGGGGAAAAACATTGAATATTTCCCATCGGGCTTGGGCCATTTTTGATATTTTAGCCTTTATGATGTAAAGAGGAAAAAAGTTTAAGTTTCCTCCGATGGTCCACTTCCCCACCCCTTATGACTTTTCAAATTGCCACGTGTCACCATGGCGCACCCTGAGGCAGTCCCAAAAATTTCATACCCTGAACAAGCGTGGGCTCACCACATGTCTAATTCTAGCACAATTTGTTTGAAGGATTGAATCTCAACGGAAGGCGCCACTTGTCAAGCTTTGAGGTAGTCTCCTTTTGGCTGTTGAAAATTCTAAGTAAAATGCAAAGCAAGTGGAGGCCTCCATGTTTCATCCTGGCACTTCTTTAAAATTAAACTCAAGGGTTGGTCCTCGAACATGCGTGGCTCCTCCACGCGTCCCTATTTCCGCTAAACTATTCCAACTACGTAAAAATTTGTCTAAGTCTGGGTCAAGCAGTGGAAGCTTCCACGTGTCCTCCCGGCACTACTCCAAGGCAAAACCCAAAAGTAGATCTTCAAATGAGCGTCATTCCTCCACGTGTCCCGAACTTCCCAAAAACGTTCTGGAATTTCTCTAAGTATGGGAAACCCGGTGGAATCCCCCACATGTCTTTATCATGCAAACCCTCCACATGTCTTCCGATGCTATTTCTAAGCTAGACCAAAAAGATGATTCTCAAACGAGCATCGTTCCTCCATGTGGACACATTTTTAAAGTTGAGGCTTTTTATAGATTTTTCAAAGTATCAAGTCGAGCCGTGTCCAACCAAAGGATGCCACATTTCCATGTTGATGCAAGGATATAAATTTTACTGGGAGAAACACCCTTCAAACCATAAAACATGATCATTTGAGCATGAAAAATGAATTTTCTCAAAATAAAAAGAGTTTATAAATGTTGCAAGGATCAAACACAATCCTCGTGGGACACACCAATTTGTTTTCTTTGAGTATCTAGGGAGAAAATGGAAAGGGCAAACAGATATTGACTATGGAAAATTGAGAAAATGGGAAAATGTGAGTTTTGAAGGAACAGAGCATGGGAGAATCAAAATACACAGCTCTCCCAAAGGAACAAAGGAATGAGGAGACAAATACATATCCATAAATGATCTTTGACCTAGGAGTAGATTAAAAATGGTAATAAGACCAACCAAGCACAAGATGGGGAAGGAGAAAATGATAGATGTGAACAACAGATTTTCAAAGACAAATAGGGCGAGACTATTTTGAGCACCAACACATGGAACATTCTAGAAGCATGAGGATATATGCCAGTTTTACTTTGAAGTTTTGGTAGAAAAAATGGATACATCAGTGTACTTGATCAATCATGGGCCTTCAACAACACTAGATGGTGGAATACAAGAAGAAGCTTGGTCTTGAAAAGAGGTAGATATTTCGTTTCTTATATTTTTGGCTCGAATATTTTGTGCATGTTGATAGGGAAAAGATGAAGAAGTTGGATACAAAATCTAAGATATGTACTTTCATTGGTTATGGATATGGTGATTTGGATATCTTTTTGAGGTTTAGAAGATTTTAAGATTGTTAGGAGTCGTGACGTTGATTAGAAGGAAAATAACATATATAGGGATCAGGTTTTGGTGCCTAAACATGAACAGGTTGATGATATTTTGAAGGAAAATCAACTTTCAGATCTAAAATAGACATCCACATACACATGGCGTCAATTCTATAGAATCTAGTGTTGGTCGGGGCAACCGGTATTGATCAACGAGGTTTGAGTACAAGATAGACACCTATAGGGTTCGATGTTGGTAATATTGAAATTGACATTGGTTAGGGAGCCACGACCAGTAATTAGACAAAGGAACCGTGATCAGATATAGAACTACGATTGAAGAAGATGATCAACAACATGCATATATTGATAGGAATGTGAAACATGCATAGATTGAGTCCCCGACACTCCAAATCACAATGAAAAGGTCACAAAGGGTAAGTAGACCTCTAGAGATACTTTCATCTTCCTTCTCTTATATATTATTGATTGATAGTGGTGAACCAAAAGCATTGATGAAGCAATGCGGTGGATACTCACGAATAGTGGGAGCATTGCATGGATGAGGAGATGGAATCCTTCGAACATAATCGACATGGGATTTTGTTAAGTTCCAAGAAGGTAAGAGAGTACTACAAAATAAATGGGTTTATATGATCAAGGAAGATGAGGGTGGATTTAAATGGTACAAGGCGAGGCTTTTGGTAAAGGGATTTACACAGAAAATAGGTATTGACTTTGATGAGTTTTTTTCTCCCGTTGTTAAGATGACTTATATTCGTATTGTTCTAAGTTTGGTTACAACAGAGGATTTTTATTTAGAACAACTTAATGTTAAGATGAATTTCCTTCATGGTGATTTGGAGGAAGAGATTTATATGCATCATTGTCTTGGTTATGAAGTCATGGGTAAGGAGAAACTTGTGTGTAAATTTAAAAAGAGCCTATATGGGCTCAAACAAGTTCCAAGGAATGGTATTTTCTATTTTATAGTTTTATGCATGAGCATGATTATATGAGATGTGAATTGACCATTTAGTTTATTTCAAGAAGCTTGAAAATAGGAGCTATGTTTTTTTACTATGTATGAATGATATGTTGATTACATGATCTAGTATGTAGGTCATTGGTGAGCTTAAAGAAAATCTATCTCACACATTTGCAATGAAGGATTTAGGAGCTTCAAATAAAATCATTGGCATGCAAATTCAGTGAGACAAGAAAAAGAAGTTGTATTTGTCTCGGGAGGATTATATCAATAAGGTGTTGGAAAGGTTTAACATGTAGAATTCAAAACTTGTTAGTACAATTATGGATGGACACTTCAAATTGAGAAAATATCGTGTCCTACATCACATGAGGAGGATGAGTACATGGCATGTGGTCCCTATGCTTCAGCATTAGGAAGTCTTATGTATGCCATGGTTTGTATCGGACTAGACATTGCATAAGCGAGTGGGATATGTGAGAAGATTTATGACAAATATAGGTAAAGAACATTGGAAAGTAGTCAATGGATTTTCAGGTATTTGAGAGGGACATCTAGAATGGAGTTATCCTATGGAGGGTTAGATACTTATTTACGTGGCTATGTTGATTCAAATATGTTTGGAGATTTTAATGGCATGAGGAGCACCACTGGATATGTTTTCATAGTAGGTGGAAATGATTATTTGGATTTTTAGATCGCAGAAGGATGTGGCTTTTTCTACTACAAAGGCATAGTATGTTGCAGCTATAGAAGCTAGGAAAGAGATGATACATATGAATAGATTCATGGAAGATTTGGGTAAGGAGAAAGAGGATTATCGATTATAGAGTTATAATCGAACACAATCCATCTAGCGAAAAGAACTCAACATTTCATTCAAAAATGAAACACATTCGAGTTGAGATATCACTTCACATGACAGTCTTGGAGGAAGGGCAGCTGAAGTTGAACAAAATCCATACATATGAGAACCCTATGGATATGTTGATGAATTTGTTGGCAAAGGATAAGTTGGAGCTTCACTCCACTCTCTATTGGTCTTCAATTTGGGACTTGAAGAGAAAGAAATGAGACAAGGAAAAGGATCTAAGGATGGTATTGTACAGTATAGTGTAGCAATTGATCTCCAAGTGGGATATTGTTGAGTGTGGAGCTTAATTACTTCACAAAAAGCTTGTTTTTACATGTTGCTAGATTTCAAAGTGACTGACATCGGTTAGGGAGTGAATGAAATCAGTCAAGGGAAACCGATAACGGTCGGGGTCACGGGTAGGAACCGACGTCGATCGACCTATGTGGTGGTGCTTTGTTTTTTGGCTGAGAATTAGATTAAATATTTTTCTTTAAAGATGATTTATTAATTGTAAAAGCATAACTAATTGTCT
The DNA here is from genome assembly GCA_018340775.1 of Taxus wallichiana var. yunnanensis. Lineage (NCBI taxonomy): Eukaryota > Viridiplantae > Streptophyta > Pinopsida > Cupressales > Taxaceae > Taxus > Taxus wallichiana. The sequence goes on from CM031243.1 coordinate 13,537,781, forward strand.
AGAATAGATATATATGCATGTATGCATTGTATGAGGGTATGATAGAAGAGAATTACATTTTTTTACATGTTAGTTTCTTTGGTGAACAAGAAAGAGTAGCTAAGTGAAGGAAAAATATTGAACATCCTATGAGGTGTTGGAAGATGGAAGATCTTCATTGTATTTCATCCGAAAAGCATTGAATAATAATATTGGCCATTTATTGGTGGACATATCCTGCCTTTGGGTGAACCATGTTAAAACGGTGTTATCTTTCTCTTGTTTATTTTATATTTTGTTTATTTCCACATTCATTGCTTGTATGATTTATCCTATTTTACATTCATGCAACACTATTATATGGTTAACCCCAACAAGGAGCCTAAGAGAGTTTTGAGAGGACCACTCAATCCAATGAAAGGGATTGATGACCTAGGAAGCTAGTAATAGCAGTTCGAAGGATATTAGAAAATGGTTTTTCTAATAAGAGGCTATAATAGCCAAATTAGTTAGTTATAAGAGGAATAATACCAAAATGATGTCGTAAAAGGAGATTTAGATAGGCCTAATTCATGAGGTATCATCAATTTGCAAGGAATATAATAATTATTATAATATTAAGAATAAGATTGCTCTAATCATACTATAGGTGGCTACATTTACCCCTCTTTGGGGTGGTGTAAGTGCGCCATGTCAAATAAATTAAACAAACACAAGTGATGAAATAAAATATTTTGAAGGAGTGGAAGAAAAATTATTAGGGTGAAGTATGCCCCTCAAGTGTCAATAGAGCAATGAAATAGGTTGATCAATGATCAAATAGAAGAGATGGAAGAGATAGATGAATGGGATGGGTTATGATAATTCGATGTGAAAATATAATAATAAATAAGAAATAATAAAAACAAAGGAAGATATATTGAGGTATCAATGATGATGTATTGCATAAAAAAATTATTATGTTGGTATCCAAATTGATTCTCCTTGGAAGCCGAACAACATCATAGATTTAACAAGATACTTTACAACAATTGGAAAACTAACAAACGTAATGCTTCAGAATAGCCAAAATATTCCTTCAACCAGAAGGTGTGCGTCAATGGAGGCCCAGATTTGCATGGTTTCACACAATCTTTAAGAATTCAACACGAAGGCTCGAGATAAAGACTCAATTAAACATTAACAACCCCTGGTTCATCACACCTAAGATACAATCATAGGATTACAAACAATCTTTATCAACATAGTGGAAGTAAAATGATTTTAAATTGTTTATTTCATTACTAGATGAAAGCTCTTCTCATAATGAAATTGTAAATGCAAAAATACTAACACATGGATGAGATCTTGTGTGATTCAGAGATATTTTAATATAAGATTGCAACAGGAACAAGAAAGAACATTTGAAATACATTCTAAAATAAAAGCAGACACAATTTTTCCCAAGATCAACACATATTAATTCGAGATTTATCAAATTCATCAAGTAGGGAAAGTTTCTTGAACAATCTCAGAGCTTGTCAATGGTTGTACACTTGCAACCATCTTGACGTGATTGAAATCTAAAACACAAGAAATTAATAGGTTTCTTAGATGGTCTCTTAGGAAGATGGGATTTCTCAAATTTTCTCATAAAAATTAAACCCCCACTCATGCAAGAGTATTCTCATTGCATTTATACAATTCACTTGCTCACTCATCCCAAATTTCCCCCCAAAAAGAAGAATATTCAAGGAATCCTTTACTTGTTACAAATTTGTCTCAGAAAGTGATGTTTAACAAATTTACACCCAAAACTACAGTGGATGAATCATGAACTGATCACGTTTCTCAGACCCTTTACTATGACTGGGATTCCATATCATAATTCTTTGATAGTCCTTCTAAATCATTTCTTTATTCTATCATGTAGGAAATCCCCTTTTAATCATTTTCAGGTGGCTCATATGGCTGGATCTGACAAGCAATCCTTTTCACCCTCAAGAATACACCTTGAGAAATGAGTTCCCTGCATGGATACATGCATTCATGCCTCTTAGAAATAAATGTTCTCACATGGATTATACCACATACCTATGTTGAGCCCAATTCGGCCAAGTGAAAAAGAGGAGCTAGCGGAAGCCTCCACATGTTTCCTTGGTGTAACTGCAAAGGTGAAATCATGTGGTAGGTTCCCAAATGAGCATCGGCCTTCCACGTGTTTAGAACCCTAAATATTTGCACTATTTTATGAAAGTAAGAGTATGGGAAGGCCCAGTGGAAGCTTCCATGTGTCTTTTCATTGCAACTTCAAATATGAAGTTTAGAGGCGGGACTTCAAACAAGCGTAGGCTCTCCACGTGCCTTGGGCCAAAGAAAGATGCCTTGGCCTTTCAAAAAGTCTCAGTATAAAGAGGAGCCAGTGGAATCCTCCACGTGTCTCTTTAGTGCACTTTTGATATGGTGCCCAAAAGTGGAGACCCTAAACAAGCATGCGGGCTCACCACATGTCTCAACTCGAGAAAAGTTGTTGAAAGAGTTTAAGGACCAGTGGAAGGTGCCATGTGCCTAGGGTTTGAGAAATTTTCTCGGCCATTGAAAATTCTAAGTATGGGCAAGGCCAGTGGAATCTTCCACGTGTCTCTTTGGCGCTTTTTTGGTATGAAGCTCAAAAGAAGGACTCCCAAACAAGCGCGGGCCCTTCCATGTGTCTAGGGTCCAAAAAGTTGCACCAAACACTTAAAAATATCTAAGTATGGGAAGATCCAGCAGAAGCCTCCACATGTCTCCTTGGCGCTCTTTCAAAAGTAAAATTTAGGGGTTGTTCCCCAAACAGCACAAAGCCATCCATTGTCCATGGCCTTAGAAAGTTGCTTGAGAAGTCTAAGTATAGAGAGGAGCCAGTGGAAGCCTCCACGTGTCTCCTTACTAAAACTACGAAGGTACGACCAGAGGTGGATCCTCAAATGAGCGCAAACCCTCCACATGGAAAATATTTGAGTTGAAGTGGCCCAAAACACTTCAAAATTCTCGATGACCCACCTCTCCATTCCAACTTTTGATGTGGGCCCCATCGGAGTCGCAACTCACTTTTATACCTTTACATCATTTGAAAATGGAGCTTAAAAACTCCAAAGTGCTTCACTTCCCCACTTCCACATTTGAATTTTCAAATGCTAACTCAAACATGTGACATCACTTTGTCCCTGTGGGGTTATGGATCAATTTATAACTTTTCTCCTTTTTCACAAAAGGCAAAAATCTTCAAAATGTTCCGACGATCCACCTCTCTACCTTTGTCTTGAAAAACAACCATGTGTCCATCTTCGGGGTCAAAGTAAGAATTTTTCCCTGCCGCTTCTTATGTTTTTGAATAACCAATTAGATACTATCGGGGCCGTGGGGCCAATTTGGTATTTTTACAAATGTGAAAAAAGTGACAAGTTTCACAAAAAGACCCATTGGGCCGCATCCAATCGAAAGGACCATGTTTCCATAGATGTTGGGACAAAATTTGATAGGGAAAACATGACTATGGAAAAATAGAAGGAAGGGGAAACCCGAATTCACGCCCAAATTACAAATTATTTCTCATGGACAAAGAAATGGAAAACAATATCTAGACTCAAATGTGATCCTCGACCAAAGGAAAGGACTTACCATGGAAACCAAATGAAGGAAAAATCTTTCACGCATCAATACAGGGAGACAGAGAAAACTTCAAACCATGCGGATTGAGAAATATTTTGAACAAACATAGGGTGAGATTAAATTGAGCACCAACATCGGCTCGACTCGGGGATGGGAACTCCCTACGAGTGCCACAAGAACAACAGACCAGACCATGTGCCAAAAATCCATTGGGAAACGGAGTCAAAAAAAGCTTGCAGAGTAGAAAGACAATAACAAAATCCCCAAGATGAACCGAGAAACCAACAAAAACTGGTCATTAAGGACCAGGAAAACCAAAATAGAAAAACATGAAAACAAGACAAAAACAAAAGACTATACACTATACAATGATGCATGCCTTGATTATGAGAAATTAATCAAGGAAAATTTTCAAGTGCCTTGATTATAGATATGACCATGCTAAGTAGTTTTGATACGTCTTTAACAACTGGTCATATGATTGTTTCTCTTTTCCATCCAAGTTGTTATCTGACCACATTTTTTTAGGCTTATCCTTTGTGCCTAGGTCAAGTTTTTCAACATCTCTTGAGGCTGCATCAAACATCAAAGTCCCAGGAAAATCAACCTGCTTAGGATATCTACATTGATCAATTTCATACTCCTTGAAAACAACATAGCTCACAGAGTTATCAACATCAATATCTATGTGCAATACTTCATAAGAAGCATTATTGGGGTCCTCAATGAGATATAACATTTTCTTTTCACCATATAACTTCACAAGGCTTCCCTCAATTGGTATGGTGGCATAAGACATGTCCATTTGCACACTTCCACCCACACTAGCTGCCCACTTTCTGGATAATAACATCCCCATTTAGTAGGACAATCCACAATGACCACATTCAAAGTTAAGTACTTTACCTAGATACACTGCCAATTGCACTACTAAACCCTTGACACATCCAACTACTGGCACCTCTCTTGAATCCATGGAAGTACATTTCCCATAAGCTATTGTTACTTTGATATTTAACTCATTCATGACCTCAAGAGGCATTACATTACATGAGGCTCCTGAATCAAACATGCAGTTATGTAACAACCTATCCTTAATAATCAAAGTAGTAAAAAATGGATCCACATTCAGTTGAGACTCAACCAGAGAAGTTCCCAAATAAACCTCAGGTGGTTCACCCAATTCCTCAATGCTTGTGGTTTTTCTAATTCTGCAATGGTAGGAGGAACCTCTACATTGTTTACATTTTTACCCTAGGTGACCTTTTCTTCCTTAAGCCCCAAATACTCAAATGCCCTCTTCTTATGCTCAGGGATTCTAAGAAATTCAACAATAGGAACAATAATCTTGATCTGACTCAAGATTTGGGCTATGTCACAAGGAACATATTTGGGTAAGGCAGTATTAGGAGGAAGGTTTACAAATTCATCTGATGGCATGGGATTTTTCATAGTCTGAGCATGGGGAGGAACACAAGTTTTATTTGGGGTGACAAAGCCTTTTCCAGATGCATCTTTTTTAGGGGTTTCCTTAGGGATATTGGTAAGAACTTGGAATTTTTGGTTTGGCCTGAGGCCCTACCCCTTTGGAAACCTTACTCCTGGTATTATATTCTTTTTCTTGGGAAACTACTACATTCATTAACAATTTCATGTCCTCTTCTGAAGGAATTCCTCCATCATACTTTTTAATCATTAATGCCCTTAAGTATTCAAAATCATTATTGGGAAAATCAAAATCTTGTACCATATCAATTTCAAAAGTATTAGTGGGAGGAAGAGGTAATACCAGTGGATGCAATCCCAGAAATATTTCAACAGTTCTGGAGCACTTATTAGTTCAGTTGAGGTTGTTCCCTGTTGTGAACTTGTAGAGAAATCCATCATGCATGCATCATCATTTGTCTCATCATCATCAGCTTCCTCAACTTCTTTGTCTTCATCACATGGGGAATGGGGAAAGAAACATCTATCACACCACTCCATATCATGGACCTCTTCCATAGTAGCAACTCTGAAAGCTAAAGGATTAGGCACCAATCTATTTTCCCGGGGTTGGGGCTATCTATTTCCTGATCCCACGGGCCCTTTACCCTGTCATCTGATCTATGATCACCTCTGGGATGATTTGCAAATATTTCTTGACCTTGTGGCTTGTGCTGACCTTGGGAACCTTGTCCAATCCCCTTCTCTTCTCTAGCTATTTTATAGGATATTTCCTTAACAGCTCGGCCAATGTTTTTACAACCTCTTCTAGATCCACAGACTTACTTGACTAAGGCTTCTCTGGATTGATCACTTGATACCTTCCCTCTTAGGAGGCTTACCAACTGCTTTGATATTGTTTTCAATCTAAAAGCCATGGTGAAGGATTGCCTCAAAGTTCCTGGGTTTTGTCCCTTAAATAATAGGCAACCTTTTTGTCAAAAGCATCAAGAATATTTTATTAGAAAAGAAACATCACTTGGCCTTAGGATTACAGGTAGCCTATTTAAGGTCTTATTGAACCTAGTATTGAAGTCATGAACAAATTCATTAGGATTCTTCTTAATATTTTCAAATTCAGACAAAAGAAACTTGGGATCTGTCTTATCCCCATATTGCAATCTAAAAGCATTTTTCATTTATGTCCATGAGTCTATTGAGTTATCTGGCAAAGACTTATACCAGTCACGTGCATCCTCCTCAAGAGTATGAATAAAAATTTTATATACACATCCTCAAATTCAATCTCAAAGTCTTCCATCATATTGACAAAAAAGTTTTAAATGTTGATCACCAGTGATAGCATTATTCCCTTGAAATTTAGGCAATCTATTTCTAACATCTTGTGGCACTACATTTGGATATCCAACCATACCTCTAAAATTTATAGGACCAAAAGTATTCACAACAAAAGGAGGTCTAGGTGGAGGTTGGGCCATATTGTTTTGAGGAGGTGATCTTATAGGAGATACAAAATGATGAGGGACAAGGGGTCTTTGGAACACAGGAGTATAATTTTCAAAATGAATGTCCTCTAAAGACTCTGTTTCATGGAAAACCCTATCAACTTTGGAAAATATAGGGACAAAATGAGAAGCACACTTATCAGACACAAATGAAGGCCCCTCTCCTAGTTGGAGAATTCAGATCTATATGAAAATTACCTGATTAGAATCACTTGAAGAAGAATGGTAATCCTCAACCACATGTTGATCACTTTTCACAATGGATAACTCTTTTCTTGATTCCTGATCTCCAACTATTTTCCAGACTCTTTTTCCTTCTGAATTTGTCTTTCCTAGTTCTGGAAACAACTTTTTGGTAGGGTCTTTAGTGAAGAAAGATCTTCTTCCTTCCATATTTACAAATATTAGTGATAGATTTCACTTAATACAGGTTAAGGCACTGGTATTTATCAAAATTTAAATCAACACGGAGTCACCACTAAGGATTTTCACCTTAGTTGTGCAAATGCACTATAAATGACTTGTCAAATATCTATCAACACTTAATTCCTACAAAGCTTAGCAGATCTGACCTTCCTTTACTAGTATTTATCACTGATGATATAAATTTAGTGCAATAACCACTAGAAACTAGAAATATTACACACAAAACTTGTAACTTCACACAATTCTTACAAATCTCAACACAGGATGATGTTTAAACAACGTATTTGCACTTAGATCATGTAAGAAACATTACTAGGGCCAAATATAAGAATGCCTTTGAATATCCCCAACAACGGTACCATCTGGGTGTTGTTTCCACACAAATAGGTCCCAAATGTTCAAATAGTCCCTTAAGCATGGTGCCAAATTTGGTGTTGTTGCCACACAAATAAGTCCGAGTTCAAGTTCAAATAATCCCGACAATGACGCTCAATATGGTGTTGTTGTTGCAAAAAACACAAATAGGTCCTAGTGTTCAAATAATCCCTGTAATGGCACCAATATAGTGTTTTTACCACAAAAATAGGTCCCAAATAATGTTCAAATAAGTCCCTTATAACGGTGTAATCTGGTGTTGTTTCCAGACAAGTAAGTCTTGAGTTCAAATACTCCCGAAAATGGTGCCAATCTGGTGTTCTTTGCATAAATAGGTCTCGGTGTTCAAAAATCCCAATGAATGACACAAATCAATAAATCTTACACAAATAGGTCTGGTGTTCAAATAATCCCAAAAATGATGCCAATCTAGGTGTTGATTTGCCGCACAAATATGTCTCCGTTGTTTCAAATAATCCCAATGGCACCAATCTGGGTGTTGGTATCCAAATTGATTCTCCCTTGGAAGTCGAGTAGCGTCACATATTTAACAAGATACTTAGAGATAGAAAAATCATGGTATAAGTCGTTTTGTATCCGGGAGGGATTTAGTTGACTCTTTGTCACTCGGGCGTTGGAGAAATGGATAACACCTTCATTAAGGATTTGATCTATCCTCACTACTTTAGGTTGTGCCTTTCAACTAGGGTGAGAGGACCCATTTTGTAACCTCTGTTGGTGAAGGACATGAAGAGATCCTTCTTTGCACAATTTTCAAGGGAACCTTGAGAAAATATGATCAATACACCACAATTTAACTCTCACGAGTTGTCACTTCTAAAGAATGGAGATATTTTTTAAACAAGGTTCAGGTTACTAAAGACACTTAAAACCTGCTTTCTTTTGTATATTTTGGTAGTAGAATTTGTTCATTTGTGGATACACAACAAAAACAAGGGTACTTCAGGTAGGATTCATGGTTATTTGAAATTTTTTTGTGGGGAATTAAGCAAGATGAAGTTGATTTCACTAGATCTTTGAGAACCTTTACAATAATTGGAAAACTAACAAACATAATGCTTTAGAATAGCCAAAATATTCCTTCAACTAGAAGGTGTGCATCAATGGAGGCCCAGATCTACATGGTTTCACACAATATTTAAGAATTCAACATGAAGGATCGAGCTAAAGACTCAATTAAACATTAACAACCCCTGGTTCATCACACCTAAGATACACTCATAGGCTTACAAACAATCTTTATCAACATAGTGGAAGTAAAATGATTTTAAATTGTTTATTTCATTACGGATGAAAGCTCTTCTCATAATGAAATTGCAAATGTCAAAACTAACACATGGATGAGATCTTGTGTGATTTGGAGAGATTTTAATATAAGATTGCAACAGGAACAAGAAAAACTATTTGAAAGACATTCTGAAATAAAAGAAGACACAATTTTTCCCAAGATCAACATAGATTAATTTGAGATCTATTAGATTTATCAGTAGGGGAAAGTTTCTTGAACAATCTCAGAGCTTTTCAATGGTTGTACACTTGCAACCATCTTGACGTGATCAAATCTAAAACAAAAGAAATTAATAGGTTTCTCAGATGGTCTCTCAGGAAGATGGGATTTCTCAAATTTTCTCATAAAAATTAAACCCCGACCATTTTGAAAGAGTATCCTCATTGCATTTATACAATTCACTCACTCACTCATCCCAAATTTTCCCCCAAAAAGAAGAATATTCGAGGAATCCTTTACTTGTTACAAATTTGTCTAGAAAGTGATGTTTAACAAATTTACACCCAAAGCTGCCAGGTGGATAAATCATGAACTGATCATGTTTCTTAGACCCTCAACCATGACTAGGATGCCATGCCATAATTTTTGATAGTCCTTCTAATCATTCTTTTATTTTTGTCGTGCAAGAAATCCCCTTTTAATCATTTTAGGTGGCTCCATATGGCTGGATCTGACAAGCAATCCTTTTCACCCTCGAGAATACACCTTGAGAAATGAGTGCCCTCGCATGGATACCTGCATTCGTGCCTCTCATAAATGAGTGTCCTCACATGGATTATACCACATATACTGCGTTGTGAGTCGAGTGGCCAAGTGCAAAGAGGAGCCTAGAGGAAGCCTCCACATGTTTCCTTAGCACAACTGCAAAGGTGAAGTCCAAAGGAAGGTTCCCAAATGAGCGTGGGCCTTCCACATGTTCAAAACCCTAGAGATATTTGCACCGGTTGCTGAAAAATTCAGAGTATGGGAAGGTCCAGTGGAAGCTTCCACGTGTCTATTTGGCGTAACTTCAAAGATGAAGTTTAGAGGTGGGACCTCAAATGAGCGTAGGATCTCCACATGCCCTGGGCCCAAGAAATTTTCCTTGGCCTTTGAAAAGTCTTAGTATAAAGAGGAGCTAGTGGAATCCTCCATGTGTCTCTTCAAGTGCACTTTTGATATGGTGCCCAAAAGCAGAGACCCTAAACAAGCATGGGCTCACCACGTGTCTCAGCTCGATAAAGTTGTTGAAAGAGTTTAAGGACCAACGGAAGGTGCCACGTGCCTAGGGTCCGAGAAATTTTCCTCAGCCATGTTGAAAATTTCAAAGTATGGGGTCAGACCAACAAAATCTTCACATGTGTCACTTCGAGCTTGCTTTTGGTATGAAGCTCAAAAGAAGGACTCCCAAGCAAGCATGGGCCTTCCACATGTCTAGGGTATGAAAAAGTTAGTATGAAGACTCTTGAAAATATCTAAGTATGGGAAGATCCAGTGGAATCCTCCACGTGTCTCCTTGGCACTCTTTCAAAAGTAAAATTCAGGGTAGGTCCCCAAACAAGCGTGGGCCCTCCACGTGTCCTAGGCCTTAGAAAGTTACTTGAGAAGTTTAAGTATAGAGAGGAGCCAAGCAGAAGCCTCCATGTGTCTCCTTGGTGCAACTGCGAAGGTAGGACCTGAGGTGGATCCTCAAATGAGTGCACACCCTCCACGTGGAAAATATTTGAGTTGAAAAGTGGGCCAAAAAACTTCAAAATGCTCGATGACCCGCCTCTCCACTTCTAACTTTTGATGTGGGCCCCATTGAGTCGTAACTCACTTTTATACCTTTACATCATTTGAAAATAGATCTTAAAAACTCCAAAGTGCTCCACCAACCCGCTTCCCCAATTTGAATTTTCAAATGTTGACTCAAACATGTGACATCACTTTGTCCCCTGTGGGGTTGTGGATCAATTTATAACTTTGCTCCTTTTTCACAAAAAGGCAAAAATCTTCAAAATGTTCCAACGATCCACCTCTCTCCTTTTTCTTGAAAAATGGCCACATGTCCATCTTCGGGGTCAAAGTAAGAATTTTTCCCTACCACTTCATGTTTGTTGAATAACCAATTAGATACTATTGGGGCCATGGGGCCAATTTGGTATTTTTACAAATGTGAAAAAAGTGACAAGTTTCACCAAAAAGACCCGTCGGGCCGCATCTAATCAGAAAGGACCATGTTTCCATGGATGTTGGGACAAAAATTGATAGGGAAAACATGACTGTGGAAAAATAGAAGGAAGGGGAAACCCCAAATTCACGCCCAAATTACAAATTCTTTCTCATGGACAGAGAAACGATAAACAATATCTAGACTCAATGTGATCCTCGACCAAAGGAAAGGACTGACCATGGAAACCAAATGAAGGAAAAAGATTTCACACATCAATACAGGGAGATGGAGAAAACTTCAAACCATGCGGACTAAGAAATATTTTGAAAAAATAGGGTGAGATTAAATTGAGCAACCAAAACCAACAACGTTTAAAATAGTTACAATTTTTTTATCAAGATATAGTACCAAATGTTTTTGATAAATGATAAGGGTTAAAAATGATGCCCCAAGAAAATTATATATGCAAGGAGTAGAACAAAGGAAACTTGGGTCCTATGAAAAAGTAATGTGTATTATGAAGTAGTACTAGGCAATGCGTTGTGCTCCAGTACAAAGAAGTAAGAAACTAAGATTTGTAAATGATTTTAGATTCAAATGATGCATGAGTTGTTTAAAATCATGTGAACAATGCTAGCAAGGTATGAGATTAGCGTCATGTGAGAGACACTGATTTCAGCTACGTATCGCTTGTTTATCAATTTGTGTCAATCTTTTGAAATTTAATAAATTTTTGGATTATTGAATGATTTTATGATTTTTGTAATTTTTATCATTTTTGATCGGTTATAAGAATTTAGAACATGGAATATCACCCAAAAGCGTGCGTAATGCCCCATGGTGAAGAAACGGCATCATGTAGCAAAAACGCGCCCCGAGAGGAAGAAAAATGGTTCAAAGATGATTATTTAATGAAAATAATCATCACAACAATGAATAGAAGAAGAAAGAATGTGAAAACACCTGCTAGAAACATTAAAAAAATTCAAGGGAGATGAAACAAGCACTAGGTGGAAAATAATGCCCCAACATAGCGATAAATTAGTGAAAAATAATTATTTAATAAAAATAATTATCACGACGGGTAGAAGAAGGGATTAGAATGACCACGGTGGTCAAATTAATCATTTCGGCCATCATGGTGGGTGAGATGACATCACGACGGGTTACAAAAACCCTATATACCCCTCCCAGGGGGGTACATCATCACCGTTAGTTCATTTGTTATGGAGCTCCTGCAAATTTTTATGCTTTGAGTGATTTGTGAGCTGCAAGAGAGATAACAGGAGTTCAGAGGTGGATTAGATGCACAAACTGGATATGGGAGTACCTTGGGACAATGCCAATGAACCCCATGCAAGTGGTTTATCCTTTCCTACCAATTTTTGCATTTAATGTTATTTTTATCATGTTTGGGGCAGATTTAACGCGTGTATACACCTTAGTGGCACGTACGCATCAGAAAGTGGGTATGTGTATGCATTTAAAATATGGGTACATGCACACGTACGTGTTGGAAGGGATGTATATACATCAAGTGGAAAATGTGGATACACACACATGTGCACATAAAAATACATGTGTAGGCGTCATATTGGATGCGTATGTGCTAGGAGGGATAGGAAAAATAGAAGAATTTTTAGGGGCACACATGTCATGATGGGAACATAGGTGTTGATGGGGCACGTATAGACCTTAGGCATGTATGCGTTAGGATAGGTGTGATGGCATCTATAGGGGCGAGTATGCGCTAGAGGAAGGACTTAGCCAATTTTTTATGAAAAATAAGATAAGTAGAGAAGGATGCAAAGCAATTTTGTAGAGTAAATTTGAAAGCAACACAAGTAGAAGAATAAAATAGAAGAATATGGATAGAATTTAAAACATAACAAGCATATTGTCTTATTTTCAAGTATGATTTCCAGTCCTTCATACTAGAGAGTGGTATGGGTGATTGGTTTCGAACAATGAATTTTGAGGAGGATAACAAGATTTTAGGCATCCTTTTATATGTCATTTGATTAAACCATGTGGTTAGTATGCCACAGATTACTCTGGACCATGGCCTCCTCATAGCCTTAGCTGAGAGGTGGCACAATGAGATCTAGTTTTTTCAGCTTCTGATCGAGAGATTAATATTACATTGGAGGATGTATGAAGAATTATGCTAATCAAGTACGAGAGTTGTAGGAAGGATATCACAACTTGTTTGTTTGAGTTATTAAGAGTGGAGGATATACCTCACCGAGGTATGACCATTAGATTGTCTTAGTATATAGCAAACCAAGAGTTAGATTGGGTGGTGGTTTACTTGATGGCCTTTGTCGGTGGTTTTATGCATACCGACAAGATGGTGTGCTACATTTCCTCTTAGTCTCATCGAGTAGTAGTATGTGGACTAGTTGATGGTGAGAGGTATTGTTAGGGCCAGTGTATATTGGCACATTTGTATTGGGACCTTCACCTTATTACCTACTACCATCGAATATGGTAGGCCTAGATAGATTATTGTAGATATGGGCCTGGGACCACATAGCCATTGGTTATCCCACAGGTGTTTTACGAGCTCATGCCTCGGAGCCATATGGGATGGGTTGGGTTCCCACTAGAGATGATGTTTGACCTAATATGGGAGATACTTATCATTATCGTTGAGAGTTTGATGAGCTCCAACATGTGTAGATAGTGTGGAGGCCCTATAGACACTTTCAGTGGTCAGAGGATAGTCTAGAGCTTAGCGTGGCCACATTAGATCATTTTATGTTTGGGAGCTGACATTACATTAGGGAATTTTAGAGAGTGGATAGATTCTAGATGCAGTTTAGTATCACTCAGGATGTTCCAAGTCATGATATGTGGTACACACGTAGATCTCATGAGGTTTTTGATAAGGGTCCTCAAATTAATATGGATAGAGATAGGGCCAGCTATGAGCAGATGGTTCCAGTGCCATGGGTACCATTGAGAAAGGTTAGGGACCCGGATGTATATTCGAGTATGGACCATTGTATTTGAAAGTTTTACCTTGTTGATTGACCATTCCATGGGCAATCTAAGACTTATGAGTTAGGAAACCTCCAGAGAGGATGCCAGAAAGTGATGATGAGGATAAGGATGGATATGATGATGATGATCCCTTTGATGGACAACATCATGATGGGGGTGGGAGAAAGGGTCCTCCACTATGTTAGGCACAGGGATAGAGGTTGAGGCTGAGATAGAGACAGGTACCTATAACACCTCATATACATTTTCCTCTAGTTGGTATACCAACTAGAGTTCTCATTCCACTACATCGTATTCATCCAGTTATTTCAAGAGGGTCCTCCTACTCATGCTCTAGGGTAGCACATTCCTTGGCATCAAGTTCCACAATAGGATCCTCCTCCTATTCTATCACATGATGGTGTAGGAGGCAATGGTGGAGATGGTGGGTAGATAGTCACATTACAACAACAATTACAGGAGGTTATAGTTGTGAAGCATCGATGACAACTAAGAGAGATCAAGAGAGGGCACAACTTCGGTGGTTACCATAGAGAGAGACCATTCTAGAGCGTAGAAATAGGTTATGACCTTAGAGAGAGATCGAGGCTATGGCCTAGGCTAGTTAGGGAGGTGGTAGAGATGGTGCCATCTCGGTTTCAAAAAATTCAACAACTAGCTTCTTAGAGTATACAAATTGTGAGGCTAATACAATAAAGTCCCAGGAAAATGTATAAAAACTAGAGTTCAAAGGGACTAGGTCCAAAGCTAATGTTCAAGTGCTTACAACAAAGAGAGATCGTGCACAAGGCCGAAGTAGACTTTGACTATGGCTAGAGACTAGCTAACTATCATACTAACACAAGATCGAGATGGATGTGACACGGGTTATCGGAGAGTGTGATGCTCTACTGTAAGGCATCTATGATGTGTCGGATGACCCATATTTTATTATATGTTATGAGATCCAATGGAGATGCCTCCTATTACAAGGCCACATACTATGAGGTAGTTCCTGAGGAGTTGACAGTTACACCATTTGATCAACTGCATGTGAGTAGGTCTAGGTATAGGTCTCATAGGACCTTTTGATCGGTGAGATCGGTGAAGCATCCCACAATACAAGGAGAGTGTGGCATGCTTAGCTAGGCCATCTCATCAGAAGCAACACCTCCTCTGGGCCATAGGCCAGCCATCCCAGGAGAGGGAAAGAGTCGTGGATGATTCTCTTTATCTTTTGTATACATACAAATATATGTACCTTTGATGTATGCCTCTTATGAAGGATCATTTTTTACTCACGAACTTGATGGGAGATTTTGTATCAATGATGTATATATTTTGTAGAAAAACATTATATATATGTTATGGACATTTGATGTTATTTATATGAATTATGATGATGATTTATGGATGATCATTTTATTATGATGATGTATTATTTATTTTCTTATATATGTATCATGATGGATATTGATGATGTATCACATGTTTCTAGATTCAAGATATATCCTTAGATGATATCATATTTTTTTACATGAGATGTTTTTACCTTTAGTGTATAGGATGATATTTATGATATTAGTGTAGGGGGAAATATATTTTTGATCATGTGCAATCCCTCTTGCCCCATTGGTGAACCGATAGGTGATGATTATCTTAGTATACATGTGTGAATTAAAACTTAGAATTTTTGGATATATGATGCATAGATGATGTTATATGTGATGAATCATAGATGATATTTGTGATAACAAAAACTTTTCATGAAACAAAAACACAAGAAAAATTTAACAAAACTATATGTATGTATATATATATATACACACACACACACACACACACACACACACACACACACACACACACACACACACACATAACAATACAACGACATGCAACTAAAAAGAGCTCAAGCATTATTTTAACAATAGATTAAATTGGTACTTAATCTAAATAAAGTAAATGAATCTTAATAAATACATATGATGAAAACACACCAATATTTACAAGTATGAAATCCTAAAATGAACTCAATGCAACACACAACAGATCAAATGAGATTTAATCTAAGGCAAGAAAATGAACTACATTTTAAATCACATAACATGAAAAGACACTGTAATCAAAACTATACAAACCAAAAACTAAAAGTAATCAAACTACTACTTTGTTTTTACAGGGACAACATTGATATATTTTCTAATGTTTTTGGTTTTATCTCAAAGGATAAGTTTTCAAGGATACTGTTCACATTGTTTTTGGGGTTTTCTTACAACGATGGTATGATTGTCTAGAATAGTTTTCTAAATGTTTTGTGTTTTTATGTTGTCATTTTTAGAAATAAATGTACAAAGTGACAAAGAAGCGTGGATGCCCTAGCGTGAGATGGGAATATACAAAGGTAGAATGCCACATGTGTATGTTCAAGAATTTTTAGATGCCAAGATGCCCCCACTTTTAGATGGGAATATACAAGGCAATTCCCTCACATAGAAGCAAGAACATATGAGCCAGATCACAACCTAGTAAGATATATTCAAGAGGATTCCTAGACCTATAAAAAAACCATCCCTAGATAGAAGTGATAATTATATGTCTAAAATGTGAGAGTGGATTATGAACAAAAATCCTCCTTAAGTACCGGAAACCATTTTTAGTCAAAGACATGCCCAATGTGCCACAATTTGTGGTTTTCACATTTAGATGACATGTTTTCTTGATTTTAAAAAAAAATTCTTGTTTTTTCTTTCTTTACTTCCTTTTTTAGTTCTTTTCAAACATATCACCCATGCTTAAGCATAGAAACACTTAAGTTACATGGAATTCATGGGATCTAGGATCTCTTCTCCATCCGAATAGGCCAATTTATAAGCCCCAGATCCACACTTTGCAATGACCACATGAGGTCCTAACAAGTTGGATTCAAACTTTCCTTTCTTCTCTCTATCTTTAAAGTGTTTTATTGTTTTCTTTCTAAATGTGATCACCAACATCAAATTCACAAGTTATGATATATTTATTGTAACCTCTTGATACCCTCTTCTAATACACCTTAAAGTGATTGAGCACTCTAATACGATTTTCATCCATTAGCTTTAGCTCATCCAGTCAATCAACCCTATAGTCTTTGTATTTATATAGATAGTACGGGAGAGATATTCTCAGGGAGGGAAGCTAAATTTCCAAGGGTATGATGGCTTCAGTACCATAGACTAATGAAAATTGGGTAGCACCAGTAGGGGTGTGAATGGAGGTTCGATAGGCCCGAGAGGGTGGGATGGATTTACAAGTGCGAATTATGACCAGTTTGACTAACCATTTTCTCCATGATTTGAAAAAAGGTTTTATTGGTGGCCTCCGCTTATCCATTACCTTGAGGGTTATATGGGTTGGACCACTTAAGTTATATTTGAAAGCATCGGCATAATGCTTTAACTATCTTGTTCTTGAAGGACTTACCATTATCTGCAACAATGGCAGAGGGAATGCCGTAACGATAGATGAAATGAGTCATTATGAATTTAGATATTTGCACATTGGTTATGTAAGTGAGAGGCACAACCTCTACCCATTTAGTAGATTACTCGGTGGTGGTGATAATAAGGTTCACCTACATCCACCGGGCATGCCAAATGTGAACAAGGAAAATTTGCAAAATCTATGAAAATGGGGTAATAACACTTAAGAAACCCCAAACCTTAAAAAAAAAAAAAGGACCATCATGATAAGAAATAAACAATGATTCATTACTTTTCATGCATTAATCTTGAAGTAAACAAGCAAACCTAACATATCTAGTTATCCTCTATTCTTGAACTCTTTGTAAATGAACCTAATAAAGATTCTAAGAAATCAATTTATGATTATGAGAATGTTAGCTCACCATTAATGGCTAAAAATCCATATGGTTCTTCCCATTTACTCAAAGTTTGAGTGTGTGGTGCAATAACAAAGCAAATATATCAATAAAAAAATGAAAAAATTAGCAAAATTTATAGTTTAGAAAGAGAAAGTGTTCTTAGACATGTTCTATGGGTAGCAGGTATTTATAGGTTTCTAATTTCAGAAATGAAATAATTTGGGTGCATGTGGGATAAATGAATAAGCCAAAAATCACTTTTAGTGAGTCAAAGTAAGATTTGACTAGGCTTAGAAGAGGTTAAACATGCCTTAGGCTAGTTAATCTAGGTTTAGGATAATTAATCTTGATTAGTGAGGAATTAGGAGTCTAAGAGAGTTGTGAGAGGACCACTCAATCCAATGAAATGGATTGATGACCTAGGAAGCTAGTAGAAGTGGTTTAGAAGGAGATTAGAAGAGGGTTCAATTAATAAGAGGTTATATTAGCCTAATTAGTTAGTTATAAGAGGAATACAACCAAAAGGATGTTGTAAAAGGAGAGTTAGATAGGCCTAATTGACGAGGTATCATCAATTTGTGAGGAGTAGAATAGTTAGTGCAATATTAAGAATAAGATTTCTTTGATCAAACTATAGGTGTCTACACCTATCTCTTTCTCTCTCCTCCCTTAGTTAAGAAATGAAATGAAATGAAATGAATATTTTCCTAACCCTCTCTTGTTGCATGTGTATTATTATTATGATGTAAATGGAAAAATAAAAATGATAATTATGCTAGATTTAGGTGGATGCCATGCTAGCATTTTGTTGACCATGCGGTGGTTGTAGGTATCGAGACTTGGAGGAGGTGAAGTGACACTAAAAATATCATTTTGCATGCTATTTGAAATAATGTAATTGTAGAGGTTATACTATCATTTTTGATGTATTGAAATACTTATTATTGAAATTTGGTAATATGTATGAGATATTATTTTTAAGGTGCTTTGGGAAATGTGCATTTAACCATAGGTTCCATTTTGATTCAGATTTAGATAGGTTAAAATGGGGGTTGGATATACATGTTAAATGAAATTGTAGAGGATAATTTAACATTTTGTCAAGTATTAAAAGGTTTATTATTGAATTTTTTAATAATTTTAAGATGCTATTGTTTAAGGGAAATTTCCATCTAAAAATGGGTGTTATTTTGATCCCCGATTTTTGTATTGTAAAATTTGGATAAATATGTTAAATGAAACTGAATTTGACATCTGAGAGCACATTCTTGTGAAATTTATGACAAAATGTCTAGAGTTTTGCATTATGTAACTAGAAAATATAGAAAAGAAACCTAAATATTGATCAACCTTAGTTAAAACTTGTGCATAACTACCCTTCCGTGTTATTCCTTTTTGCATAGAAAACTAAAACCTCAAGATAAAATTAAACCTTTACACTTAATGAAACTTTCTAGTTAAGTAAATAAGATCCCATGTTGACATTACCATCTTAGCTTGCATTCTTAGAGTCATTTCCGTGAAGTGACAATTCGGAACCACATTGTAAAACATTGCCTTGGGTATGTGGTTCCCTTCTAGGATTGGTAATAGTGTGTGTAGTAAGGAGAATGTGTTCTCTTAAGGTAGTACTCCTTAGGAAAAAACATTAAACATATGTAAAATCCTCATGGACCGACATTCATTTTGAGTGAAAAAGATCACCAACTAACCTTGGAATTCACCTTTAAGAGTTGGGACTAGAAATGAACTCGATACTCAATCCCAATTATCATTTGGGTTTAATGGTGCAACACTAAGAGCTACTTGTGAAACATAACAACATTTTAATTTATGATTAGTTGGTGAAAAAGTAACTGTAAGATGATGTTCTTGGAAAAAGGTGAAAATTAGATTGCTTAAATAATGTGTTTAAACCATCTTGTGGTGAGGAACTAAATCCATGACTTATAATCCTTAATGTGAACCATAATCCTTAAATGAAGGAGTATTCCCTCTTATTCCACACTTTTCCTTTTACATAATGAATGTACATTGTGAAAGCAAGTAATCATGTTCTTGAGGCAATTCCCCCAGGATGAGAGCTCATAGTCTCACGAGTATGCAATTTCCTTATTAACAATCGGGTTATTCAACAAATTTCAAAACACTATTTAAATTAAATTAAGAGAAATCATTTTAAGATGAATTTAAATGATTCGATCAAGTATTATGTTTTAGTTACCTTCCTTGAGAATAATGAGTGTGAATCACCTTTAACCCCTCTAAACAAGAGTGTCACTTGAAAGAGGTATCGAATGTACCTATACTTACAAGATGATTGTTGGAGACAAAGGTTTTCAAACACTCTAGTTGTGATCTTAGTAAGGTGTGTAAAATTTATAATTGAATGTTTCTTGGTAACACACATCTAATACTTAACTTCCCAAGAATCCAAACTTAGTTGAGTGTGAAATCATACTCCTTAGGACCTTGATGACTAAGAATTTAAATGAAGTAGATAGGATATATGGTTAGTTGTAATTACTTAAAACAAAATTGAGTAACCTTAGTAATTAAATGCTAATATGAAAATAACGTGTAATCTATTTACTCTTGAACTAAATAAACCTCACTGGTTTCATGTGAACCTTCCTTGTTGTAACTGAGATAAATTGTAAAACCAAAAAAACATGCAACTTAGAAGAAAAATCCTTAGAACAAACACAAGTGGATCATGTGGGAATATGTGTTCCTATCAACAATCAGGCCACATATTTCTATTGCGATAGGGGAAACAAGAAAAATTAGAGGGAGTAACTACAAGTGAAATGTTAAGTAAATTAAAGACAACATAGTACAATTCTAAGAATATTTAAGGACCACATGATAAGGAATTTTCAACAATTAAGGCCAATAACGAAAGATAAAGGTAATAAAATTATAAACTAGGAAAGTGTTGTGTCATGGATGGTGCCTTTATGAGATTTAAATTTTAGTTGAATTAATTGTTGTGCCTTTTCATTTGGGGAAAAGTGGTCTTGATGTGCAACATATTTTCATGTCATCTATATAGGATAATTTTTTTGCAAACGTATCATGTTTTATGCATTTTATCAAGCAATCTCTTGTGTTTTCATGTATCAAACAATGTAACTCAAAAAAATTATCCTGATATTTTTATTGTTGTATTTGTGTGTGTAAAATGTGGGCATTACATCATCTACTTCACCATATGAAACAAATATGTAGTTCATTGACCTTGGGTCTAACTTTGAACGCTGATTTTTATTAGTAAGACCATGATCATTACAAGAACAAAATTTCAAGTTTGAATAATCACATGGATGACTTTTCCATACATCTTCAAGAATCTTGAATTCTATTATAACTAATGGCAAGTGATTTATTAGATAACAAGATATAAAAATATCTTCTTCCCATAAACAATGATCCAAACTTACATTGCTAAGCATGCTCCTTGCTCTCCATAAAAAACTATTCATACATTCAATAACCCCATTTTGTTGTGGAGTATTGCTAGTGGTTTTATGCCTTTTAGTCCCATCTTCCTTGTAGTAGTTCTAGAAATCCAAATATGTGAACATGCCTCCATTATCTTTTCTTAAAAATTTGATAATCTGCTAGTGCGCTTTTCAACCAAAGCTCTAAATTACTTAAATGTACTAAAACATGAGATTTTCTCTTAAGAAAATAGACCCATAATTTCCGGGAGTAATTATCTATAATGGTAACAAAATAAATCATTTCACCATATGAAATTAAAGATGTTGGATCCTAAATATCATAATGAATATAATCAAGAATACCTTTACTTACATGACTTCTAGCTTTAAAATTTTGTCTACATTGTTTCCCAAAAACATAGTGCTTGCAAAAATTAAAGTCTAGAAACTTTATATCTAGGAGAAAATTACAATCTTTTATAACCTTTAATCCTTTCTCGATCATGTGCCCCAAATGTAGATTCCATAAATGATTATAATCTTCTTTTGTTTTACATACCATAGTTGCTTGACTGATATTTGTACTCCCTTGTAATATGTAAAGATTCCCTACTTTTAGAGCCTTCATTAAAACTAAGGAACCTTTAGAAACATTTAGATCTCTACCTTTATTTGTGAACTTATAACCACTAGATTCTAATTCACTCAAGGAAATCAAATTTCTTTGTAGTTATGGTACATGTCTTACTTTTTTGTGTCCTTACTATACCATCAAACATTTTTAAAAAAAAATTATTTCCAAAAATAAAATAACTACCATCAAGGGGTTGGTAAGATGAAAACCAACCTCTATGCAGACACATGTGATGAGTAGAACAAGAATCCAACAACCATTCATGATGATAAGAGGAAACATTACAAACAGATAAAACTTCATTAGTTATACCTTTACTTTTTCTAATTTTTGTGCTTCCTTGTTGACATCCTCCTTCTTTTCTGATTCTTTCCTCTTCTAGCAATCCTTCTCAAGATGTCCTACTTTTGCGCACTTCCAACACCTTTCCTTACTCTTCATAGCTTATGACTTAGATCTAAAAGTACATCTTGAGTTTTGACCTCTTTCTTTAGATTTTTCTCTAGCAAACATGGCTTCAGGTGTAGAGTTCTCTCTAGTAGATTTTCTTCTCATTTCCTTAGCCAAAAATTGCCATATAACAAAATCATATTCAAGGTCATAACTAGTAATAAAAATAATAGAAGTTACTATATGATCCCAAGAATCCAAGTAAAGTACATAAAAAGTGTCTTCCTTGCCTTCATCCTCCATTTTCACATCAATACTAGTCAACTAACATGAAAGAGTATTGAAAATATTTAAATGATAAATAGTTTTCATACCTTCTTTCATCCGCAATGAATACAACTCCCTTTTTAGGTAAGTATGATTTGTTACAAATTTCTTCATGTAAAGAATTTCTAATCTATTCCATAAACCTATTGCTTTCTTTTATCCAACTATATTAAAGAGAGACTCATATGTTAAACACAATTGTATTACATTGAGAGATTTCATATCTAGCTCTTCTCATTCATCATCATCCATCCCTACAAGTTTCTTTTCCTTTCCATCCAAGGCTTTGTGCAGCCTGTTGCACTAGTACATCACGTGCTTTGAGTTTCCACATCTCAAAGTTGTTCTTGCCATTAAAATTCTCCACCTCAAAATTTGCACTCGACACTTTCTCCATTTGATGTAATAGTAACACCAAATACAAAACAATTATTGCAAATCTGAAAATGACACTTTGATACCACTTGTTATGAAATCATAGACTATGCAGAAATGAATACGTAAAAAATTGAATTAAAAAATAATAGTTTAAAGAGATAGAGGTAAACAAAATATACAAAATACCAAACATGCAAGATACAAACACCAAATTTTGCATGGATTTGTATGATCTTGCACAATCATGTGCATAATGTTTCTTTGAATAAAGGAAGATAAGGCATGAATATTTTGAGGTTTTACATAGGCTTATGGATATTTTCACGTTGCAAATGTTTTATAATTTTTGTGTTGGTTGTTCTTTGTTTGTCTTTTGACAAGTATTGTTCATTTTTGAACCTTTGTTCATCTTGTACTCTGTTGCACCTTTCAATATCCATATGTGTTGGACAAGAACATGTGGGACTTGATCCATTCTCTTTTCTTACTAAATGACAAGGTGACTTGGTATGTTTTGATTCGATAAGGTTCCCCCATGAGCGATTACCTACAAATTAGATGAGCTTAATTGATATTTTTCTCTTGAAATAGTCAAGAAATATTTGTAAATGTATCTTTATTTCTCCCTAGATGCTATAAATAAAATGAATGATGGACGTATGAAGCATACTAAAGAACACTAAGAATAGTAAAGAGAATCTAGAGAGACCATTGAGCTATAAATAAGTCAAAACATAGAGGAAGGTGAGGATATTTGAGTTAAGTATCTAAGTAGAATTCTAGTATATCTCCTTTGTCTAAGGAGGGAAGTTTGGTTTAATTAACATACTTCTTGTTAGCAGAATTGGCAAACACATAAAGCTAGGATAGATCATGGGGCTTGAAATTTGTTTTTGGAATTTCTACATAGTTTTTCATAAGAATATAACAAAATGGATATGTATTATATATAATTTTGTAACATTATCTTCATTTATTAATAGAGGAATATTTTATGATTTATTTTTATTACATAGGGTTTTCTCTTGTGTGAGATCTAAGTTTTTAAATTTTGGGTTGACGGTCGAAGGTGTTTCTTAATTGAGACCCGTAAGCCTCAATTTTATTAGTTTAGTATTAACATAGGATTTTATGTTTGTATTTTGGTTCAATGAATTTTATTCGTTAAATTCCATACATATGAGTGTGTGTAGAAAAGTAGATAAAATAAGTTTCCACCATTTGGGTGTTAATTAGAAGGTTTAGATTGCATTATTTTATTATTGCTAGATGTTGTGTGGAAATCAAGATGACATAGAGGAAAAATTGTTTGTTATAGAAATGGGAGAGCATAGAGTGTTGAGAATTGTAGAGTTGAGAAAAAATGGAGATTAGTTGCATTAGATGATAATGTAAACGATGAAAAAATTATCAAGGAACATTTGAGGATTGAGATGTTGAAACAAAGCATGTTGACACATAACAAGAATTTTTTTGCATGCAATTCCCACATGATGGGAAGTAGGTCAATATTGACAATGCAATTTTTTAAGGACTCATGAATCCTCAAAATATTATCAAATAGATTTTTGAGCTAGAGAAATATTTTGAGTATGAAGTTATTTAAGATCCCCAATTTTTAAACGATATTTTCTTATATTATGTTGTAATGTAATGCACCATTGTGGTGGGAATATGTGTAAAATGAAAGAATTTATTGAGATAAGTAATGAAATATCTTAGTTGTTAATTTATATACAATATTTATGCCCTCAATATTACCAATAATGTTTTTCCAAGAATTTAAAGAAACTATAACAAAAGGATAAAGGTATGAAGGATTACAACAAAGATTTCTATAAAGTATCTATTAGAGGGGATATTATTGAATATAGATTTTTAAGTATATGAATGGATAACACTTATCAATTCTAAATGGTTTTGGAATGATTCAAGTTAATTCTATTGAAGAATACTATCTACGTGTGATGAATATGGAACAAATTTATCATGAATACAACAAAGAAGTGCATGAGGAAAATGGATGTTCTCATACACATGTGGATGATCTGTATCATAATAAAATAAATCACATGAAAGAAATTAAATCCATTTCCTCACACAATAAAATTCATGTAGAGATATGTTGATACTCGTTTCTTTTTCATAGGAGAAATACATTCAAAAATACAAAATAATTGACACCAAGTAGTATCATTTAATTTTTGACGATAAAAACACAAAAAATTGTTACCTAAGAATTGGTAGTAGAATCCTTTCATAAATTTATTTTAAATACTTGGTTTTTAAAACAAAATATAATGAAGATTTATCATTGGAAAATTTTGAGCATTCGATGCATGGGGGAACACAAACTAAAGCATCACCTATCACATGACTTTATATTAGGATTTTGAATATTAGTCAAAATGGAACCAATGTATTACTCCATATTAAGGGGTATAAGGGATTAAAGTTTAAAGGTTTTCAAAATTATATTAGAGGTAGCATGTGTGGAGAGATAGGGAGGAGGGAGGAGGAGTATTCGTGGGAGGATGAAGAAAATCATTGTTTAGATCATTTTCATTATGTTCTTCTTCAAATTAGTGGAATAATGTTCATAGAAGAAACATTTTTTCTAGATTAATAGTTGTACACAACTATAAAAGTTGGAACATCCTCATGAGGGATTCATAATCTAATGCATTACCTATTATGTGAGTTCATATAAACATTTTGAATATTAGTAAAAATGGACCAAATATATTTCCTCATGTAAAGGGTTATAACATGTTAAAGTATAAATGTTGTTAAAAATATATTATTTATATGGTATGTTGAGTGATATGGAGGAGAATGTTAGAGTAGGTATTTACCTTAGCTCATGTCCACCTAGGTACTTTATTTACCTTTATTGTATTTATCCTCGCCCACTTATGTGTGTGGATATTTCTTTTATCTTATTTAGATATTAGGAGATATTATCTACTTATTAGGTATAGTTCTTTCCTTGATCTATGGTATTGACTAGATCCTTGATCACTAGTTCTCTCCTAAATCTATGGTCTTGGCTAGTTCTTTGATGACTAGTTATTTCCTTGATTTATGGCTTGATCTACGACCTTGACTAGTTCTTAGATTGTTATTCCTTGCCTATTTAAGCAAGGCTCATTCTCAATGTATTGCATTAAGTTACATAATAATATATGATATTCCTGCTCATTTTTTTGCAAAGGTTTTATGTAAAGTTATTCGGTGAATTGCTTTCATCTTATTGATCGTGGTGCTTGATTAACATCTGTGTTCTTGGCTTGGTAATACGATATGGTTATCGTTCCTTTCAAAGAAAGGATGAGTATTATTGAGGTAGTGAAGAAGTTATAAATTCAAATCATTTTCTATTGTGTGAAGAAGTTATAAATTCAAATCATTTTCATTGTAGTGTGTTTTTCAAAGTAGTGGCATGTTGTTTATAGAACCAACATGTATTTATCGAGTAATGACATTATATAACTTGTAATAGCTAGGAAATTTTTCATAAGTAGGAATGCTAGGTATATATTTTGGAATTTGATTAATTTTTTAAGGAGAATGGATGTCATAAAAATTAATAAATTAAAAAATAATAATGCAACCACATATGACCCTTCACATTACTATAGAAAGTTTTATTAGTGTGATGACTAGATAGAAAAGTAAGGAAGAGTGATATCACATTACACATAATAAGGGTTTGTACTTCTTGAGTCCAATATGAATGCAATCAAGGTTTTAAGTGGAAATATAGTTAATTTTATTACAACAATATGACATTAAATCCAACACTGAAGATGTGGAAATAAAAAGAGGTATGAAACTTGTTAGAAGGAAATAGGTAGTTTGGATATATGGTAAAATATAGAATATTTAATAATTAAAAGTTGTATTAAGAGGCGATATTAATAAAAGAATATTGAATTGCATATTTTGGAAATAGTGGTATTATTTATCATACGGTTGACATGGAATCAAATATTATAGCCCTTAAAATAGTAATATTTGTGAAAAACTTGTTATTTGCATACGCGAAAGATAAAGAGTAACTTGGGGTTGTCATGTTCTAAATAAGGTTCGACATCTTTGGCCTAAGGGTAGGGTCCTATCTACAATACATTGTCCATGTGGCCATTGAGAAACTAAATTTCTTGACTATTATCACACTTTTGTGTGCATAGGATCATCTTAGCTAGTTTAAGTGAATTTTTATAATGTCCTTTCTTTCCTATTCACCATTGTGCAATCCTCTCAATTTCCAATCTCCTTAGACTTAGGACCTAGCGTTATAATAACTTCTAGGTTGCTAATGGCTTGACACCAACCATTTCCTTCAACGTTACAATGGCTCCTTTATGCTTTGCTAGGATAACCAATCCTTCTAGAAGCACCCTCTCTAAATAAGATGTTTTCAACTCTCTAGATATGAGAATCTATCGATCAAGCCAAGAGCATCTGAAGTCCCTCCTATGGTATCTCTTTAAGAGCATACATAATTATTTCCAATAGCTTATTTCACTCTAAAGATGGGGAAGTGATTCCTTCTACCAGGAGGTCACCACCTTACATTAATAAATATAGTAGTTCATAGTAAGGTGTCCTATTTCGAAACATCTACAACACTGAAAGGGAAGACCCTCATAGTCCATATGTTAAGACTAGGAACGATCCTTAACTTTTAGACTACTTTTCATTGGAAAATATTTGGATATATCAATATTAACCATAATGTGAGAAAAAAATTGTATGATATGTTGAATTTGTATATGGATACATAAAATGATACTTTGGGACTCCTTTTTTTCAATAAACATGTTTTTATTAAAAAATTAGTCACAATAAAAACATAGGAGGAGACTTTATGTGGATCCAACTGCAAGAGGTTGAAATGCCTCCAAAACACACACACACACACACACACACACACACACACACACACACACACACACACACACACACACACACACACACACGATGATTTTTTTAAATTCTAAAATCTTCAAAATAGTTTCATCTCATTCATGATTCCACACAAATCTTATACAACATTACAATATTCATTTTATTTCCAACTATCTCTAAGAAGACCCTAAAATGCAAAAACCTATAACACAAAAAAACCCTAAAAATTATAACACCTCGGATGGACCCCAAATTTTGTTAACCAAATATTCCTTCATAAATGAAGACGTATATGAAATCTTGGATGATTACATAAAACATATCTAAATATATTAAAACTCTAACTTTTAGAGTCTAGAAAAAAGTAAAAAATGTTTTGAAGCCAATTTTAGACCACTAGATGAAGGAATTCAGCCCAAAAAATATTTCACAAAGTCACTCATTATATGAAAAAATATGGCCATGGCATATTACTAATCAAAAGCTCTCACTATGGAAAATTACAAGACGATCCAATGGTCGGATCAAAAGTTATAGTCTCCGGAAGTTATGATCTCGTATCATTCACCTCTGGTTGAAAAGAATTCTACCCCTACAAATTCAGTTGATGGAATTCATCTAATTTTCCACTATCAATATTCTTCAACTCCCACTTAGGAATCTAAGTATTTTATTCTTGCTGTAAACCTTCCCACTATACCAAATATTTGTTGTAGATGTCTTGCCTAGTAGTGATTGTCTTTTCATCCAAGACACACATTACCCTCTCCTTTTCCTTCTTCGGCATTTTCTACTCTATGTTTATTTTTTCCTCCTCCTTGACATTTTCCTCATGAACTAGAAAATTATATACGTCAGAAACATTAAAAAATGGTGACATAGAAAAGTTGTGAAATAGCTCCACCTTGTAGGCATTATCACTCATTTTCTTTAGAATACTACATGTCCCAATATTCTTATACTTTAGCTCATTATATGTCCCATTTAGAAACCTCTCCTTTCGAGATGAACCATCACCATATATCATTCTTAAAATACATTTACTCTCCTACTTCTATTCACAGTTCCTTTATATTTTGCCTCACTAACTTTATGATTTTCCCTTACTTCTTCATGTAATTGTAGCATGTGTTATTCATCATCACTAGTTGTATCTTCACCAAGAAACATAATCAGATCTAGAAATCCCTTGGGTTTCCTATATCATATATTACTTGGAAAATTGACCTCCACATTGACTCGTTTACCAAGTTTTTATAAGTAAACTCAGCATGTGGTAAATTCAAATCCCATTGTTTTAGATTTTCTCCAACTATCCAACATAGAACATTTCCCAAGATTATGTTCAATACTTCATTTTTTTCATTAGTTAGGATTGATATGCACTAACAAACTGTAGTTGTGTCCCCATTTTCCTCCACATAGTATTCTAAAAGTGACTCAAACACTTTGTGTCATGATTTAAAGTGATCATTCTTGGAACTCCATACGCCTAACCACTTTTGAAAACTAAAAATATAAAACTCTAGAAGAATCATTAGTTTTCTAACAAGAAATGAAATGTTCCATTTTGGAGAATCTATCTACCACAACAAAGATAGAATCATTCCCTCATTATTTTTAGGAATTCTTAACACAAAATCCATACTAAAATCAACTCGTAGCTCTATAGGGAAAGGTAATGGAATATACATCCTAGTACTTTGTGTATGGACCTTAGCCATTTGGAACACTCTACATCTTGATACGGTCCTATTTAATTCCCTCTTTACCTTTGGCTAGTAATACTTCTCTACCGCAAGACTAGTTGTCCTACTTATACCAAAGTGTCGAGCCAAACCCCCATTACGCAATTCACTTATAATATTTTCTCTCATTGAACCAACAAGAATGAAAAATTCCTTTCCCCGAATAAGAAACCATCCCGCATCAAATAATTACAAGAAACACTACCTACTTTATGGTGCTTGAATAGTCTCACAACATCACCAAAATTTTGATCACTTTCATATGATTTGTTAACTACCTCAAACCCTACTAATTCATTTTCCATTGTTTTCAAAATTTCTACATGCATACTCAAGGCATCATCAACTTGATTCTTCTTACCCGATTTATGATTTATGATTTATGATTTAAGATAAAATTACATTCTTACAAAAATGGAACCCACTTTGCATGCCTACTATTTAGTTTCCTCTATGTGTTAATGTTGTATATTTTTCCCCCCGGGTAAATACAAGGGAGATCGGGTTTCTAAGTCGAACAGCAGGTCGGGCGAGCAAGTCAGGGGAACATGTCGGAGGACCTCTCAAACCCGACACAAAGGGAAATGAATACATGTCGGAGGAAACAGAAAACCCGACAGGAACAACATGTCGGAAGGGTCGCAAAACCCGAAAGCAAGGGGAAATCGGGTTTCCGGGTCGGGCGAACAAGTCGGAAAAGCATGGAGGGAAAACATGTTGCGCCACCTCCCAAGCCCGATGCATATGCAAGTTACACCCCCGAACCCGAAAACAAAGGAAATTTGGTAATAGCGGCGGGTGCGGGTTTCGGGAAAGCACGAACATCAAACACATGCCGCGGTGTCCTCCAAGCCCGATGCGGATGCAGAAGAGAGTCCCGAACCCGACCAGAACGGGCCTGACGTGGGAAATATGACAGTTCGCCATTTTTTGGTCATTGAGGTTCTTACCTACCGCCATGATGGATGGAGTTAGGCGCAGTTTTGGAGGTGGTTGGGAAAATCTCGATTTTCTCACTTCTCCATCTCTTTCCCTTCTATAAATTGTAAAGGATGGGCTTTTCCTCAAGGTTGGACATTTTTGTTTTGTGCCTCCTCCCTTCTTCTCCCTGGCAGGTGGATTTGTGGAGCAAGGACCTTCCCATTTGAAATTGTAATGCAACCTTGCCTCTTGGCATTTTGCAGTGTTGTATCACCCCTTGGAGCGAATTAATGCATATCTGTGGATGTTTTCTCAACCCTCTACATGTTTATTTGCGTCCTTCCGATATTCACTTGTGAATCGGCCATCTCGTGCATATCTTTTTCATTACATTTTATTGGTTTGTGTTTATTGGCAAGACATATGTTCTTCATTCCTGCATCACCTCCTTAGCTTAGGTTTGTTTTTATGCGTTTCTCTCTCCCCGTCTCCTTGGTAGTTAGATTAGGTATTTTGGGTAAACCTATGCGTTTCATTGGTGCATCTGAACAAAGGAATAGGATCCGGCCTTCATCCGGAGAGCTTTTCCGATTTCGCGAGGTCCCACACTTGGGAAAAGCTCCATGTTGTGCAATCGCACTGAGACTTTCAACCCATCGCGTTGCAGGAGTCCCAGGGGTGCTGTGATTTCACACCAACAGTTTTGGCACGCCCGGTGGGACCAAGAGGTCATCCCATAAAAATTTGAAGGAGTTTTCGTGAAGTTTTCACAAAGAATCGTAGTTTTACAAAATTTTAGATTTTGCGCCTCCCCTTTGAACTCCGAAATCAATTTTCAAGGGTTTAACTCGCTCAGAACAGGTCAAAATTTCACCAGTTGGTAGATATGACAGTAATCTTCAAAAGGGTATTTTTAGTTTTTGGATATTTTGATTTCCAAAATTTCGGTTTTTAGTGATTTCGGGATTTCGGGATCCGAGAGCATCAAAGCAGAAGCAGTAGTGTTTCGGGTTTCGGGGGATGCATTGCATGGTCCTACCCCCGACAGCAGTGATTTCGGGATTTCGGGATCCGAGAGCATCAAAGCAGCTTTTCAGGTTTTGGGAATGTCTGACATGTTCTAAGTTCGACACATAGCAATTTGGGTTCTCGTGAGTTGCATCGCATGACCGAGTTCCGACCGTGCTTTTCGAGGATCCCAAATTTGCACAACAAGGTTTGAATTCTCGAATAAAAGATTGTCTCCCGTGGGTCTTTCAAATTTCAAATTATATTTTCAATATTGTCAATTTTAGTGTGTAACTTGGCGAAATCCAACCTTTTAGAGGCTTGTTCTCTAACACATCCGGCGACTCCGAAGGGATAGAGTTCAGTTGGTGCAGAAGCGCTTAGTTGCCTGCATATGAGAAGAATTCGACAAGGTCTAAGACTCAAGAAGAAGGACTATTTTTCCACTTGCAACTTTCACTGTTGGGGAAGGAGAGGAAGAAGATCACACAGATCACCATCTCCACCTAACAGGACTTTGTCTACACCTCCACCTGGTAGGCCTTTTCTCGCATCAACCAGGGTTCTTAGGCCAATCATAATGGCGCAATTACCACCGAATCCCTTTGTCAATTTCACGGGAAGTAGTCCACTTGCCCTAAATGCTCAGAATCAAATTCCAGTTGCAGCGCTAAAGAATATCCCCTATTTTACAGGAGAAAATCATACTACTCCTATTGATCACATCCAGGATATTGCTAATGTATGCGCAATCCATGAAATAAATGAAATGGATGTTGCAGTCAAGTTATTGGCTTCATCTTTCAAAGGCAAGGCCTTACAATGGTTTAGGAGCCTCACAGCAGGGTCTATTACGAATTGGGACCAACTTTGTTCAGCTCTTTGCAACCAATTCGGGGAGAGGGCGGACAATTTGTCCTTATTAGAACAACTAACAACAATCAAAAGGGCTCCTAATGAGCAAATGGTAGATTTCAACTTGTGTTCCAATGGACATGGGACAGATCCCAATAGTTGTTAGACCAACCGCCGAAGGAGCATTCCTTTATTTCTTAAAGGCTATAAATTCAGATATAGCCATGATGATCCAATCAATGGGAGGGACAACGCCGCAGTGGTCCTATGACACAAATGATCGAGCAGAGAACTATTTGATCCAAGCTGGCAAGCTTGCACCAAGGCCACCAATGCCTCTCTATCTAGATACGGGAAATCCTACAACCAGTCGAGCACCAGAGTTGAATCCCATTCCAACTCCTAGAAATCAAAGCAATAATGAGGCATCCACATCTTCAAATAATTCAAAGGAATTGCAAGAGGTCATGAAACAACTACAGAACCTCGGAAATGAGCTTGTGATTATCAAAAGACAACAAGCTCAAAGTGATAGACCGTATCGCCTCAAGCGCAGCACTGTGCTAGGCCCTCATACCAACATAATAGACCACCACCGCTCAGCCGCAAATCAAAACCAAAACCAAGGACAATCTCAAGCTTCCGCCATTTCGACCATATGATCCAAATGCAATGACGTCCTCAAGAGCCTTGGTCCCGACACAAAATAACATGGCACAGAGTACGACCGGTGTTACCCTTGCAATCTACCTCACAATCGGTCGCCAAAGATGTTTCAATGGTGCATCAATCAGGCCTTGATGGTGCAAACCATTGGTGTGACTCAAGAACCAAGCCAGAAGAGAATCATCAAGCAAGGAACACAACAAGAGGGACCTCCAACGAAAACCACATTGGCAAATTGGTAGATGGAAGACTTCGTGGAGTTAACCAACAGCCTTTTCAAGGTGTGGCTGCCAACACACGGTCAAAGAAGAGAGGCATAGTAGAGGAACAACCGCCCAATCCAGTTGTTTCTCAACCCATTCTAACACAACAAGGGGGCAGCAGACCAAACACAGCTCCAAATGTGCAAAAACCAGCTTAAGGTACTTGCTGTGCAGCAACACATGCACTGCTCAAGTTCCGAAAAAGTTGCACCAAGTAAGGGGCAGTAAAGGACAGCTTCATCCCCTTCAACATCATCAATCAAATGAAGAAGACACATGCGAACATTTCCATGTGGGAATCACCGCGCATTCCGTGGCAACGAGACTTATTGCAAGCTCGCAATGGCTAATTGGTCGCCACAAATGCATCAAACCAGTGGACATGAGAAAGTTCTCACCAATACAAAGGCAACATGATGGGGAGCAGATAAGAAAAAAATTGAAGCCTCCACCTTTCTATGTTTCATTGATTGTTGGAAACCACTTGGTGCACAACTGCATGATAGATTCAGAGCAAGTAGTTCGGTGATGCCAAAGAAATAGCGGATCAACTGGTCTGAAGTATGAGCCAGTGCTGAAAGGAGTAGTACAACTAGATGGAACGCAATGGGAACAATTGGGGTCATCAAGGGGTTAAGCCTAACACTACATTCATGTCCTAATGTTACAGTTCTGCAAGATGTGTCTATGATTGACCTTCCGCCACTCTTTGCGTTGTGTCTATCAAGGGAATTCACTGCAAAAATCGGTGGATATTTATCTAGATTGGTCACACATGATTTTTAGGACAAGGTATGGAGCCAAAGCAACAATCAGGTCAGAGCCAATTGCCAATTTCCATATTGAGCCTCATGTACCAGTCCTATCAATGCAAATTGCTCACCTTTGATCGAGGAGTGTTCAAGTGATCCGAATGTGTACTAAGGTCGAGGGAATTCCTGATTTAACTTTGGATGAATGGGCAAACAAAAGTCATGAATTTGACCCTATAAGGAAATCGAAGAATCGAATTGGGCGTGTATTGTGTACACAAAGAAAATTCACCCATTCCCGACGTCATTCAAACCTAAACAGAGATGAAAGAAAAGTTTGGAAATTATTCTTCGATGGTCTCGAGAAGCAGGCAAGGTCTTTGGAGGTGGTGCAATGTTGATTTTGCCACAAGACATCAAGTATTTTTCAGCTTTTCGTTTCTAGTTTTCTTGTTCAAACAACATTTGAATATGAGGCCTTGATTCATGGAATCCATGGGCCAGAAAAGGGGCATAAAGAACTTGCAGTGTTTGGAGATAGCAAGCTAATCGTCAACCAAGTTAGGGGACAACATGCTACAAAGAACAACTTGCGAGGAGCTACAAGAATAGGGTATGGGACCTCATTGAGGATTTCAAGCTTTCAACATTGTGTCCATACCTGTGAAGAAAAATGAAGTCTGCAGACAGGCTCGCAGCCGTTGGAGCAACATTTGATGTGGTTGACAACATTAGAAGAGAAAAAATGCAGCCACACATCCATGTGGTTGTAAGGCCAGCAGTTCCAAATAATAACACAAGGCAGGTGTGTTTGCGAACGATCACAGATCATCAATTTCTTGTAAGAAGAGGCTGAATTCTCAGCCTAGAAATCGGGATAGGCTAGAGAGCAAAGATGGGGATCAAGTAGTGCAGCATGTGAACAAACAAGCTTCCTAAGGGTTTATTAACGTTGGAGTCTATCTTCAACCCTAACGACTAGTTTCGTAAGGAAAAGGCTAACATACAGGTCAAGAGGGAAGATTCAGAGCCATTCTGGTTGGGGAAAGCAAAGCACTTCAAATTGGTAAAGTGGCCACCGAAAGCAGAGAAATCAGATTTCATACAGCTTTGCCAAGAATTTCCAGATGTCTTCGCTAGAGCTATGAAGACTTAAGAGGATTTGATCCAAATTTGGCACAACATACCATAGAATTGGATCCAGATGCTAGAGCCCATCGTGCAAAAGTAGAGGCCACCAACCCTCACATTGAGCCTCGATGAAGAAAGAGTTAAACAAGCTAATAGAGGCAAGCATTATATTCCCGATCAAGCACTCAAGCTGGGTTGCGAACTTGGTTCCGGTCAGAAGAAGAGCAGAGAAATTAGGTTATGTGTGGACTTCCGAGACCTCAATAGGCATCTCTCAAAGATCATTACCCACTTCCTTCGATGGAACAAATATTGCAAGTAGTATCCGGTTCAGAGATTCTCTCTTCTAGATGGCTACTCGTGGTATAATCAGTGATGGTGAAAGAAGATGACCAATTCAAGATGGCTTTCACCACCAAATGGGGACCTATGCCTACAAGAATATGCCATTTGGGCTATCAAATGCGGAGCCACTTTCCAAAGGGCAATGGATATGGCATTTAAGGGGTTGATCAATAAAATAGTCCTAATATATCTTGATGACATCACTATGTTCTCAAAAATGCAAAGTGGATCACCTCTTTCATCTAAGGCAAAGTGTATTTCAAAGGTGTAGAAGATTTGGGGTATCATTGAATCCCAAAAAATGCATATTTTTGGCTCACGAGGGAAAACTTCTAGGCCATATTGTTTCAAAGGAAGGGTTGACGATTGACCCAGAGAGAGTCGAAGCAATTCAAGCTTTGCCATTGCCAAGTCACAAGAAGGCTCTTCAAAGCTTCTTAGGAAGGATCAATTTCGTCCACAGGTTTGTTCCAAACTTTGCAACTCTCGTAAAGCCAATAACGCTGATGTTAAAGAAGAGCATGGCATTTAAGTGGACATCTGAAGGCAAGGCAAGTTTTGAGGCAATAAAGGAAGCTATATCTCAAGCTCCGACTCTTGTCAATCCAGACTTCTCCAAGGATTTCATGTTATATGCCTTCGGTGGTGGGGACACAATTTTTGCAATCCTAGTACAACAAAACAAAGGAGGATTAGAACAACCAGTTGCTTTCTTCAGTCAAGGCTTGGAGGAATATGAAACTAGGTACTCTTTCATTGAAAAGCATGTCCTTGCAGTGATCAGGAGTTTAAAGAAATTCAAGCACCTAGTCTCAAACAACAAGATCCAATTGATGGTCTCCCATGCGGGAGTCAAGGATTTCCTTCTAAACAAGGATCTGAATGAGAAGCGTGCAGGGTGGATCACTCGTGTCATGGAATATGACATCGAGATCAAGGTCACCAAACTAGTACGTGGAAAGGGACTATGCGAACAACTAGCCTTGAGTCAACAAGTTGAAGCAAGTGATGGAAAAGAGACTTCCTCGTACCTACAGATGGTCAAGAACATGAAAATGATGATGTGCCTACTCCTTGTTAGATTCGTAATATGATACACTTCCTAGCATGTGACTATGCCCTCCTAGAAATGAGCAAAGCAAAGAGAAGATACTTCAGATTACAAGCCATTCCATATGTGCTTGTTAATGGTGTTTTTTTCAGAAAGACATCGATGGAGTTCTATTGAGGTGCACTGGGACAGTCAAATTAAGAGGGTGCTACGAGATTTTCATGATGAAGATTCGGAGGACATTTTGCCCCACGAGTAACAGCTCTCAAGATAATGAAGGCAAGATATTATCGCCCACGGTGTTCAAAGTGATCGCTATACATGGATAAGAAAGTGCAAGAAATGTGCACTCTTCACGTGTAAAGAAAGACTAGCAAAGACTTCCATGCACCCAATCTTGGTTGACCAACCATTTATGCAATGGGGATTGGACTTCGTTGGGGTCATCAACCCAAACTCAAGCCAAGGCCACAAGTGGATTCTCACGGCAACGGACTATTTCACCAAGTGGACTGAAGCAGTAGCACTCAAAGAGGCCAACGAGTCTAATATACTAGAGTTTTATGAAGGAATAGTGACCAGGTTCGGTGTGCCGGCCACTATCATATCAGATAATGCATTGGCATTCATAGGTTCCAGGATTACAGAATGGGCTATCAAGAATGGAATCTATTTGAGCACCTCTTCAAATTATTACCCACAGGGTAATGGACAGGCAGAGTCCACGAACAAAAATTTGCTAAGAATCATCAGGAGGACTCTGGATGAAAATCAAAGAACATGGCATACCAAGCTAAAATCAGCATTATGGGCTGATAGAATAACACCAAAGAGGTCTACAGGCAATTCCCCTTACAAGTTGGTCTATGGAAAAGAGGCAGTATTGCCTATATCATTAGAACTGCCTGCATTGGAGTTCATGAAGCAGTTGGAGTTGGCTGAGTTCGAACCAATGGAGGCTAGGTATGCAGAGTTGATGGAATTGGAAGAAATTAGAGAGCATGCAGCTCAAACAATTGAGAAAGATCAGGCCTTAGTGAAAAGATGGTTTGATAAGAAAGCAAGAGCAAGGACCTTCTCGGAAGGAGACTTAGTTCTGAAATGGGATGCAGATCGGGAAAACCGGAAGGCATTCCAAATTTGATGCCATTTGGAGTGGCCCCTACATGGTCACGGGATGTAAGAATAGCAATGCCTTCCAATTGTCTACATTGGACGGAGAAGAACTCCCGATTCCGGTCAACGGAATCTATCTTAAACATTGCTACTGAAAAGAGAAAAGTTCTACCCTTGTAAATATTAGCCTAGATTTCAATTCCTCTAAGTGCGTGTGCACATTGTCTTGTTGTAGTTAGGTTTCAGTTTCCCTAAGTGCTTTGGCACAGGTTTTGTTGCTCCTGGGTTGGTTTTCTACGGTTCAGCGTGTTCTCGGAGAAGGAGTTGCGGTATCAGGTTGGTTTCAGGGTTGCTTATGACTCCATGCCCAATGGATCACTAAAAGGCCATTGATCTTCTACCTAGCAGGCAGGTAACCCCGTGAGTCACCAAATTGTTGTATATTTTCCCCCGGTAAATACAAGGGAGATCGGGTTTCTAAGTCGGAAAAGCAGGTCGGGCGAGCAAGTCAGGGGAACATGTCGGAGGACCTCTCAAACCCGACACAAAGGGAAATGAATACATGTCGGAGGAAACAGAAAACCCGACAGGAACAACATGTCGGAAGGGTCACAAAACCTCGACAGCAAGGGGAAATCAGGTTTCCGGGTCGGGCGAACAAGTCGGAAAAGCATGGAGGGAAAACATGTTGCGCCACCTCCCAAGCCCGATGCATATGCAAGTTACACCCCCGAACCCGAAAACAAAGGAAATTTGGTAATAGCGGTGGGTGCGGGTTTCGGGAAAGCACGAACATCAAACACATGCCGCGGTGTCCTCCAAGCCCGATGCGGATGCAGAAGAGAGTCCCGAACCCGACTAGAATGGGCCTGACATGGGAAATATGACAGTTCACCATTTTTTGGTCGTTGAGGTTCTTACCTACCGCCATGATGGATGGAGTTAGGCGCAGTTTTGGAGGTGGTTGGGCAAATCTCGATTTTCTCACTTCTCCATCTCTTTCCCTTCTATAAATTGTAAAGGATGGGATTTTCCTCAAGGTTGGACATTTTTTTGTGCCTCCTCCCTTCTTCTCCCTGGCAGGTGGATTTGTGGGGTAAGGACCTTCCCATTTGAAATTGTAATGCAACCTTGCCTCTTGGCATTTTGCAGTGTTGTATCACCCCTTGGAGTGAATTAATGCATATCTGTGGATGTTTTCTCAACCCTCTACATGTTTATTTGCGTCCTTCCGATCTTCACTGTGAATCTGGCCATCTGTGCATATCTTTTGCATTACATTTTATTGGTTTGTGTTTATTGGCAAGACATATGTTCTTCATTCCTCGGTGCATCACCTCCTTAGCTTAGGTTTATTTTTATGCATTTCTCTCTCCCTGTCTCCTTGGTAGTTAGATTAGGTTTTTGGGTAAACCTCTGCGTTTCATTGGTGCATCGAATAGAGGAATAGAGCCAACCTTCATCCGAGAGCTTTTCGATTTCGCGAGGTCCCACACTTGGGAAAAGCTCCATGTTGTGCAACGTCGCACCGAGACTTTCAACCCATCGCGTTGTGGAGTCCTGAGGGGTCTTTGTGATTTCACACCAACAATTAACATACCTCAATTTTTCATGATAAATAAAGAGCACAAATTCATTTTCTACCAAGTAATGTGTTTAATGCCTTAATGCTTGACTAATAACATTAAATTCTACATCATAAGTAGAATATTTCCTCCATACTTCATTTATATTTTCACTCAAGAATGTTATAGGACATCCTTCTTGAATTAATACAGCTCGATCCTGACATGTGAGGCATCACAACCAACCTCAAATACCTTGTTAAAATATGAAAATACTGAAATAGGTGCCTCGACACTTTTTGCTTGCAACAACTCAAAAGTATCTATTACTACCTTGTTTCATACAAACTCATTTCACTTTGCACACTCAATTATGGGTGCAAAAATGTTGGTGAAATTCCTTATGAACTTCCTATAAAAAATTTCCAAGCCATGAAAACTTTGAACCTCTATCACATTCCTTAGAATAGGCCATTCAAAAATTGCCTTCACTTTTTTCCTCATCCATCGTCGTTCCATCCTCTCGATGAAAAAAACCAAAAACCCTATACTTTTATCAAGAAATCTACACTTATTTAAGTTTGCATATAAACTCTCTTTTCGTAACAATTTTAACAAGTAAT
The DNA here is from genome assembly GCA_018340775.1 of Taxus wallichiana var. yunnanensis. NCBI lineage: Eukaryota > Viridiplantae > Streptophyta > Pinopsida > Cupressales > Taxaceae > Taxus > Taxus wallichiana. The sequence continues at coordinate 13,577,565 of CM031243.1, forward strand.
TTCAAATGCAACAAGTGTTCTTCCACTTTCCTACTGAATATAAAAATATCATCAAAAATAGAAAACCACAAACTTACCATTGTATTCTTGTAGTACTTTTTCCATCAACCTCATGAATGTACTAGGTGTATTAGATAACCCAAATGACATTACCATCCACTCGTACAATCCTTCTTTTATTTTTAAAGTCATTTTCCATTCATCCCCTTCACAAATTCTAATTTGGTAGTACCCACTTTGAAGGTCAATCTTACAAAAATATCGGGCTCCTACTAGCACATCCATCATATCATCCAATCTTAGAATTGGGAAGCGATACTTAATTGTGATTTTATGTATTGCTCTACTGTCCACACACACTATTCAATATCCATCCTTTTTGGAAGATAATAGTGTTATAGTTGCACATGGAATCATTATTTCTCTCATTAACTCTTTTAGTTGTTTATTTAAGTCCTCACTCTATGTTGGCCTCATCCTATAAGCTTCCTAATTCAGAAGGAATGATCTCGTGATCAAGTCAATAAGGTGTTGTTTATACCTCTTCGAGTTAACCCATCTATTAGCTCATATAATATGACATATGTGTATTAATTTAGTACCTCTACCGCTGCAATGGGTATATCAAAGGCATGTATTTCCACCTTATTTACCATCAATGCATAACCATAACCTACTTCTTCAATATCTTTAACAAAATCCTTTGTAGCCAACAATCCTCACTCTTCTCTTCTTCCTTGAAGGGTAAAAAGACCACCTTTACACCATTCTTCCAAAAAGTATAATTATTATTCCCTCCATCATGATTAACCTTTCTATCATAATGCCAAGGCCTGCCCATTAATATATGGAATGCATCCATTGATATAACATCACACCACACCTCATCCTTATAGGTATTCACAATTGAAAACTTTATTAGGAATATTTTATCTATGGTTACCTCATTTTCTTTCTTGAACCATGATATGTGATAAGGATACATGTGCTTCTCACATTTTAGAATGAGTTTATCAACCATTATAGTTGAGACCATATTTTCAAAAATACCACCATCAATAATAATTTTACATACCTTCCTTCCAGAGGTACATCTTGTTTAAAATATTTTTATCTGCATATATGAATTACCATGGGCACTATCTTGTTCTTTATCCTTCCTCGGGATGATCATCGTCCTCCTTATCATGAGGGTTTCACCCAAGTCTGTAGCAACCTCTATTTCCTCTTCTTCTTTAGCTTCAACCAAGTTTACTCATGGTTGTTCCACTTGCCATCTATCCTATGTAGGATAGTGTAGAAAATAAAAATCTCTCGTGACCTTCGTTATCACATCGCAATAGGTATACTACCTTTGGGGGCTATTCCAACCCTATCCTCCACCATATACTCTTCTTCTCTAAAACCAAGACCTTTGTGGTAGTTATCGCATCATTGACTAGATTCTTCTTACCCTTCTACATTAGAGGATTCACCTTTTATGGAATCAAATCTACCTCTCCCTCTCATTGGAGATGACGATGGTCCTCTCTTCACTCCTCTTCTAAAATTACTCCTCTTTTTATTTTCTTCTTATTTTAATGTGAGCCGATAAACACCATCTAGGATATTGATCCATAGAATACTCAATTTATAGTGTATGGTATAACTCAACCCATTTACATACCTTTTATCCTTTTATTCTTAAAAATATCTTTGTTATACCCATATTGATATCTTGTAAAATTCCTTGGTATATTCGATGTTGATCCTTCGAGGTGTTGAAATCTTCTAATCTTGTATTGGTACAGGAGAAACAACTTCTTCACCATTTTAATTTTCAAATAGCTTTGTCTTTCATTTGGATCCCACTAGATAATCATACTTAGGATGAAAACTTAAACTTCTTTTTCGAAATGGTTTTTCACGAAATAATTTTTCCATGCTTCAACATTCATTTTATTCCATAACCCTCCACCACAAATATTACTCTTAGATTTCCATTTGCTTTAAGTCTTTCATTTTTTACGGGTGATCCCACTAATGGGGTAATTATTAGAATCTACATCAATGCATGTTTGACATACTTAGTTCATACTTTACTTTACACAATTATTTATTAATTACCTTGTAATTGATAAATCCACATCACCTTACCCGCCACCTCACTTTGCCACCTCATCATGACCTAGCCCTAACCCTAAACTAACCTAATTAAGACCCATGACTTGGTCTAGACTCACATCCATAACTAATGCCTCCTTACTCGCACCAAAAGCCGACCTTCTAGCCACTTGACCAAGCCCGCAACTGATCTCTCGGGAGAAAAGCAGGGAAGGTGGGCTATTTTACTAAAAATAGCCTACTTTTTCCTTACCGATGCCGGTTCCTACTCGACCGCCGCTTGCTACGCAACCGCCATCGGTTCCTCGTAAATGGGCTCCCAAACCAAAACAACGGATCGGAATTTCATTTTTAGAGATCACCAAAGGATTTCGGATCAACAGAGAGCATCATGAGCGAGGAACAGAGTCCAGATCTTCACTGACAGAAAGTAGACGAGTAAAGAAACCGTAAGTGTTTGCAACCAAGGAGATCAACTTGCATCTCTGGCCAAAACCAAGAAGTCGATCTTACATGTCCTTTGTCATAACATTTCTTATGTTTTTTGAATCTCACTCCTCCTAAATCCGCTTCAATCCACTACCCAACGTGCTATCATTGATCTAATCTGTCATTCTTTCACTCCTAATCATCCCATTTCCTAATACCATCCAAAAAGCCAGCCATTACAAACACCATCTCAGTATCAAGAAGATCCTATAACCCACCAGATCGGTTATCAAGAATCGCATCGGCCATCAATAACCGCCATCGGTTCCTCCGATCAAAACGTAAAACCAGCCTTTCCCCTACCAGCTTTTAACAAAATAATTTAATTGATATTTTGCGCTTTTTTGTGTTAATTCATATTAAGCAGGGAACTCACCACCTTCAAGGGAAGTTTTATATTTCCGGGCCCAAAGCGCTTCTCATTTATTGTTTAATCAAAATCTTGTGGTCTTGTGTTCTTATTTGCAGGTAGTCCTTCCAAGACAAAAAGGAGTTCTCCGCAGTCAGCCTGATCTTTCCCTACGGTACGCGCACACCATCTCGACATTCAACAGGTATTCCTCCTAACCCTAACCTCATCTGTTTCTAAAAGGAATGAAAGGATAGAAGCAACTCTATTCCCGTAAGTTTCAAACATTCCGAGCGAAACATTTTGGCACACTGTGGGACCCATTTTGGGTTTCTTTTCTTGCTTATTTTCATTTTAGGAAGCATATTTTGTTGTTTGTTTTTGTTATATATTTAGTAAAGAATTTGTCTTGCTTTCCTGGTTTCGCATTAGTGAAAGTCATCTCTCTTGCTTCATCGAATATAATTTTCGATTTGGGTTTAAAACACGTGCATTGCATTCCTGCTTGTTGTTCTCCAATTCTAGTGAACATAGATTAAGTAATGTGTCGTACACGTGGGGGTGATATCCACGGATTGACAGAAATTAACCTTAGTTTCACCGCACAACACATACCGAATCACTTCACAATTAACACAACAACTCAAACATCCCCCTTTTCCGCGGTATTCCTCCGCCCGATTGAGGTAACCTTATAAGCCAAAACAAACTTGACATTTCCCTAGGTCTTGTTGTTTAGGATTCGACATCATCTTACGTCTAAAGGCATAAGCCCACGATAACTAAAATTAACCCTAGGGTTAGTCTCTAGATTTGTGTGTGCTCTTCGCTTGTTTTCAAATCCTCGTTTTCTCTCCGTCATACTTTGTCTTCTCGTGATCAATAAGTTGATAAACATACTCAACGCTGCTAAAATCAAATTAGCAGCCTTTTTATATCTTCTTATCCTAGACTTTCGACACCGCATCGGTTAAGGGACCGACGCCGCTTGATCTCGTGACCGACACCGGTTACTAAACCGATATCGCCATCGCTTTCTCATCAGCCCCGACAAACCAAAGAACTTGCAAATTCACCATTCGAGGTTGTTTTTGTTCTTGATAGATTGAAACTTTCCCGTGTGTCTCGGGTCTATGGTTGTCATCACTGAAGCAAGCAAGCCGCCATGGTTTCACATGCCTCGCTCCGTGTCTTTGCCTCGAATCACCCCTTCACATTCTATAGGAACCCTACTGACACCAAAGTGAGATCCCCAAATTCCTCGTAGGAGACAAGGACTTTGCCAAATTTCTCGGATGCTAATCCCACTGCATAATACTATTTGTCTCATACCCCTGACCGTAAGGCCTATGGGTAGCTCCTTATTGGCATGCCTATTAGTATAGCTGCTCATTTAGCTCCCACTCCTCCCGATAACAATACCTTACTTCCCGCATCACTAGCCCCGTCTCCCAATCCGACAGCCTTTCAGAGGTTCATACGACCCCGATTAGCTTTCCTTCGTTAACCTCGACCTCACGATCGCTACCACCAACCGCCCTATCTCATCTCTCTTCGCACCACTCCATTCATGACTTACTCTCGCCACCTATTCACACGAGCTTTCTTTCTCAAGCTCCGCCTACCTTTTCATTCCCATACACGTATCCAAAGAACCTCAACACCTTATATGGGACATCCCTATTCTCGTGGCACCATCACCTCATCCAACCATGATTTCATCAAACAAATGATGGACAAAATGCAAACCCGGAGGCTTCCGTTTCAGAAGTCGTAGCGCCTGACATACGAGCAAGTTTGTCGGGAGCCCATTCACCCTTCTCGTCCCCTTCATTCATATCCTCCTCAATGGGAGTTGCCAAAGTTTACTCGCTTTTAACAAGAAAGAGGATCCTCAACAACACTTGCGATCATTTAGACATGCTTGTTATTTGATCGCCCATGATGATGCCTTGTTACTCCGCACCTTTCCCATGTCCTTATCAGACCTCGCTTGAGTGGTACAAAGTTGCTTTAACCCAAAGACTCAATCTTCTCTTTTAACCAACTAGCCCAATCTTTTTGGATCATTTCTCCATTAACATTGCCAAGAAAGTATCTATCATCGACTCTATGCCATCCGACAATTTGAAGACGAATCTATCGCAGATTTCGCTGACGATGGCGGGCCTTATCAACCAACTTACGATGCCTCGCCTCAAACCGAACTCATCGAACTATTTACGCGGGCTCGCGCTAAGCACATCTCCCCTACCCTCCAAATTCAAACTTTCCGCACATTCGACGAGGCCTTTACCATGGCTCTAAGCTAGAAATTCGAGCCTTAGAAGAAGAGAAATCATGTCACAGAACAAAACCCCACTTCCGAACTCCAGATTCTACCAACAAGCCAAACACCACCACTCCTCACGCGTCCACTTCTTCTAAATCAAAAGGAGCTGTCCACGCGGTAATGGTCAAATCTCAAACACCGTCCAATACTCCGCCGAAAACCACTTATAAGTACAAAGCCGAGCCCACCAATTACACTCCCTTGGGAGAAACTTATGGCGTCATCCTGGAGAAATTGCTCAAAGTCGGGGCTATCACCTTGCCTCCTGTTAAACCTCACTCTGGGTTTGACTCCACCCGCGCAATACCTTCCTGGTACAAAGAAAATGACTTTTGTAACTTTCACCGCGTAAAAGGACATAGTCATGAAAACTGCAAGATGTTGAAAAACATAGTGCAGAAATGGTCGACGCAGGGATATAACCTCGATAATCCTAACGCCCGCTAACCGAAATCTGAAAATTTTCAACAAGCCATTCCCGAATCACTGGCCCAACAAGAACGTGAACCAAGATATCTTAGCCGAGGAGAGTGTTCATGAGATCCATGCAGTCTTCGATTCTCAGCCAAAAGCCTCTATTGAAAAATTTTTAAATCAAGCCTCTCCACCAACACAGAGTTTGAACCTCCTTCACCACCATCAAGCCAAAGTGAAATCATTCCTTTACCCATGTAAGAGTTAATCGCCTGACTTCTCTTCTCATCAACGAAGTCTTCTTACACCACATCCCTACAAGACTGTGAGCGGATGCTATCTAATTTATCTATTTCCCAAACGTCCCCTTCTACCACTCTTGCTACACAAGAGGAAGGCTCGCCACTCCTTTTGACATCCTTAGACGAGAAATCTCTTACACTAACATCACCACATTCTTTAAACGTGATGATCCCCTCGAACACGCCTCCTACCTATTAGTCCTCATCGCCTAAATCTTTTCAACGACCGGTTGACCTCTTAACATCTATTGATACAAAGGCCTCATCTACCTCCCCGTGTCACACCCGCAATGGACTCGGAATTACAACCCACCTTTCTTCCGTACCAAAATTACAAATCACACTGAGACTGCCATTCCACGTAAGATGACAGCCCTATGGGAACGCTTTGAGTACCCTTTTTCTACTCAAATGCAAATGACTCGATCCCGATGTCTCCACCATATACCCAAGTGCTTGCGTGCTTAAAATGCCCCCTGCTCTCACCTTCACCCCCTCACCTCTACCAAATGCCCCGTCCACTTCTATCAACTTAACCAGATCTTCCCATACGCTGGGACCTCACCAATGCCTGGGCCTAACACACCCGCCTAAGCGACTCGATCTATCCAAAATAAATCCGCTCCGCCACCTAGAGACAAACTCAATCCCTGCCCCTATCACAATCAAAACCATCATCGCCATACCTACCTTCCATATTGGGACCCCATCCTCTACCTTACATCAATATATCATACCTCCCGCGTTTTTTAGAACAACCTACGCCTTCCGCACCTATACAGTAAATTCTGTGGTATAAGAACACCGCTACCCGCGTATCCTGTCCACCTATCAACCCTAAACAAATACCATCATCAAAAGATTTGTTTTCAGTTACTCCTATTTCCCCGTGGTTGTTTTCTGATACCACGTCATCTGCGGCCTCATCATCCAACATAGCTTCTGCGCCAAAGAAATCACGTTTAGTAAAAACCATGTATCAACACCCCTCGGCTAAACCGCCACCCATACGAACTAACCACGCCCAAACATTACCAAAACCCACACAATCAATACCCTCATCCTCTTCCGATTTTGACCCACTCAAAGGATCTTACGCCAAAATCCTTGCTATGTTGGTGGAGAATGCGACCATTTCCCTACCTCCACTTAGACCTTATGACCCGTCTAAGCCCCGACCTATGGATTACGATGAGTCTAAAATCTGCGCTTATCACCGCACACCAGGACATGATGTGGAGGGATGCAAAGCTCTAAAAACCATCCTTCGCCAGTCACCTCTCCCGGATAGAAAGATTAAGAAAGACAACTTACGAAGGGAGAGACCTTTAGTTTCCATTCCTCTCCTATACCATCTCGTCCCCGCCTCACCAAGATCTATCATTATTACAACCCCACCTCAAGACCATGAGTTATCCCCACCATCTTCCTCATCTCAGTCTACGAGATTAATATGATTAGTGTCGCTACTCGAGGCGTAAAAACAATGGGAAAGCAAAAGAAAACACACTCGCGGCATCTCTTTCTCCGTCAAACATCCCGATTGCACCACCACCTAAAGTGGTCATTCATGACCCGCCTATCCCGCCTCTAATGGCATTCGCCCACCGAAATATGATTAAACAGCCTTCACCAATCGCCCGTAAAATGACATCGTATGATCTCATTCGACTTCAATCTCATCGACAAGCTCTCGTTGAGATCCTTCAAGGGATAGAGGTTTTACCTAATGAAACCCTGCCTGTTACCTCCATTCTAACACCCAATCACGTTGCTTCTCTCACCAAACAACCCACTGCCCCAACCACTTCGCCTCTCATACAACAAGCCGCTGCAGCAGTTTGGCTCAAGATGAAATTGTCGACTTTTGGCATGTAAGATCCCGACCTCGCTCTTTTCATCTCCGCTACGTCCGGGACATTCGAGTACGCCGGGTTATGATTGACGGGGCGCTAGCCTAAACATCATCTCTTCAAAAGCCTTCCAATGATGAACATCCCTTCTAGTTGCATGTGCAACCCCATCATGTCATGGGTCATTCAATGACGCTATTACTTCTACCTTAGGCACCGTGATCCTCAACATTCGCGTAGACCACGTACTTTACCCGAACTCTTCTATGTCCTCGAGGGAGAGTTCCAATATAATATATTGCCGGGTCGCCCTCGATCCGAGCCATGGGATGCGTTCCTCAACATTACATAGATGCATAAAATTTGAGTACGAGGGAAGTCTTACACCGTAAAAGCCGACCCTCCCCTTTAAAACTCGCAATATGTTATACCGCCCTAACGATGTGCTTATACCAATCAAGACACCCATACATTCAACTCAACCGTCCTCCTCAAATGTACCTCAACCATCCACCCCAACCGCGCCTACGCCTTCAATTGATGAAACCACCATCGCAAAAACCACTTCCCTTCCCGCAGCTAACATTCCAACCTCCGACCCTTAGTAGATGTTTTTCGCCGCCTTACGCTCGGGGAGTACCGCCTATATAACGTTAGTTCTTTCCCTACCCCCAGCAGAGTACGGACAATTACATGCACATCCCACCTACGACCGTCGCGTGGGGGAGATAATCTCTTACGGACCACCCTATTGCCGCACTAACCTAACGTATGGGGGTGTTGACGCATCCTCCATTACCCCTGAACCTCCTCTTGGTGTGGTTCCTTTCCAATCCGATTTTCAATACTTGACAAATCGTCGCTTTCGCCCTCACCTTCTTGACTCGCCAGGCGTGGAAAGGCTTTGGTTTTGGCCTTTACGAACAAGGCCGACATACACTCATTCCCGTGACTACCCGTAAACATAATGATCGCAAAGGGTCTCGGTTTTCCAAACACCTACACAGAGACACCTCCGTCACCGTATCCTCCGAAGAAGAAGACGCCGCCCTACCAAACCATCATCACCCACTTTGCCATCATCACCCTGCGTAATCTATAGACTCGAATCCATCCCCCCTAACTTTTTTTTTTTTTTTTTTTCATAAATGCTATCTTCATAGGTCCTCTCACTTATCAACGCGATAATGAGGACCCATCTTTCTTCCCTTCGTATCCGCACATGATCAAGAGGATTCGCCTTTGATTAATGTTGAATGCCAGATGACGACTCCATCCTCACTTACCTCGCGCGGATGATTCTTATATTCAACGAGCCTTACCATCTCAAACCCAAACTATGCCGAACGAATCTACCATAGAAATCAATATCCACACGGAGGAGGATCTCACATTGTGAAGATTGGACAATCCCTTAACACATCGTAACAAGCCGCCTTTACTACCTTTCTCCGTGCTCGAACCAAGCTTTGCATGGTCTTACGCCGACATGCCAGAATTGATCCTACTATCGCCGTCCATAACATCACCCTAAACCCCGATTCCAAACTAGCCAAACAACAAATTGAGAAAATGCATCCACGCATTGCTTCTTGGTCAAAGAGGAGCTCCAACGACTCCTTTCTCGCTTCCTTCATCTTGCCTATTGACTATCCTCAATGGATTTCTAACATCGCACTCGCCACTAAAGCGACAGGGGACTTCTGATATGCATGATTTCCGGATCTTAACCTCGCTTGCCCCAAGGATGACTTCCTCCCAAGTATTGATCAACTTGTTGATCTCACCGCAAGGGCCATGAAATGCTTTCTCATGGATGGCTTTTCAGATACAACCAAATTTTGGTCTGCCTCGCCGATCAACACAAAATCGCTTCATAACTCCGTGGGGAACCTTCGTTATCGTGTCATGCCATTTGGCCTTAAGAATGCCGGGGCTATCTATCGGGCTATGACCTACATTTTTCATGACATTATGCACACTATCCTCAAGACTATGTCGACGATCTTCTCGGCAAGTCTAAACATCGAGTGAACATCTCGATGTTTTAACCATTATTTTTGATCGCCTGTATACAATATTCTCGTCCGCCTTCAACCGAAGAAATGTGTCTTCGTGTTCTTTCGGGAAAACTTCTTGGCTTTATCGCCTCTTTTGCGTGGCATTGAGGTCGATCCATCTAAAGTCAAAGCTATCCTAGAAATGCCCCCACCCAAAAATCTCAAACAATTGCGTAGTTTACAAGGTAAGCTCCAATCTATCCGACGTTTCATCTCCCAACTCTCGGATCGGTGTCAACCTTTCCATCACCTCCTAAAAAGGATATTGCATTCCAATGGAGCGAAGAATGTCACCAAGCCTTCAAGCTCTCAAATCCTATCTCTGCAGCCACCCGTGCTTATCCCACCCCAAGACAACCGCCTTTCTACCTTTACCTTTCCGCCACCGACCACGCCGTAGGAGCCATGCTTGCACATCGTGACTCGAGAATCACGAACAAGCCGTTTATTATATAAGTCGATTTTGGTGGACTATGAGACTAGGTACACACATGTAGAAAAATTGTGCCTTGCCCTATCATTCGTGGCCACCAAACTCCGACACTACCTTCTAAATCACAAGACTTTCGTCATCACCAATACAGCACTCCCATCCATTACATGTACGCCAAACCTCATCTCGAACCAACGATTGCTAGATGGCTCATGCTTCTTCGCCGACTCGACCTTGAGTTTATCCACCGTAAATCAATCAAAGGACAAACCATCGCACCAACTTCATGGACGCTCCTTTACCGGGGAACAATTTACCAATTTCACATTTCCCGACGAACTCATCGCTACTCTTTCCTCACAGAGGAGTCGCACTCCAATGACCCTCTTCTTCGATGGATCTAAATGCCAGCCGCGGGCGGAGGAGCCGGCGTTGTTCTCATTCCTCTCAACGCTGAACCTATGCCTCTTTCATTCCGACTTGATTTCCTTGCACTAATAATACAAATGGAATACGAGGCCCTTGTTCGGGTCTCCAAGTTGCGTTACACTTAGGTATCAAATCTATCAACATTTTTGCGACTTCAATCGTAGTCAATCAAGTTATGGGCGTCTACCAATGCAAAAACGAGGAACTTCAAAATACAAACACTACGTGGATTCACTTCTAGCTTTATTTACCCACTATTCTATACAAACCATTCCCGCTCCACTAACAAATTTGCATGGATACTATGGCTTGCTTAGCCTCGCAAATTCCCGCCGCGCCAACCGACTCAATTATTCGCCGTGGTCCAACAACTTTTTGCCCCATCCTATTCAACCCCTAGTAGTTTGTATGATAAATACCGTGTCCACTAATTCACAGATACCGGTACCACCAATTCCACGACTACCTTACAATCTCTCGTCCTCCCACCGACCTTACTAGTAACGGCAAACGTGCTTTTCTTAAAAGTGTTTCGCGTTATGTTGTCATGGGGGACTCTCTATAAACGTGGCTTTGATGGTATCCTCCCTTCCTGCCTAATCGGGCGCGAGGCCACTCATACCATCCAACAGTCCATGACGGTATTTGTGGTGGACATTTTAAGCTGCTTGCCGTGGCCAAACGAATCCTTCGCCTTGGTTATTATTGGCCTACTCAATAACGATCGCTACTTAATATGTTAAGCTTGTGTTATGTGTCAAAGAACATGCCAACCTTCAACATACTCCTAGCCACCCGCTCCAGATCGCTCGAGATCTTTGGCCCTTCTCACAATGGGGTTTAGACCTTATTGGTGAGATTCACCCAACCTCTTCACAACGTCACCGCTGATACTCACAATGACCGAATATTACAAAATGGGTGGAGGCTATTCCACTCATTTCAATCAAAAAGAAAAATTGTCGAAGTTCATTAACCACCACATTATCTCCGCTTTGGTGTTCTCATCGCCCGATAACAGATAATGGAAAATCTTTCAAAACAAGTTGTTGCAAGACCTTGTGACAACTTTGGTATCAAACTTAGTTTCTCATCACCTTACTATCCACAAGCCAATGGGCAAGCCGAGTCCTCTAATAAAACACTAACCAAAATCCTCATGAAAGTTGTCAATGAATCCGGAAGAAATTGGCACGATCACATTCCCTTTGCCCTTTGGGCTTATCGTATACTAGCATTCGCATTTCTACTAATGCCACACCTTTTCTTTTCGTATACGGTACCGAGGCTGTTTTGCCTCTCGAAATACAAATACCCTCCCTTAGAATATCTCTTCAGATATTCTCACCAACGATGATTTCCGCCAAGAGCGGTTAGCCCAATCGAGCTTTGACGAACGCCGCCTTACAGCCTCTTGATCACCTTCAAATCTATCAAAAACGCATTAAACGTGCTTATGATAAGCGACTTCATGAGCGTATTTTAAGGTTGGTGATCTTGTTCTCAAAGAGAATCAACATGTAACCAAACTAGAAAAGAGCAAACGTGGAAAATTTGCTCCCAATCGATTGGGCCTTATATAATCACTCATACCTATGGATCTGTACTTATCGCTTAGCTTCGCTTAATGGTAAACTCCGAGCTCGAACCCTTAATGCCTCGCATCTTCGACCATTCTACCGTTGAAATTAGTATTATATCACTTCTTATCTACCGCCGCTCGTCCCGAGCTCACTTACCACTACATACACTCGCTTCCTACACTTCATAATAACAATCAAGCTCACATAGTTTGATCCTCACCTCCTCGATGATGCCTTCCTTTTAGTCTAGTCCATGACTTCAAAGTATTAAAATAAGCCGTATTCTTATGGGATTTTCTTGAGTCAAACTTCCTACTAACTAGATGCTTCACGCCAAATGAACATCTAGTCATTTAAATTAAATATAGATCGCTCCTCAAGGACAGCTATATGCCGAACTATTGCTGCTATTATATATAGATCGCCTCCCTCAAGGACAGTTTATGCATTACAATCATATTCGCTACTATAAATAGATCGCTTCCTCGAAGGACAGCTTATACACATGGGCCAGCCTTTATCGAAGCTTCTCGCATTGATCAGCCTTCGTGAAGACCTCAAGAATAATACAATCAATATCCCCGTAGACTTCCCGCATCGATCGCCTACATTCAATAAAAGAAAAGCCTCATTCAAAAGGACTTTTGAGTCATGGACTTGTCTATTTAGGGTAGGTTCTCTTTCGCCGAGCACTCACTTTGTAATAAGTTCTCACAGACTCGCTTATATCATCCACCTCACCTCACCACTTGTTTCAACTCAAGGGATGTGACGTATATCCGATATATTGTGATTATACAACTCTTTTCACCTATCGACTTCTCGCCTATGCAAGGTACCTAGGGATTCAAGCTCATCCTATGTTAATATGTGGTTTGTTTAGCTCTTCTCAACTACGGGACACTCTTTCCTCTTTGCCTCGCATCTAGGATTGTGTGTTGATCTTAATCAGAACATGGTTCCCTTCTATTTGGGTAAGCTAACTTTCGCTTTACCTATACCTACATCAACATCGCCCATACCTTACCAACACCAACAACATTACCCTATCAACATCAAAATCTTATCAACCAACAAATTGCCTAACCATACCCAAATTGCCTGAATTCACCTCTCCCTGGTCCTAAGGGAGAACTACATCGGTCTGAGGCCCCTCCTTGCTTTGTGCAATGGGCTATGTAGGCAAAGACTGAGACATGGGGTCTCCCAAGGTTAGCTCGACCATCCCCTACCATAACCTATCCTGTGTGGTGAATATAAATATTTTTGTGTATTTCTATTTAATCACAGTCCTCTTTATCCTTTTTCAAAACACCGAAAATCAAAACACAAACAATCTTATTATTATCGTAACTCAAATCAACATACATATTCAGTTTTATTTAGATGTTAAACAAATACATCTTCTCTATCATCGACACGCAGGTCGGCATCCTTATTTATTCTTATACCTTGCTAACATTTACTGCACTCATCACGCCTCATCCCGAACTAGGTGATGATCGTGATCGCGACCCTCTCGCCGGCCCTCTCGTCCTCAAAGGTACCACGGCTATTGGTACCGCCACCGATCTCGCCAATCTCTCCTCAGTAACATATGAATACGCCTCTCGCATGGAGGACTTCAGCCTCTAGTCTCCCGCCCGTGACTCCGCAACCACTAACAATCCTCTTGTCTCATTCACTCAAGCTTGAGCTGCTGAACCAAACGCCGCAGACGATCCTCTCTCGCTGTAATCACCGCTATGTCGTGGCGCCACGCACACCTCGCAGCTTCGCTACCCACCATAATCTATAGGCCTCGCTGCTCCCGCATCCATTACCCTCGCGATCGGCCGCTACCTCTTCGTGCCCTTCTCGGAGGTGTTGGCCGGGAGGTGAGAATGCCGCCTCGCTGCCGATCCTCATATATGGTCTATAAGCTGTGGGTATATCCTCGCACAAATCCAAATTGTCGCGCACGCGATCTATAGGAATCCTCTCATACTCACCCGGCCCGTGCCCCGCGATCCACCTCAATCGCTCAACACCCTCAACTCCTCGCCTATGTTCTCTCTGTTACATATAGTTTCCATATGGCCTCCAATGATATCCGCAACCGTCACTTCTCCCATACCGCCTGTAATACTCAATATCACCCATCACGGCACTCGGGATCTCGCTCTCTTCTGCTCTCGGGACCCATCGCCTCAATCCCAACCTCTCGTACTCGGCTCTCCTCGCTCGATGGATTGGCCTATTGGTCGCACACAAACAATGTGCTCATAGGCCCAACAAAGGTAATAAGTATGAATTCATCCAAAGGTCGCCCCGTGATTTCGCCTACAAGCCCATAAACCCTCGTATAGCTCCGCCTAAATATGCAGTGCCCATGCAAACGTAATGCCTTTCTACCATCTCCCAAATAACACACATCAATGCCTTTGGAAATCTTTCCCCTTCCGCCTAGTAATGCATAATACCCTACCGCTATCATTAATATCACGCTAACCTTGTCTCTCGTGGTGTGCGTATACATTACCCCATATGTAAACGATAAACTCGCCTGTGTCAAATCTCGTGCGTATGGACCAAATATCGCCGTTATCGCCCTCGTGCCGCGCTAGGTAGTGCCTCGATATACTGTTCTCCGTAATAGGGAGTCTCAAAATCCAAACACATCTTCCAATGTTACCGCTATTTCACCGCTGCAGATAGAAGGTATTTGTCTCGGGATTCCATCTTTCAATCAACGCCTCAGAATATACCATGGTTACGCGATTCGTGAATAATAACGGATTCCACTTAACCCCAAACGATTTATCAACGTCCATTCCGCTGTGTTACATCCGCCGGATTCGTGACAACAGCTACTGCACACTATCATTCATCCTCAATCCCGCTCGCCGCATACACCAAAACAACAAACAACCATTCAATCTGGCCGTGGTTTTTTCAAACATTCTCGAAATTTCTCCAAGAATCGGGTATCGTTATACATAACCGATATCGGTTGAATAACCGATACTGGTTCTCCTAACCGCCACCGGCCATCGCCAATTATATACACCTTCCCAAAAAAAAAAAAAAAAACAACCACCTACGACAATAATTTTCTCGTTTATTCCTTTTTATACATACAAACATATACCGCAACCCCCGATTGCCTACCCGTAACACTTACCTCACCCGCAACCCTTGTTATCATGTTTTCTTTCTCATATCTACCCACCTACTCTCCCCATCTTATTCACAAAACATGCAAAGAGTTAAATCACAAACAAAATGATACCTCTTGGGTCAGCAGCAGCCTGAGGTGGCCCTTGTCTCCGCCTCCCCCCCTGCTCGCTGGATGCTTCTCCTCGTTCTCGCCATGATCACCACCCTTTTAACTTTGTCTTTCTCGCCTTCTAAATCTCGGATCACATTCACTTTCCTTGTCTCTTCCTCCTTCTCACCCAAATCTCTCATGCAAATACCCTCTGGCCTGCCAAAAAGCGTCGCGCTTCACGTATTTAACCTCTCGCATGGCTCTAAAATTAAAACTGAAGTGCACACCCTAGCTTTTCTATTTTTAGAAAAGCTCATACCTAAATAACCGGTATCGGTCATATAACCGATATCGGTCATATAACTACCGACATCGGTTACCCAACCGATACCGGTTACACACCTGCCTTTTTGAAACAGGGTTCTTTTCTTCATTTCTCATCTAAATTTTTGTCGCGCCCGCCTCTTTGCCTGCATAAACAACAGAATTTACCACATTTGTTCATCCACCACACATAGCATTATAATTTCATTAAACATCATTTATACAAATACACAACCATCAACTACGAATATCAGGAAACTATCAATCTCTACATCATTTGGATCCAACTCATCAGTTACATATATCACAATGTCACAAAACCAACAATTCATCACATCACATATCATTCATACATACGTACAACAAAAACAAAAACATCAACATCATCCATCTATCAACATATCAACTAAAACTTATCATACATTACATATTACCAACCATTAACAAAATATTTAAACACATTTTGAATACTGCACGAGGATCAAAACATCGTCTCTATATATATATACCAGTTTTCAAAAATACAATGTGCCCTACATCGGGCCTCTCGTGATCTCATAATATACCAAAGCCGCACGCAGCCGCAATACCTACCAAAAATCTCGACTCGCCTCGCAGCCGGTCTCTCATATCAAAATATACTCGCTCGCAGTCGTCAGATCAAATGTACAACCGTATTTCGCTCGCAGCCGGTATATAATAAATAAATGAATCAATGCAATGAATAATGTCGGCACGCAGCCTCTATCAATACAACCTGTTCGCAGACCGTGCCCGTGTCCCTATACAAAACCATGTCGGGATCTATCGCGCTCTCCCCACCGCCCGGCACCTCTCCCCGCTGGTCCTCGTGGTGCCTCTCGCCTCCGCCTGTCACGGACACGCCACCGTGGCCGCCCTCCCCGAGATCTCTCGGGCCGTGCGAGGTCTCGCCTATGCGCCGCATACGCCGATACTCGACTCCAGATTATCAAGAATATCCTCGATAATATCGGGCCTCTCGCTCTAACCTCCATATAGCGATCTCGCGCCATCAAGGAGCTGGGCTGGTCCCTCGCACCAACACCAATACCTCGAGCTCACTCGCACTCGTGGCCGCGTGGTGCCGCTGCCGTGCCGCCGCTCGTGCACTCGCACTCGTGGCCGTGGTGCCGGTGGTGGTGCTGCGCGTGCTCGCACTCGCACTCGTGGCCGTGGTGGTGGTGGTGGTGCTACTCGTGCTCGTGCTCGAGCTCGGCTAGCCGCTCGTAAGGCCCCTATTCGTGCTCTCGCGCAGCAGCCTAGCCGCCCCTCGTAAGAGCCGCACCGACCTCCGAGCCGATCCTCTCTCCTATAACCACAGCAGCCTAAGTCCGGGCCGCGCAGCGGTACTATATCTCGCTGCTCTCTCGCCCAGCCCACCACACCTCGTATGCTCCTGCACCCGCATCATCCACACCTCACCGCCGGTCTCTCCGCTACCTGGGCCTGGGATCAAAGGTCGTGGCGCCGGAAGTGGGGCTCTACATCATCCCTCCCGTATCGAGGGAGGGAGGTGGCTCGCCCTGCCGTGAAGCCCCATCTCGCTCGCTGCATTTCTCTCTAGGGGTATCCGCCGATTCTCCCCCTCCGCCCCGCTATCGTAATGTATACTGGATCAAAGCGCACTGCACGCGGGCTCCTCGCCAGCCGGTGACCTCGTAGGGTCTCCATACAATGTCTACCGCTGTAAGGCCCTCTAGCAAGTGTCTATAATAGCCACATCCCGACTCGCAACAACCGCCGTGGGCTGGCCCACGACCCCAACCACCTCTCAAAGCCATATCGGTATACGACACCGTGGCCCGCTCGCCGAGGTAGCCCTATCGGGCTCGATGCATACGATGTGCTCGTATGCCCAACAAAGGCAACAAAAATGTAGAACAAATACCAAATCACCTCTCTCCGCGATAGCCCCATAACTCCTCAGTATAATTGCACTCGTATATACCGGTGCCTGTGCATAACAGTGTGCTCCTCCACCATCTCCAGCAGCACTCCCCATCAATGCTCGTGGGAAGCGGCCTCCTCTCGAGTCCGGGAGGGCGAAGCAGGTGTGATCCCAACCATCATCAACACCGCTAGTCGTGTCTCGTGACGATGCGCACGGTACATGTCACTGTACCCGATACTCGCGCTATGGTAGGTCAGTAGCGCGGCTGCATCCCCAAAACTCGTAGATGCTGTCCATCGCAGCCTCTCGACCTACTCGAAGATCGCTCTCCTCGATCGCAGTAGCCGCAGGATGCGATACACATCCTCTAATGTGACGGCATCATCTCCTGGCCGGGCAGATGGAACACATTGGCCGCCGGATCCCATCTCTCGATGAGGGCGACCATCGCCGTGATCCTCTCTATCGCTCTCGCACCTCGGGACCCCGCCGAGTCCCACTCGCGCATGATGGCCCAATGCGCCGCAGATACGTGTGGCCTCATCCGACTCAATAGTGGAGGCATCCTATCACGCATCGCCAACCGCCGACGTGCCTCGCAAAACCAACCCACATTCTTAGACCTACTCTTTATTATAACATCTACTTTACCATCTAAACCCCTTTTGTAACACCCAAAACCTAACCCCACACCTAACCCTTCTCCACCCCTAAACCAACCCCCCACACCGACCCGCAACCCAACCCAAAAAAAACCCCACCCAACCACCACTCCCACACCTAACCCAACCTCAACCACCCCTAAACCAACCCCCCACACCAACCACCCACTAACCCCAACCAACCCTCACCCAACCACCACTCCCACACCTACCCCTTCTCCACCCCTAACCCAACCCCCACCACACTCCCACCCACCCCACCCCAAAAACAACCTAAAACCTCAAAACCCAACCCCCCAAACTCCACCCCAACCCAACCCCACACCCCAACCCACCCAACCCACCTCAAACCTAAACCCTAAACCCTAAACACCTTCCCATAAACCCTAAACCCCATCCCAAACCCAAACACCCAACCCCACTCCAACCACACCCCAACAAGCCACCCAACCCACCTTCAAACCTAAACCATAAACCCTAAATCCCATCCCAACTCCACCTCAACCCATCCCTTCCCCACCGACCCACCGCCGATACTAAACCGATGCCGGTCCCACCATTCAACCTCACCCTATACTTTCATTGACCGATGCGGCCGCTAGTGACCGACATGGTCATCTCTCCCGCCGAGCCGAATCCTCGCGCATGCCCCCAAAGACCCATTTTTCACCTATTTTTACCCATCTACCCACCCAAACACCCCCAAATTTTACACACCTAGCCGCCATTACCCTATCTTACCTATCTACCCTCTCTCTTTTTCAAATTATGTCTATTTACTCCTCATTTCCTCAAACAACTAAATTCCTACCCAAACCCCTAATCTCACTTAATACAACCAAATGCATAAAATAAAGAGTTTAGAACCCACGGCACGACGACACGTCATCGTGGTGGGATGGGTGGTGGCGGTCCACCCGGGTCCAGCCCCTCCAGCCTCCTCTCGCGTGCATGGCTCCAATCCCGATCATCGCTGGGTCCCCGCCAATCACCGCCGCCTCCTCTCTCGGGCCCACTATCAACTCTCTCCGCCAATCAAATAGCTCCACCTCACTCAATAACCTCCAAATCAACTCTCCACGCCGACAAGTCGCTTTGGTTTGCAAATAACAAAAGTGACAATGACAAAGCCGTATTTTTCTTTTTATAGGTTTTTCGACCTTAACCGATGTCGGTTTCATTTTTGCCCTAAGAAACCAGATCGGTCCCTTAACCGATATCGGTCATGCAGAATCGACATCGGTTCGATACCCAACTTTCACCCCATTCTTTGCCCTTCTTTACCTCGCCTCTTTTCACCAATATCGCCTCCGCTCCACTCGCACAACATTTCCACCTTTTTGCCGCACAACATTTGCTTCACTTGACCATTGGCCCGACCCAAGGCCTCAACTACCTATTTGGCCCGACTCAAGGCCTCAACCTACATTTGGCCCGACCCCAAGGCCTCAACCTACCAAGGCCCAAGGCCTCAACCTATTCGCCCGACCCAAGGCCTCCCCTATCTGCCCGATTCAAGGCCTCAACCTACCAATTCGCCCGACCCAAGGCCTCAACTACCAAGGCCCGACCAAGGCCTCAACCTACCTATTCGGCCCGACCAAGGCCTCAACCTACCAATCGCCCCGACCCAAGGCCTCAACCTACCATTGGCCCGACCTAAGGCCTCAACCTACCTATTTGGCCCGACCCAAGGCCTCAACCTACCATTTCGCCCGACCTAAGGCCTCAACCGACCCGAAGGCCTCAACCTACCATTCGGCCCGACCTAAGGCCTCAACCTACCAATTGGCCCGACCCAAGGCCTCGCCCTACCTATTTAGCCCGACCCAAGGCCTCAACCTACCCACCTAACCTGACCCAGGGCCACCGCCCAACCACTTGGCCTGACCAAGGCCGTATCACTTCCATACCATACCCACAATCAACGTTTTATTTTATACATCCATCATGTACCTTGTGTTCAATCGAGCTCACCTGTTCGTGTTTTAGCATGATTAGGGTCCTTGACTTGATTCGCCGACCAGCCTTTGCCTGACTCCAGACCGTGACGCTTATCTCAACCAAACCAACCTTTTGGTACCGCCGAACATGCCTAAACGCTCGCACTTTCACCCGTTATATACCCCGGAGCTACTTCCTATGCCTTGATACCGTGATTATATCACCCTTGTTTTGATAAACTATCGACCTTTGCCTATACATTGCTGGTTTGCTAGTCAAATCATGTACCCTAGTCGTACTATTGCATTTCAACATGCGTCTGCTTCCTTGGACCTACCCCACCACCTTACCATCCTCTCTACCACATATACCCTTTATCAACCCTATCCCCGATTTCCGCTCACTCAATCTGTGATAGATTTGAGGGGGATTACCTATATCCTTAACATGAGAAACCACTTCATATTATTGTCCGCGCAGCCTTTACAACAAGCTACACGACAATAAGGGCTAATGTAGACACCAAATTCGTGTCTCACGACCCTCGTGACCCGCATCCCATTTCGCAACCTAACCTCATTACCTAAACTTTACACAATTATTTATTAATTACCTTGTAATTGATAAATCCACATCACCTTACCCGCCACCTCACTTTGCCACCTCATCATGACCTAGCCCTAACCCTAAACTAACCTAATTAAGACCCATGACTTGGTCTAGACTCACATCCATAACTAATGCCTCCTTACTCGCACCAAAAGCCGACCTTCTAGCCACTTGACCAAGCCCGCAACTGATCTCTCGGGAGAAAAGCAGGGAAGGTGGGCTATTTTACTAAAAATAGCCTACTTTTTCCTTACCGATGCCGGTTCCTACTCGACCGCCGCTTTGCTACGCAACCGCCATCGGTTCCTCTCGTAAATGGGCTCCCAAACCAAAACAACGGATCGGAATTTCATTTTTAGAGATCACCAAAGGATTTTCGGATCAACAGAGACATCATGAGCGAGGAACAGAGTCCAGATCTTCACTTGACAGAGCAGTAGACGAGTAAAGAAACCGTAAGTGTTTGCAACCAAGGAGATCAACTTGCATCTCGGCCAAAACCAAGAAGTCGATCTTGCATGTCCTTTTGTCATAACATTTCTTATGTTTTTGAATCTCACCTCTCTTAAATCCGTTTCAATCCACTACCCAACGTGCTATTGCATCTAACCTGTCATTCTTTTACTCCTAATCATCCCATTTCCTAATACCATCCAAAAAACCAGCCATTACAAACACCATCTGTATCAAGAAGATCCTATAACCCACCGGTATCGGTTATCGCAACCGCCATCGTTAGCCATCAATAACGGTTATCGTGAATCGCATCGGTTCCTCTCGATCAAAACCGTAAAACCAGCCTTTCCCCTACCAGCTTTAACAAAATAATTTAATTGATATTTTGCGCCTTTTGTGTTAATTCATATTAGCAGGGAACTCACCACCTTCAAGGGAAGTTTTATATTTCCCGGGCCCAAGGCAGCTTCTCATTTATTGTTTAATCAAAATCTTGTGGTCTTGTGTTCTTATCTTTTTGCACATGTGTAGTCCTTCCAAGACATGAAAGGAAAAGGAGTTCTCCAGCACACATATAGCCCCGATCTTTCACCTACGGTACGCGCGCACACCATCTCGACATTCAATGTATTCCTCCTAACCCTAACCTCATCTGCTTCTAAAAGGAATGAAAGGATTAAGCAACATTATAAGATTCCTTTTATTTCCCAATATCTATAAGAAAACCCTAAAATGTGAAAAAATCTAAAACATAAAAACCTAAAAAGTAAAACACCTTAGATGGACCCCATTTTCTACGTACTCAAATATGCCTTTATAAATGAATTTGTATGTCAAATATTAGCTTATTACATAAAATAGAGAAAATATTAAAACTCTAAGTTCTATAAAAACCACAAAATGATTCGTGAGCTAATTTTAAACCATTAGATGAAGGAATTTAGCTCCCAAAAAGCCAAAAATTCACTAAATTTTTATGCGAAGCTAAACATGGCATATTAATAATCAAGATTTACCACCCTAGAAAATTTCAAGATGATACAAGAGTCACATCAAAAGTTATGGTCTCTCGGAATTTATGCTCTCGCATCAAGATTGGAATCTACCAATTGGTTATTGGAATATGAATTTTATTGTCTTATATAAAATTCAAACTAAAACATATTAAAGGGTCCATAATGTTTTTTTCTCTTATATAAACATCGGGAATGTTGGATGGTAAAATAGTATATTTTTATTTTCTATTACTGAAAATATTAAATATGGATTTTTTATTAGGTAAATGGTAAGGGTTTTGAAAGGATCCCATAACCTTGTACATTTCAAATAAAATATAGCATGATAGTAAAAACTATAGAAATCATCCAACAGATTGCATTCAAGATCCAACCTACTCTATACCAAAGAACAACGATCCCAAGACTAATTGCCTCCTTCCAACAACCCCCAAGATCACCAACAAAGGGGCAAAGTCCTATCTACAATCCATTTACCATGTGGGCATTAAGAAACTAAATTTATCCACTATTCTTTCCCTTTTGTGTGGATAGGATCATCTTCACCGGTTTAGGTTCCTTCTTATAATATCCTTTTTCTTCTATTCACCACCATCCAATCTTTCCAATCACCCACCTCCTCGACTTAGACCTATTGGTATAACATCTTCCGGTCCCCGATGGACTAGACCACAACCACTTCCTATAATTCTACAATAGATCCCTTAAGCTCCACCAAGAAAACTAATCCTTCTAGGACCCTCTCTGAAGAAGAGGTTGTCAACTCTTTAGATATGGAAATATCTTATATTGATCCAAGAGAATTTGAAGTGCCTCCTATCAGATCCCTTTCAAAGCATACTTAATCATTTACAATAGCTTCTTTCACCGTAAAGATATGGGGGAGGGATTCCTTCAACTAGAAGTCACCACCTTATAATATTCAGAAATATAGTTGTTTGTATTTAGGTGTCCTATTTCAAACCATCTACGATAGTGAATGGGAAGGACCTCGTAGTCCATAAGTCAATCCCAAGGATGATCCTTAACTTTCATATCAATTTTAGCTAGAAAATATTTAGATATATCAATCTTGACTAGAATGTAAGAAAAAGTGGTATGATATGTTGCATTTTGGAAGGATCCATCAATTGATACTCCCCAAGGCATTTCCTATTACTCTGCTAGGCATGATGCAATGCAAAATTTAATGGGAGATGTCTCAACCATACCTAGAATGTCCTAGTATCGAAGGCTTTAGTTAAGGGTTGAACTTTGTAAATCAAGGTTTTATTAGGAGAACGTGGTGATCCCAAACCCACACTCGACTTTGGATAACATTAAATGTCTAAGGTATTCAACTATTGATATATTATATAAGAATTTTTCCTAATTTCAAATATTTATTTAAATTTAATCAAGTAGATGATTTCATTATTTTTCATTTTTAGGTATTAGACAAAATTATCCACTATGTTTAACAACTTAAAAACAACATTATTATCATGCCAAAATAATTCATATGCCTTCTACTCAAGCATTAAAAGTTCCTCTAGTATCTATCTTGTTTTTGCAACATCACCAATATTTCGCAATAGGATTATTTCGTAATTGTTAGTCTTATTGATGTGTCTTATGTTTTTAATGGTTTTCTAGCTTTGATGGATGCACATTCAAGGTGTTCAATAGTAAAAAAATCAATTTTGGAACATTATGAAAAGATTTGATTTCTTCCTTCTCTTATATGCATATGTGAAGAAGGAGCATTTATGCTCACTTAGAATCTTAAATCACCAAATAAAGCTAGTATTGAAATGATAAATGTATATGTCTTTTTTTTGTGGCTTTCCGTGACCTTACACAATCATGTGGATGGTGTTTCTTATAATAAAGGAAGACGAGGCATGTACAGTTTCATGTTTATTATAAATTCATCGAGTTTTGTACCTTATAGATGTTTTTGAATTTTTGTGTCATTCGGTGTTCATTTCCTATCTTTCGATGAGTATTATTTATTTTTTCACCTTTTTACATCTCATATTATTTATCCACCCATAAATATAAATATAGTTTTTTTGGAACATGTAGTTGGACTTGATCCATTTTATTCACTATCTAGATATCCGAGTGACCTGATATGTATTATTGGATAAAGACACCACCGTGAGTGATTACCTAAAATTATATGATCTTAATCAATGGTTATTTGGTTGACTAGTTAAGGAATATATGTAAGGGTATTTTTATTTATCCATTAGGTTCTATAAATAAAAAGTGTGATGGAAATATGAAGCATGCTCAAGAATGCTAAGAATAATGAAGAGCCTCTTGAGATACATTTGATCCAAGAAGAAATATAAAATTTATAATATGGTAAAGATAGTTGAGTTGAGTGTAGCAGAGCTTACTTATCAATGGACCAATTTTTTTTTAATTTTAAATATTTCTTATTACATCTTTAGTTAGGATATTTTCTAAGCATTGAAATTTGTATAAGGAATTTCTACAAAGTTTTTCATAAGAATCTAACAAAATTGGAATGTCTTACATACTTGAGCTTGTAACATTATTATCATTTATTAATAGAATAATCTTGTATTATTTTTAATTAAGTGCATAATTATTTCTATTATGTGAGATCTTCCTATGAGAAATATGATTTGTGTGGTCAAGTAATCTCGTAGTTGCGGCTCCTAACCATGATTTTATTACTTTAGTATCATAACAAGATTTTAGAGTATTTTATGTGATTTTTAGTTTCTTCTTTCCAACATATGAGTTTTGGTATAAGAAAATAGTTTCATTCATATCTTAATATTTGGGCATTGGATAGAAGGTGTAGATTACATTATTTTGTTATTGTTGAATGTTATGTGGAAATCACCAAATAAAATAAAAGATATTTCACTACCGGAGTGATGGGAGAACCTACATCATTGAGAATTATTAAATTGATTGAAATGTTGAGATGGGCTCATGCTTGTTTGGAAGCTATGGAGATTACATATTAGAGAGGATTTACATTATATGATGATGCAAGTGATGAAAAAATCACTAAAGCAACATATGAGGATTGAGTTGCTGAAGTAGAGCATGTTGACGTAAAGGAGATTGATTTTTGTATACATTTATATAAAAATGGACAATTTGAGTTATTTAGGAGCTTTGAATCCTCAAAACAATATCAATTGAATTGTTGAGCTTATAAATATTTCAAGTATGAATCTATTAAAGATCCCAATAATGTGATATTTTCCTATACTAACATTAAATTCCATGCATCATTGTGGTTGAAATATGTGCAATAAAAAGAGAAAATCAAGGTAAAGAGAAGATAAATAATTGGCATAAACTTTTCAAAAATTAAAGGAAAAATTTGTGCGATCATGATTACTAGTTAAAGTTTTCCAAGTAGTTGTATAATCTATGACAAAAGGAGATGGGTGTGAAGGATTACATCGAGTAATTCTATATATTTTGTTAATAGAGCCGATCATATTGAACATATATTTGTTTTATATATGAATGGATTGTGTTTTTCCATTCAAGATGAGGTTGGTATGATGTTATTATGTTATATTGAAAAAACATTGTCTTTATGTGATGAAGGTTGAAGAAATTTGTTATGAATATAATAAACAATTGTGTGAGGGAATACAATGTTTTCACATAGAGGTGGAAGAATTCATAATGATAAGGTAGCTAACATGAAATTGATAGAGAGAGGAAGGACAAAGACTGAAGGGAATCCGTGCACATCAAGTAGTTTCAATCAATCGTGATGAAGTAGCTTCAAGATTTAAACAAGCACTCAACTATGAAAGCAATGTGCATGCATTAAGGGAAAGAAAGCTCAATACTCCATGCTCATAGATTAAAAATGGATGTGTACATGTAGGGGAGTGTTGAGTAACTCCCATGTAGAAATAATGATGCCTCCATGATGGAGAAGAGGAGTTACTTTCCGAAAGGGGAATGTAAATCCTATGACACACACTTACACATATGACAGATTCCATGATGGAATATATCATAACTAATATGACACCTATGATCCATGCTCCCACCTAAGTGAGATGACTCACCTGGTGAGGTGGCATTACAACTCACACCAATACCCCCTTCATCAAAACATAGGATGAGGTAAGGTAAGTCAAAAAACACACATAGAATGAAAAATGGGTCCTAACCCATAAGTAAGCCTAATGAGGTACCCATGTACAAGAAAATATCAAAAGTGGAGTGAAAGGAGAAAACCCAATGGGAAAAACTCCCCCAAAAGAGAGACAAACTCACTCAAGAAGACTAGAGAAGAAGGAGAAGAAATGGGTCCCAAAACATGGCCTGATAAGGTACCCAAATACAATCATACTCCAGAGTAGAGAGAGAAAGAAGAGAGAACAATAAGGTCCTCTAAGAAGTGTGTCGATGATGTGGTCCTCCATGCCAAGACTGAAGAGAATTCACCTGCATCGAACAATGTTCCTACCCTTGGGAAGGATAGAAAAGGAGCATTAGAATTCATCCCACTCCATGAATGAAAAAGGAGCATACAGACTCACGAAATATGACTTTGATCTACAACTAGAAGGTGACATAGGTTTGGAAAAAGAGTGCACATGAGACAAAGGTAATGCCACGACAATGTGCGTGTTAGAGAGAGAAGAAGGTGGGGGCCCAATGACCCTCAAAAAGGGATCCACAAGAAGAGGTGGATCATGAAGAATCTCTAAAATGGTGGAAGTGAAAAGTTTCCCTAGGGAAGCACTCCCAATGTGAGAGATAGATAGGTCCTCCAAGATGTGTGATGGCTCAAACAGAGCATGCAATGCAACACATGAAGTAGGAGGAGAAGACTACTACAGGAGAGCTACTAGAAGGAAAAAGTGAAGCAATATGGCACTCAACATAAAAAAACAAGTCTAGGGAGAGTGTTGTCACCTGATAAATCAAGATGAAATGGAGCACTAGGGGCAATGGTCACATCTATCTCAGAGAAAGGGTCTTTAATGGAACACGAGTCCAAAAATTGAATGGAATCATGAACATGGTCAACAATGAGCTCTGTAGTGGCAGCAGAGTTCGAGAAGCAATATCCTAATGTGGATTGTCAATAAGAGACTCCTAAGAAGTAATAGGAATAGAGGAATACTTAGCAGTAGAAGGGATGTGAGAAGGGGGAGAATCCATGGTGGAACAAGAGTGGTCTAGGGAAGCATCACTCTCAGATGGTGAAGTAGTATCACCATGCAACTATCAGATAATGGACCGGGAATTGAAAGGGAACTCAGTGTGCTTGATCAAACGTCGATATCCCTATAAAAAGTAAGACCGAGAAGGCCATATACCTCATCAGTGCAGTTAAACCACTCATCCTTATGCAGAGGCTAGAGAGGCTCATGAATGAGACCATGGAGGTAGAGTAGCAAACCATGCAAAGTGCAATTTTGATAATTCTTTCCTTGCATTTTGAATAGTTCTTAGAATCGAGTAAAAAATAGAATGATGGAAATCCATAGTGTGGATAAACCCCCAAAAAGATCCTAGATGGCACTTTATAACTTAGTGCAAAAAGTACAAGCCCAAATAAGCAGTGCAATGACCCTAGAATGTAACACTTTATAATGTAGTGTGTTTACAAAAATGACAATCTCATCATGTAGCGTGTGAAAAATCATGCAATTTTGACTAAAGAAGTGCTCAAAACCAAACAACTGGTCAAAAGTTATAGCCAAAAAATGGTTCCCACAACTGATGGAAAAAGCCAATAAGCCCTGCAAATGGATTAAAAAGTACCAAACACATGCAGAGGGGGTCATATTTGTGCTTGTTGAAAACGACATCAAATTTTAGATAGGGTCTATTTTGCTTGCGAGGGGGATGGCCTCCGCCAACCCCAGACCTCGCCCTCCATCTTCGACGCTCATAGGAAGGGCATATATTAACAAGCAAAATGAATCCAAAATTATTACAATGCCAAGAAATGAATGTTTTTACCTTAAAACATTTAAAAGGATGTGCATGGACCGAGCTAGTATAGGGTTGACCGAGCTGGTTAATGCACTCACATGGGCAAGTTGAGAGGGCCCGACCGAGTTATGCACGAGCTGGTTGGCGTGGAATTTCCAAGTTGGGATGGGTTGATGCCACAAGCTAGATGTAACGTGAGCTGGTCGACTTACTTGCAGAGAGGTCATTGAGTTGCCAAGGGAAGTATTTTTGTGTAACGGTCTAGAGTTGGGCTATGCTTAAAACCGCCGACAATGCACGGAAGGTCGAATAGAGGGAGATTATAATCACAGTAGAACTAGATTTCAACACAAAAATAGAGTGAAACAACTCACGCAGCAAAGTGAGTCAATGATAAAATGGGTTAAGGAAAACAATCGACGAGCCAACAATGGTGAATGCATTTCAAACTAGGCCAAGCAGATCTCGAAACAAAGCAGGAGAAGAGGCCATGAGAATTCAACGCAAGGACGAAAGCTCAATGTGAGTGTGAGCAGGTGAAGCTTAAAAGCACGCCGCTTAGGAGCAAACATGATCCCTAAAAACTAGTGCACGATCCCTGAAAACAGGATCAATGTAAACAGGATCTCTGAAAACCAGTGCACGATGATCTCGAATGGGTGCATGTAGGGTTCAATACAGATCAAGGAAGATGGATTACGCTGGTCAAAGAGTTAATGCAAGGTTGGGTGTTGAATAATGCACAAACAATGAAAGGAATGCTCAAACACTAGGAGTTTGTTTGAACCGGGAAAGGAAGAATGAGTGTTGAACAAATGAATAACCAATGAAAAACATGATCGAGTGAGTTGTGAAGCGAGGAAGGAAGCATGTAAAGAGACGAGCTACCAACTGAGTTTGGGAATCTTGGTTCCATGCTCACCGAGTCGGGGCTGAGTGGGCCCGTAGAGCAACCTTCAACCTTTGAAAACTCAAAAACAAACCCCGCACTTCAACTCTATAATTTTTCCGAACTCGAACACAACCACAACCAGCAAGGAGCACAACCAAGTACAAAATCCCTTTTAAAAGCTAGTAGATTATAGAGGAAAGGATTGAGAGACTTACACATGAAACTACAAGTGGAGAGTAAGAAGAAACCGTAGTGAGAAACACGATTCCAATCCTGAGCTCGATACCATGACAAAGGGAGGAAGGAAAATACTTGGAGGGAATCCATGTGCATCAAAGAGTTGCACTCAACCGAGATGGAGTAGCTTCAAGATTCAACAAGCAAGAACTCAACCATGAGAGCAATGTGCATGCAACATCAGAAACAAGGCTTAATACTCCATGTCATAGATCAATAACGGAGGTGTAGATATAGGGAGTGTTGAGGAACTCCCATGCATAAATAATTATGCATTTATGATGGAGAAGAGGAGTTACTTTCCGAAAGGGGAATGTAACTCCTATGACACACACTTACACATATGACAAATTCCATGAGGGAATCTGTCATAACTAATATGACACCTATGATCCATGCTCCCACCTAAGTGAGATGACTCACCTGGTGAGGTGGCAATACACCTCACACCAACAGAAATAAATTAATGTCGGTTCCTAATTTCCTTATCAAATTCATGTGGAGGGATGTGGAGATAGATCTTTTGTTAGAATAATAAGATACAAAAATACAAAATAATCGACACATAGTATTATCATTTAATTTAATTAATAGTAAAACTCCTAAATTTTATTACCTAATATTTGGTATCATGATGTTTCCATCAATTTAAATTAAATAATGGGGGCTTTAACACAATAATAGGTAAGGAGGTTTTACTATTGGAAAAAATTGTGCACTCGAATTTTTCTTCATTATTGGCTTTTTCATTACTATTTTATAGTTAAAATCAGCATCCATAATTGCACCATTAACATGGGTTAAAATTTCAATATACTTTAGCATTACATCATTATAACTTACACTTGCATTATAACTTGGTAAAATTTCATCATTATAGATTCCCCCCTCCCCCTCTATATAGATCTTGGATCTAACTATATTTCTCTCGGAGGCCTCCCAAGGCCGATTGGTCCTCTACCATCATCATTGGAGGGGCCCCTAGAGATATAGGCCTGCAATGGATGGATATGGATTCTATACGTAGCATGAGTGGCACCACCGGATCGACTAGTCGTATTGTATATCCATATCTTCATTTAGTATAAGCATTAAATTCCCCATCAACATGTCTCTAAATCATTAAATTATTATCACAACTCCTATAATTTCTTATGTGTTTTTTGGCCCTTTTGTTGGTCCGATAGAGTATAGCCTAAGTGTGGAGGGTCTATAAGCTTTGGGCGTGTAAATATAGGGTGTTTAGGTGCGTGTGGGAATGTAGCAAAAATAGGGCACGCCAAGATCAACACTTAGTCATTTTTCGCTGAAGGGATTGTTATCCCAAATTCACCCCCAACAAATTTGGTCAGAATGAGCCCCACACATAAATAAAATATGAAGGGAAATGATTTAGACCCATGAGCTCACATTCTAAAATGAGGCAAAGGAAAATAGAGGCCCAAAAGAGTCAAACTCGACTCGCACTAGAAGGAATAGAAGAAACAACTCTTTTGAGTGTTTACATGTCTTAAATCTATTTAACGGGTCGTAGAAAGACTCAATAATGGAATAAAAGGGTTAGAGAAGAAGGGGCAAAGTGCCTGCAGAGGAGCCAGCTGGGAGCAAGAAGGGGAAAAAATGGTGAAGATTTGAAGTTTTTCGAGCTCGAAAATAGTTTAGGAAAGAGTCCAAAATCAACTAATTATGGAGGGATCAGCGGAGAGAGCCATGTGTTAGCACGATGACACGTATCCAAAGATGAATCCAAAAAGGGAGGCTCAAACAAGTGCCGCATCTCCACATGTCCTAGGCCTAAAAGGAGGCAGTGGTCAAATGGTCAACAGAGTCAAAAGCAGATAGGGTTGGTCTAAAAATTGGGTAATTATAAAATACAAGTGAGGTCGCCAAGTGGCAGCCTTAGCGCATCTCCAAGAGTTAGTCCAAAGGTGGAAACCAAAACGAGCACGCGAGTTCGCCACATAGCCTAGAGTCCGAAAGGATAAGAGGGACCGTTGAAAATTCCAAAGACTTGTGGAGGCTACCAAGTGTCAACTCGATGCTCCTCCAAAGGAAAATCTTGAATGGGTTTTCAAGCGCATAGAGCCTCCATGTGTCTAGTCTCAAAAAGGGGACAAAGTCAGTTGAATAGTCAATGCATGGGGCAGGCCGGTAGAGAGTGCCAAGTGTCCAAATGACACTAACTCAAGGGTCAAATAAAGAGAGGATCTCCAAATGAGCGTTAGACCACCGCGTGTCCCTGGTCAAGAGATATGACCCTGCCAAGAAAAGACTTAGCCAAAAACGTAGAGATTGGAGGAGGCCGGAGAGGAAGCCACATGTCAGACCGCGCCATTCCAAGAGAAAAATATAGAGGCCACCCTCGACAAGGGCCTGCCCTCCATGTGTCCCGTATTAAAAGGAGGCACTTTTTTCAAACTAGTTTTCCCGCCCATTTGTACGGACTGATACAAACTTCAAGGGGCATATCTTTCAACTCTGGGGCTCAAAATATTACAAATATGATACCATTGGAAATGTCTCAATGTCCTCTATGCCATGAAGGATAAAAATCATTTTTTAGGGCCCTAATAGGTGAAAAATGGAGAAAAGTATTTGGGCCTTTAATGTAGGATCTTTTTACCTTAACAACCGGATTAGATTGATCTAATCTATCGTTTCCTCCTTCTTCGAGGTGCCAAACAAGAAAACGATGTAGTTAAGACAAATTTTGGGGAAAATTTTGTGGAGGCATTAATGGTAGTGGTTGAGCTCCAAACTATTTTCCCACTTCTCTCCCTTTCTCCCCTCTGTATCGAATCTATAAAAGCAAGCTCAAGGCTCATTGTAAGGTTGTTGTTCATTCTTCTTCTCTGCCTCCCCTTATTTTTCTTCCTCAGGGTCAAAAATGGAGTTCAAACCTCCTCCCCTTCTCTGTACATGGCATTTTTTTGCCTCTTGCTCATAAATGATGTTCTGTGCAAACTTTGAAGCAATAAAAGACATGTTTTGTGATGCATTTGTCCATCCTTGCTCATTTTTGGTTGTTTCTTCTTGCCTCTCTTCATTGTAGGGTACCTGTGCATGTTTTGATGTTCATTTATAGATTCGGAGCTGTGTTTGATGGGTTTGAAACATTTTTTGTGTGAATATGATCTTTGGCCTATGATGCAGTTATCCATCCTCTCCATTGCTCACCTCTCTTCGTTTCAGGAAGTCTGGTTAGATGATCAATAGTTCTCCTTCTCTGGTGTATCACCATTTTAGTGTAGGCTATGTTTTTTTCTTATTTTCTTTCTCTCCTTGTCTCCTTGGATAGTTAGATTAGGATTAGATTATCTTTCCTACACTAGAATAGCTTGTGGCAAGGGTAGATTAGGAAAGAGGAACCAACCTTCTCTGGAGAGTTTTCCCATTTGCAAAGTCCCACACTTTGAGGAAAACTCAATGTTATGCGGATCACACCAAATGACTCTGCCTTAGAAAAGTAGATCTATAGAACTCATTTGGGGGTGCTGTGATTTTGCACTAACAGTTTTGGCATGCCCGGTGGGACCAAGAGGTCTTCACTTCATTGCAACAAGATTGATGTGCACTTGTTGTAAATCTCCAACTTATTAGAAGCTTTAGTTTGCACATCTGGCGACTCCATCTGAGTTACAACCTATTCTTTGAGTTGCAGACCTATTCTTTCCATCCATTTCCACTCATTTTCATCCATTTTCTTCTTCCATCTCTTTCATTTTTTCCCATTCCATGAGGTTGTGCAATCATGACTTCATTTCCTTCTTGGAACTCACACTTACAACAGTAGAGCAATCCACCTCCAATATGTTTTACAACTCCTTCAAATCAGCATTTTGAGCAAAGGAAAAATCAGTATGTCTACCCCTATGAGTAGCAATGCCAAAATCAGTTTGGCTATGGAGCTTTCCAAGAGCAGGGGTATGCAAACAATGAAGACAATCAAATGCAAGATGTTGGTCTGGAGAAGATCCAAAAAATGGAGGTTGGCATGGTTCAGTCAAGGGGCATAGCACAAATGAAGGCATTCAAGATTGGTTTCAGGGCACCTTGTCCATGGGAAGGCCCTTTTCCAAGACATTATAGCCCTTAGGAGAAGCTTGAATTCATGGTTGAAGTGTTGCCTCAACTTACACAGTGGATTGAGGACATTGAAGCATATGAGAAAAGTTTGAATCAACCTTGTCAATGGGTAAGTCAATCACTAGCTCCCTGTCCTTCATTTTCTCTTTCTCAATCTTTATCATTCCAACAGAGGCAAGAGTCAAGCTTCCCATCTATTGCCCCAAGGGTTGATTTCTCTTCTCCATCTCCTAGTCTTCCACCTCATCTCAGTTCTTCTACCCTTTTCCCTTCCAAACAGTCATCCCCTCCAAACAAATAGGAAATTCCACCTCCCTCCACACCACAAACAATTGCAAACTAGTTGAACCCCAACCTGTCACCCCTCTTGCTTTCTCAATTCCATGTTTGGAAGAGTCCCAAGAAATCAGTCAAGGAGAACAACAAGAAGAGGAGCCCAACAGATAAGAAATGACAGACAGACAATCAAGAGTTGGGCTACCAAATTTGGGTTTAAAAAGATTACCTTGATGGTCAAACCAATAGAGGATGTCAAGGTTAAAGAACTAGTGGTGGTTGAAGCTAAGTTTGTAGCAAAAGAAGAACAAGAGGAAGAGGAAGAGAATCAATAGTCTATTTATAGAAATTTACCGAAGAAGATGCTTATCTAACCCAAGTTGCACAACTAGTTGAAGAGGAGCAACAATCAGATCCAAGTCCCATCAAGAGGAGAAAATGGGAAAGATAAAATCACAGAGTTGAAGCCACTCAATGAAGAAAGCATCATTGAATATTTTTTTCTTTCATTTTAAGGACCTAGTTTGATTGATGAACCCATGATGGAGGACCATATAGTTTCGAGGCTCCAAGTGAGGAGCAGGTTTTAGAGGAACCTTCGTTCCTCCTCCCACTTCATCTCCTTCAATCTCTAATGTTGAGGAGGAGTTTGATCTTTCAAACTTCATGTTTGAGGATAAGGAGAACCATGGTGATCAAATTACAGATCAGGAGGACATCATGGAGGAGGTAGAGCACATGCAACAGGATAACAAGGAGACAGATTGTCCGATCGACTTGGAGGATTGTTTTAATGAAGAGGAGCCTAAGGAGATAACATCATTTGCTCCTCCATCTTCCACCTTCCAAGCACATGAACCTACTACCATGAAGGAGAATATTCAAGTGCAACAACCTGCACTTCATAATGGCTCTCTGGGACCAAGGTTGGAAGACCATGATCTTCCATGTTCTACAGAGGAAGAGAAAAGACAGGCAGAGGATGTCATCATCTCTCTCACACCATCCATCTATGAGGGTCAACAAGAAGGCTCCATTCTTGGAGTTAAAATTTAGAGCAATGGGCACATCCAAAGGATCAGACCTTGCCTAATCAGGTACTTGGCTTCATTAGAGCCAAGGAGAAATAAAACCATTCATGCCTACTTTAAGGCATGAGGATGAACATCAAAGTACCAAGGGTCACCATCAACACCTCCAGGAGTCCAATGCCAGTTATCTTGAGGAGTTATTTCCCATTAATGTTGATCCCTTGATGATTTGGGTGGAAGATAGGCTTAGAGGTAGTTTTTCACTCATACAGGCAACTATATTTAGTGTCAAATCATTTACAAGGTTGCTCCTCTCGAGAAAAGGAAGTTACTTCTCCCTACCTATAGCAAGATTTGTTTAGCATTCTTTCTCTCTGGTTAGTTTAGGAATAGGAGTAGGCTTTGTTTTCAGCAGAAGAAGTGCTTATGCACACTCTACATGTCTCATTTGAGGCATGTATGATTTGGTCTTTGTATATAAGTTTTGTTTGTATTGCTTCAAAGGGGCATGAGGCTAGGATCTTAACTATTCAAGGTAGGAAGACTCACATTTGCCTGTAGTAGTTGTAAATTCCAAAAAGAAACAAATGCAGAGCAACTAAATTCATTTCAAGACATTCCATTCAAGGGACAGATTGAAGCCCCGAGTCAAAACAATTTTCTACTCTCAGAAACTCCATTTCCAAGATTTTCTTATGAAAATTGAGAGTGCAGATGTGTGGGCAGGCTTAGGGTCAGAAAAAACATAGAAAAGGCATGCAGTCAAGCTCACAGTGGCTCAGGGATCAAATCTTCAAAGTTCATATCAGTTTCATGTTTATCAGAAAACTCCATGCCTAATGGATGCTTCAAGGCCATTGGTCTCTTCATCTAGTAGGAAGATGTCCCCGTGAGTTGCCAAATTGTTATCCCAAATTCACCCCCACGAGCCCCACACATAAATAAAACATGAAGGGAAACAATTCAGACCCACGAGCTCACATTCCAAAAAGAGGCAAATGAAAATAGAGGCCCAAAAGAGTCAAACTCGACCCTGCACAGGAAGGAATAGAAGAAACAACTCTTTCGAGCATTTCCATGTCTTAAATCTATTTAACGGGTCGAGAAGGACTAAAAATGGAATAGTAGGGTCGAGAGAAGAAGGGGAAGTGCCGCAGAGGATCCATGGAGAAAGAAATGGAAAAATTGTGAAGATTCAATTTTTTCAATGGCTCTAAAATAGTTTAGGAAGAGTCCAAAATCAACTAAGTATGGAGGGGTCAACGGAGAGAGCCACGTGTCAGCACGACACTTCTCCAAAGATGAATCCAAAAAGGAGGCTCAAACAAGCGCCGCATCTCCATGTGTCCCAGGATGAAAAGGAGGCAGGTCAAATGGTCAATAGAGTCAAAAGCGGACAGGGCTGGTCTAAAAAATTGGCTAAGTATAAAATGCAAGCAGAGGTCACCAAGTGTCAGCTTGGCGCATCTCCAAGAGTTAGTCCAAAGGTAGAGACCCAAACGAGCGTGAGTTCGCCACATGTAGCCTAGAGTCCGAAAGGATAAGAGGGACCATTGAAAAGTCCAAATACATGCAGAGGTTGCCAACTTGACACTCCTCCAAAGGAAAATCTTGATCAGGTTTTCAAGCACATGCAAAGCCTCCATGTGTCCAGTCTCAAAAAGGGGACATAGTCGGTTAAATAGTAAATGCATGGGATAGGCGGAGGAGAGTACTAAGTGTCAAAATGGCACTAAGTCAAGGGTCAAATAAAGAGAGGATCTCCAGATGAGTGATAGATCGCTACTGCGTGTCCTCGGTCAAGAGATATGACCCCACCAAGAAAAAGACTTAGCCACAAAATGTAGAAATTGAGCAGGCCGGCAGAGGAAGACACGTGTCATCCCCATGCCATTCCAAGAGAAAAATATAGAGGCCACCTCAGATAAGCGCCTACCCTCTACATGTTCAATATTAAAAAGGAGGCCCTTTGTTTTAAATCTGGTTTTCCGCCCATTTGTATAGACCTATACAAACTTCAAAGGGCATATCTTTCAACTCGGGGCTCAAAATATTGCAAATGATACCGTTGGAAATTCTCTGACGTCCTCTATGCCATGAAAGGATAAAAAATAATTTTTTGTAGGCCTTGGTAGGTGAAAAGGGGAGAAAATTCTTCGGGCCTTTGATACAGGATCTTCTTGCCTCAACAACCAGATCAAATTCGATCTAATCTGTCGTTTCCTCCTTCTTCGAGGTGCGAACAAGAAAATGATACAATCAAGATAGATTTGGAGACATATTTTGTGGAAGGAATTAATGGAAGTGGTTGAACTTTAAACTATTTTCCCACTTCTCTCCCTTTCTCCCCTCTGTATCGAATCTATAAAAGTAGGCTCGGGGCTCATTGTAATGTTGTTGTTCATTCTTCTTCTTTTCCTCCCCTTAGTTTTCTTCCTCGGGAATGAAAATGGAGTTTTAACCTCCTCCCTTTTTCGTTTATGATAGTTTTTTCCTCTTGCTTGTAAATGATGTTTTGTGCAAACTCTGAAGTAGTAAAAGACATGTTTTTGTGATGCATTTGTCCATCCTTTATCACTTTTGGTTGTTTCTTCTTGCCTCTCTTCATTGTAGGGTACTTGTGCATGTTTTTATGTTCATTTGCAGATCTGGGAGCTATGTTTGATGGGTTTGAAATGTTTTCTGTGTGAATCTGATCTTTGGCCTATGATGTAGTTTTCCATCCTCTCCATTGCTCACCTCTCTTCGTTTCAGGTAGTCTGGTTAGATGATCAACGCGTTCTCCTTCTCTAGTGTATCACCATTTTAGTGTAACCTCTATTTTTTTTTCTTGTTTTCTTTCTCTCTCTGTCTCTTGGATAGTTATATTAGGATTAGATTAGATTGCCTTCACTAGAATAGCTTGTGGTAGGTAGATTAGGAAAGAGGAACCAACCTTCTTCTGGAGAGTTTTCTCATTTGCAAAGTTCCACACTTTGAGGAAAAATCAATTTTATGTGGATCACACCAAATGACTCTTCCTTAGAAAAGCATATCTATAGAACTCATTTGGGGGTGTTGTGATTTTGCACTAACAGGATAGTTATGGAAATGGAATGTAGAACACGTAAGGACATGAAGACTATTTTGAGTGACTAGAAGATCACACACCATGCAATGTGTTGAGGATATCAATGGGATTATATTGTTGTTATGTTGATTTATTATTAGCACTTGTATGCTTTTGTATTTATCATGTAAGGGCACATGGCTATTATTAACATGTAGCCTATTTTGGAAATGCATGGGCGATGAAGGGAAAGCTCCTACCCTTATATATATATGTATAATCCGCATAGATCGTTATCACTACTTTTGTATTAGATTTTTGCTGCAAGATCTTGAGTGTGCGTAGCTTATGGTGACATTATTGTATATGTATGAAGTTTATGTGTTACATTATTTAATATAATGGATTTTTCCACCAATAGCTCAAGGCGTGTTGGCACTTTGAACCGAGCGCTCACATGAAGTACGTAAGGGTACCAGGTTCCTCTTTTGTGTTAACTTGTTCTTGAAGTTAGCATATTTGTATAAATATTCCAAGATCCATATCATAAAACAAGTAACTTGTAATGCATAAACCGTATTTAGGTCATAACATGAGCAAGAATATACCATAATGTCCATTATATTAATTAATGCAACACATAAGCTTCATACACATACCATAATGTCACCATAAGCTATGCGCACTCAAGATTCCACATCATAACTCTAATACAAAATTAGTGATGATGATTCAATGTAGATTATACATATATATAGAGGGTGGGGACTTTCCCTCACCGTCCATGCATCTCCAAAATAGGCTACATGATAATAATATCCATGCGCCCTTATG
Organism: Taxus wallichiana var. yunnanensis; assembly: GCA_018340775.1. Classification (NCBI taxonomy): domain Eukaryota; kingdom Viridiplantae; phylum Streptophyta; class Pinopsida; order Cupressales; family Taxaceae; genus Taxus; species Taxus wallichiana. The sequence continues at coordinate 13,616,439 of CM031243.1, forward strand.
TGATAAATACAAAAGCATGCAAGTGCTACTAATAGATCACCATAACAACAGTCTAATCCTATTAATAGCCTCAACACATTGCATGATGTTTGATCTTCTAGTCACTCAAAATAGTCTTCATGTCATTACATGATCTACACTCCATGTCCAAAAATAGCCCTTCACCTTTGAAAAATGGATAAGTTTTGATGCTAGGTGCACCCTTCTTTACTACATTTCCACACACACCTACACACCTAATATTTGTGTTCCCAAACCTTATGCAACCTCCACACTTAGGCTATACTCTATTAGCCCAACATTACCTCCCCACAATTTCATTTCCGCCCCTAAGAATGGGTAACGTACGTATCTCTCCATAAATAAATGAATTAATGAATGAAATAATATGAGAATCAGTGTAACAAAAGAATAAAGTAAAATGCTTGGTACCCTACTCTTGCACATGGAGGATCAACTTTGGATACTCATTCTTTATCTTCACCTCTAACTCATTCTAGTCACCGAGTGCTTTACTAGTTTTATCCAAGACATTGCCAAATCTTGCCTCCATTTCATCAAGGGTCATATTTTCACCTTTATTCTATAGTATCCTTAGAACATTGGCACAGTTCGACACCATCCCTTCCATGAAATCCATATTCTGCACTATTAGTTGACCAATATCCTTTATTTTCTCTTTGTGGGGCTCATGGGCCTCTGCAAGCTCATCACACTACACTGTGACCAAAGTCTACTTCTCTACAAGTTTGAGCGCCTCATTCTTCATTACCTTTATGACCTTTTCCTTCTTCAATGGTATTTGTCTTGATAATTGCATTTGGTGCCGCTAATCCATAGGGATCCATAAAAAACACATCACTTCATCAGGTCCATCAACACCAAGAAGGAGAATTAAAGAAAATGAAGAAAAATGAGGTATACAGAGGTTTTGGAAAGAACCACCGCTTTGTGTAGAGCGACAATGGAAGAAGCTGCTACCCTACGGGGTGGTGGTCATGTAATAGTCGGTCTTCTCAGGAAGTGGTCCGACACTTCGAACATAAAAGAAGAATGAAGCATGAATGGATGCAAATTTTAAGTGCCCAACTGTGTCTCTTCCTCTCTCGACCTTTCCCATTCTCCAGTGCATGGGAGGACATGGGAGAAGGCTATAAATACAAGGAGGAGAAAGAGAATTGATCATTCGAAGATCCAAAGAGATTAAGAAGAAAATTATTAATTTTAATATGAGAGAAAGTGAGAAGATATTCTTCAGTGTTGGAGTGGAATTGTAGGAGCAAGGTGTAAGAAAACAGAGAAAGCAAGTAATTGGAGAGGAGGTTTACATTGTTGCTTCTTTTCATACTTATTGTAATTTGTACAATTTGATTAATTGGCCAATACAAGTGGGAAGAAAGAGAATTTTCCTTCTCGACTGGTTTTCCCTCATTGGGGTTTCAGGATAAAAATTCTTGTGTTGTGTGTAGAATTATTTTAGCATTTCTCTACAATTCTATCCTAAGAACTAGTTAATCAGTCACTAAAGCTCTAATCTTCATTGAAACTATCATTTTCCAAAGTTAAAAGTAGAACAACATAATTGTGTGATTTCATAGAGTTCCAAAGTAGAAGTTTATGAATCATTTTGGTATCAAAGCTGATTATATATCTAGGACTGTGGTATTCGATTATTTCTTATGATTTGTATGACAATGAAAAGGTCCAAAGGTGAAATTTTTTTACCTTTCTAGCCAGAAATTTCTACAAAGAAGTGGAAACAGAGAATTTGAGTTCAAATGGAAGAAGAGAACTTGGTCTCGTAGAATCGAGATGCTAGAGACCGTGATGGATATGTTGCATAAAAACAAGAAGAGATTTCATATTTGCAAAATATGGATTCGGTTAAGAAAGATTCCATGGACTCAATGGTTCAAGCATTGGCCAAAAAATTCAATATCAGAAAGACCCAAGAAGAGGAAGAATGGGAAGAGCGTGAAGAAGAGATGCCAATTGTAAGTTTAACAGGTAAAATTTTCTCATACAACTTTTAAAGTTGAAATGAAAGTGGAAATAAATAATTTTGAAGGAAAATTAGATGCAAAATTACTGGATAAATGGCTTAAATAGTTGGAAGTCTATTTTAGTATGCATAATGTTACTGAGGCACAAAGGATTCTCTTTGCATGTCTCAAAATAGAAGGTCATGCTCTGGTTTGGTGGGAAACCCACTTAGCCACTTGTGAAAGGAAGAAACATCCTATTGTCAGTACTTGGAAAGGTTTTAAATAATTACTTAGAGCTAACTTATATCCTATTGGCCATTAGAATATCATAATGATTAAGTGGAAATACTTTAGACAGGGAAGTGGTGAAAGAGTACAAGACTACACTACGGAATTTCAGAGACAAGCCATGTTGCTTAATATGGACTTGGAGGGTGAAGACATTCTAACCAAATATTTTGGAGGAATTAACACTCACCTTTAGAGGAAGTTATTCTCTATGAAGCCCAATGATCTCAATGAAGTTTTTATATAAGCATACTACATTTATGATGTGAAGAAGCAAGGAAATCCAAAGGGATACCAATCAATAGATCAATAGGAAAAATAACAAGGGAAGACAAGTAGCAGATGTAAATGAAAAGGTAAACATGTCGCTACTTGTTTTCATACTTGTAAAGTTCCTAAAAATTTATGTAAAAATTGTGATATAAATGGACATACTGATGCAACATGTTGGAAGTTACATTTGGAATTGCACCCAAAGCACCGAACCAAGGATTCCAAGAAATCCATGGGCACTATGAATACGAAGGAGAGGTAGATATTGAGGATGATTCAGATGTAGATAAGAGGTTGGGATGCACAACCATTAACATGTACAGAGGATCAGAAGAAGAAGAGATGTGTACAATTTTTCAAATCAGAATCCAAATCAAGAAGACTAAGGTAAATGCTTTAGTAGATTCTAGTTCTCAGTCAAATTTGATTTTTGATGTGGTTGTATAACAACTTGGCCTAGAGACTTATGGGCATCCACATCCATACCCATTGGGATGGGTGAAAAAGGGTCTAGAAATACAAGTTATATGGAAGTGTAAGTTTCAGTTTGGGATAAATACCCAATACATAGATGTATTAGAGGCTCATATCATTCCACTTGATGTATTTGACATTATCTTTGGAATTCCTTACTTGTATGTCAGGGATGTTGTGTTCACAAGGAGGGAGAATTGGTACATATGGGTTAAGGATGGGTTCAATTTAAACATTAGGGCACACCAAAGAAAATTAAAAAATGCTACAGTAAGTGCCAACAAATCACAAAGACTTATTTAGGAAAATCATCATTTTGATTACTTTCATTGCGAGAAAAGAAAAATGGACTTGAGAGCATGGATATTTTGGATAACACCTTTTAGTTTTTACAGAAGAAGCCACCATAAGAAATTCTCATTCAAGGAGCAATAAAAATTCTATTATACAGTCACCGTATCTACCTATGGATTCACTAGACCTAACCATGGGGCAGCAAGGAGAAGAGGAGATACAAGGAACAATGGTGACTATAGCAGCAACGTACATGGAGAGGATTTGGCCAATCCATCTCAAGAGAAAAATAAAAGAAAGAAGGACTAAACCACTACAAGTATGGGACCTTTTCCATACTTGAGAAGGTTGGAAAAGAAACCTTCAAGCCATACTTCATGCAGATGCATGCGATAACAAGTTGTAAGAGCTCACACCTACTAAAGCCATCTATGCATGACAAAGAAGGAAACATACAAAAGATGCCTTCCAAAGAGGATTGTACTCGAGGAAACTTGGAGGAGATTTTAGCACTAGAGCAAAAAAAAGAGATCCACAAGAGTCTTGGCAGGTTGGACGAGAGAAGACACCAAGGGAGACCCAATGGTACTTGAAGGAGCAAGAGAGGGAGTTGATTCCTCTACCACTCCCCTCTAAAATTTTTTTGGCACCAAAAGCCTCCTAAGTGATGGAGGTATGATCCATAGGGATCTAGAATAAATCACCACTTCATCAATTTCATTAGCACAAAGAAGGAGATTTAAAGAAAATGAAGAAAAATGAGATACACAGAGCTTACGGAAAGAACTGCTGGTCTATGCAGAGAGGCGGTTGTATAACTTCCACCCCGTAGGGATGGCAGTCCTAAAACCACCACCCAACTAGGAGGGTAGTCCCGAAACCACCGTTTTCTTAGGGTGGTGGTCTTGACACTTCTAAATAGAAAATAAGAATGGAGCATGAATGGACGTGAATTTGAAGCACTCGACTATGTCTCTTCCCTCCCTGACCTTTCCCATTCTCCAGTGCATGGGAGGACATGGGAGAAGGATATAAATATAAGGAGGAGCAAGAGAATTGATCATTCGAAGATCTAGAGAGATCAAGAAGAAAATTATTAAGTTTAATATGAGAGCAAGTGAGCAGAGATTCTTCAGTGTTGGAGTGGAATTATAGGAGCAAGGTGTAAGAAAATAGAGAAAACAAGTAATTAGAGAGAAGGTTTACATTGTTTCTTCTTTTCATACTTATTGTAATCTATACAATTTGATTAATTGGCCAATACAAGTGGGAAGAAAGAGAAATTTCCCTTCCCGACTGGTTTTCCCTCATTAGGGGTTTCTAGGATAAAATTCTTATGTTGTGTGTAGAATTATTTTAGCATTTCTCTACAATTATGTCCTAAGCACTAGTTAATCAATCACTAAAGCTCTAATCTTCATCGAAACATTCATTTTCCAAATTTGAAAGTAGAACAACATAATTTTTGATTTCGTAGAGTTCTAAAGTAGAAGTTTATGTATCGCCGTGCATATATTCAATGCCGGTTGGCCTTCTTGATTCATCCTTTAAAGTCTGCAACAAAGCCTTATAGCTCGTAATTTTTGCACGATCATTACCTTTGCCCTCCATGCTTATTTGCAATATCTTTAGGATTCGGCATGTGCATGGGTCCCTCCTTCAAAAGTGGTGAACTATTGTGCACAAATAATGTAGAGAAGATTGAAACTCTTTTGGAACCTTATCCTGCAAATCTAGCCTCTTTTCCATAATCTCATCACCAATTTGTTCTGCCATTTTAAGAACTTTTGCATTTTTGACTTAGCCTTATTTCTCTCCTCTATAAGGTGATTGATTTCAGTTTATTTATCTTTCTTATCATCAAAAATTCTCTAGTGGTTGTTTCTTTATCAATGTCCGGGCATGCAACCTCAAAAAATACCTTCACTAAAGAATTGTTTACTGCTCATCAACAAATAGAGTGGGCTTGACGGTGATATGGTGGGTATGTGGCACCCTCTTCATCCTTCATGATAGACATGATTCCTTGCAAAATATAACATTTGGCCTATCCATGTGAGTGTACATGCTCTAGGACAATGTTTTTGGAGTGCACATAGTCGCCATGTCTAGATCCATTAAGTGCCATCCATATAAGCGCACCTCGGGAAAAGTACTCTAAAACCGAGTGCAAATTATCTTGGTCTCATCATCAAGTATATCCTAAGTTCCATGTTATTACCACATATTCCTCTTTATGCTCACTTATGCGCTAGCCTACATTCTCTTGTGTGGCAATGCCCATGATGTAGCCTAGAATTTACTAGATAACCCCTAGTTGTCTTTGGCACATCACTTAGCCTAGGCGAGCGCTCACCTGAAGCACACAAAGGTACCAAGTTCCTCTTTAGGGTTTCTATAGTAGTATGTTAGTGTGATGAAGGAAGAAAAATATAGATTCATAACTAATCCATCATTCTATAATGCATGCCATATTCGAGACCTAGGAAATAACAAGCTTAAACAATAATCGTGATTGCATCAAGAACATGCACTACTCAATTACACATAGGAATGACACTCATATTCAACCAATATCTTCCATCTATTAATAAACATAGAAGCTCCTTACAATAATGGATATCTATACCGATGCGTGCATGGATCTATTATAGTAATCCAATCATACACACATACCTCTTTATGGTTACCTCTTATGCTGCATATACCTATATATCTCTCTCTTATACTATGCGATTATAATCATATATATAGGGTGGGGACTTTCCCTTAACCGATTATCTATTGTAAAAATAGGCCGCATGCTACTAATAACCACACACCATTTATAAGCATAGCCACACATGCAAGTGTGCTATCTATAGACCTCTTACAGTTAAAGGAAGTGACAATTCTATTCTTAGCTCGTCTCCATGCAAAAAACTTTGATCTAATCCTCTAAAGATAGACAATGCATGGCACGCACATCTCTGCATCATTGGTGTGCTCTGCATTTCATCTTCTAAAAATAGATCTTCATGCTCAAAATTGGCTAAGTCCCAAAAGTGAACTTGCCCTCCGTGCACGGATTCTTCTTGTCTCTCTCGCACCGTTGATCTTGGATTTTTCTCCCACATGGAATTATTGTGTGATATCTAACAAGTATTCTCTGATCAACATCCCACATCCTGTTGTGCCTCGACACCCATATTCTATTCTAATTTCTCTCCTTCATCGGTTTCTTTGTCTTTACACGCAGGCATAATATGATTATTGTATCACCACAACCATTACTTTCATCCATAGGTCCCTACACACTAACATGGGGCCAACCTCCTCATATATAAATTTCTCACCTATCTTTTCATCTTCCTACACTTCTAGGCTTAGAGTAGAAACATCATTCTATACGCTGTGTCGTGAGGACTTCTCCTCACCATCCTTGACTAGTATATACCTTTGGTGCTTCTTCCTTTATTTTCTGACATTATTCACCAGTATTACATGTGGTGACATCCTGAATGGTTGTGATGTCCCAGTGCTAGTATCCTTGGTCTTACACCATCTATGCAAAATCCTTTGTGTATGATCCAACATTGTATTGTCGGCTTGTTCTTCCTCTTGCTGCTCCAAAACATTTTCCAGGCTCGTAGGTACTTGTTCTTCCTATCTGGGGCACGAGGTTCAATTCACTTTGTGGTGCCCATCATTTGTTTCTTCTTTGAAGAACCTAGAAAATATATTTCCTCTCCTCTAACCACCTTCCCATCCTTGAATCATGGACTTAGGTACATAAAGACTCGTGTCGGTTCAATATTTCCAATGACCAGGGTGTCCAAAGTTATGTCAATATTATCTGTCTCAAGTGTTTCCACATATGCTTCCTGTTTGGCCATACATAAGTCTTGTGTAGGATATGAATATCGCATCTACTTTATCAAGTGTTAAACTATAGTTTGTGCATGTTATGCAGCCTATTTACAATATTTTTAAAGTAACCCACAACAAAGGCAATGTGTAACTTACACACGAGGGATTTTCTCACCCATCTTCATATAGAACCGCCTCAAACTGAAATGCTAGTATACTACAAATTCAGCTTTCCCATCCAACACTATAGTAAGCTTACATGGGATGTGCCATTCCCCTTTGAATTCCTTGTGTAAAAGTCTTAACCAATTTTCTTATCACTCTTTGTAGGTATTTGATATGGAGCCATGTAATGTATACTTCACAATTTCTTTTCCGATGAATTATCTTCCATGGGAAATTCCCACACCTTCTCCTTTGGCCCATCACGCATGTTGATTTCACTAAATACAAGTAAAAGAAGAATAGCACCCCAAGTAATTTTTTTCTCCTTTATCGCTGGACATGTGCCTCAACCACTAAGATTTATGTAATGTATCCAGAGATGTTGTAGAAGGTATTGCTCTCCATTTTGTGTGCTATGTGTAGCCACTTTGTTGGTTTACTCTGTCAATCATTCGGAGGAAACCTAATTTACAACCCATGAGCCGCACCACAACTCGTGTGGCCATATTATCAATATTTATAACTTTTAACACTAGACCTCCCTTCTTGTTTTTAAATGTAACTACCATCGCATCAATGCCTTCATCGTTAGATAATTCCCCAACAATTTCTTGGCACGAGTCACGTAACCCAGCTTACCTTCCAAATCAGTTTAGTAGTAATCTACATCCTTCTTCCCACAAAATAGAAAAAAATCATCATGTACCCGTGATATAAGCCTCGGTAAAACTTCTCGAGCTTCCAAAAATACAATAATTCAAGGAGTTTCATGACCTTAAACTATCCAACTTCTTCATAGAGTTTTCCGAACCCTAACTCCATCCATCATCCTTCAATTGGTCTTCATAATGGTATCAACAACAATATCCTTCATATTCTTATCGGTGGGATGATTGAAGCCAAAAATCTTACACCTAGTTATCTTTGTTGTCCATTGTCACGCTTCGATCACTCCTTAGGGTACAACATCTCAACCAAACAGTCTTCCAATGCTTTCGGTGGCCTATTATTCAACAATCTGGAGCTCAAAAGCAGTGCCATGTTTCCTTTCTTAATGATAGGGACATTATGTAACTACCAAGTTATCACCTTTTTCCCTTTAGGCAACCCAAAAATGAACCAGACTCTTCGATATGTAAAACCCTTGTTGTGAATCTACCTTCCTCACACCTTAGTCACACAAACGTTCCTTGAAGAACACTCACCACCACTTGAATCAAAATTACACGATGCATGCTAACAATAATGTTACTCGATCATGTCTAGTTCGTTGATCTGCAGATTCTTCACCCTTATTTCTTCTTCACACTTTGCACTCGATAGCTCAACAATGCAAGGTAATAATGACCTTACAAATGCCAACCTTATAGAAAATTTCAAAAATTATTCACATTAATTTCTCCCAACCACCACTATATGTGGCATCAATGATGTATCCACACTTTTCCATCACACCCTATCTTCTCGTGTGTCACATTTTGAGACTAAAATCTCCACACCTCGGTCATAACCTTCAAAGCGTGCCCACTACTTCTTTGCCATAGATCTCCTTTACCCTGGAATCCTGTGCCAAAGTACCTATCCAATGTGAATCTTTCCAACTAGTTTCCAATGTCAGCAACCTACCTCACATTATACTGAATGTCCATCCTTCCATGAATGGTCTTTAATTCAAGAAATTTCCTTGAAAATTTTCTTCTTAGATCTATCCTTTCTCAAATCACCTATAAATTTGTGTTTGTCATTTACCAAAATCCAAAGTAAGGCATTAGTCACTCTTTCTCTATCCACCGAACATGAAGGGTATGTGCAGTCCTCTACGAATGAAAACACTTCCATCTTTCGACACGCGAGCACACTTTTTTCACAAAACATTGAACTAAATTGACAAAACATAAGAATGAAGGAAACAAAAATAAAAGAAATACATTATGGAAATATATTCTAAGTAGAAATAATACCTTATTACAAACACCAAGAAGAATTATTTATAGTAGGGATTCAACCTACTCCCATTGAAGTAATTGGGAAACCATGTTCCATACAATGCTTCTAACCGGAAAGCATCTAAATCAAGTATAGAAGTTATAACATACGGTCCCAACCAATGCACTTTAAGATTTTCGGGGTGCACAAAAACTTGGAGTCATAAAGAAGAACCATCTACATAACTTCAAGCTTCTTATCCTTAATATGTATATCATTTCATGCCTTATGTCTGGCCTTTTCTTTCTTCCGAATCCATTTGGTTATAGCACGTATTTCATTTGACTACATCAGTTTGTCAACTCACTCTTCAAGGGATTGCTCATCAACCAAACTTCCTATGTGCACAATACACGAGATAAGGTAACATGAATTCCTATGGTAGAACAACCTCCACACCAAACACAAACTGAAATGGTGTGGCTTTATTCAACCTCTTTGTAGGTTGTTCTATATGACCAAAGTACAACAAATACTTTATCATCCCATTATTTTCTTCCAACATCACAAATTTAAGTCAATGTATGGCCCAATATCTTGAAAGCCTCAACAATTCCATTTTCCTAAGAATGATAGGGTGTTGTTTTATGGTGTGCTACCATAAATTCTACCAATAGTATCTTGATGGTCTCATTAAAAAAGTGAGTACCCAAATCACTTGTCAAACTTAAAGGGCATTCATACCTGCTGATAATATTTTCCCATAGAAACCTTGTTGTTGTAGTTGTCGTGAAATCCTTTGTAGGTGTCATTTCTTCCCACCTTATAAGATAATATTTATAAGTTATAATATAACATGATCTAGTCCTACGAATGGGTGGAGAAATAGGACCAACAAATTCAATTTCCCACTTTTCAAAAGGTTCTATGCTTGTAATGGGTTTCAAAGGAATTGCATCTCTATGCCTAGGTTTTCAAAGGCACCGATAATGGTCACATGCCTTACACTATTATTTACAATCCTTATATAATGTTTCCCACCAAAGGCTCACCAATAAAATCTTGTGCACGGAGGCATCCCCCGCATGTTGTCCACCCGCAATACCACCATGAACCTCCTCCATAATAGATTCACGTTCATGCTCAAGTACACATCGGCATAAAAATTTATCATGACCTAGTTTGTATAAGTCCCCACCAATCAACATATAAGGTGCAACATCAATGGCAAGTTTTTTTATTTTCAAATCCTTCATCCCTTTAGGCACCACACCAGTTCTCAAGAAGACAACAATATCCTCTAAGTCTGAGGGCATGCGGTTTAACTTGAATAACTATGCATCCAACATTATATCTTCTATGCTTTGTGTGTCCTCTCCCAGTTTTATCCTTGATAAATTTTCTAGACTAGAATTACTCTTTCTTGGATTAACCACCATAGTAAAGTTAAAATCCTAAAATAACATAATCCAACGGCATATGCACCCATATAAAATGGGCTTGTTCACTAAGTACTTAAATGCCATGTGGCATGTATAAAAGATGAAAGGTTTTTTTAGCAAGTAGTGTCGAAACTTAAGGAGCGTGTAGATCATCAACAAGGCCTTGCACTCTGTAGTTGTGTAATTTTGTTCTGCTGGAGTTAACTTCCTGCTCACAAATAAAATAGGATGATCGAAAATCCCATCTCCAGGATGGGATAATACAACACAAATGGCCATGTTAGAGGTGTCTACATACATGAACGTGAAAAGGCTTGGTCCATGAAGGAAAGCGCAAAATAGGTGATGTAGTAAGCCTTTCCTTCAGTGTCTCAAATGTGCTTGTTGTGTGACTCAACCCAAAAGAAATATCCTTTACCCCGTAATAATTTTTCTAAGGGTGCATCAATCTTGGCATAACCCTTGTTGAAATTCTTGTAATATCCTATGTGCCCCAAGAATCTATGAACCTTACTTTCATTAGTAGGCTCATCCAATCCCAAAATGACAACAACTTTAACAGGATCTACTAACAAGCCTTCCTTACGGATAATATGTCCAACCAAATTTCCAAAGGTTGTGGTAAACACACACTTCTTGATGTTTAAAGATATGCTCAACTACTTAAATATTTCAAACATCAGCCTTATGTTATCACAATGATCCTTCACAAGCCCATAGATTGTCCCATCATCTAGATATACCTGTAAGAACTTGTGAATAAAGTCCTGGAACACTTGTACAACAATGCGTGAAAATACTACAGGTGCATTCTTTAATCTAAATGACATAATTGTGTATAAAAATTTCCCCACTCAGTAGTGAAAGTTGTCTTCTCTTGATCCTCTTTAGCTATCCTTACCTGATGATATCCAGAAAATCCATCAGTAAAGGAGTAGATCTCGCACCCTACAACACCTTCCAAGATTTCTTTAGTAAATGGTGTGGGGAAAGGATCAATTACACATGCAGCATTTAACTCCCTATAATCCACATAAATTTTGATACTTCCATCCTTATATTGACCACCATAGGGATAACCCACTCGACTTCTCGATGGGCTTAATGATTCTAGAATTCAACATCTTATCAATATCTTCCTTTACCTTGACACGTAGGTTAGGATTCATCTTGTAATACCTCTTCCCAACCGGTGTGCACCCTCCTTTAGCTTGATTCTCATTTCACCGAGTGATTCATGTACCCATTTCAGTTCATTATAGTCCCTAAGGAACATGTCCTAGAAGTTGTGTAGCAGCTCTATTATCTTAGCAATGTCGAGTCGGGCTAATAATCTTCAATGATGGCCTCCTTAGGTTCAGCATCCATTGTAATGTTGACCTTCTTAGTTTTCATAGGCTCATGGTAGGTGCGTGCCTTCTCATCTACACTGTCTAAGACCTCGTGTGTACCTTTTGTATGTTCAACATCCAAATTCTCCTCTTCTTCATCATCAATGACATAGACCATTTTTTCCTTTTCTTTTTCTAGGTGGCACACCCAAGTTGTTTTGTATCTGTCTCTTCTTCCTCAAATCACACCTTTGCCAGTCTCGACTCATCAAGTAATTCCTAAATAAGTTCCTCATACTTTTCACTATCTCCCATATTCAAGTGCTTCATTACCTATAATGCCTCATTCACTAGAGGTTTAGTGGAAAAATAGTCAAAGGTCTGAATCATACCTACAGTCATATCTTGCCAATTTCCAGTATCTAAATTCAACTCTACATGGATATACCAAGTGTGCGCAGACCTCGCAAGGTGAAGTAGAGCTTGTGCACCCACAAAAAGGTGGTAAGGCTTCCTGCCCCTCTTTCCAGAGTCTCTCACATTGCTGAATGTGGTGTTGAATAAGATCATTACCATGAAATGCAAAGATCTCAGTAGGCACATTGCTCCGAGAAATCTAGCAAATAAGAAAATTCTCACTTCTCTCTACTTTAAAATACTATCCTTGTGAACCATCCACCATTGCAATGTTATCCCGCACAAAGTATAAATTAGAAAATTCCTTATTTCCACTTGACATTCCCACTTGAACTTCCATAGCAAGCAAGAATACTTTTGGATTACCTTCACCAATGTACCTTGGTACTGATTGCTTTGCCCAAATATATGATACTACACATCATGCTTACGTGCATAGCTACACTTCTTACTTCACGCCCAATCATTTCATAACTTCAATGTGTCCAATTGTCACATGAAGCACTTGTAGTATAGCTCATAGAATGTGCAGCATCCCATTGGATAACTCCTTCCTTTGATGGCTCAATAAATTTCAGATCTCTAATGGTGCACACATAAATTATGTTTAAATCTTCTTCACTTAAAGGCTCTACATAGGGTGCGTCTTTCCCATTTGTCAAGGGGATAATGACACATTCTTCCTTGTTCTCAAAACTTATGTAACCCTTTTTAAAACACAAGTTAGCATTATTTAGATAACACCAAGGGTGCCCAACTAATGTTGGAAAACTATCTATTTATGCAAGTGTCAAGACCTCAAAGTCCCCAATGAACTTTTCCCGTTGAATAGTAATACTAACATCCTTAAAAACTCTAATGGGTGTGGATTTAGTCCTATTTACCATAAAAACATTTGAAGATGGTTGCAATGGTGGTCTTCCCATCTAAATCCATGCATCCAAAGTTATTATATTCACTTCCGATTGTATCCATAAAAATATTACTAAAAATCTAGCTATCAACAATAAAATTCAGATTGATTTCCTTATCATAATCCAAGCTATGAGTAGGGAGGTTAACATGAAAATATACCTTTCATGCTCAATTCCGTGCATGGAGTGTTTCCTTTAACCAGTTCCTAAATAAAGGAATAATGTTCTCTTGTTGTAGCATCTTACGAAACCTCCTTTATATCTTCAATGGTGCATTATACTCCAACCATCCCCATGCCATTATCTTGCTTGTGCTTCATACTCAAGTGTTCATACAATTCTCGAGAATTCTTCATATTTGTGGTTCTTTCCGCAAAAAAGAACCAATAATATTTTGAGGGCATTCATTCTTGTAGTGATCGGGGAGATCTGCATGTATATCATGTTACATGAGGGAACACACTTCTTCCACTACCAAGATCTTGACCTATGAATCCTCCTCGGTACCCTTGTCCTACTACCACGACCTCCATCAAAGAACCCTTCATTTTGATCATGATCACGATGCTCACCTTTCTCTTTAGAGTTATTTGTAATGCTTTGGTCTAATGTAAACCAAAGATCAATGGCATCATGGATCGATAAATCAACCTACAATTTTAAATATCATGAGTGGTAGACTCTACAAATATTACAGTAACATGACGCATTCTTCCTTATCGCGTGTTACAATAAAGGGCACCGAATTGAATTTTGATCCAAGTGATAGATGTCACGCCTTGATCTAGCGACATGATGTGCTCGACTTCTAAGAACAAGTATCCTTAGTATGCCCTTATACTTCACAATCATGCACCAAATGTGGCTACTGTCTCATGCACCGAGTTAGCTAATAATTTATCTAACTGTTTCACCATCGTTGCAATCTAGGATTTTTAAAATGGGCTCACTCCTATGTCTATACTCATTACTAACTCAATGCGCAAAGAATCTTCAAGTGCCTCACAATGATATTTATAAGTCTTGCGTGAAATTTCTCTTCTAAAAGGCATAATAAGTCCTCTAGAAAACCATTGAGCAAGCTGACTTGTTGGTTGTGAAATTAGGACTTTATTGAAAACAACATGATCATGGGGTAGAAAGTCCCTTCTCTTTAATGGGAGAGGTTCCCTTATTGAATGCAAAAGCTATTTAAATATGTACAACATTTAGTTTCAAAGAGGAACTCTCATATCATGAAAGTGCTTGATATAATAGATTATCAATACAAAAGGACAGAAGAACTAAGAAATGGGAAAAGGAAGAATAGCACTCTCGGGAAATATAGATAACAAAATAATTCCTTACAAATGCCAAAATGGAATCATATAAAATAGAATCATTTGCATTAAGGCCACAAGATGTTATTTCACAGACACAAAGTTCTAGAGATGACATCCACAAGAATACAAAGCTTCTTGATGCAAAATAGATTAATGATTCAATAACTTTCAACAGATAGAAAGGAAGGAATAAGCATAGATAGAAACAGAAAGAGAAATCTTCTTGTATTGATAGCTTTTAACCCTTTTACACTTTCAAAAATAACCAAAGTTCCAGCCCCTGGAAATGGTGTAGAGAGCCCATTATATAGCTTACAAATTGGTTACATATGGTAAACATTTCTTTTAACTAGAATATTAATTAAGGAAGTGCACAATACAATATCCTTAATTAATTTACAATGAGCTCAATTCAGGGAAAAGAAGAAGAAAAAGAGAAACTAGAAGAGAAAATATCCACTTATGGCTAAGGAGGGCCCACTGATTTGAGAATCCGATGCCTAAATATTTTTAATGCCTCAACTATTTCCATACCTCATGGGATTGTTGTGTTGAAGTGGCATGAGACCAAGTGCCTAGACACTTTTCCATATCTTTGTCAAATTTGGTATGCTCAGTTTATTCTTTGTTAGCCTCATCAAATGGAAGATTCAAGAGAGAAAATATCCTTTATCTTCTCTTTGGTAATTAGCTCTTCTTTGAACAAGTCATCTTTAACAAATGTTCTTAACTGATTTTTAATCTCTTGAAGAGAGAAAGGAACACCTAAAATTTCATCATGAAGATGGAAATGAATATCTTTGAAGGCAGATGCAACACAAGTCTTGAAAGACTCTCCTTTCTGCCAACTATTTCTCAATTCTCCCAATGCTTCCTCCAAAACTTTTATTTTCCATTCAACACTGAAAACCCATGTCCTTGACAAGTTGTCCTTGGCATCATCAAAAACCTTTCTGGCCAACAATATCTTCTCATCAGTCTGGCCCATCAGATGGAGATCTGTAATACAACTACTCCAGAGTTTCAGCTCTTTGTCAATAGTTCTAATTGAGGAGGAGAGTTTCTGTGAAGGTTGGCCACTTTCTCATTAGTTTTGAAGGCCTCTCCAATGAAGTTTAAACCTACAATGGTCATGTCATCAACCATGGATTCCATATCCCTTCCATATGTGGAATACCTGTGTATGTCCTTGATACTCTGGACCTCATCTTGGTGAGAATCATGACGCCAGTGGAAGGGTAGCCGGTGGAGTAGGATCCAAAACCTTATCTTTGGCCAATAATGACTTGATAAAGTTGGAAAGAACTTGGTTCTATTCTTCCAACTATTCTATAGTTTGCTTTCCCTTCTCTACTCTTTCAATAACCTTAGTTACCATTTCCTGGAGGTTATGAACCTCACTCTCGGGAGTAGATTCTCCCATTGGAATTATAGAAAACTCTAGGTCGAGAGGCTAGTATATATTACTCTACCTTATCAACTGTAGGCTTTAGAACCTCTAGAAATTATTAGCCCCAAGCATCTATCAATATTATTGAAGTTGTTTTATCTCTCTTTGCTTCGGGAGGAGGAGTAGTACCTAACAAATCTGCTACAACATCAAAATACGTTCTGTCAAATGGGAAGAAGGCTTTCTCTTCCTACTATCAACCAAGGGTTACAACCATGCAAAAGTAGAAGAATCTAAGAAGAAGAAGGAACAAGAGGTCTAAGAGCAAGTGAACTCATGGAACTTAAAGTATTTACCATTGTTTCGTCCAATAAAGAGGTGAGTGGAGCATCTAGAGCTTATTGTTCGGAGGAGTGTGGTGCCAGGAGGTTCAGTGCTAGGAAACTCCTTTTCTTCTTCCACAATAACTTCAGGAGTTCTTGCAGGGTTTGGTACTTCACCATCATCACTTTCACTAAGAACAATAATGTTCTCTGGCCCTGAAAGCAATCCTAAATGCTCTAGAAGAGGTTATTTTTCAGTTGGTTCTTGTTTAACTTCTTTGATCTTCTTTTGATACACTTGAGTAGAAAAAGAGGGAGTAGATGATTCGGTGCTCTTTAATTGAGGAAGGAGGAGGGGCTTGTTCAGTACCTTAGTCTTTGGTGTATGTGCTTCCTTCCTAGGTGTTGAAGTATCCCTAGAAGAAGATCCACCCTAATTCTTCTTAAGTTCATGAACCTTCCTGTCAAACCAAACTTTGGTTCTTATAAGGACAGGGGCCAAAATCTCAACCAAGTCATCCCTCTCTTTCTTGTACCAATCCAGATCTTCTAAAGGAGTGTGTTTGATTGATGTCTCATACTCAAAAGACTACAAGTCCTCATCATCATCCTTGAGCCCTTCAGGGACTTGGTAGAGATTGAGATCTTTGATCTATTGTAGAGAGAGATTCTCGTCATAGTACCTTCCACCGGCTTCAAAATCATCGTATAATCAACCCGGTAATCTCTCGATGATCTCGGCTGTGGCTTGATAGATCATCTTGAGGTTTTGATCAATAAACTTCTTTAAATCAAAACAAGTCCTTGGTCTGAAGAAGTGGACAGTGAGAGGAGCAATAGCCCTTTCTACATTTTGGGCATCCAAGGTTGTTTTACATGTATAGTTTCCCAAAGAAATAGGGAAGT
This sequence comes from Taxus wallichiana var. yunnanensis, assembly GCA_018340775.1. Taxonomy (NCBI): domain Eukaryota; kingdom Viridiplantae; phylum Streptophyta; class Pinopsida; order Cupressales; family Taxaceae; genus Taxus; species Taxus wallichiana. The sequence goes on from CM031243.1 coordinate 13,633,738, forward strand.
GTAGACCAGTGATTTTCTTGTCCCTGCAGGTTCTATGCAATTTATCTAGTTGCCTGCATACTTCAACTAGAGCCATCTTGTCATTACAAAACATGGGGAGCTTAAGGGTGTATTTTCATAGCCAGCCAACCTGATATATGAAAACCTCCTGAATTGAATGAAGAAATCCCCATACTTGGCTATTAGGTTCATAGCTTCATCAAAAAACCTCCTAGTAGTATCACCTTCCAAAATTCTTACAATATACATGGTGAAGGCATCATTAACTCTTCTAAAATTGTGATTGCTAGCTTCAAGGGTAAATTGAGGGTAGTATGTATAAATAGGCTCATCCTTCGATCCACGGATGTATGTGAATTTGAACAACTACCGGGATCTTTGCTATGGTAGACATAAGATAAGAAGTCATATAGAACTTCTTAGTCTCATTGCACATTAGACAATTGCTTAGTTAAATTGATGCAAACAATTTCTACCTAATTAATGTTCATCTTGCCTTCGTAGATGATGTTGATTAAAGGGCACATCCAGAAGTGAAATTCATTAGTGGAGGGTAATCCCATGACATGGGCTAGCAAAATGATGAAATCAGATAGCTCTTCATTAAAATCAACCCTAAATAATGCCTTGGAAAGTTGGGATGCTCCTTTCTTAGGGTTCTTCAACCATGATTTTGCTATTCTCACCTTGTATTTTTCACTGTCTTTCTCGAATAGGGTCTGAGCTTGAGCTTGAGTGAGAACGATGGAGTATTTGGCCTCTGGAAAGCATAGGGCGTGAGCAATGGCAGCAACATCTAGTTTAGCAATCAATTCCCCATGCACATTGATAAGTTCTTTGGTGACCGAGTTGAAATGGGATCCAAGCGAGAATGGTGTGGCACATTGTACAAAGATAGGAAAACCAGCCACATAAGCAATTCCACTATCGTTGATCATTTGTGCCATGGGGGCAGGATTAGGCAAGTCAATCTGTTCCAAAATCTCCAAAATCTAGGTGTCGAACCTCACTATCCCCGATATTGGGTACAGAGGTCTCGAGAGGTGATACATGTTCCTGACCTTGAAATTTGATCTTCATGTTGACAATGCACAGAGGAAAAACCTTGCTAGGATCGAGTTCACAATGAAAAATGTAAAGGGATACAGGGGCACGAGCAAATGACTTTAATTGTAAGGATTCAAGCAAGAGATGGCAAGTGAGCAATGTGACAAATGCATAGAGGATAGTCCCATTAAATAGCCATTTAGGAGAGAGAAGGTCATTAAATGTGCATTAAATTCACCTTGCACCGACTCAAAAAGATAAGAAGTGGGAAAAGTAGAGAAAACTGGCCTGAACAGTCTTTGGTACATTTGGGACATGAGGGACGCGAAGACACAATCCGATCAATGCGAGGCAATGCGAGGAATGCAAGCCAAATGATCACGGGTAGTCCAAGGACTCGATGGTGCAAAGTACATAAGAGACACAATTTGGTTGATGTGTGTGATGTGGGGAATGTGCAAACATAAGGCATAGATGATTTTGGGATAGATGGGACAAAATTACATGAAGGACCCGATGCGGGTGATTGGGGAAAAGAAGTCCGGGTGAACTTGGGAAAAATGGGCCAAAAAGTTCTGAAAAAGCTGATAGTTAAAGATTTGCGGGAATGCGTCGATCGGGAAATAGAGGACCCAAAGTACTTGGGACATGAGGGACAAAAATGTTCAATGCAGACCATGCAAATTACCAAAATGACTCCAAAAATGCAAATTTTTACTCTCTTCAAATTTTCACTTCACTAGAACATCACTAAAGGGTTTTAATTAAAATTTTTAGATTTTTTTTGTCAAAAGAGGGGAAATTTTGAGAGGACAATAATGGCTCTTTTGGGGATGACTTGACTAGATCAGAGAATGAGGCAAGACAAGAACTCTAGAAAAACTTAAGGGGAAGAAGACCGAGGTGCATAATCCATTGGGCCATAGAGTAAAAAGGAAAACCAATACATAAGACAACACACAAGAAAGGAAAAAAAACCACAAATAGAAATAGGGAGAAGTGACACACACATCTGTACATAATATACAAGGAGGCTTCCTATTTACCTAGGAATTGAACAATTTCAGGTACCTCCACTATGAGGAAGTGGGAGGGAGAAACCATCCATGTAATCAAGATAGAAAGAATTTTCACTAGCAAAATGCCGGATTCTAAAAGGACCAAGCCAAGGAGAATCAAACTTACCATGGCTTCCTCGAGTTTCATGTCCTTTATCCCATATCAAAAAAATGTCTCCAACTTTGAAATTTTTGGACTGTCCTTCTTGTCACAAACAAAGATTGCACCTTCGCGATGGGAAGATATTCTATCAACAACCTACAATCTATCTTCATTCAACTTATGAAGATACATGATCCTTTTGTCCAAAGAATCATTGAAACTAGTGTCTTCAATGGCCTTCATTAATTACAAAGTTAGTAGCTCCACGGTCACCGGTAATTGGGCTTCCACACCATATACAACCTGAAAAGGGGACATCCCAATTACTCTTTTAGGTGTAATCCTATCTACGCCTGCAGAGAACATCATAGAGCTTCTTATATCATTTCCTTTAAGATTCATTAACAAGTTTCCTTACAATAGCCACCGATTCTTCTTTGTTGATTCTACTGTCCATTCCTTGAGGATGATAATCTAAAGAGTGAGAAAGGAAATGCCATATCCATGCAGAAAAGTCCAACATCTCAAAGAAGAAAAAATTTGAAGCATTATCAGGCACAATCTTATTTGGCACTCCAAACCTTACCAATATGTTTTCTTTGATAAAATTACATACCACCTTAGAAATAGTAGTCTTTCTTTGGAATGGCTTCTACCCACTTAGTGAAATAATCTGTGGTAGTCAACACATGAGTATGTCCTACACTTGAAGATGGGTTGAGTGTTCCAATGAAATCCAAACCCCACTATTGAAAGGGTTCTTCAATCACAACTGGTTTAAGTGGCAAAGCAGCCAACTTGGGTCTTCCCACAAAGGTTTGACAAGCTTCACATTTATCAACCCATTTTGATGCATCTTTAAATAGAGTAGGCCAATAGTACCTAGCATGAAGAATCTTGTGAGCAGTAACAGCAGATGAGAAATGACCTCCACAAGCTTGATCATGGAAGGCTGAGAAAAGCTTCTTCTATTGCTCTTTGTCAACACATTTCAAAAATCTTCCATCCACTCCACATTTGAACAAAGCATTTTCCCACAACATGTATTGTGTTGATATCAACTTGATAGCTCTCTTTTCCTTGGCAGTCAAGTGAGAGGGAAACTCCCCATAGGTGAGGAAATAAGCAATATCAGCATACTATTCATCAGTTGAGCTGAGAAATAGAACAATGGGAACATCATTGTCATCTTTAGGCACTTCATGACTAGCTCCCTCAGCAATGAGTTCACACAAGCCTTTACCCTGAACTAGTTTAGTTGGTCTAATATCAATATCATATTCCTAAACCTTTGCTACCAAATTTCCTCTCTTAGTTCCAAATTATTGTTGTGTAAGGATGGACTTGATAGTTGTATCAGGCACAAGCACCACAAAGTGAGAGTTAAGGATATAAAATTGAAACTGCTTAACAACTTTAACCACTGCAAAAGCATGTTTCTCCATCATAGTGTACTTCAATTCATGATTTTTAAGAATATAGCTCATGAATGCAATTGGAATTTCATGATCTTGAGTTTTTCCGAGTCATTACAGTGCGCTGTGGTGCTTTCAAAGTGGCATAACAATGGATAATAAAATCTTTACTAAAATCAGGACATGCTAAGATAGGAGTCCTAGCAATAACCTTTTAATACCTTCAAATGCTTCTTTCCCTTTAGAGGACCAGCCAAAATTTTTTTTTCCTTTCATCATTTGAGAAATATTCAAAGTCAGCTCTGTAAAATCAGGGATGAACCTTCTCAAGAAGTTGATCTTACCAAAGAAAGAATGCATTCCCTTCTTACTTGTGGGAAGAGGAATTTGCTTTGGATAGCTTGGACTCGTTCAGATCAATTTTGATTCCTTCTTTAGAGAAAACATGTCCTACCAATTTTCTTTCAGGACACAAAGATAGATTTCTTGGGATTCAAAGAGACCCCATGTTCTCTGCACTTCAAGAGAACTGTTTCCAGATGTTGAAAATGATCTGCTCTAGTTTTTGAAAATACAGTTAGATCATCTAGATACACAACAATACATTTTCCTTTTAGGCTTCCAAAATCCAAGTCCATAGCCCTTTGAAAGGTGGCACCAACATTAATGAGTCCAAAGGGCATCCTCTTGTAGGAAAAATGTATCCCGGGGGTGGTAAAGCGAGTCTTGTGGTGATCTCGTGGTATTAACTTCCACTTGATTATATCCCGAGAATTCATGAAGCATGGACAACATTTGGACCTCGTGTAACACTTACAAAACTTGATCCATCATGGGTAGAGGATAGTTGTCCTTCAAAGAGGCTGATTTAGATTCCACAAGTCAACACAGATCTGAATCTCACCATTTTTCTTTCTGACAGGTACAATGTTTGCAATCCATGTTGAATGGTGAATGGGGAAGATAATTTTGGCTTTCAACAATTTTTGTATCTCCTGAAAAATGGTATCGTGATCTTTGGATTGTATTGCCTTTTCTTTTTCTTGAAGGGTTTAATCCCAGGTTTGAGAGGAATGAAATGCTGCATTTATTTTGGCTAGAAAGCTTTTAGATCATCATAGGAATAGGCAAGAACATCAACGTATTTATTCAAAATACTTACTACCTTCCTCTTTTCCTCCTGTGTGCAACATTTCCCAATGTTCACCATCTTGGGAGTCAGCAGAGCTCGAATATTAATCTTTTCATAATCAATAGATTTTGCGCTCCTTTAGAAGTTTTAGAATTGACATACTGTCATGCTTATCAAATAATTCCTATAAACTCACTAGCCCTTTAGTAATTTTGTTTCCTTTAATTTTGATGCACCCATCTTGATCTGTCTCCTCTTTGACACCCTCCTCATTGGAAGATACACTCGCATACGAGGCAAATTGTTAGTTCCTTCAAAGTACAATTGTTCAAAGTTATCCTTAAGCTCCAAGAAAGAAATCAAATGCTGATCATCATTGAAAACTTTCTAGTTACTTGCATTATCAGGCACACTTGGTCTTTGAATCATTTCAATGCTGAATTTATCTTGAGAGAAATCGGGGTGAGGTATCGCAATGATCCGAAATAGCTAGGGAATCAGCCCCGGTGTTCTTTTCTCTTAGCACCGCTTCAATGGAGAACGCATCAGAAATTGAATAGAATCCCAAACCAAATTCTTGTAATGCTTCAATTTCTATTCTTTACTTGAAAAAGGTCTCGACCTATTTAAAACCAATTCTACATCTCCACGAGCTAGAAGATTCTTCACACCTTTTTCTTTTGCCACATTAATCCCAAGGATGAGGGCTTCATACTACTTTGTATTGTTGGTATTCTCAAATCGTAACTTGAATGAGAAAGGATAAAACTTCCCTTTTAGAGATATCAATACCATGCCGGCTTCATAACTTGGTTGAGGAGAAACTTCCATTGAATTCCAAATTCCAAACACCATTAGGATCATGAAGTACTTCTTTGGGATGCTCGGTTTCCTCTTGAGACATAATCATATAATTACCATGTCCAATATCTTCATAGAGTATTTGTGATTTAGGATCATCCATTTTTCCAAAATATACTCAGATTACTTCTTAGGTAATAACTTATTCATTTTACCATTTACTTCGAGTACGAGGGAATGTGACCAATCCATTTGAATTTCTCCTCCGTGTCCTTACATAAATTCCTACTTAATAACATACCGTATGGAGGAGGAATATCAGCTACTGTGATAGTAGCTAAAACCTTTTCTCGGGTAAAGCAACAAAAGCTAGATGTGTATCTTTAATTTTCCCTAATATAGGAACCTCCTACTCTCCATAGAATAACATGAACCAATAGTGCGTGTGAGGGTGAGACCCAAAGCATGAGCCACTTTGGCAGGCATTACATTATCTGATGCTCCTGAATCTATGACATAGTTGCTAAGTTTATGGCCTGCTATAAGGAGAGTCACATAAAATGGTTTGATTTTCTCATTAGGTGAGGTGACTGCAGCCACGAGATTTGGTTGGGGTGCAGAGGATGGAGTAGGTAAAAGGCCTTTAGAGGTAGTTTTGGAATGGGAATTGACAAAGTGGACCATTTTGGCAAAGGCTTTTGGGTGGGTTTGATAATACTCAGCCTCTGAAATTTGAACTTTTGTTTTCTTAAGATGGTCAATGATATCAAAAGATCCAGAGATGGATGGGGAATCATCACTAGGAATTTTAGGCTTATCAAGTTTTGAAGCTAGAGAAAAAGAAGTTTTAGAAGTAGAAATAGGAGAAGAATTATCAGTACTGACCTTTTGTGTGGAAGCAGTGGGAACAGGAGATCCTCTTCTTGCCACAACTGGGATAGTTGTGGAATACTCTTTAGCTTTCCTAATGGGCTACATCACTTTTTCCTTCTTATTGGTCTGCTCTCATGTCATAATAGTGTATGACTCACTATTCATATCTGCCACTATTTCATCATAATCATCTTCTTCATCAATGCCCTCAGTAGTGAGAAAATTAACTTGAGATCCATCAAGTTCTTCCAATTCCTCCTCATCCTCTTCTCCAGATTCTTCAAATTCTTCATTAGCTTCTTCCTCAGGTTCCTCAACTTCACAAGTTACATTGATAGGGACCTTGATGGGTGGTCCCTCGATTTCCAACCTTGTCTGAGAAGAGGGAAAATGGTTCTTGGGTTGGAAGTTCCTTCTTGGGACATCTTGATAAGGAGCATGCTGAGCCAATTGTTTCTTGATAGCAATGAGGTCATTGGCCAATTTTTGTACTAAGGGATCTGCATTAGCTCCAAAAGTTTGAAGAAGAAGAAACAAATGCTTTAGACTTGGAAGGATCTCTTTTCAACTTTCCAGACATGATCAGGTCATCCTCAACACTAATGGCTAATCTTTGATCCTCATCCAATGTTGCAAGATTAGCTCTCCTCAATGCATAGCTTACCTCAGGCAATTGAGTGTTTAGGAAAAAACATTTTTGAATCTGGTCCACAGGGTGTCTAGTGGGATCTTATTAATCAACTTATTGAACCTAGCCACAAACTCTCTCATAGGCTCTTGTGGTTCTTTCTTGATTTGAGAAATCTATGCTAGCAGAGCATGCACATCTTCTGTGGGTTTAAAATGGTTCTCAAATCTTGTCCTCATAGTAGTCCAATTGGTAATGGCCCCAGTAGGAAGGTGATAGAACCAATCTGCTGCATTATCTTGCAAAGTCTCTACAAAAATCCTCACCGAGACATCTTCATGCTCAACACCAAGGACTCCACATGCAACTATGAAGGCTGCAATATGTTCATCTAGGTGCACTTTACCATCACCTTTGAACTTGGGAAAGTTCTTTCTGTTACCCCTAGGTAACTCATGCAAAGGCTGAGGAAGGGAAAGAGGCCCAACATGGTGGCCCCAAGGTAATGGAACTGCCATCCTTGGAAAGCTGCTTGAAGAGGGAACTGAAACACCAGCAAGAATCAAAGCATGAAGATTAGGGCTGAGTTGCTCTTGAGGAATACTACTTCCAAGAGTTCTATCTTCAACAGGGGGTGTGCTTGTAGAACGGGCTCTTCTATTTCTCCCAGTTGAAGGAGGAGGAAATCCTTGCTGCTCCAGGAGTTGAAACTAAGAATCTTCAATCCCAAGAGCCCTCCCACAATGGGTAAATATTAGAGTCACCCAGTTAGGTAATGATCAAGAAATTGTTCACAAAAGCTGGAATCAGTAAAAATGAATCCCGGTGGAGTCACCAAAAATTGTTGGTTGTCAAATTAGGACTTTATTGAAAACAACAATCAGGGGATAGAAATTCCCTTTTCTTTAATGGGAGAGGTTCCTTTATTGAAAGAAAAAAGCTATTTACAAATGTACAACGTTTAGTTTTAAAGAGGAACTCTCATATCATGAAAGTGCTTGATATAATATATTATCAATATAAAAGGACAAAAGAACCAAGGAATGGGAAAAGGTATAATAGCATTCTCGGAAATATAGATAACAAAATAATTCCTTAAAAATGCCAAAATGGAATCATATAGAATAGAATCATTTACATTAAGGCCACAAGATGTTATTTCTGAGACACAAAGTTCCGAGATGACATCCATAAGAATATAAAGCTTCTTGATGCGAGAATAGATCAATGATTCAATAAATTTCAACGAGATAGAAAGGAAGGAATAAGCATAGATAGAAACAGGAAAGATAAATCTTCTTGCATTGATAGCTTTCAACCCTTTTACACTTTCAAATATAACTTGAGTTCTAGCCCCAAAAATGGCATAGAGAGGCCATTATATAGCTTAAAATTGGTTACATATGGTAACCGTTTCTTTTAACTAGAAGATTAATTAAGGAAGTACACAATACAATATCCTTAATTAATTTACAATTATCTCAATTCAGGGAAAAGAAGAAGAAAAAGAGAAACAAGAAGAAAAAATACACTTATGGTGAGGAGGCCCCAACTGATTTGAGAATCGATGCCTGAATCTTTTTAATGCCTCGCTATTTCCATGCCCCGTCAGTTGTTGTGTTGGCGGTGGCATGAGACTAAGTGCCTAGACACTTTTCCATATATTTTTCAAACTTGGTATGCTCGGAAGTGTATTCTTTGTTAGCCTCATCAATGGCAGATTGAAGAGAGCAAATATCCTTTATCTTCTCTTTGGTAATTAGCTCTTCTTTGAACGAGTCTTCTTTAAAAATATTTTGAACTGAGTTTTAATCTCTTAAAGAGAGAAAGAAATACTGAAATCTCATCATGAAGATGGCAATAAATATATTTAAAGGCAAATTCAACAAAAGTTTTGAAAGACTCTCCTTTCTTCTATTTGTTTCTCAATCCTCCCAATGCTTCCTCCAAAACATTTATTTTCCATTCAACACTGAAAACCCATGTCCTTGACAAATTGTCCTTGGCATCATCAAAAATTTTGTTGGCCAACAATATCTTCTCATCATCTGGCCCACGGATGGAGATCTCATGTAATCTGACTACTCAGAATTTGAGCTCTTTGTCAATAGTTCTAATTGAGGAGGAGAGTCTATGTTGAAGGTTGGCTACTTTCTCATTAGTTTTGAAGGCCTCTCAAATTAAATTTAAACATGCAATGGTCATGTCATCAACCATGGCTTCCATATCCATTCCATATGTGGAATACTGTGTATGTCCTTGATACGGATCTCATCTTGACTAAGAATTATGGGAGTTGGAAGGGAAGCTAGTGGAGCAGGATCAAAACCTTATCTTTGGCCAATAATGACTTGATAAAGTTGGAAAGAACTTGCTTCTATTCTTCCAACTATTCTATAGTTTTCTTTCCCTTCTCTACTCTTTCAATAACCTTAATTACCATTTCCTGGAGGTTATGCACCTCACTCTCAGGAGTAGATTCTCCCATTGGAATTCTAGAAAGCTCTAGGTTAGAGGCTAGTAGATCTTGCTCTACCTTATCAACCTTAGGCTTTGCAACCTCTAGAAATTGTTGGCCTTGAGCATCTGTCACTATTCTTGAAGTTGTTTTAGCTCTCTTTGTTGGAGGAGGAGGAGCGAGTACCTAACAAAGCTACTACAACATCAAAATTTGGCCCTGTCAAACGGGAAGAAGGTTTTCTCTTCCTACTATCAACCAAGGGTTGCACCCATGAAAAAGTAGAAGAAGAAGAAGAAGAAGAAGAAGAAGAAGGAACAAGAGGTCCAAGAGAAAGTGAACTCATGACACTTAAAGTATTCACCATTGTTGCCTCCAGTAAAGAGGTGAGTGGAGCATCTAGAGCTTCTTGTGCAGAGGAGTTTGTGGTACTAGGAGGTTCAAGTGCCAGGACACTCCTTTTCTTATTCCACAATAACTTCAAGAGTTCCTACGAGGGTTTGGTACTTCACCATCATCACTTTCAGTAGGAACAATAATGTTCTTTGCCCTAAAGGAAATCTTGAATGCTCTAGAAGAGGTTCTTCCTCGGTTGGTTCTTGTTTTACTTCTTTGATCTTCTTTCGATACACTTGAGTAGTAAAGAGGGAGTAGATGATTCAAGCTCTTTAATTGAGGAAGGAGGAGGGGTTTGTTCAAGTACCTCGGTGCTAGGTGTATGTGCTTCCTTCCCAAGTGTTGAAGTATCCTGGAAGAAGATCCACCTTGATTATTCTTGAGTTCACTAACCTTCTTGTTAAACCAAAATTTGGTTCTTACAAGGACGAGGGGCCAAAATCTTAGCCAAGTCACCCCTCTCTTTCTTGTACCAATCCAGATTATCTAAAGGATTGTGTTTGATTGATGTCTCATACTAAAAATACTACAAGTCCTCATCATCATCCTTGAGCCCTTCGAGGGGACTTGGTAGAGATTGAGATCTTTGATCTATATTAGAGAGATTCTACCTTAGTACATTTCTTGGCTTCAAAATCATCTACACAATCACCTAGTAATCCTCATTTTATAGCCTATGATGATAGATAATCTTGAGGTTCTTATCAATAAACTTATTTAAATGAAAAAAATTCCTTGAGTGCAGAAGAGGTGGGACGGTAAGAGGAGAAATAGCCCCTTTTACATTTTGGGAATCCAAGGATGTTTTACATGTATAGTTTCCCAAAGAAATAGGGAAGTGCAGACCAGTGATTTTCTTGTCCGTGCAGATTCAATGCAATTTATCCAGTTGCCTGCATACTTCAACTAGATCCATCTTGTCATGACAAAACATGGGGAGCTTGAGGGGTGTATTTTCATATCCAGCTAACCTGATAAATGAAAACCTCCTGAATTGAATGAAGAAAGCCCCATACTTGGCTATTAGGTTCATAGATTCATCGAGAAAACCTCCTAGCAATATCACCTTCCAAAATTATTACAATATACATGGTGAATACATCATTGACTCTTCTAAAATTGCGATTGCTAGCTTCAAAGGTAAATTGAGGGCAATAAGTGTAAATAGGCTCATCTGTTGATCCTCTATGTATGTGAATCCGAACCACTACCGAGATGCTACTAGGGTATACATAAGATAAGAAGTCATATAGAACTTCTTAGATGCACTGCTACCACGTTAGACAATTGCTCGAGTCAAATTCATGAAAACAATTTCTTCCCAATTAATGTTTTTCTTGCCTTCACAGATGATGTTGATTAAAGGGCACATCCGAAGTTAAATTCATTGGTGGAGGGTAATCCCATGACAGGGAGCTAGAAAAATGATTAAATCAGATAGCTCTTCATTAAAATTGACCCTTAATAATGCCTTGAAGATATAAGACACTCCTTTCTTAGGGTTCTTCAACCATGATTTTGCTATTCTCACCTTGTATTTTTCATTGTCTTGCTTGAACAGGGTCTGAGCTTGAGCTTGAGTGAGAAAATGGAGTCTTCAGCCTCAGAATGTGTAGGGCAGTAGTAATGGTGGCAAAATATAATCTAGAAATCAATTCCCCATGCACATTGGTAAGTTCTTTAGTGACCGAGTTGAAATGGGCTCCGTGAGGTGAGCATGGTGTCGGCATATTGTACGAAATAGGAAAAATAGCTGCATAAGCAATTCCACTATCATTGATCATTTGTGCCATTTCAAAAGGATTAGGGCAAGTCAATCTATTCCAAAATCTCCTAAATTCGGTGTCGAACTCACTATCCCCGATATCGGGTACAAAGGTCTCGAGAGGTGATACATGTTCATGACCTTGAAATTTGATCTTCATGTTGACAATGCACAAAGGAATAACTTTGCTAGGATCGAATTTGCAATGAAAATGCAAGGGATACTAGGGCACAAGCAAATGACTTTAATTCCAAGGATTCGAGGAAGAGATGGCAAGTGAGCGGTGTGACAAATGCATAGAGGAATAACCCCATTAAATAGTCATTTATGAGAGAGAAAGTCATTAAATGTGCATTAAATTCACCTTGTCTTGAATCAAAAAGATAAGAAGTGGGAAATGTAGAGAAAACTAGCCCAGACGGTCTTTGGTACATTTGGGACATGAGAGATGCAAAGACACAATCCAGCCGATGCGGGCGATGAGGGGATGTGTGCCAAATTAGCATGGGTGGTCCAAGGACTCGGAGGTGCAAAGGACGTGAGGGATGTGATTTGACCGATCTGGGAATGTGTGAACATAAGGCTCATACGCTTTTGGGACATATGGAACAAAAAGTACGGAAGGACACGATGTGGGTGATGTAGGCAATCGAGGAAAAGAAGTCCAGGGTGAACTTGGGAAAAATGGGCCAAAAAGTTCCAAAAAATCTGATAGTTAAAGATTTGCGGGGGAATGCGGCCGATCAAGGAATAGAGGACCCAAAAGTACTTGGGACATGAGGGACAAAAATGTCATGACAGATCCAGTAAATTACCAAAATGACTCCAAAAATGTGAATTTTACTATCTCTTCAAATTTTCACTTCACTAGAACATCACTAACGGGTGTCAATTCAAAATTTTTAGTTTTCTAAATTTCAAAAGAGGGGAAATTTTGAGAAGACAACATGACTCAGTGTATATCATAAGATAAATTTGATAGAAGGGTTTTGAATTGTGCATCATACTCTCAAAAACTCTCAGTGGTGGCTTTCTTGATGTCCTTAAGCATGCTTATGATTTTCTACTCAAATTCAGGGATATAAAACTCTTTCAAGAAAGCATCTCGCAACATGGTATAATCTACACAATTTTGGTCTGGATCAAATTTTATGTACCAACTATGTGTGTGCCCTTGCAATGTAGTTGCAAATTGTCTTGCCTGCTGCGCTTTGGAGCTATAATCCCCTTCATGTGCCATATTATTTCACACAAATGCACATGATCGGATACATCTTCTATCCTCTCGTACTCTGGAAGATGAAGCAACATCTCCACATAAATATTCTAGGGCTGGTGTAGACCGTGCCCATGGGATCCGAGGAACCTATATTTCCTCCACCCCAGGAACCACTAGATCCATCATATCTTGAGCCACCTAATCCTCATGATCCCCCTCTTGAAGTATGTGACATACCAAATGATGCACTTCCTTGTGCTCCAACAATTGTGCCAAACCTGGACTCCCACATTCTATAAAGCTATGCTACTTCAAGATGTTATGCCAACATTATATGCACTCACATTATATGCCGATGACACATCGAGAAAAGATACCTCTAACCGGTCCTCAAAATAACATAGAAGATGATTGTGCCACTATAGATGAATAAGATACCAAGTTAAATCCACGATATTGACTACAAATTAACTCTATCTATTGCAACTCTACTTCCCACACTAGCTTCCTTACTATTAAGTGTTCATAGAATATGTAAAATGAAGAGTGAAGGATAGGTCACCATGTAGAAACAAATGCGCACCCATGGTTCTCAATCTTTCTTTAGACATGCCTTCATTCAAAGATGAAGAGATTTCTCTGCCACGATTTCCCAAATGGGGGCATTCCGGATGCTCGGCTCTATGTCCTCTGTGTGAGATTAAAATCCTTCATGAGCCATCTCCCTTCGCAACACCATTATTTCCCGATATCTCACTTTGCTTCTCCAAGTCCCTCTTACATGCTTCATTAAAATTAAGCCACATTTCTTCTCTCTATCTCTTTGCCACTAGATCGACATCTTTCACCACACTTGATGTTGCCCCCATGTCACGGTGGATTTTAGCTAGCCATAGGTTTCTCTTTAAGATCGAGAGTCTTTATCAATATATTTATTGCTAAAGGAATTACACACAAATAAGATCCTCTAGGCTCGCATGAAAAATTAGAACTCAACAACCTCGGGACAAGAGTAAGTATAAATTACATAATCCAGAATATAACTATTCAAAGCACCATGGAACCAATGATCCACAACACGTGTCCACGTCGAATCCGCATTAGTAGAAATTGCGTACTTCAGAATATAACCATTTAAAGCACCACAGAACCAATGATCCATAACACACATCCACGTCGGATCTATATCATAGAAGTCTGGAATTCTTCCTATGTCCAAATAAGTGTGTGAAACCTCCAATTTTTATTTGATGCATAAGCAACCAGCCACTCGTACATATCTACAAGAAAAAGGAGAATAATTTCTCATATATCTCGTCATCTGATTCTATTCAACCCACGCATGCACATTAAATTCAGGTCCGATACTAAATCAGTGAGCATACTCTTCTTCCAAATTGTCTAGCTACTCTTCAATACTAGCTAGATTCAACTAGTACGTCTTCATCATGCAACATCCGAAAAATAAGCAAAAAGAGGTCTCAAAGCAACAAAACCAAAATGTATCCTAGATTTTACCACCAACATCCCAAAGCATGTTGGCACATCACTCAACTCGAAGGCTGTCTTCTCACCCAAAGCACGCAAGGTTACCATGTTCCTCTTTTGTGTGAAGCTTGTTCAAGAAGTTAACATGTTCTTATAAATATTCCAAGATCCATATCAAACAACAAATAACTTATAATGCATAAACTAGATCTAGATCATAACATGAGAAAGAATAACTTAAACAAGTATCAAGATTAATTCCACCATGTAATAACCAGTAAGAGACATGCTTACAACTAATATCTAGTCACAACAATCCATTATATTAATTAATGCAACACAGAAGCTTCATACACATACCACAAAGTCACCATAAGCTATACATGATCAAAATACCACAACATGATTCTAATATAAAAGTAATGATAATGATCCTATCTAGATTATACATATATAAGAGGTGGGTACTTGCCCCTCACCACCCATGCATCTCCAAAATAGGCTACATGATACTAATAACCATGTTCCCTTACATGATAAATAGAAAAACATACAATTACTAATAATATATCAACATAATACAAGTCTAATCCTATTAATAGCCTTAACACATTGCATGGCGTTTGACCTTCTAGTCACTCAAACTAGTATTCATGTCCTCGCACGCTCTACACTCCATGTTCGAAAATAGTCCCTCACCTGAAAAAAAGGCTAAGTGTTGATCCTAGGTGCATCTTGCTTTGCTGCATTCATGTGCATACTTACGTTCCCTATATTTGCATCCCCAAACCTTATGCACCCTCCACACTTAGGCTCTACTATATCAGCCCACCACTTTTATTACCATTTCTAGAATGCTTTCCATCATACTTTATTTTATTGTTATTTATTACGTATTAAAATTTCCAATTATAAAAGAAAACACACCCTACTAAGTAAATTATAATTAATATAACATTAAAAATAAAAAAACTTATAAAACTATGTGCAATGAATGCAAAAATTGCATTAAAATAATTCTCAAAATGATGGGAAAAATGGCCTTAGGTTCAGTTTAAGATCATTTTTTACATAGTTAGTGTTCATGTTACACTAGCTATTCACAAGCCTAGTTCCATAAACTATGGATATTGTTTTAGGAACTACTAATTAATTATTGTAATTTAGACTACTATGTAGAGAACTAGTTACTAATTTCTTAGTGTAATATTATCAAACCTAAGATTCACTTGTATTGACTTTCTTCTTTATTATTTTTCTAAGTGGCCCTCAAATTTCACTAATATAATACATTTTGATTTACTAGTCCCATTTGAGTATAAGGTCAAATAGATTGAGTAATTTGTCCAATCTGGTATATATAATTAATAAAAAATGATCTCCCTTACAACCAAATACAACCATGTAATTTTAATTGGGGCTTAGTTCCCTTTAATTGTGTACCATATTGAACCAATCAAGAAATTAGGTCAAACTCATGTGCAATTGGTGCGATCAGGCCCCTAATAAATAATGTGACCATGTAATGTCAATTTGAGTTGATTTTACCCAACTACATATCAAATTGAACCAACTGATTAATTTTTTCAAGTTGGAATATAGTTGGGGTAGTCAATCCCCTTGCAACCAAATGGGCCTAGATGTCATTTCCATCTAGGCTTCATAGGCCCCAATTGTGTATTAGATTGATTTATTCAAGTACAATTGGTTCAATCTAGTATGTATTATGAGACGATTGATCCCCTTGTCATGAAATGCACCCACATAATGTCAATTGGCACTCATTAGGCCCCATTTTCATACCATGTTCAACCAATTTACTATGAAATTGTGACTAATTGAGCCACTTATAATCAAATGTGATCACCTAATGTCAAACAAGGATTCATTGGCCAAACTTTGAATTGGATATAATTAATTGAGTAACTAGTTCAATCTAGTATGTAATTGTGGTAAATCGGTCCCTTTACAACCATGTAATGTCAATTGGGACTCAATTAGCCCTAGTCGTGTATGGAATCAAACTAATGGATTTTTTTAACTTGTATACAATTGGGTCCAATCAAGTCCCTTCCAATAAATTTTACCCATGTAATGTGATTCTGGAATTTTCAGGCCCTAATTTTATATGAGATTAAGCAATTTAAGTACAATTAGTTCACTATGGTATGTATTTGAAGCCAATCCTATATAATTCACTAAGTATAATTATTTTATAGCCTAGATACATTCTTAATATGTTAAATAATACCTATCATTTAATTTATACCTAAATAAGGAGAGAGAGGGTTACTATTGTAAGTAGGCTTACAGAGTTCACATAAATAACTAGAGTAGGTCCACATTCAATTAGAAGAACACAACAATGCTAATAATGATAAGACTAACAAATCATAGAAACATAATTCCATTGATTCATTTATCAAAGGCACAGACACCTTTCTTGGTTTTACAAGATTATCATGTATACAAAGTTGGAAAGTAGAGAGAGAGAGAGAGAGAGAGAACATAGAAAAGGAAAAGAAGAATTTCATTTTTATTTCTTGATGTAGTAGTGGTAAATCTCAACAACATATAATCAATCAAAACAATTACAAACCCTTTGGAATGGAGAAGCCATTCCAATTTATAACATTACAAATTATCCTTTCATCTTCCCCCACATGAATTTTCACCTTCCCTTCATCACTTGTGACCTTCCATATTCCTAGGAAACAAAAATGAGTCTTTTTTCTTATTAATGAAAAAGGACCTTACAATATTGAATTGAAGGTCACTTAAGTGAATAGAAAAATAGGGAAAAAGTGCATTTTAATGAGAAATTAGAATATAGAGAGAGAAGAGAAGAGAGAGATAAGAGAGAGAGAAGGGTTGACCAATCGATGAAGATGAATTTTTTATGGATCTTTGAGGAAATGCTTCATGAATGAGAACCTTTACCTCACACATTGAACTGAAAAATTACAAGATTTCATATGCTTCCTCTTTACAAGATGAAAAACTCTCCGAATGAATGAAAAGAGTGTTTAGAAACACTATTGTGAGACATTAAATGTGAGCCTGGGATGACTGCGGGCATCACTCATGATGGTTCTTTCTTGATCTCATAGTGAGAGTGAGGATCACTTTCTTCTTCTTTAGGCTTTCACAATTGACCCTAGTGATCACAAATCAACTCTATGATGCTCAAATCTCTTGATGCTTATCTTTCTTTCTTACTGAAATAGGCCTTCATCATGTGGGTGAGAATTGATTCCTGAATGAAATTATTGTCATATGGCCACCCATTGGAATGAAATGAGGTGATTACAATGTCCTTCTTCTGAGATGCATGATGACACCATAAGGTTTTAATGAGTGTTTAAGAACTACCAAGTGGATAACAACAAGTGAAATTGAGATGATTTCCCATTCTTACATATGATGTGCTCCAAATGAAGATCATCACCTTCTTACCTTTCTTGGCTCTAGAATCCTCCTTGAATGGAATCATCTCATACACCTCTCATGCTCACATGTTTCTCATGGGAATAGATGATTTCTGATCCTTCACACATGATGGTCTTGGATGCCTTGGTAGCTTAGACTAGCTCATCCTGGCTTGTTCCTTGAAGAATGTTTGAACATAATGGTGGAGTTAGAGATATGGAGATCATCAACTCACTCCTTGAGTCTCATATTTCATCTTTGAACATGATGACTCCTTCACAACTCACTTGAGTGGAAACATCACATGGGTGAAAACACATGTTTTTAAACCCTCTTTCTCAATTGATCCTCATGGAGATGGTTTTCCTCTTCTGATAGCAAAATAATTATCCTGAATGGAACTTGAAGGAATGAATGAGAATGAGTTCCATGTTCTTGTCCCCTCCACACTACACTAAAACACTACAAATTCCACCTCCTTTGACTTGCAAGATGTGAGCTCATTATCAAGCATGGATCAAGTGTTTAGAAACACTTCTCGAGGTATGAATTGCTTGAGATGACTTCCATCCTCACTCATAGTGATATTCTCTCTCATGATGATCATCCTCTTGATGAATTTGAATTTCAATGGATCTCTTGATGTTTCATATCATTTATAGACCCCATGATGTTCTGATTTCTCCCATTTCCCAAGTGACTATCTTTCACACACAGTGACTCACTCTTGATCTATTTCTCATCATACATAATGTGATTCATATGATGATATTCACCTTTTGAATGAATTTGAGGTTAAAGATGATGATGATGCCATTAATTGGAAAGAATTAGGATCATCAACCCCTTTCATTAGACTGATGACCATTATCCCTTCGCATCCTGTAGAGAAATCACCTTAGAATGATGCTTTAGAGCCATGTGAGGTGTTTCTTTCTTGTTTAGACCATGAGACACATTCCGATTTTTAAATGATGGAAAAAATCAATGAGATAAGAAAAATGGGAGTTTCCACAACTTTTTGGGCTCAATTCTAGGACTTACTATTTTTAGCAAGTCCTATCCAGAGACTACTATTTTTAGCAAATTTTCATTGTTTTCACTTCCTGATGTTTCTTTCCTATTTGGGGGACCATGGATGCTAAGAATTCACCTATTTTGAAAACTTACTATTTTTATACATGTCTCTACCATGAACACATGTTATTTTTAGTAAGTTCACTACAAGTGTTGGATTGTAATGAAAACAATCTTGAAATTATGGGTTTTATTCCAATATTTCCTCGCTCCAATTTTTAGATGATTCCTCATTGGATGAGTGGTAAAATAATATTTTCATCAAAGGGGGAATAATATTGAGAAAAAATCAATCCTCCATATCTTGAAAAATCATCCACCCCATCATGCAAGAAATGTCTCTCGGATGAAAGTAGATTTTTTAGGATCATTTGCTCCAAGTTTAGAGAGCTTTTCACTTACTTTGGATCTTGGGAAAATGAAAAATTATTTCAAAGAGGGAAGAATGATGAGAGGAAAATTCAGTCCTCATATCCCTAAAAAAATCATCCACTTCATCATGAAAAAAATGGCTTACTGTGAAAGTATATTTTTTTGAGGATCATTTGCTCCAATTTTAAAGTGTTTCACCTACCATCGGATCTCAGTAGAATGAAGAAAAGTTTTTTGTTTTGTCATTTTAATGTTATGGTATGATAGTCATTAATGGAGGTTGGAGGATTTTCAATAAAACATTTCATAAAAATGTTAAGTT
This sequence comes from Taxus wallichiana var. yunnanensis, assembly GCA_018340775.1. Lineage (NCBI taxonomy): Eukaryota > Viridiplantae > Streptophyta > Pinopsida > Cupressales > Taxaceae > Taxus > Taxus wallichiana. The sequence goes on from CM031243.1 coordinate 13,653,321, forward strand.
AATTGTTGAGAGAAGTTTGAATGAGTTTTATGAATTTTTAACTCATAAGTTTTGATCTCCTACTAAACTTTGACTTTGGATTTTAAAACTGTGGTTAAAGTAAATGTGGTTTTGTGTGGTTGATTGGTTGAAATGGTGATAATGGGGAAACAAGGAAATGAGGACAAAATTTTCCCTTGAGAATATTTTTACATGTGGTCATGGTGGAAATTTGGCTAAGTATGGATTTTAACTTTCGCCTCACTCACACACCTCTTAGAAAACTTAAGACTCAACCAGGTTAACTTAATCATATGGAGGGTCCAAAAGAGCTAAAAAGGAATGGGACACATTTTATCATCCCCTTTTCCCCTTTGGGGGAATAGGGAAAATAAAAATTTACACCCATGGTGAGGAGTGAGGGTGCACTTTTGTGTCCCCCTCTTGTCCCCCTTGCATTTTGGGTGCAAATGGGACACACGAGACAAAAGGACACACATGGCTCCAAAGTGTGCCTTTAGGAGGAGGATGAGGGTGAAATTTTGTGTCCCTCATGTCCCCCCTTGTCAAAAGGGGAAAATTGGGACACAAGGAGGTGAAAAGTGTGCCTAGGCCAAGAATGGAAAGCTAATTTTGCACTAGATGTCCAAAAATAGCTAGAAAACTTATTTTTTTCACCACGTAGGATTAGGATAATGTTTTGGGTAAAATTTTATATTATTTTGACTCAAAACACATTATAAGATCAATGGAATATTTTAAAACTTTATTATTCATGAAACTCAAAAAATTTAGGTCCTTTTTATTTGGAATTACGAGAGGAAGTTGCATTATTTTGGAGTTCTTCATGAAACCTTCACACCTAGATCAAAATTGATGTTACCACCTTGTATATAATTATCATAGATTTCCAATTCCTATTTTTTCCTCTAAATCCTTACAGGAGCTCTTGGAATCATCTAGAGAAGTTAGGTTTCACCATTAGGGTGTTTTTTCCTTGCACCTAGAAAACTTCTGTTGAGAAGATTGTCCTTGAATGATAAAAATTTCCTAAATATTCCTAAAATTTCCAAACACTTCAAGACTCTCCAAAACCACCTTTAGATTCTTAATATATTTCTAAACTCTCTCCTGAGGTGTTTGATTACACTCTCGAAATGGCCAAAAATGGCCTTTTAGGGCTCTCAAGAACTATCTTCCATCAATTCACATTGAAAATCATCAATCATCTTATTAAATCATCCCTACACATTGAAACAAACTTTAAAACCCTTTTTATTAATTTCCTCTTATCTAAGGTGAGAGAGGAATGAAGAAAAGGTTGGCTAGAGGAAGGATGCATAATGACTAGGAGGCATGATTTCACTTAGGGACTTAGTTGTCATGCTCTAATTTTTTTTCATTTTTGGGTTAGTCATTTTACATGAAAACAAATGGCTCTATCTTGGGGACATTGGAATATAAGGGAAATAGAGAAACTCTAGATATCTCATGGGTAGAAGACCAATGTTTTAGTCCATTGGGAAAAGATTCATTACACTAAACAACAAGAAAAGCTACAAACATGACATGAACATGACCAACACACAATAAGGGAAAGGAAACACAAAATGGGAAGGGAAACACACAAAAAAAGGAAACATGATGAAACATCCTAAATCACCTATGTTACATGTGGGGGGACAACCTCTTTCATTGAAGCACCAATTCAAATTGAATGTTTACCATATATATGGGTATCACTAAATGCCTTTCTTCCGCAAATCCATTGATGGGCTCACTGAAATATGATCCCTTTCTCAATTTCTTGAGAAATATTGCATGATTTTTTGAAATTGATGACCCACTTAGTCATTTCATTTCCTTTGTTTTCTTTGAAACCTTCTTTTTCCATATTTTCATTGATTCCCAAGTTCATTCCAATTTTCGATTCTCCTTTGTTTACTATGAAGATGAGTCTTGATCATACTTGGCTTATTATTTTTCATATTGAGGCCTATGACATTTGATAGACATTTTTTATTCATTTTTCATCTACTTCATGACCACTATTTTCATGAGTTGATTCTCGAAGATGTTTTGGAAGCTTCAACACTATCACAAGCCTCTTCATGTCCTATGTTTCTCAATTGCTCAAGCAACCTTATTTTAAGTGCACTTGCTCTTTCTTGACTTGTTACTTATATAGTGTGATGTGTATATTCTTCAATATCTTGGAAAGAGAATGAGCACAAGGTTGGGAATGCAACATGGAAATCATCATCTTCTCCATCTTTTCCATTTTGAGCTTCAAATTCCAGCTTCATGATGAAATCATCCTTTCCTTGAGGGGATTCAACATTACAAGATGCAAGCCTATTCTTGTTCATACATTCCTTGTTGAGAAGGTTTTAAATTTGAAAAAATCATCCTTGGGATCAAGTACCATTCCATCTATCCACTCTTCATTGAGAAGGTCTCCATCTTCATGAAAGGGAATGAGTACAAGGTTGGGGAAGAAATATCTAGATTGTCATTTTCCCAATCTCGAACCACCAAGAACTAGGGAGTCCATTTCCATGATGAATTCATCCTCTTCTTGAGTAGTTCAGCTTCAAGATGCCTAAGCATATTTTTATTCATGCATTCCTTCTTGAAAGAGTCATCCTCTCCTAATGAGAAAGAGAAATTCTTCATATTCAAAATCATCCTCATTGAACAAATTTTCATGATGATTTTTAAGAACATGATTGGAAACTTTGGACTCACCTATCAAGAAGTTGTTTGATATCATTTTACATTCATGACCCATGCACCACTCATCACCTTGAGATTTATTTTTGCAAGTCAAGACCTTCATGACCATCATCACCACTCAAGTAGAGAAATACATTCATGCTCACATCTAGTGGGAAGTACATGATTTCAAATTTTGATTCCATCAAGTCACCATGATGCTCTCTTGACAGCTCCATGACACTTGGATACTCTTCCATCAACATGGGAAGCTCAACATCTTCTTCCAAAAGCTATGAAAAAGTTGTAAGACCTTGAATATTGAAATAGGATATACCCTTGGGTCATTTGGATTTTTGAACTATGTATTTCATTTTCTTGATGGGAAGAAGTTTCTTCATCTTACCATTGACCGGAATGGTGGCATGACCAATCCATTTGTATATCTCCACCAACATCTTGATAGAATATTTAACTCAACAACATATACCATGAGGTTGGCATGTCTACTACTACAAGTATCTTCATCATGATCTTCTTTTTCAAGAAAATATGCAAATGCTACTTGAGCATCTCTTACTGGCCAACAAGAGGTACTTCTTTTTCATTTCCATGGAATAAAAATGGCCATTAGTAGGAGTGAGAGAGAGATACCAAGATTTTTAGAAATTTACATAGGCATGACATTTTCGGAGGCACCAGAGTCAATAATGCAATTATTTCAATTTATATCCATTTAACCAACAAGGCTAGATAGAAAGGTTCTACTTTCCCGAGAGAGGTGGAGGTGTGGAAGAAAGAATATTTTGAGAAGGAGTGGTATGAGGAGGGGGTAGTTCTTTTTAGAGTGGAATTTTTGGAACATGAAACTTGAACTAATTCCTTTTGATAAACTTACAAGCCTATCAAATTGTTTGGGATGGGTTTCAAGTATTAGAGACTCAGAAATTTGAATTTTGATTTTTCTTAATAATGGTCAATGATGTCAAAAGGTGGAGAAGTAGTAGGCACATCAGGGGATATATGGCATCCTTGACAAGAGTAGGATTTACATTTTTAGGATAAAATATAAAATAAATTGATTTTTCAAGAGAAGATGAATGAGACTTACCCAAAGAGGAAGAAGGATTCTTGATTGAGGTAGTCTTAGGATTCTTCTTGGTTGATCCCATGGAAGTGGATAGCAATGATCCTCCTTTCATTTTTTTTTTGTAGATTCACCATTTGAGGATCTAAATTCTTAGCTTGGGCAAGTAAAGAAGAGGCTTCTTTTTCATTTTTGTGATCGATTGTGAACATACACATGTAGTAGCTATCTATCCATGGATTCTTCAAAATATTCATCAGTGAGTATTCAAAATATCCAATCTTGACACATTCATCTTCATATTCTTCAAATTTTTGATTCAAATTTCTTCTCTTTCATCTTCATTGGTCCCACATATTGCATTAACTAGTGGAGCTTCCAAGGCAAGCCCTTTTGGGTGCTCTTGTAATATGATTCTTGTTATTTTGTATGATGCATGTTGGGAAACTTCCTTTTTCAACATTGTCAAATCATTGGCCAAATTTTATAAAATGGATCATCTCTTTCATCTTTGGAATTTTGGGCCTTATCCTTCATTGAATAGTTCTTGATCTTTCTGACATGATGAGATCATCTTCCACATCAATGGAAAGTTCTTGAGCATTTTCCAAATTGTTTGGTTGTGCTCTCCATAGTATGAAACTAACTTCAGGAAGTTGGGCATTCATGAAGAACCTTTTCTGATTATCGTAGTAGGAAAAGCAACGATGGGAATCTTGTTGATCAACTTATTGAATTTTTCTACAAAATATCTCTCATGGAATCTTGTGGTTTATTTCTTCATATGTTCATTTAAGAAAGGAGGGCATGCATATCTTCATAGTCTTGAATCTTTGCTTCAAACTTGCTTTTCATATCATCCCAATCAGTAATTGAGTGTGATGGAAAGTAGTAAAACAATCATGTAACAACATCTTGTAATGTTTCCATGAATAACCATATGGCAACATCTTGTGTTGTACTCCAAGAATACCATAGGATGTGATGAAATTTGTAATATGGTCATTGGTGTTGCTTTCCATCTCCATAGAATTTGGAAATTTCTTTCTTGATCCTTTTGGAAGTTTCATGAAGTGGTGGAGTTAAGGCCAATGGAGTTATATTTTTCCCCATGGAAGAGTGTAGCCATTTTTTCTTCTTCTTCCTCTAGTTCTTCTTATCTTTCTTCTTTTAGAGGAATGAGGACTAGTGGTTCAACAATTGCTTCTCAATATGACCTTCAAGAGGAGAACTTAGGATGAATTTAGGAAAGTACTCTTGACTGTTTGCCTTTCTATTTGAACAATGGGAAAGTCTGAAATCAGCTCTTTATTTTCCTGAAATGTGGGATCAATTAATTCCACCTACACGATCAACTCAGTGTGTATCTCTTTTTCTGTCAGTTTTCTCAAAGCATTAGAAAGGAATGAAACTAGAAAAATATATATTTTCAATAGGATCACAACAAGGATTTTTAAACATTCAGATGTATTTTGGTATTTTTTTATTTTTTTATTTTATGGATTTTCAAATATCTGATTTTTTAAATATTTTTAGAGATCTTTTATGGGTGCACAAAGGGCATGATCTTTCCAAGTATGGATTCGCAAAAATTATTGGTGAAATAATTTTCATGTTGCAAATTATTGGTTTCCACCAATGGTCATGGGGCTAAGCCCCTCCTTCATGTATGGGGAGGCTCCCATTATTGAATGTAAACTAACTAAAATTTTGGGTGGTTTTAGGTTAGGGATCACACAGGAATACTCCACTAAACATGTGGAAAAGTGCTTATACAAGGTACAAGGGAGGAATTTACAGTGAAGAGAGGTAAAGGGGAGTTAGGGAAATAAGAGAGAGAGGGTTATTGTTGTGAGTAGGCTTACAGAGTTCACATACAATAACCAGAGTAGGTCCACATTCAATTAGAAGAACACAACAATGCTAACAATGATAAGACTAACAAATCATAGACACAAAATTCCATTGATTCATTTATCAAAGGCACAAGACACCTTTCTTGGTTTTACAAGATTATCATGTATACAATTTGGAAAGTAGAGAGAGAGAGAGAGAGAGAGAGAGAGACATAGAATATATTAACATAAGAAAGGAAAAGAATAGAAATGAAGCTTTTATTTCTTGATGTAGTAGTGGTAAATATCAACAACATACAATCAATCAAAAATTCCAACCCTTTGGAATGGAGAAGCCATTCCAATTTATAGCATTACAAATTATCCTTTCATCTCCCCCACATGAATTTTCACCTTCCCTCATCACTTGTGACCTTCCACATTCTTAGGAGGAAATGAAAATGAGTCCTTTTCTTATTGATGAAAAAGGACTCTTACAATATTGAATTGAAGGTCACTTAAGTGAATAAGAAAAATAGGGAAAAGTGCATTTTTATGAGAAATTAGAATATAGAGAGAGAATAAGGAAGAGATATAAAGAGAGAGAGAAGGGTTGAAAAACTATGATGAAGATTAAGTTATTGATGGATATTTTTGATTCATGAATGAAAACCTTGACCTATGACCACGTGTTGAACTAAAACATAGTGATTGCATATGCTTCCTCCTACGAGATGTAAGAACACTCCAGAGTGCTGAAAGAGTGTTTAGAAACATTATTTGAGACACACGAAATGTGAGCTTAGGATGACTATTGGAATCACTCATGATGGTTCTCTCCTTATCTCACAGTGAGAGTGAGGATCACTTTCTTGCTTCTTAGAATTTCACAATTGACCCAGTGATCACAAGAGTCAACTCCATGATCCTCAAATTTTGATGCTTATTCTTCTCTTACTAAAATAGGCCTTCATCATGTGGGTGAAAGGATTACCCCTTGAATGAAATTCTTGTCATGTGGCCACCCATTGGAATGAAATGAGGTGATGGAAATGTCCTTCCTTCTTGAGGCATGATCACACCACAAGGTTTTAGATGAGTTTTTAAGAACACTACCAAGTGGATGAAGAAAATGAAATGGATATGATTTCCCATTCTTGTAAATATGATGCTCCAAATGAATGATCATCACCTTCTTACCTTTCTCTAGCTCCATAATCCTCCTTGAATGAATCATCTCATACACCTCCTGCTCACATGTTTCTCATGGGAATAGATGATTTCTCAATCCTTCACACATGATGGTCTTAGATTCCTTGGTAGCTTGGACTAGCTCATATTGGCTTGTTCTTGAATAAGGTTTGAACATAATGTGGACTTAAGGATATGAAGATCATTAACTCACTCCTTGAGTCTCATTTCATCTTTGAACATGATTAATTTCTTAAATCATCACCAAGATGTCACATGTGTGAAACACCCTTATAATGTTTGAACACCCTATTTCTCAATTTTTCCTCATGGAGATGGTTTTCCTCTTCCTGATAGAAAGATTGATCCCTGAATGGAACTTGAAGGAATGAATGAGAATTAATTTCCATGTTATTTTCCTCCATACTACACTAAAACATTGAAATTTCACCTCTCCGACTTGGAAAATGTGAGATCATTATCAAGAATGGATAAAGTGTTTAGAAACACTTCTTGAGGTATTAATTGCTTGAGATGAATTCCATTCAAAATAGTGAAATTATCTCAACATGATCATGATGATAATCTCAATGAATCTAAAGTTAAATGGATCTTGATGTTTAGATCATTTATAGACTCCATGATGTTCCTGATTTCTCCCACTTCCTAAGTGATTGTATTTCACACATAATGACTCACTCTGATTCATTTCTCATCATAATTTGATTCATATGATGATATTCACCTTTAGGGATAGGGTTATTGATGATAATTTCATAATTAGAATGATTTGGACCATTCAACCCCTTTGCATCGAACTATGCCTTGTATGTATCACCTCTGGATTGATGCTTAGAGAGCATGTGGGGATTTTATTTCTATTTTGGACCAGAGAACCTTCTGGATTTTTGATGCTGGAAAATATCAATGAGATAAGAAAAATTTGAGTTGTCAAAACTTTTGGGCTCAATTCTAGGACTTAATATTTTTATAAGGTCCTATCCATGTGAGAGTATTATTTTTAGAAAATTTTTACAATTTTTTCATTTTTGATGTTTCTTTGACCATTTGGGGGATATGGATGTTAATAATTCACATATTTTGAAAACTTACTATTTTTATACATTACCCTACATGAATACATTTTATTTTTAGTAAGTGCATTAAGGTGTTAGATTGCAAAAAAAAATCTTGAAATTTGGGTTTTATTCCAAGATTCCCTGCTCCATTTTTCAGGTGATTCCCTGTCTAGATGAGTGGGAAAATGATATTTTCATTGAGGTGGAAATAATAATGAGAAAAAATGAGTCTTCCATATCTCAAAAAATAATCCCCACGATCGGGCAAGAAACTTCTCGATGACATATATTTTTTTGAGGATAATTCAATCCAAGTATAAAGGATTTTTGCTCTCCTGATCTTTGAGAAAATGTAAAATTATTCGAAAAGGGAAAATTATGAGAGGAAAATTAGTCCTTAATATCCCTAAAAACTATCCAGCTCATTATGAAAAAAATGGCCTTTGTGAAATTAGATTTTTTGTGGATCGTTTGCTCCAAGTTTCAGATGATTTCACCCATTGGATCTCGTAGGAAATGAAAAAATCACTTGATTTCATTTTTTTGTTGTGGTTTAACAGTCATTAATGGAGGTTGGAGGATTTTTCAATAGAAAATTTTATAAAAATGGCTAATTGGTGGTGAGAGAGAATTTTGAATGAGTTTTATGAAGTTTTATCTCACTTTCTTGGGACCTGAGGGACTTCACCTTAAACCCAAGTTGAAGCTAAGTTTAAATGTGGTTTGTGTATGGTGAAATTGGGAAAATGGGGAAAAGGGGATAAGATAAGGTACCTTAGAGAAATATGTTTACATGTGGCATGGTGGAAATTTGGCTAAGTATGGATTTTAAGCTTCTCCCTCACTCTCACATACCTTAACTTAGCTTAGACCCAACTCGGAGTTAATGAAACTTATATGGAGGGTCCAAGAGATAAAAAGGAATGGGGTGGATTTTATTTTCCCCTTGTCCCATTATGGGTAGAGGGGATAGTTGGGATTCAAAAGTGTTCCCATGGTAATGAATTTAGGGCACACTTTTGTGGCCCTCTGCCCCCCGTTGCATTTAGGTGCAAATAGGACACATGGGGCTCCAAAGTGTGCCTTGGGAGTAGGGTTAGGGTGATTTTTTTGTCCCTTATGTCCAACCAATACCTTAGGGGATAATTAGGAAAAAATAAGGAAAAGTGTGCTTGGGCCAAGAATGAAAATCTAGTTTTGCACTAGATGTCCAAAAATAGGTAGGAAACTTGCTTTTTCACCACATAGGCTTAGAATAATGTTTTGGGGTCAAATATTATATTATTTTGACTCAAAAACAAATTATAAGATCAATAGAACTAGTTTCAATAATTTATTCTACATGTAACTCAAAATTTAGGAACTTTTTGTTTTGAAGCTGTGAGGGGTAAGCTGCATTGTTTGGAGTTCTTCATGAAACCTTCAAACCTCATATTAAAATTGATTTTACCACCTTGTATATAATTCTCATGGATTTAAAATTCATATTTATTTTTGTTTCAAAATATAATGGATCTCTTAGAATCATCTAAAGAAGTTAGGATTCACCATTAGGGTGTTTCTTCCTGTACCTAGAAAACTCGATATTGATTATATAGGCCTTGAATGATAAAGCATTTCCTAATTTTTCCTAAATTTCATTCAACACTTCCAAAACCCCAAAATCACTTTAATATTTTAAATAAATTTCATGAGCTCTCTCGAAGGGGGTTTTTAGCTCTAGAATTACCAAAATTTTCATTTTAGGCATCCAGAGGAAGTTATCTTCCATCAAGACATATTGAACTCATCCATCATCTTATTCAATCATCCCTACACACTTTGAAACAAACTTAAAAAACTTGCTAAGACTTTCCATAGATTTGGGGTGAGAGAGGGAGTGAAGACAAGATGGCTAGAGGAAGGATGCACACAGTGTAGACACACAATCATGTAATTTGGGTAATTATCTAGTGTTGAATACATATATACTATTCCAAAGTAAGAAAAGTAATAATTAACCAATATATTTAGACACCTTGCTTTAAATTTTTTTGCTACTTTTGGTCTTACATATTTACTTTACGAGTATTCCTTTTTATTCTTTGGCATTTGTCATCCGGACACTAGTGCCTTTGAGCCAAGCGTCAACGTTAGAAACTCTCATCCCCTCTAGGTGCCCCTGTCATATTTGTACTTTACTCATAGTTTTTGGGTCCTTCTAGCCGTTTGAACATTATATATTTTTTTAGTCAGAATTTTTAGGGCTAATTATGAAATTCAAGTGAAGGAATTATATAAATATAATGTGATCATAATAAAGGATCAAACACTAAGAATTATCTATAACCATCTAATGTTGCATCCATCAAGGCATATAAGAGCTCCATTACACCCATCTAGCTCCATCACAAGGGACATATAGACTCGTTTTCTACATCAAACTTCATAGGATGGAAATTCATTTTATTCCATGCACACATTTAGTACATTATACATCTAGTTACTTTCTCACTATTCTAAGTGCAACACGCACAAGAGAAACCTAGGGAAAAATTATGCTCACACACACAAAACTACATTGGGTCCGAGATGTAGTGAAGTAATCGGTTGTAAGTCCATCATTTTAGTAGGTAAGGAAAATTTGAGCCCTAATTTTACATCTTTATTATTTAGGATTTGATGTCTATTAGATGGTTTTGTAGGTCTATTCTTTATTGCAGGTTTACAACAACCTCAATGATATTTTTGTAACTTTAGTATTATTTTCCCACTCAAACCCTACACGCACTGGCACATTACTTAGAAAAATATGAGCACTCACCCAAAGCACGTAAAGGTACCATGTCCCTCTTTATTACTGTCTTACCATGGTGTTAGCATGCATGTTCATAATAACCAAATCCCAAAGTGCATATCCCATTTTAACAATCAGATCCATGAACTCAATTTGGAAACACACATAATAAGTAAACATACATATCACATAAGGATTAATACCATATTCACCATATAATAACCATGAATAGATAAATCAATAACCATTATCCACCACAATGATCCATTATATTAAGTAATGACAAAACCCGGTAGCTAAATACATTATATATACCCTCACAAATTCATTCATGCAAAATCATACCAGCAGACATAAATTTGTTTCTCTGTCTCAATATCAACCTCTCTAAACTATGCAAATCAATACATATATATATAAGGTGTGGGGAATTTCCCTTCACCACCCATGCACACTCAAAATAGTCTGCATGCTCAAAATATTTAGGGCCACTAAAAAAGCAACTAAGGAAGCATGCAAGCTTCACCTAATAATAGCTCATTCATAATTAACTCTAGATATGCATCATATTATAAGCTCAATCTTGCATGACACTTGAACATATTACTAACCCCAAAATAGCTTTATGTGTCCTCCAAGTATTCATGTCTCATTCCATGTCATGCTCCATACTCCATGTTATCCTTAGCTCGTTCATGCAAAATGGCTAAGTCTCTAGACTTAGTGTTTTCCAGTGCACCCTTTATCTAATAAACTTTAGTGTTTATCTCGCATGCCCCCTTCCTCCATGCCTTGTATTTATGTGCCTCCTTATACTTCGGAAATATTTTATTGATCAACATTACCCCCCTTTGTAGCTTTATTGCCATAATTGAAAATGGGTGATCATGCCTTCTCCCTTTAAGAATAAATAATAATGAATAAAATAATTTTCTGTACTCAATGAATGAGAATATACTAAAAATATTCTAGGCACTCTATTCCTCGAGTGAAACAAAGTTCGGGTACTTGCTATTAATGTCTACCTCTAACTCATTCCATTCCCGAGTCCTTTATTTTCCTTAATGAGGACATCCCCAACCACTCCCTCCATCTCATCCAAGGTCATATCTTTTCTCTTTTTTCTATAGCACTCTAAGGATGTTAAAAAAATAGAAACCATCCCATCCATTACATCCATCCTCCTTACTATCAGTTTCCCAAGTTATTTTATCTTCTCCTTGTGAGGATCTCAAGATGTTGTGAGCGCATCGCGCTTCTCTACTAATAATTCCATCCTCTCCTCTCATCCTAGAGTTTCATTTTTATTTTATTCAATGAATGCAGTATCCTCTATAAAAGTCCTTGTCTTGATAAGAGGCTCTTGGTCTTCACACATATTAAATGCTGGTCTACCTTCTTCAGCTCATCTTTGATAGTTTGTAGTAGTGTATCATATTCAACTATTTTACACACTATTTTTTTCTTATTCCTTTCCTTCTTAGAGACAACTTCTTGTTCCTTCCACACAACTTCCTCTATAGTCTACTTTGTCTCTCACGAGGAGCACTTGATTTCTATGTAAGTAATAGGTATACACACTGCGAAAAGGAAATGCAAGGAAGACTGATATGATTCATCTGTTTGCGCATCGAATTCTAGATGTTCACCGGTGATTTCCCCACCAATATTTATGGCAAACTCCAAAATTTGTTCCTTCCTTTCCCTGTATGTTTTCTACTATGTAGACATATTTTACACATGTACTTTCAAACTTCGTTTATCTTCCATCAACGCCCTTATAGTAGCTTCGTTATCAACATTCTTTTGTGTAGCTTTGATGGCCACCTTATTCAAGGCATTGCTTTCCTATTCATTTGTAAATTCCATGGGCCTCACTATCAATGCACGCTCCAAGAATTTTTCTTCATTTTTATCTTAATGCATGCATCTTCCTTTACATTGAATTCGGGCTCATCAATACGCATCTACATACTCCAATATATCTACTTTTTGGTCCACAAGTTTATCACTTTAGGGTTGTTATCCCTGTAAAATTGAAAAGGGAAATTTTGTAGATAACCATACCAAAATTTCATTTTGGTCCCCTGAGGAGGTCTATTAACGTTCAAAATGCCTTAAAATTCCCTTCCAGAAATCAAGTTTTAAGAACTTAGCCATTTTTCACCTTTTTGAACTGGGCGCAAGAAATGTTGTGTCGACACAAAGAAATGTGCCCCTTTGAAAATCCTTTGGCGCCCAAAACAACATGTCAACATCCATAAAGTAGCATGCCTTTGGTGTAGAAAATGACATGTCAGCATAATCAAACATGCACCTAAAAAGTGTGCTAAGGCGCTAAAAAAATGATGTCAACACATTAAAATGAGCGCTAACTGTTTTCCCTTAGGCACTGAAAACTTCATGTTGACATCTCCAGATATGCGCTTAAGGTGCTGAAACTTTTGTGTCGACACCAACCAAGTTGTGCCAAGGCACATTTATACCCATGTCGACACTTTGAAAAGTGCGCAAAGAAAAGTTGGTGGGGTAATAAATGTGATATTTTCCTATAAATATGTGGTTAACACCTGTCATTTTCACGATTTGAAAATTGTGAAAAGTCTTTCTCTGTGCCTGTCAGCTATCCCTGTCATGCCCACGTTCCGCTTTTCAAGTTTGTGGACCCCAAAGTCATCCTTCATCCTTTATTAAACCGGGTAAGTGGATTTTATCACTCTTATTGTTGTTTGTGGTTTTGTTTCTTAGTTGTTGGTGGTTTTAGGATTGTTATAAAAAGTTAAATCTAAAAATGAATAAACTATCACCCCATAACCATCTGGAAAACTACCTTATCCCTCAGATCTACAAATCTGAGAAGGCTCTACCTTGCTACAAATCCCACAAATCCTCTCTTTGTCATTTTACAAAACCAAAAAGAGAAAGTCATGTAAAGAGAGGGAAATATGTGAAGTTATAAAGAAAATGCAAAAATCATTTATCCTTTGGCGCATTGTTTTTACACGTTGCACTCCCCATAGTCACGCCTTGGCACATTGTCCCCACATGCAAAATATCCCTCACCGCACCTAGTATAACAATTAACAATCTCATAGAGGTGTAGGCACATCCTAACCAACATCAACATTTGATGTTGTGTCCTCCAAATCTATGCCCAGCTGTTTTCCTTTGGCGCGTTGAGCTCATTTGCAACACACTCCAAAATTGTTCATTGTGCACATTGAAAATCCATAAAACACCGTCTTTTAAAGTGCCGAGTTAAATAAATTCTAAAAAGGCACTAGCGCATGACCCTTAACACCAACACTATATGTTGTGTGTTACTTAAAAGCACCCACACCTTTCTCCTTAGCGCTAAAACCTTTTTGCATGTTGACATCCCCAAAAGTGTTCCCAACCTTTTTAAGCCTCTGCAGCATTCTATGAACTCACGCCTTGCACCCTAAGCCTTGTAATTTCTCTTTCTTATTTTACAAGCTTTCATTATGGATAACTTGACAATAGTTGACATGGCTCTTTTGTGTTGGACCTATTTGATTCTCCTGTAGAACAACAACAGCTATCCTCGAGTCCACATATGTCTTCATCAAGCAAAAAGCCAACCAAGTCTAAAGGTAAAGATAACTTGACAGAACAAGAGATGAAGTATAAATACCAGAAAGTCAGGATGCCTGACTCATACGCAGAGAGTGATCTCAACATCAGAGACTTCGAGCTCGGGCACATTGATATGGAAGACATCTAGGAAAGAACCAACCAGGCCACTAGTGGTCCCTGGATGAACAAACTGGTAGGCAGTGGGTTACACTTTACAAGTTGGGCTGCCAATAAGTGCTATTAATAACAAGTTCATCATGTTGGTGGCTCGATGCTATAACAAGGACACAAGATGTGTCAAGGATAAAGAAGGAAAGACGGTCATCGACCTAACTGCTCATCACTTTGAAATAACTCTGGGCATCCCTCATCACAGGTAGTATGTCACCATCAGCCTTGAAGACTGTAAGAAGGCATGGGACGAAAATGAGGATAAGTGTATGCAAATGATGAATGAGTTATATCTTAAGAACAAAAAGCTAGTGAGTTGATGGCCTCAGACCATCCACCACAGTGACTTCAACGAGGAACTGAGTGATACAATCACCTTCCTAAGCAGAGTGTATGGGCTTCCTGATGCCCATCATTTCCATAAATGGATGCTGAGGTACTTAGAGACCATGAGTAAGAATGCCTGAGTAGCGTTTTGGCTAGGGGAAATCATCAGTGACACCATCTCCCAGCAGCTTCAACAAGTCATGACAACTGGGAAGTTCTATATGAATTCCTACGTTTTGTATACTGCAACATCAGTGAGGGATTTCGTAGGCCTAGCATGAAATGGAGTATGGCCTCAGGTCAAAATATATGAATACTACCCAGAGCTAAGGCTCAAGAATAGCATCCCTCAGTTCTCAAAAATCAACGATGCCTTCTTCTATGAGGTGATCTACTGTTAAGGCGAATATGAGACATGGTCAAACTAGCCCAAGTGTGGTCACTATCATGAAGAAGTGGGGAGCATTGTTCACTCAGTTTCCCACATTCACCTATCTCAGGGTGGTGAATTTTGAGGGTGAACCGACCAAGCTACCAAGGTATGTAGGACCCAAGCTGATTCTCTTAGAGTTGTCAAGGAAACTAATCACATATCATGAGAGATGCATGAAGAGAAAGAAGGGAGGAACTCCATTCCCCCTTATAGTGGGCCGATACACTTACACCACACTGGCCAAAGCATGGGAAATGTATGTCTAAGCTTGAATTATTGATCCTAAAGCACAACTTCTGGCGGGCATACTTTTGATTGTTGAGGTTACCTCCCAAAGGAAAAAATTGATCCTATTCATGTCCTTGAGATTGAGGACATCTACATTGACCTGACACATGAAATAGATCTCAGGCAGAAGGATCACTCCAGGCTGGCCCTGGAAGAAATCAAACATTATGGTGTGGCCATCATTCCAAAAGGATTCCAAGAACCTGATCAAGAAATTGATCAAGTTTACCTAGACACGGATGGGGATGATTGGCCATTTACAAAAATTGACAGAGCCAAGGCACCAAAGACCATCCAAGAAAGGGTCAAGCACACGTTGCAGCGCACTAAACATTGGTGCAAACAGAATGGTCTTGTCTACCTCGAGTATATTTCACTACTTCTCCTTTAGGAAGAGCACCTCCAAGGCCGGCCCAAGTGCCGAAAGGAAAAGGGAAAGACAAGGAGGGGGAATCAAGCAAAGAAGAAGCTCCTAAAATCCCTCCTACTACTTCCAAGAAGTAGGTGGTTGACCTGGTCTCTCCAGGAAAAGAAGAAGAGACCACCGAAGTCTCAATGGACACATCCACTTAGGATGTGGTCACAACTACAACCACGGAGGTACCCGCCATTCCCTCTTCCACTCCTTCTTCTCCCCCTGTCATTGAAACATCTATCCCAATGGATGTTTCTTCTTCTCTCCCTTCCTCCCTTCCATCTCCCACCTCTTCCATCTTCTCCTCTCTCGCAGATCTGTCACCTAGTGTTCCCTCCATCCCATTACAGATCCCTTCCACCTCCATGACCTTTTCTTCCCCTGTAGTAACTCCAAGCCCTATAAGCAACAGCGCATTAGACTACTTGTCGATGCCACCACCAAGTGTCTCAACGTTCTTCCTGCGCCTCTTCGGTTGCTTCCCCTTTCACTCCGTTTCTTCTTTCATTCCCTCTCTCCCTCTCCCCTAATTCCAAGCTAGATCTCTGACCATCTGGGTCAAATCAAGAGAAAGGTTCCCATAGCACCCATGGACTTCTCTATCATTCCAAAGAAGGGACCAAAGAAGCAAAAATCTATAACTAGCTTCTCTAAGAGCGTCTCAGGAGAGAGGGTCATGGAGATTACATATCCTGATCCCACTAAAGAGAAGAAAGATCTATCTCCTACAGACTTTACAGTGACTCAAGTCACCATGGGAACCTCATCTGAGAGCCTACAAGAAGAGGCTTTATCTGCAGTAGATGGCCTCTGCAAGAAACTTCAAGAAGAAAAGGAGGAGAAGAGGATACTAAAGGAACAAAACAAACATCTTCTCCAAGCTTTGCAGAGAATGGGAAATGCACCTCCTATGACTACCGCCGAGCCTCCTGAAGTTCTCAGTCAGGACAAGATAAATGAATACACCAAGATTGGTGAACAAGGCATGGCAATGTCCTCCTGGATAGAGTGAGTCCTCAGAGATAGTGAGGAAATAATCAAGAAATTCACAGGACTCTACCAGGGTATAGATCAGGAAAACAAGGAGTTGTAAGCAGTAGTAGGATCCCTCTCTCGAGGAGTTAGACAATGCCAAATTACAACATGAAACATTTTAGGCAATGGTCGACTGCTCAGCTGATGACCTATTAAAGGTTGGCGTCATTGATCACCCACAGGCACACCACAAAGCTCTCATTGCTTTGGATTACCGGGTTGATCAAATGGAATTTATCCTGGAGAGGATAGATAAAATCAAGGAGGAAGCCCTGGATGTGAAACATCAAATGGAGCAGACGGTCACAAAGATGGCTCCAGAGATGCTTAGTGAAACGTTCACCTTGAGGGAAGTAGACGATACAATCCAACTCTTCAAGGATATCGTAACCCAAGGTTTGGCGCCAGAAGTCACTTTTGACCGAGAGTCTATCAATAACCTTCTGGCTTGCCACAATTTCATTGGATACTTGATCGAGGCATGCGACATGTACACCGGGCTACCTGACAAGCTCAAGACTGAAAAAGAAACTTGCGAAGTCATCGGAGACCACTTCAAGGGTCCTGATCATAATCAACTTAGACAATGATCAGCAAGTTTATGGAATACCGAGCTCAGTGTCACATCGCCTCTCCCGATAGGAAGCAAGACACTCCTTTCAAGCAAAGAGATGACAACGAATAGTTTCTCTTCTTGTGTACGCTTTAATCTTTTTGTAAAAATATTTAAAAAGTATGTTGGCATTTATGATGACATCATCCATGTTGCACCATGGGATGTTGCCATCCACCAACTTGCCCAAAGTCAACTTTTGACTTTTTAGATATTTTGTAAATATCTTGTAAGATATTTTGTAAATAGTGGTTGGTTTCTTTTTGTCTTCTTTCTCCTTCTCCTTCTATAAATACTGGAATACTTGTTGTATTCTGTGTGGACATTTTTGTATGAAAAAGAGGTGAAGAGAGAAAGACTTTGTGCCTTCTTGTAATAGAAGAGATTTTAATATATATGTTAAGACTTTGTGCTCAATATATGTGTTATTTGCATCAGATCTTTCTTAAGTTAGATCTATGTTTCTATTATATTGGATTCATTCTTTTTATTGTCATATGTTCATCAATATTGCTTTGTTTGTTTATGCAAGTAAGTTTGGCTCTATTTACTACCAGCCCAAAGCATAAACCCTCTGACCTTTCCGTCTTTGGAATTCATTTCTTTTCTCCCTTCAGATCTACCTTCCTTCATTCCTTCCCTCTTATATTTTTGATCGCATCTGGAACTACCTCTATTGGGATGAGATCCCAAACCCCTGAAGTTAGAATAGTGTAGATTTACACAGATTCTTGCTTGATAGAATAGCAATAAACTAGTTTCGCTTTGCTGTCTCAAAGAGGGGCTATGCCTTGCACACTATTGGCCTATTTCCCCATGATCTGTCTAACCGACATATTTTCAAACCAACAAGGGTCCATTTTCTCCCATCTAGAAATATCTTCGGGCTCCAAAGTTCTTCTAAAATTGTCTGAATGATATTTATTGGATCATCAATATAACCATTAGTATGAGCTTTATACATCTCCTCCTTATCTCTCCCTGAGTGCCTACCTTTAGGAATGTGCACCCCTTCATCCAAAGTTAGGCCTCCCCTACAATGCTTGCTTGTTCATTCATAGGCTCACCAGAAGGTTCGCCCTTATCATTTTTTTTCTTTCTCCTCATTTCCACTCGCATCTTCATGCTCCTAAAAGATTTATGTATCATATTTCACCTCTTCCTCCTGAGGCTCTTCTACATCTAGTTCAATAATAGGTGGTTTTTTTCCTATGTGTGCGCTTCCATCGACTTTTACTCACCCCTTCTCAACAAATACTTCCTCAATTTCTTCTTCTCTTATACAAGATTGGTGGGAGAGGTCTTAGGACTTTTAGGCTATGAAGGGCATGTACTCATGCTTGTACCTTATGGATTTGTTCTCCTTAGTACCCTCTTGTATTGTTTCTCCTCAAAGCACCCGCAAAATCCATCCCTACTTCTCCTATGCCTATCACATCTCCAACATTTCCACCTTCTTCATGCTTAAGAAGATTTTACTCATGCTTCCTCTTCTCACCCATTATAGGCTACCTCCATGAGCCATGGTCTAATATGATATTATCTTCCTTTAAATCTTCTTCCTCTTGACACTTTGGGATCTTCTTCTTGTAGCATTCCCACTATGTGTTTCCCCTTCAACAACTCGGGAACCTTGAATTCATTTTCAATATACTTTTCATTTACAAGTTTAGGATTAAGGTATATGTATACCTTAGCCATTTGCACCAATATCCTCAACTACTAAAATGGAAGAATTAATATTGATATCATCATAAATCATGCGCTTAATGTAGGTAGACTTTCACGAGTACACATACCTTTTCCACTATATATGGTACTCACAATCCACATTATCCGAATCAAACTTTAGCTTCCACGTATTTGAAAATTTGTTAGAGACATTTGGAAGTAGCGCGCCATGAATTCATATGGAAGTTTGCACCAAGGGATCTAAGTCCCATCCTTCATTGTGAATCTTCTAATATAGAATTGTGGGAATACTGTAATTTACACTTCTCTATCAATACGAAGTGAAGGTCCTTGGGTATTCTCCATTCATGTTCAAATGCCTCCCTTAGGAACTTATACCATAACTCTAATATCTTCTTATATGGTCCACTCATGGACCCCTCACACATGTATTTTAAAAAATGATTAGCGAGAGAATTCTTCTACTATGAAAACTACCATATCTTATTGTTTGGCCCATCGGGCACTCCAATCTCAACAAAAATCAAAGAAAGAAGAATGGTGCCAAAACTGATTTTATCACCTTGTTTTTCTTCCTCAATAATCACCTCAAAAATGAAGGAAACAACATTGTATACCACTCCTTCTAATATTTTCTTTGTGATGTGTAGCCATCACCTGATTTCTTGTGTCTCACAGCACTCTTGATTGTTCGGTTTGTCAAAAGATGAAAAATGACCTTAACCACCAAATAGTTGTCTAGTTTCTCTATGTCCATCGTGCACTTGCCTTTTGCATAGGATAACTTTACGAGAAGTTGCGTCAATAGCTTGATCATCTTCCAGATCGATTGGGGTATCTATTCCTGAGCTCCTTAACCTAGTAAGTGAACCGATTAGGGGTGTGGTGATGTGTACCCACCTCTTAGCAAAATAGAAGAAGTCCTCCTTGAATCTTGATGTTAACCAATGGTACATTATATTTTGCTTACCAAAGTAAGGGAGCTCATATAACTATAAAATACCAAGTTTTTCAAGAAACCTCTCACCAAATTCATCATAAAAGGGTGAGAATAAAGTAGTGGTTATAATCACCACCATACTTTTTATGATATAATTTTTACCATGCCTTTGATATATGGTTATAATCACTAAATTTACTACGGTGGATGTGGGACTCCAAATCACGCTCCACTATAACCCCTTCTAGGTAGTGAATTTCTAAAAATCTACTTGTGGTTTCTCTAGGTGCTCATTTTGGTACCATAACGACACATTTCAACACTCCTTGCACTAGATTTGATCACTGGAACTTAAAAATAACATTAGCTAGCTTCTCCTTGAACCCTAGCTCACATATTTTCTCACCCACACACCTTCTCTTCACTCAAACACCCTCTCGATGTATCTCCAACCAACAACGTGTACAAATAGTTCAATGGTTTGATGTACGTAATATGCTGCCCATGCACTTTCACACTAAAATTGATCTTTTCTTGTTTTCATAGATCGAACTCTTGAGAATGCAAGGTAAAAATTATATCGTAATCCCATCTTTATATATTTTACAAATTCCCTTGCATGTATTGTTGTCCATCTACCTTCATACTCAATATTAAAGGGTGTTTCTTTCCTTTTTCTCGCATTCACAAATAATTTTTGCATGCCTCAATCATAACCTTCTGGCATGCCCACTACTTCTCAACCATACATTTCATAGAGGTATTCCCACAGATCCATGCTACAAAGAAATCGCTGCATTAAAAAACCACAATCTATAATAGTTCTTTCAAAACTAATCTACATGAACCTCCTCTCGTGTGCCTCCATGCGATGAAGTAAAAAATATTTTGACTAATACCAATTAGTTTCTCATGTTGCTTCCCACCTCACGTTACACTACACATCCATCCATCTATGTGTGGTCTTCATTTATGAGAATTTTTTTCTTGATCGACACCTTTACTTCAAGCACCACACCATATTTCTCCCATGCATACCCATCTTCCAGAGGACATTCAATCTCTTTTCAGCTTGGCCCATTTATCATGAATACTTCACACCCCACAAGTAAAAGTATGTAGGTCCTATGTGCATGAATTCACTTAGATAGTAATCGATTCTTGGCATGAAAGTGCTCTTACTACACAAAACACTAATTTTTTTTGACAAAGCATAACAATGATAAAAGGAAACACGTATAAAGGACATGCATAAAAGGAAATCTAATCTAGATAGAAATACCGACTTATTACAAACACAAGAAGAATTATTTATAGTAGGGATTCAACCTACTTCCATTGAAGTAACATGGAAATAAGTTGCATTCAATGCCCGTAACTAACCCCACCTTTATAGCAAAGCACCGATTCCAATATCCTTGTTATAAAAGGGTCCCGATTAATGAACTTGCAACTATCCTAGGTAGTTCCCAAGCTTTGAATGATACAATAGAATCATATTTCCAACCTCAAATTCCTTATTCTGAATATGTCTATCATGTCATTATTTTTGTCTTTCTTTTTCTATTTTATGGCTCCACTGAGAAATAATGTGCCACTCATCTAAAAGCATCAATTCGTCTATGCACTCTTCAATACTTTTTTCATCATCCAATCCTCCTGTGCATGTAATATGCAAGAATAGAAACATGAATTCTGCAGGTAACACATCCTCCATGCCAAACACTAACTGAAAGGGTGTGGCCTTGTTCAATATTTTGTAAGTAGTCATATATGCCCAAATTACAACAAATACTTTTGATCCCATTATTTCCTCCCAACATCACAAATATTTTTCAATGTATGTATTAGTATCTTGTGGAAATCCTCGACAAATACAGCAGTATTTCCTCCCAACATACCATTGGCTTATGGGTGATAGGGTATTATTTTGTGGTGAACCACCATAAACTCAACCACTAAGATTATAATAGTATCATTAAGAAGATGAGTTCCCATATCACTTTTCAAGAACAACGGACATCCATAGCTGATTGATAATGTGTTCCCATAAAAATCTTGTTGTTGTAGTTATTGTACAATCCATTGTAGGTGTTGCTTCTTCCCACCTTATAAGATAGTATGTACAAGTTATAATGTAGCATGTGCCAGTCCTACGTGTGGGTGGGGAAATTGGATCCATAAATTCAATCGTCCATTTTTCAAAAGGTTTAGCACTTGCAATAGGCCTCAAAGGAATCTCATCTCTGGTTCTAGGCTTCCTAAGGCACTGAAAATGATCACATGACTTAACATATTCCTTGACATCCTTATACAGAGTTTCCCACCATAATCCAACCATCAAAATCTTGTGCACGTGGTGGCATCTCCTGCATAATGACCTCATGCAACTCCACCATGAAATTCTTACATTATTTCCTCATGACATGGCTCTAGTACACATCGGCATAAAACTTCATGATGACATAACTTATACAAATCTCTAACAATCAACTTGTAAGATGCCACTCGTATTGGAAGTTGTTTCTTTTCTAATGTATTCATTCCCTTAGATGCTATCAAGTACATAAAAAGACTGCAATATATTCTAATCTAGTGGGCATGTGATTTAATCTAAAGAGTCATACATCTGGAATTGTGTCTTTAATGCTCTGTGTGTCCTCACTAGAATTGATCCTCGATAAATGATCAAGCCCTAAGTTACATTTTCCAAGCTTAACAACAAATGTAAACTGAAATTCTTTAAATAAAAGTATCAACCTAAAAATGCACCCTTATTAAATAGGCTTGTTGACCAAATACTTAAACACAATATGATATGTAAAGAATATAAATGGTGTAGCCAATAAGTATTGTCTAAACTTATGAGCCCATAAATAATGGAAAAATATTGATGCTCGGTAGTTGTATGATTCTTCTCGGTGGTGTCAACTTCCTATTTGCAAAGTAAATGGGGTGGTCTACAATTCCTTCACCTGATTGTTCTAACATGACATAAATTTCCATTCTAGAAGAATCAACATGGACATGAAAAGGTTTTTCCCATGAAGGAAAAGACAAAATAAGTGGAGTGGTTAGCCTTTCCTTCACTATTTCAAATGCATGTTGTTGCACCTCACCCTAATAGAATTTTCCCTTAGCCTTCAAAAATTCCTCCAAGGGCACAAAAATCTTTGCATAGCCCTTAATGAATTTCCTATAATACCATGTATGTCCAAGAAATCCATGCACTTCACTTTGATTATTAGGTTCTTCCAATCCCAAGATCATAATGACCTTGACTGGATCTACCAACAAGCATTCCTTACAAATAATATGCCTAAGTAAAGTGCCAAAAGGTGTCTCTAAGATATATTTTTCAACATTCGAGAGAGATACTCAACTACCTACACCTTTGAAACATAAGCCTAAATTCATCACAATGTTATTTAACCAAACCATAAATAGTCCAATCATCGAGATACATCTATAAATTCGTATGAATAAAGTCATGAAATGCTTGTACAACAATGCACAAAAAGGCTGCATGATTGCATTATTTAACCCGAAGGGAATAGCTATGTATGTAAAACTTCCCCATTCAGTGGTGAAATTTGTCTTTTCCTGATCTTCTTTAGTGATACACACTTGATGATAACTAGAGAATCCATCAATAAATGAGTAAATATTACACCCTATAACTCCTTCCAAAATTTCCTTAGTAAATGGGGTAAGAAATGGATCAATAACACATGAAACATCTAATCATCTATAATTCACACAAATCCTTATCCTCCCATATTTTTTATACAAATGACCATGGGACTAGCCCATTCAAACTCCTCAATGGGTAAAATTATTCCAGATTTAAGCATGTTATCAATTTCCTCCTTAACCTTAACGTGCAAATTAGGATTCATTCTATAAGGCCTCTTCCTAATCGGTTGTGTACCTTATTTAAGCTTGATTTGCATCTCACCTAAAGAAGGGTGTACTCCCTTTAACTCCCGATAACGCATGGAAATCGGTCTGAAAAGTCATGCAAAAACTTAATAATCTTTGCCACTTCACTGTTCTTACCAATAATAAAAATAATGGCCTCTTTAGGCTCTACATCTATCCCAATGTTAACCTTATTTATTTTCATAGGCTCATGATACATGCACACCTTCTCATCTGTTTTATCCATCACCTTACACATACCTTCAATATGGTTAAAATATAAGTTATTGTCCTCATCATCATCATCTATTATGCGTATAAGTTTACACCTTTCCTTTTCTTCCTAGGAAAACCATTTCTTCTTCTTCGAGTTTCTTGAGGTCAAGGTTTGCCTTCACATCTAGTTCTCCAAACATATCTAAAATAATTTCCTTAGCCTTCGCACTATCTCCCAAAGTAAGACACTTCATAATTTATAGTGCTTCATGGACCATGAGTTTAGTATAAAATTAATCAAAAGTATAGATCATATCTAAGGCCACTCGCCAATTAACTTTCTCCCGTGTCGACTCTACATGCACATACCATACGTGCGCACAGTCACTTAGGGTGGCATAGAAATTATGTACCCAGAGTGATGGTGGTAATGCCTCCTTCCCTTATGTCTAGAGTCTCTCACACTTTTAAATGTGGTGTGAAGAAAAATCCTTCCCATGGAATTCACATATCTGTGAAGGTACATTACTCCTTAGAAACCTAGTAGAAAAGGTGATTCTCACCTCTTACCATTCCAATAGGTTGTCATGCGTGCATAGTCAACCAACAAGTTGTTATCTCACGTAGGGTATAAATCAACATATTTCTTTTATCACCCTCATCCTTCCATTGGTCCTACATGGCACACAATAATATAGCAGGATTCCCTTCACAATTGTACCAAGGTACCTGGTTATGACTCAAGTGCCGCACAATGTGTGGCCGACCACTCAAGTAACGATATTCTTTATCTCTTTCCTAATTACTTCATACATTCCATGTACCCATTTGTCACAAGAAATACTTTTAGTATCACTAATCTAATGAACATCATCCCATTGTATCAGTACTTCCTTAGATGGCTCAATTACGAGGGTCTCTCGATTGTACATCCGTATATCATGTTCGAGGATTCTTTTCTCAAAATTTCAACAAATGGTGTAACCTTTGTATCATCAAAGGAATACTTGACATTCTCTTATTTTTTTTTCAAAGCTAATGTACCCATTTTTGAAGCATAAATATTCATTATTCTCATAACACTAGGGGTGCCCAAGTAATGTTGGGAAACTATCTCTTTAAGCAAGCTCCAATACTTCAAAGTCCCCAGTAAACTTGGCTCCTTGAATCATAATAGTCACATCTTTTAACACCCTAATAGGATTAGCCCTAGTTCTATTTTCCATATACAACACATTCGAATAAGGTTGTAATGGTGGTCTGCCCATCTAATTCCAAGCATCCAACATGATTACATTAACTTCTACACTGTATCTATCATAATGTTGCTTAGAAGCCATCCATATATAACTACATTCAATGTAATCTCTTTATCATATTCATGATTATGGGGAGGAATATTTACATGGAGGATCTACCTCTCACGCTCATTACCTACATAGTACTTTCTCTCTCAACCACTCTCCTAACAAGGGGATTATGTTCTCCGATGCAAAATTCAACATACTTCCTTCAAATCATCTGTCCTTCTATGGGATTTCAACATTCTTAGCTCATTCCAATACACATGACTACTCCTTCAAACTTTGAATCTCTCCTTGTAGATTCTTGATAACATCCATAGTCTCTAGGTAAACCTCTTTTTGATGTTTAGCATCAGGTTACTTTGCATTGATTACTTCATGCTTTGTTATAGTCGGTTTATACTTTGGAGGTTCACGGGCATGCACATCCTTAGTGTGTATGGTAACTAACATTGGTTGTAATTCAAAATTAAGCTAAACATTCGACATCTATTTATCTATATCCACGCATTGTATCTTAATCATAGCTGCTCCCTTATCTTGCTTGTGTTGTTTTCTCATATTCTCATACAAGTGAAGGAATTCTTGAACTTATATTGTTCTCTACACCATGAGAAAACTATATTTTGAGAAAATTCACACCGATAATGATCAGAGATCCACAAGTAAATCAATTTCCTCTCGAAATTCTCCTCTTCCACCATCGTGACCTCAACCTCTATATCCACCACGGAAGCCTCTATTCCTGTTATCCCCATTACTGTACCCTTGATTATGTTGTTCTCCCTATTCCTTAGACCCAAAAAATACACTATTCTTGCACACACCGGTCTCAATAGCCTCGTGACTCTAATCAATAAATCTATAGTTCTTGTATCAAGAGTACAAGACTTTCAAATCTTATAGTAACATGACACATTCTTCCGGATCATGTGCAAATGACACTAGAGGGCATTTACTCGAATCATGATCTAAGTGACAGATCTCACAACTATCCTTAGTATTTCCTTCAAGCTCACAATCTGTACACCATATTCCACTGCACGTATCATGAGTCAAATTGGCCAAAAATTTCTCCAACTTATTTTTCATAGATGTTATCTATGCCTCTAAGAATGGGCTAACTCCAATGTCTATGCCTAACCGCCTCAAGCATGCGAGTTACCTAGAACACCTCGCATGGATCCATAAAGGTCCTATGAGAGATTACTTTTCTAAAAGGTGTTACCAATCTTCCAAAAACTCTTGTGCATCTTTGGTGGGGTGAATATCATAAGACAATTTAGATAACAAGGTTTTAAAATGTGCATCATACTCCCTTACGCTCTCAACCATGCCTTTCTTAATCTCCATCGAAGGCACTAATGCTTTTATCTTAAAACTCGGGTATATGAAACTAACCCAAGAAGGAATCATGCAACACATTATAATCCACAACATTCTGATTTGGGTCATACTTCCTATACCAACTATGAACTCGTCCTTGTAAGGTAGTAGTAAAGTGACTTACCTTACGCTTTAGAGTTAAGTTTCCATTAGTGCACCATAGTATCTCACACATCTACACATGTTCCATTACATCCTCAACCGTGTGTATTCTAGTAGGTGAAGATACATCTCCTAATATAATTTTTTGTGGCTGGTGTAGACCATGCCCATAAGATCTAGAACATGTATTACTTCAAGTATTCCCCCCACCTCCAGAACCACCAAATCCACTAGATCCCTGAAATATCCCTTCCCCAAATCTGATCCAAATTTTTAGTTTGACTCGTTTGACATTTCGTCAAACACTTAGCATGCAACTACTTACAGGTTAGGTAACAACAATAGTATGCAAAACAGATTTTTCTATGGCCCAAATCAGACTCGGAAATGAAATATAGGACCATGCAAGATCAACCTAACTGCTGCAATAAATATTCAACAATGATGACTAGGGTTTGATGGAAAAATACACATAAATGGCTTCCAAAAATTATTTCTTTATCACAAATGACTGCCACTAATTTTAGGAGTTCAAACATACAAAAATATGATTTTATTGATGCCACAAACACTCAAAAATCAGATCTGAAATCTGATTATAAAACTGGTAAAAAAACCCACTAAAAACCCTCTAATAAATTATGAAACTGCTTTGCTTCACTTCACAAAAATATGCAGATGATTTGACAATAGAAATTATATTTAAATACCTTAAATAACATGTAAAATCACTCCCAAACTAGGTCGATCCAATAAAAATGACTGCTGCAATTTATTCTCCAAAATACCCTCAAAATACACTGTTGGAAATGACTTGAAAATAAATTTGAAAATATGATTACAATCAATGGGAATTTCTGAGTGAAAAACCCTCTCAACTCTTGGGGTTTTCATCCACAAGAGATTAAATCCACAAGGGGTTTCGTCCTTGGAATTTTAATGCAAAAGCTAAAGCTTCATGCAAGAGAAAATGTTATAAAATATTTCTGGATGCCTCTAGGCAAATCACCTTCTTCTTTATATAGGAAATGAGACCCAAAGTGACCTTTGGACTTCCCATAAAAGTGACCTTTGGAATTCCCATAAAGTGACCTTTGGAATTCCCATAAAAGTGACCTTTGGAATTCCAATGAAAGTGACCCTTGGACTTCCAAATCACATTCTCCCTTAGGAAGTACATTTTAATTAAGTGCTTTTATTTTATCGCACTTTCCTAAGTTCTAATTTAAAGTTAAGTCTATTAATTTATTATATGTGCTTTTTATAATGTTATATTTTAATTTTAGCACAATATAATAAAGTTAATAAACTTAAGTCACCCTGAATTCCCCCTTTGGCCGTTAGTAGACAAAAAGGGCCAAAGGTCTTCTAACAAGCTATTCGAGAAAGAGGGACATTACAGTCCTCCCTTCCCGAGATTGCTTTTCCCCAAGCAACTGCAATGCTGGATGCTGTAATATAGACTCACCTTCCCATGTATCATCCTCTATTGACAACTCTTTCCAACTCACTAGGAACTCCTGAATAACTCTATTCCTCAATTTCCTCTCTCGGGTATCCAAGATGTCCTCTGGCACTAAATCCAACCTCCCTTCCTCATCCAATGGTGGTAACTCTATAGAAGAAACAATGTGTTAGCCCAAATCATTTTTCAAGAAATATACATGAAAGAAATTGTGTATCTTACTCTCAGAAGGTAATTCTAGCTCGTATGCTACCTCACCAAATATTCTCAACACCCTGTATGGTCCATAAAATTGAGGCTTGAGCTTTTCAGCTCCACTCTTCTTGAGATTGGTCTTTGCAATGGTTGAAGACACAAATATACCATGTCTCCTACCTCAAATTCCCTCTACCCTGTGCCTATCTACATACATATTCTTTTGATTGGGCCCATGAATATTATCTTGAAGTACCTTAAGGATGTCCCGACTATCCTATAGACTCTCTTGAGCCTTGGGAGCTCTATTGTCCCCAAAATCCAAATCAACAAAATATCTTGCATCATATCCATACAATTCTTAGAATGGATTCATACCAATAGACATATGGTAAGTAGTGTTAGAGAAATACTCACATAAATATATCCACTTTACCCATGCCTTTTATTGTCTTGCAACATAGTTATACGAGATAACCCTCTATCCAGTTGTTCACAATCTCTGTATACCCATTAGTATGAGGGTGATAACTAGTGCTCGGAGTCAATTTAGTGTGAACCAAATGGAAAAGTTCCTGCCAAAATATGCTCAAAAACCTACTATCTTGATCACTGACGATGTTCTTCGGAAGTCCATGCAACCTGAATACCTGACGGAAGAACAAATCAGCCACATGTGGTGCCTTAAAGCTGGTAGGGATGGAAAAAAAGTGTGCATATTTTTTCAACCATTCAACTACCGCATAAATGTGATTATTCCCTTGCACTACGGGAAGACCTGTAATGAAATCCATCGAAATACTCTCCCACTTTTGCTCCGGAATCGGCAATGGTTGTAACAAACCTGTTGGGAAAGTATGCTCTAACTTGTTCTGCTGACAATTCATACACTCATGGACATGGTGCAAGACATCATCTTTGAGATCCTTCCAAGGAAATATCTCTCTAATCTACCTATGTATGTTTTAAAGTACTCAGGATGTCTGTAAGTGGTGCATCATGGAAGGCATGCATAATCTTGCCTTAAGCTCATATTCGGGAACTAGGTAAATTTTTCCCTTATAAAAATCAAATCAACTATTACCTTATATTGGCCATCTTTAATTTCTTCCATCCCTAATGTCACATACCCAAGTATTTTAGGAATACTCAACTAATGATTGAGATTTCCAATCTGCTGAAATCTCGCTCAAAGAACATAGGGCAGTGAGATGGTGTTTCTTGGATAGTGCATCGGACCACTATATTCTTTGTCCCTCGACACACTCAATATTGAAATAATATTCCGGGATTCTGTGACCCATTTTTTTTCCTCTCATTGAGCTCCTTTTGTTTCAGGAAATATTTCGAAATTTGTTGTGGTTGGTCCTCACCATAAATTTCCCACCTATAAAGTATGCGTGAATTTTTTTCCAAAGCATACATAATGGTAAGCATCTCCTTATCATATGTGGAGTAAAACCTCTCATTATCTCTCAACTTCCTACTCTTGTAGGCAATAAGATGGAGATCCTACATAAAAACTACATTGATCCTAATCCCGAAGCATCACATTCCAAAATGAAAGGTTGTGAGAAATTTGGAAGAGCCAAAATCTGGATGGGGCTCATAGTTACCTTAAGCCTCTCAAATATTACTCGTGCTTGATCTGTCCATCCGACTACCCCCTTCATGTAATATTTTCAATGTAGCTACCAGCTGAGAATAGCCCTTCACAAACCTCTTGTAATAACCACATAACCCCAAGAATCCACGCAAATCGAGATATTCCTAGGTGGTGGCCAATCCTACATTTGTTGTATCTTCTCCTAATGAACCTTAACCCCATCAGCCCCAATTATGTGCCCAAGATATAGTATCTCGGTAAGTTCAAATTTACACTTGGACATCTTAGCGAATAAAGACTAAGTTTCCATTATAATAAGTACCTCATCAAGATGTCTCAAATTCTCATCCCATGTCATGTTATATATCAAAATATCATCAAATAAGACTAACACAAACTTCCTCAAATACATATTGAAGAGATGATTCATACATGAATGAAATGTAACAAGTGCATTGGTGAGTCCAAATGGCATCACCAAGAACTCATAGTGCCGTAGTGACACTGAAGGTTGTCTTGTGAATTGACTCATCCCAAATGCAAATCTTATGGTATAGTGATCAAAGATCAACCTTTGAAAAATAGATAGCTCAATGCAACTAATCTAAAATATCATCTATGTGAGGAATAGGATACCTGTTATTTATGGTTTTCTTGTTTGGTGAATGGTATTCAATGCACATCCTCATGGTCCCATCCTTCTTCTTCACCGAAAAAAACTAAAGAAGAAAAGGGACTAGAACTAGGATGGATGTGTCCCATATCTAAGATCTCTAATGGTCTTCTCTATCTCATCCTTATATATCTTAGGATGGCGATAAGGCATAGTCATCATAGGTTTAACACCCTCCTCAAGATCTATAACATGCTCAAACCCTCTATCTGGTGGTCTACCTAGAGGAATGTCACCAAACAATGGAGCATGCTTATCTAGTATGGACTAGATGTCTATATGAAATGGATTCTCACTATCTCAAGAAGGTTTGGATGAAATGAAACATTGGGCTGCCGAGGAAACCTCTCCATGTTTGATTATAGATTCCATCCTGTGTGCTAAAAAAACTCTAGGCCCACCGTAAAAAGATCTCGAAGCACGTCTTATTCCTATCCACCATAAACTCTAACTCCATCCTCCGAAATTCCTGCACATATCTGCTAAGGGATTATAACCACTGAATACCCAAGACTATATCAATCTCACCAAGTCCAATAACATAGAAGTCATCGGTCAATGTGTAGTCCCCCATCTCAATACTAAGTCATGGAATCCTCTTAGTGCAACTAATAGTAAACCCATCTGCTACCCATACAATAAACCCCTCAAAATCCTCAACATGTAATCCTCACTTCATAGCCAACCCCTCATAAATGAAGTTGTGCATATCTCCACCATCAACCAAAAAATAATCTGCTATCCCTTAAGCACTCCCTTCAGCTGAAAGGGATGGTACCTAGGAACTCTTGAGAGTTTAGCAATAGTGACATTGGATGAATCCAATGCCTCACTCTCTCCAAGCTCTACTTGGGGCTGCTCCCCCTATGCATCATGGATTCTATCCTCACCCTTTGCATCTGTATCCGACGAGTGGTCATCATCCTCATCTGAAATCACCTTAATGAGATGCACCTTGCCTTTACCAAGGCAACAATGTCTAGGCTCCCAATGATCTTTGCAATGAAAGCAAAGCTTCTTCCTCCTTAACTCATTACGAGTTTCCTGATCCACCTTAGAAGAAGGTGCACTCTTCTGCTGACTAGAAGGGTGCTGGAATGGTCTGGAACTCATGGGAAACTTCTTATTGGGCTGATAAGAAGTGGGGGATGTTTCAAGTCAATTTCATCCGAATGGCATCATGCGCAAAGTGTCCTAGGATTAATATCCTTCACCAAACCCCTCAATCTATCATTAAGTCCCACAATAAACAACATCACACATCTCTCGGGAATCTGGAACCATCACACCTATATGATGGAATTCGTTGATGTATGAATCAAGGTGTCCACTCTTTCATATTTGTTCCAAGTCCACATTTTAAAGCTCCACATCCTTGTGATCAAATATCACAAACAACCTCTCATTGAAGTCCCCTGTATGACCACGAGAAGATTGTGATTCTATGTAACTAACCCATGGTGCCACCAATCATAAGCCACCCCCTCAATGTGTAAAGTAGAGAACTTTATATCCTCTTATTCCCTCATTGGTTTGAGGGTAAGATAGGTGTCAATATTGTGAATCCAAGCCCTAGTAGTGATCTTTCCGCTACCATCAAAAGTGGAGAGGGTTACCTTATTGGTAACCTTATTCAATTCCATGTTCTATTGTGTTATAGGCCTCCTATCCTATCATCCCTCATGTTATCTCTCCTCTCAGAACAATACTTTGTGAGAGGGGAAAGATGTCCCATACATGTTACAGAAAACTCCTCCTCCTCACCGAATTCCATAATAGTATTTAGAAAAGCTACTTCTTTCGGCCACACCTCAATATTTAGTAGACTATATCTAGGCAGGAAGTTAGGTTGCATAGGCCTATTTGTAGTCCATGTAGTCCTCCTCTCATCTATATGAGTGTGCCTCCTCTCACGGTGTGGCGATCCCCTAAAACTTGTAATTTCGAAGGTTATCTTTTGTGATCCCTATAGCCACTAGAAACTCGATACAAATTTATCCCTCCTATCATGTTTATCATGTAACCTATCCAATACCAACTTGTCAGGGTAGATCCCATATGATCCATAGTCTATAAAACTACCTCGATTGGATGCCATATCCCTAATTAAGTCTCTATTGTATCTACATGCTCATCCCGAGGAGGACTCTCCTCATCTATCACCCATACAATCCATTTTGTCACCTCCTACAATACCAGACTTGAGTCGTGTCTTGCCCATGGGTGTAGTATCATGTGGACCTAACCTCTCTACGCTACATTCAATTTTTTTATAAAAACTCTCTACTTCCTTCTCACACAAGGCTAGAAGGATACACTACTCTGATAGCACTGAAAGATCCCTTCCCCAAATCTGATCCAAATTTTTAGTTTGATTCATTTGACATTTTGTCAAACACTTAGCATGTAACTACTTACAGGTTAGGTAACAACAATAGTATGCAAAACAAATTTTTCTATGGCCCAAATCAGACTTGAAAATGAAATATAGGACCATGCAAGATCAGCCTAACTGCTGCAATAAATCTTCAACAATGACGACTAGGGTTTGATGGAAAAATACACATAAATGGCTTCCAAAAAATTATTTCTTTATCACAAATGACTGCCACTAATTTTAGGAGTTAAAAATACAAAATATGATATTATTGATGCCACAAACACTGAAAAATCAGATCTGAAATCTGATTATAAAAATAGTATAAGATCCACTAAAAACCCTCTAATAAGTTATGATATTGCTTTTCTTCACTTCACAAAATCTACGAGATGATTTGAATATAGAAATCATATTTAAATACCTCAAAGAACATGCCAAATCAGTCCCAAACTAGGTCGATTCAATAGAAAAATATTGCTGCAATTTATTCTCCAAAATACCCTCAAAATACACTTCTGGAAATGACTAAAAATAAATCTGAAAATCTGATTACAATGAATGGGAATTTCTGAGTGAAAAACCCTTTAACTCTTGGGGTTTTCATCCACAAGAGATTAACTCCACAAGGGGTTTCGTCCTTGGAATTTTAATGCAAAAGCTAAAGCTTCATGCAAGAGAAAATGTTATAAAATATTTTTGGATGCCTCTAGGCAAATCACCTTCTTCTTTATATAGGAAATGGGACCCAAAGTGACCTTTGGACTTCCCATGAAAGTGACCTTTGGAATTCCCATAAAAGTGACCTTTGGAATTCCCATAAAAGTGACCTTTGGAATTCCAATGAAAGTGACCCTTGGACTTCCAAATCACATTCTCCCTTAGGAAGTACATTTTAATTAAGTGCTTTTATTTTACTACACTTTCCTAAGTTCTAATTTAAAGTTAAGTCTATTAATTTATTATATGTGCTTTTTATAATGTTATATTTTAATTTTAGCACAATATAATAAAGTTAATAAACTTAAGTCACCCTTGAATTCCCCCTTTGGCCGTAGGTAGAAAAAAGGGCCAAAAGTCTTCTAATAAGCTATTCAAGAAAGAGGGACATTATAATCCCAAGCCTCATGATCCTCCTAAACCACATCTTGATCCTCCAACAGCGGCGGGCACCAAACTAGTGGATGTACTTCCTTGCATCCGAAGTGTAGTAATAAACTAAAATCCCATTTTCTGTGAATTTATAGTACTTCTAGATGTGTTTCCAATGTTCTTCGCTCCCACACTTTGTCTGTTGATGCATCAAAAAAATACTCCTCCAATCGGTCCTCAAAACAAAAAGATGTTGTCACCTATAATTCCATATATGTTGTCTACAACTCTTTTGTATTCAAAGTAAAATGATATCTACCTCAAGCCACTGGATTACCTACTCTTTCCTATTTATAAATACTTACTTCTGGAACTCAAACACTAAGTGCAAGGGTTAGGTCGTTTGGTGTGATCGGATGCACGCTTGTGGTCCTCAATATTTCCTCATCGAAGATGTGCTCTCATTAGAAGCCGGAGGATTCTCTACACTCTTCTTCACCAATTTTTCCCTCTCAATATCACTCTTCTTCACGAACACATCATTATACTTAAGCCTCCTTTGTTCTCTCTTCCTTTCTACTGTAAGGTTTGCCATCTTTCACCACACCTTCTCTTGAACTTGCGCATGGTAGAAATTTTAGCTATCCATTGGTAGGTGCTCTAAACTTAGCACCACCATCAAGATTTTAATCTCTAAAGGGATAATGTATAGGTAAGATCCTCTGAGCTAGAGCAACAACTCAAACTCGGGAACTTCGAACAAGAATACATATAAACAACAAAATCAAAAGTATAACTACTCACAACACTAGCCCACTAATGATCTACAACATGTGTCCAAGGTTCATCTACATTAAACAAATCCTGATACTCTTCTTGTGTCCAAGTCCTTGGTATATAACTCCAACTTTTCTTTGATGCATATACAAAAACCTCTCATACAACTCTATTGGAAAACAAAAAGATTCTCTAATAGAGTTCATTATAAATATGTTCTTCAACCAACGTGCATGCATTGAAATCAGGTCCAATACTATATCTTTGTGTAAACTGATATTTTCCATCAATAACCCAATCTTCAATGGCCTTGAGAGTCAATCGATATGCCATAATCTTGCAACATCTTGGTAAACAATTTGAAAAGAGGTCCCAACAATGGAACCAAAATGTAGTCTTATTTTCCCACTCAAACGCTAGACGCCTTGTTTGACACATCACTAAGATAGATTTGAGTGCTCACCTGAAGCATGAAAAGGTACTGTTATCTAAAATTCACCCCTCAAGGTAATTTTGATAACATGCATCAAATTCTTTAGTCCCAAGAAATTCTATTGAGTCGGGAAAAATTCATGTTTCTAGGGTCCCCTCAGCATTTTTTTCTAACTCCCTGTCCAAGAAGAAGAGAGCAAGTTCTGAGAAAATATGAAAAAATTGCAAAAAACAAGCTCGGGCCAGGAAAAATTACGAAAATGGCTAAGTCCTAGTCCTCGCAACATTCGGGACGTAAGGGACATACGGGCTTGAACCGGTGAAAGGCCGCTAGGTGGTCTTCGCAGCATTTGGGACATTTGGAACAAAGGGACGCGCGGGAGCGGAAATCCAAACTGGCCGAAAAGTTGAAAAAATTGACTAACTGTTGAAACAGGCAGTCTGGGACATCTGGGCAAAAAGTACGCGAACCGGCCGGATCGGCCGAAATGAGTCAAGGCAGCCCAAACAGTTGGGCCGAAGGTACGTGAAGTACGTGAACCGGCCGGATCGGCCGAAATGAGAACTTAAAGTCTGGGACGCGTGGGACAAAAGTACGCGAACCGCCAAATCAGGC
This sequence comes from Taxus wallichiana var. yunnanensis, assembly GCA_018340775.1. NCBI lineage: Eukaryota > Viridiplantae > Streptophyta > Pinopsida > Cupressales > Taxaceae > Taxus > Taxus wallichiana. The sequence continues at coordinate 13,689,656 of CM031243.1, forward strand.
GAATCGGGAAAATTTGTCCCGAGCGGTCCAAAGCAAGCGGGACATCGGGGTGTGAGTACGCGAACCGGCCGGCTCGGCTGAAACAGGAACTTAAAGCCTTTGGGCCAAATGGGACAAAGGGGCGCGCGGGACGAATGGATACATTTGAAGGAGCCGAAGGCCAATCAGATCACGCCACGTGTCACCGGCAGGAAAGGGACATGGAAGCCCATTTCGGGCGGTTGAGAAGAATTTTTCCCACGCAACACTTTGGGACATAAGGGATGCATGGGACGCAAAAAAGCGAAGCGGCCGAAGGCGAGAGAAGAAAAGTCAAGCGTTTGGACTGTGAAACTTCAAGCGGCCATAACTTTTGACTCCGAGCTCGATTTTCACAAAATTGGACTTTCACGGAATGAGCACGACGTCCTCTACGCCACAAAACTGGATTTCTTAATTTTAATGAGGGTAGATATATTTAAATAAAGAAACATATTCGGCTCCAGTCGTCAATGCTCATTCCCGTCGAAAATGATGGTGAAACACGCAAGACCCAAAATAGCTGCCCGCTTTTCAGGAAGGCCATAACTTTTGCATTTCTCAACGAAATCGCACAAAATTGGTACCGTTGGAATCGTGGTTCTGATCCCGATGTACAAAAATCAAGAAATTCTAGATTTGATCAAAAATTGATTGATATTTTTAAGAAAACGTGGCCGGGTTCAGAACAGTGTTTTATTTGGTAGCTGGGAGTGCAATTAAGAGGCATGGTCATCATTCTTTCTCTGCTGCAGCACATGGGACAGTATGGGAGCCTTTTGCAAGTAATGTATAACCATTTCACTCAATTTAATGCCTCTTATAGGTGGTTGAAGGACAGATTTCAGGATTTCCATTTTCCCTTCTCTTTTCCTTCTCATTTTTCTATAAATTGGAGTGTTGGGCTCATTGTAAAAGAGAGAGTTTTTGGGTAGCAAAGCTCTGCCAAAATTGCTTTGTGAAGCCAGTGTGTTGTAGGCCCTTGTAGTGGACTCCTTGCATGGTGATCCAGGCCCTTATCTTGTAATAGACTGAACTGTGCATACCAGGAAGCAATAAAATACAAGTTTGTGGATGTATCTTCCCCTGCTGTGTTTTCTTGCATTCTTCTTGCCCTTTTATCTTTCCACAAGAATATTGTGTCTATTATTATGTTCTTACAGGAATTCATTAACATTGTGTATGCTTGGAATATTGTTGTGAATGCATTTTGCTAGATTATGGTGAACTGTCATCACCTCTTCTAGTGTGCACTTTCCCTCTATATTTCACACATTTGGAGACTACTCTCACACCCTCCTTTTCTAGTGTATCACCACTTTAGTGTAGGCTTTCATTTTATGCATTATCTCTCCCTGGTCCCTTGGAAATTAAGATTAGAACAGTTAGCTTATCCTGCATTAGAGTAGATTGTGGCGGGTAGTTTAGGAGCAAGAACCGGCTTTCTCTGGAGGTCTATCTCAAGTAGCAAGTCCCACTGACTTGGAGATAGTACCCATGTTATCCAATCACACTTTGTGAGTTTAGGTATATGCACGAAGGGGTTTGTGATTTGGTGATAATGATTTGGCATGCCCGGTGGGACCTTAGAGGTCTTCACTTTCATTACAACAAGATCGATGTGCACTTGTTGTAAGTTCCAGCTTTGAAGGAGCTTTAAAATCACACATCTGGCGACTCCAAAAGAGGCATAATCCGTTGGTTTCAGCAGTCCAAGCCTAGCAAATTTATGAGAAGAATACAGACCAGATCAAGAACTAGGGAGGAAGGATTGTTTGTTTATCTACATCTATCTCCAGGCAGAGAAAGAAGGGGAAGAAGAGCTCAAAGATCTGCGTCTCCACCTAATAGAACTTTGTCTACACCTCCTTTGGTAGACCTTTTCTCGCATCAATAAGGGTTCTCAGGCCAATCAGAATGGCGCAACCACTAAATCCCTTTGTCAATTTCACTGGCAGCAGCCCACTTGCCCTCAATGCACAGAATCCAGTTCCAATTGCAGCATTGAAGAACATTCCATTTTTCACTGGAGAAAATAGTACCACTCCTGGTGATCATGTCAAAGACATTGCTAACGTCTGTGTAATCCATGAGATAAATGAAATGGATGTGGCTGTCAAACTGCTAGCATCATCGTTCAAAGGGAAGGCATTGCAATGGTTCAGAAGCCTTGAAGCTGGTTCTATCACAAATTGGAATCAGTTGTGCATAGTTCTCCATGAGCAGTTTGGAGAGAAGGGAGACAACTTGTCTCTTCTAGAACAATTGACAACTATCAAGAGAGCCTCCAACGAGCAGCTGACTGACTTCAATTTCAGATTTCAAAGGTCTTGGGATAGGATTCCGGTGGCAGTCAGGCCAACAGCAGAAGGTGCTTTTCTATATTACCTTAAAGCTTTGAATTCGATATTTCTATGTTAATTCAATCTATGGGAGGCACAACCTTACCTGCTGCTTATAGCATTGCCATTAGGGCTGAAAACTGTCTTATTCAAGCTGGTAAGCTAGCTCCTAGGCCTCCCATGCCCTTGTATCCGAACTTAGAAAATCCAAGCACTAGTCAAGCACCCACTTTGGCTCCTATTCCCACTCCTAGAAATCAAAGTTCAAATGAGACTTCTACCTCATCCTCTAGTGCTTCAAACGAACTCCAAGAGGTCATGAAACAATTGCAAAATTTGGGAAATGAGCTGGTTACTATCAAAAGACAGCAAGCTCAAAGTGCTAGACCGTATCAGCCTCAAGCTCAGCCTAACAGGCAACCATATCAACCTCAAAGACCACCCAATCCAGCTGCAAATCAGAATCAAGCAAGGCCTCCCGCTAATAGACCATTTCAGCCCTATAACCCCAATGTTGCATCTGCATCCAGAGCTTTGGTGCCAGTCCAAAATAACATGGCCCAAGAATATGATTGGTGTTTCCCGTGCAGTCAGCCACATAACCAATCAATGTGCTTTAACGGTGCATTAAATGGAGGCTCGATGGTGCAAACCATTGGTGGGCCACAAGAGTCCAGCCATGAAGAGGAGCAGACGAATGTGAAACACCTCAGCAAGGAACATCTCCGAATGAAACTACTCTTGTCAATTGGCAGGCTGAAGATTTCTGTGGTATGAATCAAATACCCTCTCAAAGTGTTGCAGCCAACACAAGGTCAAAAAGGAGAAATTTGGGTGAAGAACAACCATTGGCGTCGAGTAATCCACAACCTTCTACCACTCCACAAGCCGCTGGCAGACAAACTGTAGCTCCAAACATACAAGGAGCACCTAAAACGGCCCCTAGGCCAACTCAAATGCCAGCTGCTGCTGCCCATGTGCAAGGAATGAATGTGCAGGCCAAGGGACAGCAGAGGGATACTTCATCTCCATTCAACATCATTAATCAGATGAAGAAGACAAATGTAAACATATCAATGTGGGAATCACTATCCATCCCAGGCCAAAGAGATTTGCTACAAGCTGCCATGAAAGACTGGTCAACTTCAAATCAACAGGTCTAGATGCAAGAGGAGGTACTCACAAATGCTGCCCAGCCTGAAGGAAATCATGGAGGACAGCAAGGTAAAATGTTGAAGCCCCCTCCATTTTATGTTTCATTGATCATAGGAGATAAGCTGGTGCATAATTGCATGATCGATTCAGGGCCGATAGTTCGATAATGCCCAAACAGATAGGCGATCGGCTAGGACTCCAATATGAAACCATCTCCAAGGGTGTAGTGCAATTAGGCAGGACAACGGTGGACAACGGTTGGAGTAATCAAAGGATTGAGCCTCACACCTTTGCACACATGTCCCAATGTAATAGTGTTACAAGATGTGTCGAGTCATAGACACTGCCACCACTCTTTGCATTGTGCTTGTCAAGAGACTTCTTTGCTAAGATTGGAGGCTATCTTTCGGAGGATTGGTCACACATGCCTGTTCAAAACAAGATATGGAACCAAAGCCACAATCAGTCGAAGCTATTGCAAACTTTCACATTGAGCCTTACACTCCAAGCCAAATCAATACCAAGCTGCTCGATGACGTTTGATCAAGAAGATTATCCAAGCACTAATGAAGGTGACACCAAAGTTGGAAGCATCCCCAGTTGACCCTTGATGAATGGGCAAGCAAGGTGCATGCTTTTGATCCCTATCAAGAAATAGAAGAATCTGAGCTGGGAGTCTATTGTTTACATGAAGAGAATCAACCTCTTCCTAGCATCACCAAGCCAGATCATGAAGACAAGAATGAATTATGGCAATTGTTCTTTGATGGGTCAAGGAGTAGACAAGGTGCAGGAGGAGGAGCTATGCTCATTTCACCGCAAGGTATAAGGTATTACTCAGCCTTCCGTTTCTAGTTTTCCTATTCAAACAACACAGCTGAGTATGAAGCCTTAATTCATGGATTGCACTGGGCAAGGAAGAAAGGCATCAGGAATTTACAAGTATTTGGTGATAGTGAGCTGATTGTGAACCAAGTCAAAGGAAAAAATGCTGCCAAAAATGATCTGTTGAAGAACTACAAAAATCGGGTATGGGATCTCATTGAAGATTTTGAAGCTTTTAGCATCATTTCCATCCCAAGAAAAAAGAATGAAGCCGCTGACAAACGGCAGCAATTGGGGCTGCGTTTGATGTTGTAGAAAGTATCAAAAGTGAGAAAACTCAACCTCATATCAAAGTGGTTGTGAGACCAATTGTTCCAGATAACAACACAAGTTGGCAAGTCTTCGAGAATGATCAGCAGATTGTTAATTTCCTGCAAGAAGAAGCTGAGTTCTCCATGAGAAATCAAGACAAGCTGGAGCAGCAGTATGGCGACCAAGTGGTGCAGCTTAGGACTAACAAATTGCCAAAAGGCCTCATAACCTTGGAGTCAATCTTCAACCCGAATGATCGGTTCGGAAGGAGAAGGTGAACATTCAAGTAAAGGGTGAAGATTCGAGAACCTATCTTTGTTACTATCTTACTAGGGTGTTAGCATGCATGTTCATAATAACCAAATCCCAAATTAGGTATCCCATTCTAACAATTAGATCCATGAACTCAATTTGAAAACACACATAATAAGTAAACATACATATCACATAAGGATCAATACAAAATTCACCATACAATAACAATGAATAGATACATCAATAAACATTATCCACCCATAATGATCCATTATATTAAGTCTAGACAAAACTAGTAGGAGAGTATATCATAAATACCATCACAAATTCATGCACACAAAATCATACCAACAACATAACTTTGTTTCTCTATCTCTCTACCACCTCTCTAAACCACGTAAATCATTAAATATATATAGGGGTGGAAAATTTTCCTTTACCACCCATGCACACTCAAAATAGGTTATATGCTCAAAATAGCCATGTGTCACTACAAAAGAAACTAAAGAAGCATGTAAAATTTTCCTAATAATAGATTATCTATAATTAACTCTACATCTACATCCTATTATTAACTCAACCTTGCATGATATTTGAACTTCTTCTTGACCTCAAAATATCTTTGAGTATCCTCAAAGTCTTCATGTATCATTAAGTCGTGATCCTTGCTCGGGCTATCCTTAGCCCATGCATGCAAAATGACTAAGTCTCTAGACTCTATCTTTTCGGCACGCCCTTTATCTGCTAAAATTCTGCATGTGCCTACTCATCCCCATCCAAGACTCCCTATTCTTATGCACCTCCTTAGGAAATATTTTCTTGATCAGCCCAGAGACCTTAGAGCGACCAAAGGTGACTACAAGGGAATAAATTGCAACACATTAGAGGAGGTTTTGTGAGCATTTCCATAGACCTAGGCACCCAGAAAAAGGTCTAGGGCATCCACAGACACCCCTGTCCCTCTCCAAGCACCCAAGTCCAGCCTATTCCTCCATTTATACATTATTCTATGCTCCAAAGTGTGATGGTTTGTACTTTGTATTTTCCATTTTTCCAACTCTATACACTTTCCAAAAATTTGCGAATAAACTAAGGCTCTCTACCCTCACTTTGTAATTAGGGCTTAAATTATTTATTTCTTAATTGCTTAGATTTGTTTCAGTACTTTAGTATTCATTTATTTACCACAATATTTCATTCATATTAGGCTCATATATTTACATATTGTCTCAATCATTTTGGTGAATCTAATCGATCAAACCCTCCCTTACAAGAGTATTTCTTCACATTATCAAATAATGACTCAATCATCATATCATTCTTTCATGCAAACACTAAGGTTTGGGTATGGTTACCACCGTTGTTGATTTTATGCAAGTTCATAGTTAACATCCTCCTCAATTTATTACACCATGGGCTAATGCTTCTATCGATGTGGTAAATCATCTCGCAATCACCTTCCTCTACGAATCCAACTATTTCTATCCCATCAAATTTCACTTCTTTGGCCCCTCCTCCTACCCCTAAGGGATATGATACCATTAAACAATTTGATAATACGTTGACCAAAATATCTCTCTATGACTTATTACGTAGTGTGCTATATTTTCACCAATCATTAGAAGTAAATCGTTCATTATCTTCATATAGAAAGTGATAATTGTGTGGTAGCTTTCACACACCTCATTTGGTCTCTCAAAAATTTAATGCGTACTTTATCATTTACCAATGAAGACATATCCACATTTGCTAAAGACAATCCATGTGTGCCATTTCTTATCACCTTTATTATCAACACCACTTACATTAAACGAGTGTTTATTGATAATAGATCATTCGTCAATCTATGTTCTTATTCCCTTTTAAAATACATGGGTGTTAACGATAATATAATTTCTAAGAACAATACTTTTATTTGGGGTTATGATTCATCTACTCACATGTTCTAGGAAATTTCATTACATTTTAGAATTAGGCCTAAGACTATCCTCATGAACTTCTATGTTATAGATGCTTCATTATAATTCATCATGTTACTCGCTAGACCTTGGATTCATGCAATACAAGCATTCTTGTCTATCTTACACCAATGTGTAAAATTATTTCATGATGGATATGAACATACTATTTCTCCAGATCTGAATCCTTCAAATTTTTCCACATAGACATTATTCTTGTTATGCCCATCCCTCCTACACAACTTATTCCATATATTTGTATTCATACATACGACATTGGCAGTCTAGTGTTTCACACTATTATTCTCTTGCTCCAAGCACTCTAGTTATTTCTACTCACACTCTGTCATCAATATATAGTATATTTTTTTTTGGGGGTCGGCTTCGCCTTCATTTGAAAACATCTCCTATAAAACCTAGGTGATTCATTCACGGTAGTATACCTCAAGTAGCTTACCAAATTACCAATACCGTGAAATTTGAACTCGCATACCCTCGAGCACAGAGATTCATATTACTAGTTAGCCTCGTGATTGTTGACACGTGAGAAATGAGTTGTCGACGACGACAAGAGGCAGAGTGACGCGCGACAAGAGCATCAGACGACGCGACAAGAGTCAGACGACGCGCAAAGAGAGAATGAGTCGACGACGCACGAAAAGAGTCGATCGACGCGTGAAAAGTGTCGACGTGACGACGCGAAGGAAGGAAGTGTCGACGCGCGACTTGGCAAAGGAAGGAAGAAGAAGTGACGACGCGCGACAGAGGAAGTGTTGACGCGACGAGAAGTGTTGACGACGATGGTAAGAGTGTGACGACGCGCGACAAGATATTAAGACAGAGTGGACGCGCGACTCGCATTACGACTGGACGCGCGACAAGACCTCGATCGACAGAGTCGCTACTTGGTTCTTTTCACGACGCAGACTCTTTTCGTAATAATGGAAGGTGCCACCAAAGAATACGAATAACCTAAAAGTAAGTAAGAAATCTCTTAAATCACTCTTCAAGTATTTTGGAAACTCATGGATACGATATCAGTAAATACCAATCATATAGATGCCACCACAGAGAATCGTAATACCGATCGTGTGGAAGGAATTATTGAGGTGGACATGCATTCTCGCACAAGATCAAAGTCAAACAAATGAAACCTACGATAATATGCCGATCTTCAAGATATTGTTCCCGTTGGGTGCAACTGTAATGTGCAAGCTAGATATCACAGATACAAACACTCAAAGAAAATGGAAGATGTAAATCAAAATCAAACTCCGGTCCAAGAAAGAGGAAACCAGTGATTGTGATATTGCTCAAAATTCTACTCAAAAAAGTAAAGCATTAAAAACGAACAAGAATATGTGGACCATCGCGTGACATACAAGTTTGATTGGGCAAGCTAAATTTTCGCATTTATCAACCCGTATAATCATCTAATTCTCAAGAAATCCCATCCGAATGTACATGTAAAATATGTACGTGGAAATTGGGAAAGCAACAAAAATGCAATCAAGTTGACACTATAGAAAAACATGTGGAAAACAATATTTAATCAGTAATAGGGGCGGATGGCCGTAAAATCAAAACACATAGGTGGAAAATCAAAAAGAATGCATGCATGTTAGATACGCAATGGAATATGAGGAGGCAGAGCAGTAAAAACACAGTACATCGTTGAAAAGGGAGGAACGATCACATCGCATATTGGTAAGATGAAAGAAACAAATCTACATGCAAAATTCATACAATTCTCTACTCTTTTTCAAATACTTAAAAAGGAAGAGCGATTTCAGATTTCCGATTTCAAAGTTTTGTATCAATTTAACGGAATGTGAATGTACCTCGCCTCATTGGTCCGAGAGTAGTGGATGGGAAATGGCAAAATGCCTCTCGATGATAGAGAAGGAAGATTTGAAAGAGAATGTAAAAAAGCAAACTTTATCTCTCTTTCAATTGATGAAGTGACAAAGCAATGACAACACCGCATGGGTATGTATCCACATCTATACTTTAGAAAATCATATAAGGACACCTCATCTCGTTGGGTGTTATGAAAATGGTTGAAAATCGCAATGCCGAAAACCTATATAAAATAGTTGTTTCTCATTTGAAAGATGTCATTGTATGATGACTGATTATGAAATTGCTACGGTTGGTATGCTGGAGCAGATGGTGCATCCACATGCAGGTCACCGAACAGGCTCGTGTTAGATTACAAACAACAGTGGCCCCATATATGCTACCAATTCACTGTATGGCTCACATAATGAATTTAGCGTATAAAATGGTAAGCAACCACGAAAATGTTGCTAAATTAGAAGACCTTATAAGAGAACTTCATGCCTATATGTCAAGCAGCCCAAAGCGTTTTCTCGAGTTCCAAAAATTTGCAATTGGAATTACAGATGGCAAAAAACTTCTGAAGGATGTGGAGACTAGATGGATCTCTTTGTATGAACCTGCATGCAGAGTTCGTGAGGAGTATCCTTCATTGGTTGGTTTCATGCACAAATACCGCCATGAAGTCGATAGGCAAGGGACCTGTTGTTCCGCTTAACTGATTTGGAGACATTGCTTACATTGGTTGGTATTCTTCCAATGTTAAAGGAGATCAATACACTGATGAAGCATGCACAGGGCAGATTAATCTATATTGTGGATTTTATACGGATGAGGAAAATGGTATGTCAAAGTCTTGATATATTGTACTGTTCCAATGATAGTTTTGATGCACCTGTTTTTGAAAATTGGAGAGATTTATTAGATCTAAAAATCCTAACACCTTTTTGAGATTTAATATCCACGATCACCTCTCGCATCATCAAGTTAATGGGAGGGAAATACCGTGCACATTTTGCAAAAACGCTCAAGCTATTACAGATCGAACGAGAAGATGTTCCCGTGACACGTAATTTGTTTGAGTCTCATTATAGTTGAAACAAGAATAAAGCTTAAAAAAATTTCGTAAACCTTGTCATCGTAAATTAGGAACGTTTCGTAAAGATAAAATTTCGAAGCCATGGGTGTGATGAATCCTAATTTTTGAATATCAAGGTGGTCGTGGCAGACTTTGTCAGTAAGCATTTCCATAAATCAATGGGTACAATAATGGAACAATTTACAAAGACGTCAGAGCTCAAGGGTGTGGAAATCAAAGGTATACTGAATGCCGATTTATTAAAGTTTCAGTCAACAAATTTTGCAACAACAATGAGGAACCAATATAAGAATTTAGATCAACCTTCTGAAAGTGGTGCTATTACAAGGCTGTGGCGAGGAATCTATCAAAGTTCTATTTTACAAGAAGATATCAGTGAATATTTCAGATTATATGAGTTATGCCAAACAATGATTTTGGGGTCTGTGGAGGATGAAAGGGTTTTCAAAGCATTGTCATTTATAAAATCAAAACCGAGAAACAAAGTTGGATAAAAATCGAAAGTCGCATGAGGTGTTATGTTTTCGATACTCCATCGAAACCTTCCGCTCGACAGAGCAATGCAAGCACCGGAATTCCTTTCATGAAAGAAGAGGTGTGAATAATACAGCTACAAATATTCCCAACCTTGAGAGTGTAATTGGCTCTTCGTCACATTCTACAGAAGACAACATCGACTTTGATGAAGCTATTGATAATGGATTGTTTCAACTTTAAATAGGTATCTTCTTTATCTATCTTTTATCTTTATCATTAAAGATGTTACAGGTCTATATACTAAAAATGTCAGGCAATTCACCCATCTATCTACTAATACATTTCTCGTGTTGGGTTTTTTTAAAACACAGATCTAGCTCATTACCAGTGGCAATGATGATTTCAACTTTAAGGAGGTATCTTTTTCCCCTTAATCTTATTGTTTGTTACTATTCATTTTTTCAGCTCTGGTTATCATTAAAGATGTTACAGGTGTATGTATTTACATTTAGTTAAATACAATATTTTTACTTTTTGAAAATGTGGGTTGACATCCGTCCGAGGAAGTTACTTCTCGGGACTGACAATGTCAGGCAACTCACCCATCTATCTACTAATCCATTTTTTGTGTTGAATTTTTTTAAGACAAAGATCTAGCACATTACCGGTGATGATTTCAATTTTAAATAGGTATCTTCTTCAACATAATCTTATTGTTTGTTACTATTCATTTTTTCAGCTCTGGTTATCATTAAAGATGTTACAGGTGTATGTATTTACATTTAGTTAAATACAACATTTTTACTTTTTGAAAACGTGGGTTGACATCCGTCCGAGGAAGTTGTTACTTCTCGGGACTGACAATGTCAGGCAACTCACCCATCTATCTACTAATCCATTTTTTGTGTTGAATTTTTTTTAAGACAAAGATCTAGCACATTACCGGTGATGATTTCAATTTTAAATAGGTATCTTCTTCAACATAATCTTATTGATTGTTACTTTACATTTTTTCAGCTCTTGTTATCATTAAAGACGTTACAAGTCTAATTCTATATATTTACATTTATTTAAAGATATTGTTGGTCTATATATTTAAAGATGTTGCTGGCACTTCTCAGGAGTCAGGACTGACAATGTCAGGCAACTCACCCCTATATCTACAATGTCATGTAAAACAAAGATCTAGCACGTTACCCTTGATGATTTCACAACAATCTAATACGCAAGAGGTAAGCTAAACCCTAGCATATTTGCAATTATGTTTAATTTCTTACCAGTGATGATTCTTTCTTGATTTCTCATAATTATATTTAATTTATTTTTAAATATAAGTCCACATAAAATTCCTCATAAAATTCACATAAAATTCGGGATAAACAATACATTATACGATTTTAAATATAAGTCCACATAAAATTCCTCATCATCCATATATATCATATCATCACCATATCATTATCATATCCTGAGTCCTGACACTACAATTATTATTAATACAATTATTTATCTAATTTTAAATTTATTAAAACAATTTCATTTTTTAAAATAATTCATAATCATATCATTACAATTCTATTCGTTCTAATGTCATCTATATCCATTCTAATCATTAATGTCATCTATATCCATTATAACACATTCCATTTATTTATCATCTATATCCATTCTAATGACATTATGATCATATCGTTACAAGTGTAGAGAATAATTATCTTAAAACAAGTTCAAAAGTCTAGAGAAGAAGAATTACTGTGCTTGATGATAAATCTACGTCCACATTAAATTGATCATCGTCTTTCATCATCATCTATCATTAATTATCAATTATCATCATTCATCATCTACGTCCACATACAATTCATGACAACTCAAGTAAACAAGAAACATACATATAATTCATGATAATCACCATCTAATGCAATTAAAATTAAAGATTGTATATAAATCCATATAATTAAATTCAAAAACCATAGTACATACTCAATAGTAGAAGTTTTCAAATTCAATATTTAAAGTTTCCTCAATAATAAAAGTTTCTAGTTTTCAAACCCCTCTTTCTTTATCCAATTCTACTCTGCACTCTTCCCCAACGGCTTCTTCCACTGTGGCTGTACCTCTTTCCCCAAAACCAGAAATCTCCATGCGACAACAAATTTGGATCAGCTGCAGCGTATAAACTATCCCGTTGCCAATAATTTTCATAACGACTAATAATCTCATTGATAAGAACCTTAGCCCTTCTCTCCCATTCTATAAGCTGATTCATATGAGGAAGCATCTCCATCTTTCTCATCAACCCACACAAAATCTTTTTTGTGCTTGTCCAGTTGTATGAAATACTCCTTGCCCTCTTTAGAAGTACTTGTGCCAAAACCCTGTATGGTCCAAGCAACAAGTGATACCTAATCAGCAAGTGAACAAAACCAGAACTTGAAAACATATAAAGAGAAAACAAACTAGCATTACTTTGTAGTACTATATGGTCCAGCCAGTTATCGATCCACTCAATGATTCTCTCCAAGCTTCATACTCAGGAATTGTGTAAAAAGATAACACATTTCCATTTTTGTGAGTTGCCTACATCAACATGTGCCAAAATTAGACATGGAGATAAATAACATCTGGAGGCTTAAAAACAAATATAAAGAGTCTCAATACACTCAACCAAATATACAGGGGGAACATTTACCCTGACAATAGGAGTGATAAATTCCACAACAAATGAAGGAATTTTAAGCAGTGATGGCTAGGTATGGTGTATGAAATTGATCAGCAATCCTTTGATGTGGGAACCATCATGGTCCTTTAAGAGACAAAGGACAAGTCAAAAAGGATCTCACTAGAAAGGATGTGTCAGAATTAAGGTAAAAACTAAACAAGCTTATACAAAGATCATGTACGGTCTCACATTATCATCGATGGCCATATCTTAAAGATTTAATGCTGTCATATATTTTATCTTCCTCAGAGACCAAGGATTTTTTTATATTTACTATCTCTTTATTCTCCATTTGTTGGTGAGTGGTAGCTTCCCCGACATTGAGCAGCCTTACCTCTCGAGAGGAAACACGCCATAATAATATTGACCAACAATAGATATTCCCGCCACCGATAGATAAAGATAACTAAAATAACAAAAATTAAATTGGAAAGTGATGTCGAAACATGTCACAATACTACCAAATTCAAGATTCACATTTCCCCGATTCAAGGCACAAACACTTAAAGAAGAGCCTTGGCCGAGTCACCCTCTCTCGTTAATATTAAAGTACATTGATCGAATTCTTCCCCTTGATTGATTTGCATCATCAAGTTTGGGAACATCAATTAATTTCCCTTCTTGGTTCCATCAGCTTTTCTTAAGATCTTTTTTTTGTTTAAACTTTTCCACCGCACTCATCAAAGTCAATCAAAGTTACAAAGCTCATCTTAGACACTAAAGATTGCAAAAAATTACATGTACTCGTAAATGCTACATATTAGACACCACGCCTTTATTTATCGACATGGGCTGCAAATGCTAAACAAGTTGAAAATTACTATAAATTTATAAAAACAAATTGATAATAAAAATAATAAAAATATGAATTAAAACGAATTATACTTACAATCAACATGGAAACCGAACGTTGATTCGAGAAAATTCTTTTCTTCCACGAGTGTTGCCTTCGTCAGAATAATTGGTAAATTTTTGAACGAAAGGCCCGTAAACCGATGGATGTCATTTGCTTCGATATCAATTGAAAAATTCGCCATGCTCGAGTCACATAAAAATGCCGCCCCTCTCAATTGTAGGATGAGTAAAGTAATTCAAAATATCCGGATCTGCTTTCAAATGGGGCATATTAACGAGCCCTGTAAATTCACACGCATCCATTAAATCTTTATATTCTGAAGACATCTTTAAAACAGTATGGATGTGAGGGCATAAGATACATCGATTGAATTGGATTCTCTTGATTTTTGTTACTGAACTTGCAGTTGGGAAGCATCGAGACCTGCAAAAAATCAAGAGCTGGAAGGTGAAAACGAGAAAATGACCGGTTGAAGGGTATTTATAGGCTAAATCACGTCAATGGCTTCACTTGACGCGCGTCAAAGGTTCTAGCTGACGCGCGACAATAGTCCTAGTGACGCGCGACAATAGGAGTGAGCGACGCGCGTCAATAGGAGAAAGTGACGCGCGTCAATAGAATCCAGTGACGCGCGTCAATAGAGTCAGCGACGCGCAAAAAGAGCCAGTGACGCGCGTCAATAAGATCCAATGACGACGCGCCAATAGGCGCCGACGCGCGCCAAAAGAGCCGCTGACGCGCGTCAAAAGAGCCGCGACGCGCGTCAAAAGCCGCGACGCGCGCATCAAGCCAGAGCCGCGACGACGCGCGCCATTAGGAGCCAAAGCGACGACGCGCCATTAAAGTGCCATTGACGCGCCATTAGGAGCCGACGCGCACGCGCCACGACGCGCGTCATTAGGTGCCATGACGCGTCACGCGGGAGTGTGTCACGCATTGGTCAAGACCATTGACGTTCCATTGACGCACGTCAGGAGTGATGAGTGACTAGATGGATCTCTTTATGCACAGAGAAAGCCTGAGACTACCAAATAATTGATTTCTTATCCAAAATTTAATGGAATTCAAAGTTTTCACCTCTTTTGCTCTAGAGGAAATTCCCTTCATGTTTGCAATGCAGCCAATTGAGATGAAGCCTTCAAATTTATCCCTGCACTCAAAGAAAGAAACAGTGTTTGGTGTGTACTTGATGATGATATAGGGTCTTGTTTGATAAGTTCAAAAAGAAACTTCATGATATATGCTAAGACTGAGTTTGAGATGAGGTACCAGTAAGGCACTCTTGACAAAATTTACACAATGTTACCTTTTTAAGATGATCCAACCTTGCACAGAGAACTTTATGTTGAGCTGTAAATTTTTTTCAATATTTGAGACACTTGATTTTATCAATCAGACTTCAAGAAGATCATGATTAATCAATTCAAGGCATAGAAATGGGGGAGCTTCAAGAAAATTGTCTTCAAACATACACTTCAACATCAGATCTTCAAGAAAGGAAAACAAAACAAGGTAGTAGCAGAATTTTATACTTTGATACTCATTGCAATGGTCAACCAAGTATTTCATCACCAACAATGATAATTAGAAGAAAGTAAAAACAACTTTCAATTTTGATCACTTTACACAACAATTTTGATCACTTTTTACCTTTTATCTTTCAAACCTCATTCTCAGAATTAATTGATATGTAAACAACCTTATTGAGCTATGATCATATGCACCACCTTAAAAATTTGAAAAAAAAAAGAGACATATTTTAATTCAACCACTCCAAGAAGCAGTCCTGAAGAGAGAATCTCAAGATGTGAATCCTATACAACATATTTTGATACTGATCCATTTTCCCCAAAACATTTTACAATATCTCAAGATGTGAATCCTATACAAAATTAACTTCTATGATTTATCTGAAGAAGGCACTGTATTTTTTCTTGGATGCTAAGAATACAGGTTGTTTAGTCTGCATTTCTAAGCGATCCAGTTTTATAAAAACTTGAATAAGTTTAAATACTCATTTCAAAATCTAATTAAATTTGGCATGAAGCACTAAAAGACACTCCTATACACATTTCATGTTTTGGTTAACCATGGGTTTTCCTAAAGATGTTACAGGTCTATATACTAAAAATGTCAGGCAATTCACCCATCTATCTACTAATCCATTTCTCGTGTTGGGTTTTTTTAAAACACAGATCTAGCTCATTACCAGTGGAAGTGATGATTTCAACTTTAAGCAGGTATCTTTTTCCCCTTAATCTTATTATTTATTACTATTCATTTTTTCAGCTCTGGTTTTCATTAAAGATGTTACATTTCTATATACTAAAAATGTCAGGCAATTCACCCATCTATCTACTAATCCATTTCTCGTGTTGGGTTTTTTTGAAACACAGATATAGCTCATTACCAGTGGCAGTGATGATTTCAACTTTAAGGAGGTATCTTTTTCCCCTTAATCTTATTGTTTGTTACTATTCATTTTTTTCAGCTCTGGTTATCATTAAAGATGTCTATGTATTTACATTTAGTTAAATACAATATTTTATTTTTTGAAAACGTGGGTTGACATCCGTCCGAGGAAGCTGTTACTTCTCGGGACTGACAATGTCAGGCAACTCACCCATCTATCTACTAATCCATTTTTTGTGTTGAATTTTATTAAGACAAAGATCTAGCACATTACCGGGGATGATTTCAATTTTAAATAGGTATCTTCTTCAACATCATCTTATTGTTTGTTACTTTACATTTTTTCAGCTCTTGTTATCATTTATTTAAAGATATTGTTGGTCTATATATTTAAAGATGTTGTTGGCACTTCTCAGATCGACAATGTCGTGCAACTCACCCTCTATCTACAATGTCGAAAACAAAGATCTAAAGACGTTACCCTTGATGATTTCACAGCAATCTAATACGCAAGAGGTAAGCTAAACCCTATCATATTTGCAATTATGTTTAATTTCTTACCAGTGATGATTCTTTCTTGATTTCTTAGAATTATATTTAATTTATTTTTTATATGTGGAAAATCCTTTGATATATTTTTTTAACTGCGGGATAAACTATTAAACAATACATTATACTATTATAAATATAAGTCCTGACACTCTTCCTAAAATTCCATGCTTTGTCATAGATCCATCACTTCTTCGCATTTCTCCATGAAGAAATAGATCTATTTTTAGACTTATAATGATCATCCTCTAACACGAAGTTATTCAAACTCAATTCTAATGCTATCTTCCATATCCTATAGTCTACCACCCAAATCTACACTAATCACAACTATTTAAATCAACTGACAGAGTCTTTATCTAATAAAAATCCTTTCTAGTAATAAACCGACTAGAACATTGTAGTGTGCCTTCTTCAAACTATCCTGCAAATGTAGTGTGCCTTCTTCAAGGCTCTACATAAATACTTACACACATAGTTTACTATGATCTAGTTTACAACCTTCAATATTTTCTTACACACTCAAAATTATTCCAACTTATAGCCTCCCAGTTCTAATCCACAATTATTCTTCACCCTTATCAAATATTAAAAATGATAGGATTCTTCAACCTATGAACTTGATCTATACAGACTAATCTTCATGATAAGAACCTTATATGTTTTACATTAAACTTCAAAGTTCTATATCGAGCTTGACCTATCTTTTAATCACATGGTTATTCCAACTTTGGTTAATCTAGCCTCCATAACCTTGACTATTTACAAGCAACTTGTCAATCTACTCTACACAAAACAATATCCATGATAACAAAACCATATCTTTTAAACCATGGTCTTGATTGTTTCCAGCAAAACGTTATTTTCTGACAAATGGTCTTGACTATTTTGGATGTCAAACAACCTCTCTAATGAGAGATTATGCACTTATATAGAGGTGAATCTCTTTAAAATAGAATTTTCCTACACCATAAGTCTATTAAGGAGAAATCCTAAAGATCTGTTTCAAATCTTAGTTGCTATTTTTTCCCAAAACATAATTTTCAAGATAATTAAAGTCCCACAAGATATTTAGGCACTACATTTTACATTATACACATTAAATTGATCATCGTCTTTCATCATCATCTATCATTAATTATCAATTATCATCATTCATCATCTACGTCCACATACAATTCATGACAATGCAAGTAAACAAGAAACATACATATAATTCATGATAATCACCATCTAATGCAATTAAAATTAAAGACTATATAAATCCATATAATTAAATTCAAATACCATAGTACATACTCAATAGTAGAAGTTTTCAAATTCAATATATAAAGTTTCCTCAATAATAAAAGTTTCTAATTTTCAAAACCCTCTTTTTCTTTATACAATTCTACTCTGCTCTCTTCCCCAACGGCTTCTTCCACTGTGGATGTACCTCTTTCCCCAACACCAGAAATAACCCCCGAACTTATAAGATCTTCTCGCAAAGACTGCCCGCATTTTTTAAAATTCTTTCTTCTTGATTTGTTGCATCTCCATGCGACAACAAATTTGGATCAGCAGCTGCTTTGGCTTTGAATAATATGTCAGGGTCGAGACCATGCTCTTTAATTATCCGCTTTAGTGTATTGTTTTGTTTGTTAACCAAAACAATATTTTGCTTCAAATTTTTTGTTGCGGATAAGTTGTTCTTTGTTGTTTCCAAGTGAACTTGCAAAACCTTCGCCTGACTCTTCAAATTTTCATATTTCAACTGCACAAAAAGAGTAATGTCAATTCAAAATATTAATGTAAATTCAAAATTTCAAATTAACAAGAATGATTGTTTAAATGTAATAGTACTTACAACCGCTCTATCTCTTTCGGCATTTGCGATTGATACCAAATCCTTGTCCTTGGACCATTTGTTAAAATATGCCTGGGCCTCGGCACTAATATTTTCCAATTTGTTTAGTGCCTTATCTAAAATGTCATCTTTATAGTTGTTGTTAAACGTGACAGTCCCACATCTTACTTGGGTAAGTAAGGAATCCATCTTCGCAGTCGATTCTGGATCGCAGCAGTATAAACTATCCTGCCAATAATTTTCATAACGACTAATAATCTCATTGATAAGAACTTTAGCCCTTTTCTCCCATTCTATAAGTTGTTGGATATGAGGAATAATAAACTCACTGACATGGGATTGACAATCATTACCAATTAAGTTCTCCAAAGGAAAACGTGGCAACTGTTCACTATCTCAACTGATGTGCACGATCTGCCGAGAAGAATGGGGGCTTTCACCAAGATCAACTGCTCCTTGTTTCTGCCTTTGGGTGGGCTGATCCTGTTTTTGAAAAAATTAATCAAGATTTAGATAAATAAATTTAAATCAGAATGTAATTAAAAATTGTAAAGCATATTAAAATTGAAATTTGAAGTATACCTGCTCGCCTTGAATCATCTCGCGGTATCGAAAAAAAACCAGTTGGGTCATCATTGCTATCAATGCCCAAATAATCTTCATCTAAATTTATATTGTTCAAAAAAAGAGATATGCTTGCAGAATCGGGCAAGCCACCAAGTGATAGAGTTGGAATTCAAACGAGGAGGCAAGGTTTAGTGTCCCACTAGGGGCCGGAGCAAAAGGCATGCGTTTACCAATGTTCTTTTTCACTGCTCCTCCGGTTGGCATTTTAAAAATTAATGGTTGAGTGGGTGCGGTGGTGCCGTGGTTTGATCATGACTCGATATATGCTGAAAAGTACAAGAAAAAATGAAAATATTAAAACAATTCATAAAGTCAAAACTACGAAATTAAACGTACTATAGAAAAGTCAGACTTGTTGCCGAGGGGTTGTTTTTCTGCTACGGGTGGCCTCAGTAGGAGTTGTACTCAAAGGGTCGTAAGATATGAATGCATGCGACGTATGGAGTGAGTTGGGAAGAAGGTTCCAAAGTCCCCGCAATTCATCAATATTAAATAATGTCAATTCATTTGGTTAAAATTTAAATTGAAAAATAAATATGCAACTTTGGAATTTGTAAATAATATATGAGAATGTATTACTTTCCGGCGTTTAACGAGTTCAAACTGTTGAGGGTTTGGAGAGGAGTGAGCTTCCATTTCAGATGGGAGTCCCCCAAGCCTCCGCGTGTGTGTTGTTGGCCTCTTCCTCTCGATAACTTCTTTTTCGGGAAGGGCTTCAAGATATCTTCTCGCAAAACATTAAAATTTAAGTTTTAATAATCGCATCAGTAATGTCGAAAATTGAAATACAATTACAAACTAAATAGTTTATACCTGTTGTTCTTCAAATGGAATTGAGAATTTCTTCAAAGCCTCATCAGAGCAAGTAGGAATTTGTTTATCTTTTAAATTTAAAATTGCCTCATAGTAGAAGCCGAGGAGATAGTTTGTTGAATAAATGAAAGGTTTATCTGAGAGTTTTGAATTTATTATGTCAGTTCTTATTTTTTTGGATAGATATGTGCACCAATCGAATTGTCATTTTGAGATAGTGGCACAAATGTATGCGATGGCCCAATTTGGTATATCTTTGCATGACCCCGCAAAACAATTCTCGCTTGAAAAATGAAATAAGTGCAAAGCAAGAAAGTGGTGTGCAATTGATTGTGTATCTACACCACGCCCGGATTTATCGACATGGGCTGCAAATGCTGAAAAACAGTTGATAATTACTATAAATTTATAAAACAAATTGTATCGTAATAAAAACAATAAAAATATGAATTAAAACGAATTATACTTACAATCAACATGGAAACCGTGACGCTGATTCGAGAAATTTCTTGTCTTCTTCCAGTGAGTGCCTTGGTCAGAATAATTGGTAAATTTCTCAAAGGAAGGCCCGTAAACCGATGGATGTCATTTGCTTGCTTCAATAGTGAATGGAACATTTGGCCATCGCTCAGAGTCACATAAAAATACCGTCCTCTCAATCAGTAGCAGATGACAAGGTAATTCAAAATATCCGGATCTGTTTCGAAATGGGGCATATTAACGAGCCCTGTAAATTCACACTCTTCCATCAAAGCTTGATATTCTGAAGACATCTTTAAAGCCGTATGGATGTGAGGGCATAAGGGATTCCTGTAGTTGATCTTCGAAATCGATTGAGTTGGATTCTCTTGATTTTCTTGCTGAACTTGCAATTGGGAAGCATGTGAAGTCGACATTATAGCTGTAATTGCGTCTTTGACAACGATTTAGACCTGCAAAATTCAAGAATGGGAAAATGAAAATGAGAAAATGAGTGGCACAAGGGTATTTATAAGCTAAATAGGGCGCATCATCGCCCCTATCGACGCGCGCGTCATTTGCCCTACCGACGACGCGCACACATCGGCTACTACGACGACGACGACGCGCCGCTTAACTCGCACGTCACGTCAGCCTAAGACATTTCGACGCGCGACACTGGCTCCTAGTGACGCGCGACATCGCCCCCATCGACGCGCACGTCACTTCCTCCTATATCGCGTCGCCTAATACCTTCGACGACGCGCGTCAACAAGTTCCAACGACGCATCAATCATTAGCAGACGCGTCAAAGCACATTGTCATGCGCCAATCAGAGCCGCAAGTCGCACGCGTCAAAGGTCATAGCCGACGCGACGCGCGATAACAGTCCTAGCCGACGCGCCGACGCGCATCAATAGGAGCAAGTGACGACGCGTGTCAGTAGGAGCAAATGACGCGCTCATCATCGGGGGCCAGACGACGACGACAAGATAGTTAGGAGGAGGTGTCGCACGCGTCATTATGCACATCGACGCGCGACAAAGAGGAGGACAAATGTCGCGCATTACATTACGATCGTTGTCGTCGCGCGTCATTGGGAGCCGCATACGTCGCGCGTCATTACGAACTAGTGTCGCGCTAACGTCGCGCGTCATTACATTACTAACTAGTATCGACGCCCATCGACGCGCGTCATTACGACTCATTGAGTGGTTATTGACGCCATGTTGTTGTCACACGCCACCGATGGAGCCATGAAAACCAGTGAAAATTTTTTTTTGAATATCACAAATTCACCTTTCACTAAATCAAGTTATGGGATATTCGCTGTATTTTCCACCTTCAATTTTATAGAATACATACATCTTCATCCACACTCTCGCATCGTCATCACCCTATGATGCACTCTTATGTTTTGGTTCACACTTGACTATTGAGGGCATATTATACACATGAACCTCACACACTACACACTAGACATTATTCATATTCACACATACACTTTTATATAATCTTCAATCTATTTTCCACCATTTGCACATTGTTCTTTACACATCCATACATCGTACACCTTTTGCACCTTACATTATTACAATCTACACATCTTGCATTATACACCTCATTATTATAATTAGACACTACACATTCCACATTACACATTCACACATCACACACCTATGACATATTCTTCACCACACCTACTACACATATTACATCTTACTCATCTAATTATATGTGTTGCACTCACTACCCGATGATGTACTCTAGTCCAATGGTTCATACTCGAATGTTGAGGGTCTAAATAAAAATTGAACCTCACCTCATCACATCTATATCATTCTACAATTTAACCTTCCCAATCAATCAATCAATATTTTTATCATACTATGCAACATTTTTAGCCATCACCTTATTCATACATTTTCGTGATATACACTTTGTGCTAAATCATCACCCTTTCTAGAATCTTATCCATACATCTCATGATATATGTTGTGTGCTATATCATCACATTTTTTACCATCATCATATTCATCCATTTCATGATATACGCCTTTTGCTACATCATCACACTTGCTAGCATCTTATTCACCCATCTAGTGATATACACTTTAGGCTAAATCATCACACATTCCATAACATCATCCCTATGTCGCATTTAATATCATCACTTCATTCATCACCTCTTTCTACATACAACATATCACTCAAACCATTAACTTAGGACGCACTCTCATTTCTGTTGATTCTTAATTGTTGAGGGGTATAAATAAATGAACCTCAATGCATGCATAAACATCCACTCGGGGGAAAACTACTCCTATCATTCATATCTCATTTAATTTCACCTCATCCACAACATACTACATATATTGGTTGCATTTACTTGTTACATGTTAATTTTATTACACATGTTAGGTAGACATCTTGTATGTCATTATATTTATCATAGACACATGCACGTTAACTTTCCTTTCTATTTGTGATCACAGATTATATAGATCTATTACACATAGCTTGGATGGTTGGCACAATACCTATTACCAATCCCATAACATGCTCTTAGGGGAATCCATTTTGTACACTACATGTGTTATTGTTTCATTTTTTCATAGCACATTACTTTATCAGATTATACATGCTTTGAATTTTTTTATCTTTCTAACATGTTGATAGGTACTATATGTATAACATTTGTTTTATAGGACTATTTTCTTCCATGGTTGTCTCATTACATTGCTTATTTACCTTTGTTTGTTATTGTTTCAGGGATTTTCCTATGTCTTACTCATTCTTTCATTTCTTATGGCCACTACGTCCTTGATTATCTTGTGACATCATGAGTGATGTCCCATTTTTGTAACCTAAGTTTCACGGTCAACAATGTCTTTGATTATGTCTTAGCTTATACATTGTTTATGTTGCTTACATTTTTTATTTTACATGAGTGTTTGTCTTTACTTGTACTAACACTTGTTTTCCTAGCCAATTCTTTGTGTGTGCCTTGGTTTCTATCAAGTACA
The DNA here is from genome assembly GCA_018340775.1 of Taxus wallichiana var. yunnanensis. Classification (NCBI taxonomy): domain Eukaryota; kingdom Viridiplantae; phylum Streptophyta; class Pinopsida; order Cupressales; family Taxaceae; genus Taxus; species Taxus wallichiana. The sequence continues at coordinate 13,713,246 of CM031243.1, forward strand.
TTCCCTTCACCCTATAGGTCATAGTTTAGCACAATGTCTAGTCCTCCTTTGGGCCACATACTCCTTCAACAACTTCACGTGTACCCCAAATGAGGGGGGCATAATTTGGGTGAATCAGTCACCTAATATAATGTTATACAAAGCACAATACCAGTATAATACAATTTTCAGTTTTAGATAAGGCTCAGACTAAGACTTGGGTCCTTAGCACAATGAACTTTCCTGGATGTCCGAGACTAGGGGGAAATATAGTGGCCTTTCTTGGATAACCTAAGACCAACGGGAAATTACACAACGATTAGTAATTCAAAACAATCTACATAAATCTATACACAACAAATTTTACAGGGCAAACTGTCCTTAACACATGCACACCATATGCAATGGTGTTTTACACAACAAGAAGTAGTTAAAGGTTGGTGGATGATACTAGACAATTCTCCCTACACTTATTTCATTACACTAGTGTGAGATCTCCCGAAAAAATTGTGCATCAACATCATCTACAAGATCCTTTCTACACCCTTTCCTCATCACAAATCAGGTGCACATGTTACTTTTTCACACTTTCACCATTTTTTAAATACTTTGCATACACAATTTTTACATATTTTGATATAATATATATGTGCATTTGACTACTTTTCACCTTCTCCTTTATAGGTCCATCCATATGGGAAGTGGTAGTCAAAAAAACCAACACCAACCACAACACACACATTGACATCAACAATAGGTACATCATGACATCTACACATGCATTTCCACCCTAGGTTCATTTTCATCATCACTTTTTACACTTTCTCCTCCTTAACATCCATGATTCACATTTTTACCACTCCACGGTTTATCTAGCCCCTCGGCATATTTCACCATCGATCTACATGTTTATCGTGTACGCATCTCTATCTAATTTATGTTACTGAGCTTTCTACTCACCAACATAAAGTGGGGGAAAATGTAGAAACATAATTATGCACTTTGGGTGATTATCTAGTCCTAATTACATACTAATATTCATATGATTTCCAAGTAATAAAAGTAATAATCAACCCATATCTTTGGCCACCTTGCTTTACTTTGATTTTCTACATTTGGTCTTACACCCTTACTTGCTCAATCTTCCTTTTTAGTCGTTGAGATTTTTCATCATGGACACTAGTGTCCAGCCAAGATGCCATTGTCAGTGCCCTTGTCCCCTCTGAGAACCCTGTCCTCTTTGTACTTTACTCACACTTTTTGGGTCCTTTGTATCCATTTGAGCATCATATATTTTTGGTAGACGACATTTTAAGGGTTAGTTAAAAAATTCAAGCAAAGGAATCATAGAAATATAAAGTTATTTGATAATAATAAAGGACCAAGAAATTAGCATTATCTACCACCACCTAAGGTTGTATCCATCAAGGTATCTAAGAACTCCATTGCATCCATCTAGATCTATCAAAAGGGACACATGGGCTAGTTTTCTACATCACAATTCATAGGAGGGAAGTTCATTCTATTTCATGCATAAATTTACTAAATTATACATATAACTACTTGCTCGTTATTCCAAGTGTGACGACACGCACAAGAGCAACCTAAGGCACAATTCCTGCACACACACACAAATACATTGGGTCCGAGTTTTAGTGCAACACTCGGATGTAAGTCCATCATTATGGCAGCTAAGGATAGTCTCGAACCCTCATTTTACATCTTTTATTTTGGTATTTGATGTCTATTTGAGGGTTTGCAAGTCTATTCTTTATTTTAGATTTACAAGGACCTCATTGATCTTGATGGGACCTCAAAGTGACAAAAGGTGACTAGAAGTGAATAAATTGGGACACCTCTGAGGAGGTTTTATGAGCATTTCCATAGACCTAAGCATTTAAAAAAATGTATATGATGCCCACGGGGCCCCCTATCCCTCTCCAGACACCCTAGTTGAATCTATTCCTCCAGTTCAACATTTTTTTGTTCTCCAGTGTGACATTATGTACTTCACATTTTCCATTTTGCCAATTGTGTGAACTTTCTAGAACTCTATGAATCAGCTAAGGATCTTTACCCTCTCTTTGCTATTAGTTTTTTCATTATTTATTACTTAATTGATTATATTTGTTTCAGTACTTTAGTATTCATTTATTCACTGCAATATTGCAAACAGATTAGGCTCATATATTTACATTTTATCTTAATCACATAGTGACTAGGTGAAAAGATTTCACTTTGGGAATTAGTTGTCATGCTCTAATTTTTTTAGTTTTTGGGTTAGTCATTCTACATGAAAACACTAATATAACATTTCAAATAATATATCTCTCTCTCTCTCTCTCTCTCTCTCTCTCATATATCATAAGTACCATTATAGACCTTTTATATAGTTTATAGAAAATATCATTTCTACCAAATAAATAGGCGCATACCATAAACATGAAGATATTTTTATCTATCCAACCTCTTATTCTTTGAATTAAATTCTCTCATCCCATCCCTATCCCTATCATTATCCCCTTTCTTGTGTTGGATAGGGACCAATAAAAATTAATAAATTTATCCCCCTCTATAAACACATGCACATATTTGTGTGTGTGTGTGTGTGTGTGTGTGTGTGTGTGTGTGTGTGTGTGTGTGTGTGTGTGTGTGTGTGTGTTTATAAATATATGAACAAATAAAAGATAGAGTATTAATGATCATAACCATTTATTTTCTAATTTGATAGGTGTTATGTAAAATTTACATTCTTATATTTAATAAAAATAATAATAAATCTAAAATTTTAAACAATAAGAATACAAATATAATGGTTTTTAATGTTTAATTTAATTCTAAAAGTTGAGCAAGTTCCCATCTCAAAGAAAAAAATTTGGCTTAGATTGAATGGTTAGGAGCTGTAATCATTTCTTAACAAAAAGTGAAAGATAAAGTGAGCAGAGACTTGTAATCAATGAATTTTTGGTGGATTCTTGCAATAGAAATGTACGTAAGTAGATGATAAATGTTGTACATAAAATTACGTCTTTTTACAATCAGATTACAAAAATAAATCATGAATTCAAATTTTAATAAATATTCATTGAAATATCATGTTAGGAAACCATAGATTATACAACAATGAATACGTAGAAAGTAGAATAAAAAATAGTAGTTTATAGAGCTAGAAATAAATGATATATATATAATACCAAACATGCAATAAACAAACACTAGATTTATGTGGTAAATCCCCAACCGAGTCTTGAAGGAAACATCCATGGTGCAAGATATCAAGATTTATTAATTGAAGATGAATAGATTACATGCCAACTACTTATAAGAAACTCTAGATCTCCACAAAATATATAAACCTCGGTTGGAAAAGTGTTAGGATTCCTCCTCCTAAAAATAGAGTGGAAAAATGTCATTAGGATTTTCCTTCCTAAAAATAGAATTCGGTTGAATTCATATTTTTAGAAACAAGGGATTGACTCCTTAATTTTTGCTTGGGGCTTCACCCCGAACCACCACTAGGAGGTCTCCATAACCGTCAAAAGGATCCAAAATTAACTTTGTTGGCACATATCTAACATATCCTAAATCCCTAGGACATCAAATAATAAAGAACCGACTAGATGAAAGTGATGGCAAGATATGACAAAGGATTTAGTAAATTTTCAAAGCTAAAACCACGTGCTAATGATTAATTTTATCGATAAATTTTTTTTTGAAAATCAAATAAATTAAGAAAAACAATACTAACATGGAACAAAATATCATAGCTTGTGAACAAAGAATACGTGTGAAAAAATTGTAATTTGGATATGCAAAAAAATTAAGAAGTGATATGGCATTATCATGCAGGTAGGGCACTCTTCATCTCTATTGGCACTACTTTATGTGTTTCTAATTTTCCTTCTTCAACTTTAACTTCAACTCATACCATCTTCCTTTTCTTATAAATCTAGTATGTTATCATTTTAACATAAGCCAATGGTATTCCATGAAATTGGTATCGTGCATGAATCAAAGGAAATAATCTCATCAAGTTCAAATGATTGAGAGATGTTAGAGGTGGCTATGAATATATAATTCCCATGATAAGAATGTATATTCTCAAAGCACCATACATCAGCCACAAAACATTTCGTAGGAAAGAAAATAAAGTGAAGTAGAATGACATGCTCTCCACACTCTTTGTTCGATATACCCCTCTATATATGAAGAAAACATAAAATCCGTAGTTGTAATGATAATATTCATGACTGTTGTGATTTCTATTTATATTTCAATGATGGTGATATATGTAATTTGAGATTACTTATAATATAGAGAGAGGATATCCATAGAGAATAATAGAGGCCACCATGCTTACTGATTCCTACAACCATTTTCTTGTGGGATGCATGTATACCCACCTTGCAAACAATTGCAAAGGTTGAAAATGCCATCAACACTATCTGAATTAATTATGGTAGATAATAGTGATCCCCACACACCGTTGAATTTTTTTCCCCTCCTCTTAACCACTTTCTAGTGTGAGTTTAATTCCTTTGCCGTGTGAAGTTTTTAAAATTCCCACAAATGAACTTTCCATGTGGAATCATTTCGTTGACCCTCCTATTTTTCCTCCTAATGGACATGAACCCTCAGAATGTGTAGTTTCTATAGAAAATTGGGTCAATTTTTTTTTTTGGTCGTGATATATGTGGAGGCCGAGTATATTTTATATATACACACACAATAGTATAGTATATATATTTTTGGCATCGTTTGTAAAGCAATGGATATATATATATATATATATATATATATATATATATACACACACACACACACACACACACACACACAAAGGAAATATAACAAATAAAGGGGATGTAGATATGCAACAACATAAAAATAAGACAAAAGAGGAGAATATATACATCCATGCAACATCACATAGAAATAAAGGATAATATAGCAAAGGGGAATATATAACAAAGATATATATATGTAGCAACATAATATATAGAAAAAAAGGAAGGGAATATAGAAATAGAGAGAAGATATGTGCAACAACACATAGAATTTTTGTAAGAAAAAGAAACAAAGAATAGGACACAAGAAGAGAAACAAAAGAAAAGACAAAGTATTAACTCTGAGATTGTTAAAGGTTTTAAAATCAAATATAATATATATTTTGTGTGTTTTTTCTATTCTGGTTGTGTTTTCCCCTATGAAAGTTGTTTTGACACTAATGTTTTCCAACAGTTTAGTATCAGAGAAAATAAAAAGCTCAATAGCTCATCGGTTTGAGATTTTATTTTTCGAGTTGAGTTGTAATGACTTCTAGTAGCAAAAAGCGTGGAAAAAACCCCAATATTTGATGGGAATAACTATGAAATTTGGTGCATTAAAATGAAGACATTGTTCTCCTCTCAAGAGCTATGGGAACTAGTTGAAGGAGGATATGTAGAGGTAGCAGACCATGCTTACTTTCAATGCATTGACACAAGCTCAAAAGAATGATTTAAAGTAAAATATAACAAAGGATGTAAAGATTTTAAGCTACATTTAGAATGTTGTCAATGAGTTTTTTTCCCAAGGATAGAAGTAGCTATAAACTCAAAACAATCTTAGGATACCTTTCGAATACATATCAAGGACTTAAAAAGGTAAAGGCGGTCAGATTTAGAGATATTGAGGAGAGATTTTGAGACTCTTCTCACAAAAGAATTAGAATCAATAAATGACTTTTCACAAGAAAAATGACCATAGTCAATCAAATGAGGACTAATGGATATGTTTTTTAAGATCATAGGATCATAAAGAAGGTATTGAGGAGCCTTCCAACCAGATTTGATCTAGTTATGGTTGAAATAGAGGAGTATAAGTAATTGAGATAAATTATAGTTGATGAGATGATGGTTATTTGCAAACCCATGAACAAAGGATGAGTAGGACAACCAACTCCTCTAGTAAATAATTCTTCAATACAAAAAAAAATGTTAGAGTTACGGAGAGAGGAGCATATAACATAGGAAGAGGAAGATTTGGATACCAACAAGAAGGTGGAAGACACAATCATTAAGAGCTAAAAGCAGAGGAAGAGGAAGGAGCAAAAACACTTCTAAAGGTGGTTCTACAAAAAGGTATGACAAATCAAATGTGCAATGCTATTACTGCAAAAAAATTTGACACTATGCAAGTGAGTGTACAAAGAACGAATATGATTTAAGAAATCATAACCATAATGCGAGATTCTTTAATGCAAAAGAAGATAAATCTGAAAAGAATGAAAAGTGTGGAGATTTGTTTTTAACTTGTAATGTAGATGAGCAAGGAAGTAATAAAATATGGTATTTAGATAGCACATACACCAACCATATGTGTGGAAGTAAGGAAATGTTTGATAATAATATACATGGAGAAATCAAATATAAAGTGAAGATGTGAACAAATGATAATGTTCCAGTGATGGGTAAAGGAAGTATATCTATTTTAACAAAGAAAAGAGACAAAATGTAGATCAATGATGTCTTCTATGTCCCAGGATTGAAGTATAATCTTCTAAGTATTGGGAAGCTTGTGCAAAAAGGATATAAACTAAATTTTGAAAATGGAGAATGCATAATATATGATAAAAGTGGAAGTGATAAGAAAATTGCAGAAGTGAATATGAATCAAAAGACAATATTTCCATTAAGAATGAAAAGTGAAGTAGCAACAGGACCGCATCTTTCAAAACAATAGCCATTGATCAATATAATCTTTGGCATCTTAGGTATGGACATTTGAGTTATGGTGGATTTCATGTTCTTCATAATAAGAAAATGGTTAGAGTACTACCTCCTATTGAATAATCAGACAAGGTTTGTGAGGCATGCATATTGGGGAAGCAACATAGAATGTTTTTCCCTTAGGTAAATCATGGAGAGAAAGATCACCTCTTGAGCTAATACATTCATATTTGTGTGGTCCCATGAAGACTCCCTCCTTTTCCAAGAAATAGTATTTTATGACTTTTATAGATGACTTCAGCAAAAGGACATGGGTTTATTTCTTAAAAAATAAATCAAAGGCATTTGAATTATTCAAGAAATTTAAGGCCTTGGTTGAGAAACATAGTGGCCATTATATAAATACATTGAGAACAGATAGAGGGGGAGAGTATATATCAAATGAGTTTTTAAAATTCTGTAAAGAGCATGGGATCAAGAAACAATTCACAACAAGGTATACACCACAAAAAAATGGTGTAGCTGAGAGGAAAATAGAACCATTCAAGAAATGGAAAGAAGTATGATCAAATCAAGAGGGTAGCTCTTTGAATATTGGGTTGAAGCGAGTTGCAAAAAAATGTATCTACTAAATAGATGCCCCACAAAGAGTGTAACAAACATGATACCTCAAGAAGCGTGGATTGGAAGAAAACCAATTGTTGAGCACTTGAGAGTTTTTGGATGTGTGGCATATGCACATGTGCCAAAGAAAAGAAGATAAAAGTGGGATAACAGAGGAGAGAAGTGAATTTTTATTGGATATAGTGAGAAATCTAAAGCTTATAGATTGTATAATCCAGTTACAAAAGAACTTATAATCAACATAGATGTTCAATTCATTGAGGAAGCATCTTGGGAAGATGCACAAGAAATGGAGAAGCCAAAAGAAAAGGTAAATACACCTATAATTGTTGATGAACCAACAAATGACAGAGTAAACAATGTAATAAGTTGGATGCCCATTTCACAAAGGGGTGAATCTTATAATGACAACAACCAAAAAATCATGCAAGGACCAACAAATGAAGCATCTTCATCATCATCAGACTCATTTTAAAAAAAAAGAATGAGGAGTATACAAGAGATTTATGAGCAATCAAGGTATGCGAAATGATTAATTATGATTTATTTTTAGACGCTAATCCTATTTATTATAAGGAAGTAATTAAGGACCATAAATGATATGAATATATGGATGAAGAAATGCATGTAATAGAAAATAATAAATTATGGGAGTTAGTAGATATTGTTGAAGGAAAGCAATTCATTGGAGTCAAATGGGTTTATAAAAAAAATCTCGAAGAAAAATGAAATCAATAAGGCAAGATTAGTTGTCAAAGGCTACAAACAAAATCCTGGACATGATTATAATGAGACATTTTCTCTAGTAGCAAGGCTAGAGACTGTGAGAACAATTATTGCCATAGCTGCTCATCACAAGTGGAAAGTCCATCAAATGGATGTTAAATCAACTTTCTTAAATGGAGTGTTGGAAGAAGAAGTGTATGTGGGATAGCCACCTAGTTATGAAATTCCAGGGCATGAGAGAAAGGTATACAAGCTCAAGAAAGCATTGTATGGAATCAAACAAGCACCAAGAGCTTGGTATAGTAGGATAGATTCCTATTTGATTAGTAATGGATTTAGAAAAATCAATAGTGAGCCCACACTCTACATCAAATCAAAAAATGGTGATATTTTGTTTGTTGTTTTATATGTAGATGATTTAATATTTACTAGAAATACAAGCAAAGCAATATATGAATTTAAATCAGCCATAAAGGAGTTTGAGATGACTGATTTGGGATTGTTGAAGTATTTTTTGGCATTAAAGTCAAACAAATAGAGTAGGGAATATTTGTCTCTTAAGAAAAGTATGCAAAAGAAATATTACAAAGATTCAAAATGTTGGAAAGTAAATCAACATCTACACTAGTTGAAATAAGTCTAAAATTGACCAAAAATGATTGCAACAACAATGTGGATCCTATAAGGTACAAGAGCATGCTAGGATGATTGATATATTTAAGCTGCAATAAGACTAGATATATTGTGTACATTTAGTATGATTTCTAGATTCATGGAAACATCAAAAGAGACACATTAGCAAGTAGGAAAGCGTATTTTAAGGTATGTGAATGGAACAAGAAATTATGGAATTCTATATGCTGCTAATAATGATTTCAAATTAGTTGGCTACATAGATAGTGATTGGATAGGTAGCCTTGATGATAGAAAGAGAACATCTAGATATGTGTTCAATGTTGGTTCAAGATCCATTTCATGGGCTTCGAAGAAATAATGAATTGTTTCATTATGTCTTGCTAAAGCGAGTATATTGCAGCAAACTCAATCACTTGTCAGATGATATGGGTAAGGAGAATCCTCTTAGATATGCATGAAGAAAAACAAGGATTTTTTGTTATATTTTGTTATAAGATATATTCAATTGTATTGTCGAAATATCCATTTTGCATCACAGAAGAAATCATATAGCTATCGAGATATCACTTCATTAATGAATTGGATAAGAAAGGAGAAATTGAGCTTAAGTTTTGCAAGTTAGAGTAGTAGCTAGCTAACATTTTTACCAAGCCTCTATCAAAACATAGGTTTGAGAATTTGAGAGAAACTTTGGACGTCATAGATTGACCGTCTAGCTACAAAAATTAAAAAATTAATCTTTGTATAATTTTTTTTTGGCTCAAGATTAAGTGGGAGTATCTAAAGAATTAATTACGGTAGATAATCTTGAGCCCCATACCCCAAAACCTTTGTTGAAAAACATTCTCCCTCCTCTCAACCACTTCGTTGTCATTGATTTAATTTCTTAGCCATTTGAATTTTTTAAACTTCTTGCAAATGCACTTTCCATGTGGCAACATTCATTCAATTGTGACCCTCCTATTTTTCTCCTCCCACCATTGGACGTGAACCCTCCGAATGTGCCATTTCCTATAAAATTCCATGTCAAGTTTTTTTTGTTGATCGTAGTATATGTGGATGCCCAAGTATATTACACACACACATATCCTTTCTTGCATAAATTCGAGCTCCCCAATCAAAATTTATGGCCATATGAAAGGTCTAGGTGTCATTCTATAAAAATGGCAAGACAGAGAGTTCGAAACTGCACGAAACCGAAAGTCTGAGTCATACAAAGTCTAAAATTTTAGACTATTAGAATTTAGGATTTCAGACATGGAGGTGTGATTTTTGTGTTTTGAGGTTCGAGACTTGAAACTCTAAAGTCCAAAACCACCGAAGGGAAACTACGAAGAAGTCGAACTTTTAGACTTCGGACCTTCATAATGAGGATTTTTGATTGCTACTTTTCTAACACGATTCCAAAATTTTCAAAACCCCAAAACCCTTAGATTTTGATCTTTTGGAAGTTCGGACTTCGGGATTTGAGACATTTCCACTCTGAGTTCACGGCATGCTTCCCAAGGTCTCATCGTAACATACAAAGTCCAAATTTTCAGGACTTTGGAAAGGACTTTAGGATTTCATACTTTAGCACTTCATTTGTGGCATGATTCTCAAGGTCCCAAAAGCTTAAAATTCTGAATTTAAGACTTTAGTACTTTAATTTGGGACATTTGGGGCCGATTTTCTCACTTCGAACTTGAGAGTTACAAAAACCACGAGATCCGAAAGTCTGAAATTCAAACTTTCGAGGATTTTAGGTTTTCGGACATTAGCTGCCCATTTTTTTCCCTGTTTTCTCTGAAGTGCCAAAAATTCAAAAATCTAAAAAAATTGATCCTTTGTCCAATGTTTTTCCTCTTGAGCTCTTTTCTTCTTCAACATTTTCTCAACCATTGATTTTCCAACCTTGCATTTCATTTACAATCTCATATGTAACTTGATTTTTGGCCCGAATGTGAGTTCACATGATCTAGCCAACCTCTCCATCTCTCTTATGCAAGGTCATGTTAGATCAATTTTTCCTAACGAGAAAAATTGGATAACATTAGTAATAACCAAATTTCTCCATCTACTCGAGTGTCTACAACCATATTCTCCTTCCCCTTCACATGCTCTATCTCCATGTCGTACTCACAAAGAAACTCCATCCAACACCACTAATGAGAATTGAGTTTGGGCTATGTGACGAGGTGGAAAAGACTCAAGTGATTAGTCCTAAGTATAAGTATCGGGCCAAGAAGGAAATTTCTCCATTAAACCAATGCATGAATAAGCTGCAGTTTGCAAGTTACAAGTCATGAGTCATATAATGGAGCTCATAATCCTTGATTTTTCAAGACTCAAAAGCTACAACTGAGCCCTCTGCATCAACACAACTCCTAACCTTGCTAAAGAAGCATCTATGTAAATGAAGAACTCACCCTGAGGGTTCAACACTACAAGAATAGGTGTTTTCATAATGCATTCTTTTAGTGTCTGAAGGCTTGCTCACATTTATCTAACCAGATGAACTTCTTCCCTTTCTACTGAAGGGAAGTGATGGGGTGCGTAACCTGAGAGAAGTCCTGAACAAATATCCTATAGTATCTTGCCAACCCCATGAAACTGTGCACCTCGGTCACACTAGTAGGTGTTGTCCAATCCATAATGACTCTAATCTTGGAAGGATTGACTATGATACCTTCCCTAGAAATGATGTGACCCAAATACTGCACCTTTGACTAAAAGAATGCACACTTCTCCAAGTTCCTATAAATCTATTACTCACGAAGACAACTGCGGGAGAACCCAACGAAGGTGCTCCTCATGCTCCTCATGTGTGCCTAAGTAGATCAAAATTTCATCAAGGAACATGAGTACAAAGTGATCTAAAAATTCCTGAACACCCCGTTCATCAAACTCATGAACACTGCAGGGGCATTCGTCAGACCGAATGACACAACGATGAACTCATAGTGGCCATATCTTGTGCGGAAAGATGACTTGTGGATATTTTCCTCTGTAATCCTTAGATGATGGTATCCTAACTTAAGATCAATCTTAGAAAACACTATGGCCCCCTTCATCTGATCAAAAAAATCATTGATGCGAGGAAGGGGGTAACGATTCTTGATTATTACTTTGTTTAGCTGACGATAGTCCACACCTGACCATGAGGATATGTCCTTCTTCTTCACAAACATCATTGGGTGCACCCCATGAAGAGGGGTACACTAGGACGGAGTTAGGCCTTTCTTGAGAGGTAGCTCAAGCTTGACTTGAGCTCACATAGCTCAAGTGTGGTCATCCTATAAGGAGCGCATCATATAGGTTCCACTCCTTGAACTAAGCTGTAATAACATACAACCAAAAGACAGGCCCCGTCGAGCACATGAAAGCGCTTTATGGGGCTACATAGCCGAAATAATACAAATAGAGGTGGGTCTCCGACTCAAACAATTCACTGCGACTCCACACTTGAAATCATCTCGCACAAGATATAATCTTATTGTAGTAATCATCTTTGGCTCACGTGTGCGAGATAATCAATTCAAGCCCAAAATCACTACATAAGAACTTTGGGAGGATAAAAGGAAGGACACGATAGGTCATGGTAAAGGGTCCTAGGTCCACTACACACTCCTTGAATAATGATTTTATTGAGATCTTGGCTTGAGAATCCATCTCGATGTCCCAATTAAGGCCCTGCCTAACTACCAACTTATGCAATGCTCTACTTAAAGATGGAGAAATGAAAGAACTTGATGAGCATGAGTTAACTAAGATAGGGGTAGAAATACCACTAATGCTACTTGTGGCCTCAATCACCATGCCATGGTGCTGCTGCTAGTGGTTCTCAACCACTACATATATCTTGTGGCTACTAACCACATCACCAATAATAGGATTAGAAATAGGTGTCTTACCACTGATTAACGGGGTTACGAGGGCACTCTCTCGATGATTTCCTTACATTTCGAGGAAGAGAAAGGGCAGAAAATTCCGCACAGTATTCATACACCGCATCCATAACCAAGTCCTAGTCCTTTCCCTTTGTGAAGATAGTCCTCCAGTGGCCCGAGTGAAAAAGAGTACGTGATGAAGAACCTAATGATCCTATCATAGATCTCTATGGGTGCTACGGTGGGAGTTCTTCTTCTAATTGAGCTCAAGGTGGGGCATGTGTCATGTTGGCCCCCTAGCTAAATGTCCTATACTATGCCCTATCTAAACATCATGGAGTTGTGGAGTTGAAAGGGTAGTCGAGTTTGTTGTTGTACATGTTGTTGTTGAGAGGGTGGATGAGTTTTGAAAGGAAGCTGTTGCTAAATCATGTCCACCACGAGGAGAAGGAACGGATACCCTATACCTACTATCTTGTAACTCTTAAATGTAGCTCCTCACTCTGTTATCACAATGCCCCTACGCATTTTTTGAGTCTTCCCCCAGTTCCTCCTCTGCAATATAAGCCTTCACCATGGCCTCTAGAAGTTTATGTTGTTATGGGGAATACATTTTTGCCCACCCGGGTCTAAGTTCATGCCCTTTATGAACCTATGAACTCGAATCTACTCGTCACTTTATATGTAGTCCACATACTAAAGTAGATCAGAGAAACCATCCCTCATACTCTACTACCATCATGGAGGGCACATCAGATCGTGGAACTCATCGATCCACTATTGAATGAACCTCCTAGAAATATATATTCCCCTAAAATTCTCCTTAAAGAGCTCTAAGATAATTTCTCATAATCTAAATTGAAATTTTGCTCCTTTGTCCTTCACCAAATTATAGCTCCATCTCTTAGAAGGTGAATGATGACATGAGCTTTCGTTTTACATTCTCTAGAAAAGGGCATAACTTTAAAGCATCTGCTCAAGCTAATCAACCATGCCCGGCCTAAAATCCACCTGTGTCTCCAACAAAATGAGGTGGGTGTAACTTCAGTATCTCTCTAATGTGATCTGCTATAGTTGATTATCGATCGCTAGGATTCTCAACCTAATCATATCTCGGCTTAGGGATCCTAGATATATCTTTGTGGATTGTAACATGGGATTTCTCTTACCTATCCTTTGTAGTGTGACGATAAGGTGCACGAGCCTTCACTGATGGCTCTCTATCTTGCTTGCTAGGTTTCCCTCCTAAAGATCCTCTGTGTATAGCAACATTAACCTCATATAGCGTCTGCATATCTAGGACAAAATAGTTGCTATTTCCGATCTAGGGTGGGCAAGTCTAGGTCCACATGTAGGAACCCCTCATCTTGTCTCGCACCCCCGTAAATATCAAGGTGAGATTTAGTTTATAATCATCTAAGTTTTGTTTTCAGTTTTCTAAATTTTCTACATTTCAAAACATCATGCATAGTTGTGTGTACTAGGTTTAAAGTTGCGCTAAGTTTATTTATTTATGTTTCATGTTTTCTATGTGTGTTTGGGGTTCAATCATTGAACCCACGACTTCTAATATCAAGTGTAACACCCACAAAAAAATGCACACGAAACCCCCGAACCAAACAAATGTTATAATAGAAAAATTATGGACAGCTTTTTTATTAAAGGATGAAAGTGATGATAAGAATGATAATTTAATCCTTGGTTAATGAGATGATCATCACAAAATTAATTAAATAAAAGTATTTATTTAATCTATAGTTAGGTTTAAAATATTTCATTCATATAATACTAAATTAATTTATTAAAGCGGTTCCTAAGGTCATGCAATAATTTATAATAAAATCCTAAGTCTAAATGTTCTTCCATTTACACAAACTATTAAATTCAAATCTAAAATATCAATGTTGTATATACTATTAAGGAAAAGAGTTTACTAAAAATAAATCAAAAGAAAAACAAATATTTAATTAACTTTCAAACCACACAAGTGGCCCCATTCAAAAGACCCATGTGACCAAATGATTATCTCACCTACTTTCACCTAACATTTGTAGGAGACAATCTTCGCCCTTGGATGAAACTAATCTAGACCCTTGGATGGAGAAATTCCATAGCAACCCTAATAAGTTTATGGAAGGCTTATTTTATTCTTTTCATTCACTCATTTCTTCATTTTGTTTTGTAGGTTAAGGAAAGAAGGAAGAGGAGGAAGCCATGGAAGAGGAAAAGGAAGCCTGGGGATGGATACTAACACCCCAACTCTGTTCCATTTTATTTTTATTTTTTTTCATTTTTATTCTACCCTATTCAAGGGTTAGATATAAGGAAAAATTCATTTTTTGTTGTAGAATTGACTTATTAGAATGCCCATTTGGGTAGTTTTATTTGCCAAAAGATCTACATTTTTAGTATTTACATTTATTTTTCAATATATATATATATACACACTTTCTGTGTGTATATATATAAATGTATGTATATTTAAAATTTACTAATATAAATGAAAACGAAAAATCCAAAATCTTATATAAATATATATATATATATATATATATATATATATATATATATAACAAAACATTTATGATAAAAAACTAAAGCCGTGGTTTAAAACATTTATGATAACCTGCGCTAAAAGAATGTCATACTATTGCAAAGGATGGGGGTCACAGATATTGGTGGGAAATTTATTTGTTTAATGGAGTGTGTGGGCCGGGAGGGGGGGCTGGGAGTGGGGGGGCATCCCACGTCCCCACCCCAGAATGTCCCATATTCACAAATATGGGAAATTTATTTTTTTAATGGAGGTGGGGGGAAATCATCCCCACCCCAACCCATATTAATATGGGTGTGGGGCGGTGCCTCCTCCCCCATCCCACTTACCTTTTAATTACCATGGCGATAAGCTCCATCCACTTTAAAAATAACAGTTTCACCTTTTTTTTAAATTTAATTTTAAAAATAAATTATAAAACAACTTTATCTATATAAATACTTATTAATATATATATATATATATATATATATATATGTTTAAATTTTATTATATTAATATATTAATAATATTAATATTAATATTAATATCGGTAATATTCATATATTAACAATATTAGGATACTCAAATTTCTTATAAAAAAATTTGTATATTTTTATTATAAAAAAACAATTATAAGTTATTATTTATGTAAAACAAATAATTTGTAAAACATTCCTATGTAGCTAACATTAAACATAGTATACATCTAAGTTGGGATGAGTATAGGTATAACCATTCACTTACACAATTATATGAAATTTTTTTTTTTAAATAAATTTTATGTAAGACTCAAATTGGGAGATTGATAAGATTTCTTACACAACTAGTTACACTTAATAAAAAGGAAGATTATCACTCATTCAAAAAGGAAGCCAACACACTACTTTCTTCTTTCAATATAAATAGAATGCAATTACAATTTGAATACTTCATTATGTCTCCCATACAATAAAAGAAGGTAAATATTCTCCTTTTTTTTTTTCAAGGTAAGTAATTCCTTTCACAAGCAAACAACAAGGTTCATTCTCCATTCAACAAATTTGAACAATGATTTGGAACAACTAAGCATGTAAAACTTTCTTTCAATCACAACCTTTTATTTCATATATATCCCACTTGCAATTTTTTAAAAAAAACACACAAGTGAGAGAAGTTCCATTTCAACTTGTTTCAAAAATTTTACTCCTTCACAACAAAGTGGTAAGTTGGTAGTTTCCTTTCACAATGCTAATACATTTTAAAAGGCACATTTCTCATACAATACTCTTAAAATATTTTACAAGATAAAAGGATTCTCAATTAGTACAACAACTTTCTCCCAAGCTTACTAGTTTACAATCTATGAAGGTTTCCAAATTAAGATACAACTTTCTTTCAAGCTTGCAATTTTATAATCATCCACCCAAGTGGGGATGATAAATTTAACAATAACAAAAAGGGATATGAACAAGACCAAATGTAAAAATCTCCAATACTTGTTTTCTTCAAACTTCACAATGGAATAAAAAAGGAAGGGGGAGTAGGCAATGCTCTC
Organism: Taxus wallichiana var. yunnanensis; assembly: GCA_018340775.1. Taxonomy (NCBI): domain Eukaryota; kingdom Viridiplantae; phylum Streptophyta; class Pinopsida; order Cupressales; family Taxaceae; genus Taxus; species Taxus wallichiana. Next base: position 13,729,860 of record CM031243.1, read on the forward strand.
CACCCAACCTTAAATCCATTAAGAGGAGAAGCCATCCCTTAATGGCCCTCGGCCCCAACCAAAGAACCATGAAGGGTATTGAGCAACAATGACAACTTTCAACAAAGTGGCTTCACAACAAACATACATACAAGACATTCAACTCAACCAAGATAACATATCCAACAAGTTTGAAAATTCACAACAATACAAAGGTTTGAGGATCAAACCAAATAGAGAAAGGGCTATGGGAAACCACCTCCTTATGCCTCCCAAGTGGAGTGGGAGTCTCACCATAAGCCTCCAAGTGCACACAACAATCAACACAAATTCCTTATCACTCCCTTGCAAGTATGCAACAAAATAATCATGATTTCCTTTTCACTCCCCATAGGAGAGACCCCCATCCACAAATCACACCAAATGCCTCGCCTGAAAATTTTTTTTCCCTCCCAAATGGTCCCATAATCCCTTCTCGCACACCCAACTTAATGTCTACTACCCATCCAAGACACAAACACATTCACAGGACTTAAACAATTTTAACAAGCACAACATTTCATATTAAAAAGTCATAATATAAAATAACTAAGGTGGAGAGCCTACCTCTCCATCAAGCTCCAAGAAAAATTCCACAAGTCTCTTCAATTCCAAGCCAAGCAATTCCAAAAGCACTCCAACAAGATCCAAATCCAAAAGTTCACAAGAAAAAAATAAACAAGTAACCCCCATTCTAACTAAAAATCATCAATAAATAGAAATGGAATGTGAGGATGATGAGGTGGCTCCATGTAGGATGTCACTTCATCATTCCTTCATCCCCATATTTAAGTCAACAAACCAAAACCAAGACCAAGAAAATAAATGCACATGCAAGGACTATGACAACCCACATGGCTCACAAACTTGCACACCATGCTTTCAAAGGACACAATAAATTGGGGTAGAAATAAAGTGCAATAATTTTCTCTCTTTTACACTCAAAAATGGATAAAAAGTAAAAAATAAGCTTCCCAACCCATAGGTAGGGTTGTTGGGTAAATTTAAGAGGCATGGGACAAGCCTTGCTTGTCCCACAAGCCTCCAAAAATGCCCCCAAGTCAAAATCTGAATTTTGAAGTTGGGGTGGAGTAAAACACTCACAAATCAACATAAATTTTACTTACAACAAGGACCACCAAATCTCATCATAACTATTTTTCACATCCCTAATTTAGTTAACCCAATAAGAAGAAGTTTAGCTTAATTAAGACATATTTACACATGCTAATAAAGTGACAAGAATTTTAAATTTTAAATACATAAAACATAAATAAAGCACATACAAAATTAAAGAAAGGGAACACAATTCACCCCATGGCCACACATGTGAAGTCACCCCCATGGGAGACCTCCAAACTAGACATGCAAAACACCACACTAAAAACATTACACAAGTTGTCAAATTTGGCCTCGTTGCTCAACACCCGACATCCTTCCGTGGTTGGTCCCCTATCCCCTTCGATGTATGTGATAAAAGTCCTACACACAACAAAATACCTCTCTAGCCTTTTGGCTGTATTAACAACATCGAGACAATATACATATAAAATCAATAATCATCATTTGACATTATCAATTTTATTATCCATCAATATATCAAAATCTAACCCTAACATTCATGAGATTATAATTCTACTCAAAACATCCCAAAACATAACGTGTCAGTATAAAATCCACATCATGAAAATCAACATATATCAAACTATCTAACATCACTATCTAATGCATCATAATGTCACTATTCCAAATATCGCTTAAATATATCATCTACTGATCAATGTATCATAATCAAAATGTTTGAATATCAGTCCAATAGTATCAATATCAAGATGAAATAGTGTCGAAGAGGAGTGGGCAATACATATTTGGTCTTAGATGCTCTCACCCTTCCGATCAACTACTCGCACAAAACCTTAAAACCCTACAATTTTCTGAGTCATCCACCTTATCACATAAGGGTCCCAAAGGCTTTTTTATAATGCCCTTCGCAAAGTGTTTGATGTCTCATTACTTTTAGATTTAATTACTTCATATGAGACATGATTTATATAAAGGTCCCGATTAATGATTTTTTAGAATGCATTTTCATGTATCTTTGAATTTTTATTACTAATAAGTTTTGTACAATTAATGTCCCATCTAATTTCAGTATATTAATAGGTGGTTCTTCATGAAGGAGAAATCAATTGTTTATGAGAGATAAATGCACAAACATGAGATGTAAATCTTGAATCAAGCCCAAACAACAATTCAAGAAACCGAGGGGATACAACAACAAAGGCACATCTAAAATAAAACATATCTCACCTAAATACCGCTAGTAGAAGAGATGAATAGGATAAAAATTGGTCATATAACTGTCTCACCATTGGTGAGTTGAAAAAAATGTATCCTTTAGAATTAATGGTTAAACAAACACATGTGTTCAAAATGGTGGACAAGAAATATTTTCACCATTTGCAAATCTCTAGAAACAACCATGGCTCAAATGTAACACGTCACAACACAAGCATTTGTTAATCATTTTTCACAGAACATCTAAAAAAATTCCTCTATCTTTTATGCTTTGTTGGACATCCATACCTTGTTCCAACGATCACATTTTGGCACGAGTTGTGATTTCATAGGATAATGTAACTGATCAAGTTGGATACTTTTTAATTACATAGGTGAAATAGTGTGACTTTCCTTTGAGGAAACCCATGTCCTCTATACTCTGTTGAACTCATATTCCATGAAAATTTGTCTTTTTATTTCATTTGGTCAGACACTACCTTGCTACAACCATCCAAATACTACAAATTTTACAATGTGAACTTGGGTTTCATCTTGGTTAATGCCTTCGAATATCAAATTGAGTTAAATTATTATTATGCACGGGAGGTTACAAGTCTAAAGGGTCCTTTGGGTGGCCCATGCCCTGTACACTCTGCCACACACCAATAACCCCTCCCATGTCTCCAACTTACCCGCACTCAATAAATTCTTCCATCACCATTTCCAAACTTGCTCCACCAACTCTATTTTATTGTTATATTTTTTTATATATTTATTTTTAATTCTTTCATTTGTTTATTAAATCTCTCATTTATTATTATTTTTAATTCTATTTCTTTGTTTTCATAAAAAGCTTTCGGCATTACAATTTGCAATTATTTTTTTGTCCCCTAAAACCAAACTCCTTTTTACCTTATCTAAAAAAATATAATAAGATCTAGATGATTGACATAGAATTAAATATTATAACTTGTAAACATTGAATATTTGTGAAAAATTGTAATTTGGATATGCGAAAAGGAAGGAGTAAAGAAGAGTCTCGATATATTTAGATTATATTTGGTTTGATGAGGTTAGATATCTGATAACAAAATTAAATTTTGGATCCTTTTTCAGTAGGGATTGTAGTTAATTCACTTCCTAAGGAAGGTGTGGGTGGATTTTCCCCCACTCTTGTCTAGGGGGTTCAGGGAAGGCAATGAGTACATGTTATGGAGCTCCCTTAACAAGAGCGGAGCCCTTGAAAAGAAAAATTAAGGATTCAATCCCTTGCTTCTAAAAGAAAAACTCCACTTAATTCTATTTTTGAGAAGGAATATCTAATGGCATTTTTCAACTCTATTTTTAAGAGGATGAATCCTAAGTGTACTTTGCCAATTAGGTGTATTGTTTTGTAGACATACAAAGTAGATAACAAATTTGTATGTAATTTTTTCAACTTGATTTAGTAAAAACTTGATCTATTACATCGTGAATGTTCCCTAAGCATTCAAATAGGATTTTACCACATAAATGTGTTGTTTATCTCTTTCATATTTAATATTTCATATATTTCTTTTCAATCTTTGTAAACCATTATTTTATAAATCAACTTTTTACTTATTCATTACTGAAAAGTCTATAATTTCATAACAGATGAGTATCTCCTACATATTTATAGCCATGTTTTGTACATATATTTTCTTACATTTAATGAAAAATTCATGTGGACATGGAATCTTCCTTTAAATTTTATAACCTAAACAAACACACAAGAATAGTGCTAAGTATATCATATGGTTTAAATAGTTGGTTTCCATTGTGATTTCTTTGCAATTTTGATATTTTGATGGAATTAGAGGGAATTTGAAGGTCTAAACCATCAATTTCCTCTTTGTGTATCACTCGCTAACTACTAGTTCAAAACTAATGAAACAAATTTTATCCATTTTGGCCGCTTATTAAAAGTCCCAACTTCCCAACTACTTTGACGCGATCTTTTCCTCCCATATTACCTAAGTTTCCACCATAGATGTTTATATAAAAGGAGACAAAAATAAAAAAAAAAGTTTAATTTTTCCCTTAGAAAAGTAAAAAGCAGTTTGTTTTTTTACATGTTTTTAATTTTTAGATAGTTCACTTTTAGATTCCTACTTTTAGGAAAAGCTAATAAAGAAAATAAATCAAAAGCTTTGTATTGCACAAAAGCATGTGCTAATTTTAGGAGAGTGGAGTGTTTTATTGTTAGATGAAAGCCATCTATTTATTAGAGGTAATTGTAAGTGTTTTGATATAACACATTCAGAGAGATTGTATTGAGTCGAAGCTCTGACAAGGAAGAAGAAATATATGCACAAAAGTGCTGATCTGAGTTTGCAATAGTCTATTCTATTTACAATTCTTTATTTTATTTCTATTAGTTGTTATTTTATGTTCCTAATTTCTACAAATTGGTATTAGAGTGTGGATTTTTTAGTAGGTTTCTAATGGATAACATTTTATGTCTTCTATATCTAGTCTGCAGACACCAAAATTTACATTAGAAAGAATTACGAATATTGGTCATTAACCATAAAGGCACTATTTATATCCCAAGATGTGAGAAATCATAGAGAATGGGTACACAGATCCCTTAGATGCAACAACATATAACACATTGTCACAGGTAGAGAAAGACACTTGAAGGAATTGATAAAGAAAGACGGAAAAGGTCTTTTCTTCATTCATTAAACCATGGATGAAATCATCCTACCCAGAGTGACAACAACTAATAAAGCACAAATTGTGTGGGAAACTCTCCAAGTTGGGTATTGTTACCATTGAATCACAACATCTTATGGTTTGTACAAGTGTGTGTGCTTGAGATGAAAGTGTGATTGGATAACTTAGGTACTATCTCCAAGTTGTGGGACTTGCTACTTGAGATAGACCTCCAAAAAAGTTGGTTCTTACTCCTAAAATACCTTCCACAATCTACTCTAATGCAGGAAAAACTATCTTTCCTAATCTAACTTTCCAAGGGACTAGGGAGAGAGAGTGCATGAAAAAAAGCCTACACTAAAGCGGTGATACACCAGAAAAGGAGAGTGTGAGAACAATATTCCAATGTGTGAAAGTAGAAGAAAAGTGCATACTAGAAGGGGTGATAACAATTCTCCATAGTCTAGCAAATGCATTCACAACAATATTCCATACATGCACAATGATAATGAATCCTTACAAGAGCATAAAATAGACACAATATATTTGTAATGATATTGAAGGGGAAAGAGGAATGTAAACAAACACATAAGAAGGGAAGATACATCCACAAAATCATATTTATTGCTTCATGATATACATAACTCAATCTATCAAAATAGGGGCTTAAATCACCATGCAAAGAGTCCACTACAAGTGCTAGAATCACATTGGCTTCACAAAACAACTTTGACATATTTTTTCTACACAAAACTATCTCTCTTTATAATGAGCCCAACACTCTATTTATAGCATTATAAAAGGAGAGAGAGAAGGAGAATTAAAATCCCAAAATATGACTTGACTTCCACCACTTAAAATATGTCATAAATGAAGTGAAATGATGGTATGTTGCTTGCAAAAGGCCCCCCATACTGTCCCATAACTTGCATTAGTGAAAAAATTCAGCCCATGCTTCAATGAATGCATACCAACCACCACTAAAATCATTATTCTAAAGTAGGAACATTTTCTAAAAAATCACCATTAATCCCTCATAAAATTACATATTTCTATATTTTTTTTTTTCATCGATCTCGAAACACGATTCCAATGGTACCAATTTTGTGCATTTTCATTGAGAAATGCAAAAGTTATGGCCTTCTGAGTGCGAGGAACTATTTTGGGTCTCCTAGCATTTCTATCATTTAACGGGAATGAGTGCTTGATTGACTAGGACATAAGATATTTCTTTTATTTTTTGGCATATAGGACATCGTGTTTGTTCTAGAAATTTAAATTTCATGAAAATAAGAGCTCGGGGTCAATCGTTATGGCTATTTGAAGTTCAGGATCTGCTTTGCACTATTTTCCTTTACATGCGGACATGTCAGCTATTTTAGGTCCCTTTGTCTAGCTATCCCTTATGTGAATTGGACCAAAAACCTCTGCTTCATCTACACCACTCTTGACCCACCTTGAAAATCGAGACAAATTGGCAAAATCAGGTTTTAAGGAACTCATGTCCCACACGTACCTTCGTTGACCGAACCTCTTTGACCCACTTTTGCCGCACTACTTTCCAATCGGCCCTTTCAAAATTTTAGAGCCCACACATCCAAGTATCCCAATTGTCCCATGGAACGCTGGCGAGACAAAAGTTCGACTTTGCCGATTTCCCTTGTTTGTGGCAATTTCAGCCATGCGGGTCCCGGATGTCCCAATGTCTCACGGATTGTTCGGGAAAAAATTTCTAATTTTCCAATCCCTTCTTCTGTGGTGATTCGTTCAAGCATGTCCTGGCTGTCCCGATGTCCCGCTGATCGTTTGGGAAAAAAATACCCAATTTTTCTTCATGATACACTAAAAAAGCCCATTTTGATTTTTGCAATTTTTCTAACTTCTTGGATTTTTTTAGACATGGAAGATAATGAAGAGCCAAAGAACCCCCAAATATCAAAATTTTAGTCCTTTCATCATTTCTTCTTGCTCAAGCTTGAAGAAATCATTCAAGTTATCCAATTTACGTTGATGGGTGAATTTGATATAATAGGTATCAAGGTAAAGAGAAAGTAAAATCCACCAAGATATAGTTACTTCGTAGAGATTTTGAGAATTTTTCAATGATATAAGAAATTTTCAATTGATGAGTTACATGTATCACTAAGGAATCATGGAAGAGGTTGAATATATCACATACAATTTGTAGATCAATATTTTTCATCACAGGTATCAACAAATTGTGGAAGAGGAAGAGGAAACTTTAGTCCTAGATGTGGAGGAAGAAGTTCATCTTGAGGATGCAACAATGCTCTATAAAACTCAAGTGGAAGAGGAAATAATCAAGAGCACAATCATAATCATTTTTCATGTCGGAAAAGGATAAGTCAAATGTGCAAGTGTCACTATTGCAAGAGATATGGGTGTTATGCTTATGAATGTAGAAAAAAAGCAGTGTGATCCAAAAAAAAACAGAGTCAAAATTAGGTTGGGATCTCTACTTCAAGCTCCATGTTTATTTCATGTACAAATATTTTGAATCATTGCCTATTGAGTGTAATCTATCACAAGAGATTCCTAAAGTGATGTGTGTATTTTTATTTTGGTTGGAGTAATCACAAGTTAGGTAACTTAGATTTATTTTCTAATTCGGATGAGTTAGTAAATATAAATTTATCCTTGGGAATAATAATACAGTGACTATAAAAGGAAAACAAAGAATGAAACATTCTAACTAAAAAGGGGGAGTAAAATATTATACAAGGTGTTTATTATGTTGCATGTATGAAGCCTAATCTTATAAGCATTGGTCAATTGGTACAAAAGGGATACAAAGTTTACATTGAAGCCAATGAATGTGTGATGGTGGATAAATCTCCAAGTACCTAGGTGATTTCTAAAGTGAAGATGAAAAGAAACATAATGTTTACTTTGAAGATTATACCTTCTAAATCAAGAGTTCATACTACAAATCAGTCCAGAGCTAAGGATATTAAATTAGATTTTCAATTCATTTGAAAAAGATCAATCATGCCTATGACATATTAGGTTTGGTCATTTAAACTTTGGTGGTTTGAATTTATTACACAGAAAAAATATGGTGAAATGTTTTCCTTTGATTCAAAAACTAGATAGAGTTTGAGAAGGTTGTATTTTGGGGAAGCAACACAAATATCCTTTCCTATTTGGTCAATCAAAAATAATAAGTACACCACTTGAAAATTTTCACTTAGATTTATGTGGACCGATGCAAACAAATTCTATTTGAGGTTGCTCATATTTTATGACATTCATTGATGACCATACAAGGAAGACATGGGTGTAATTTTTGAGACACAAATAAGATGATTTTGATATATTTCAGTAGTTCAAGGATTTAGTGGAAAAGAAAAGTGGGTACTACATCAAATTTTTGAGGATAGAAAGAGGAGGTGAGTATGTTTCCAATGCTTTTTAAATTTTTGCAAGTATCATGGTATACACAAGTAATTTACCTCCATGTATACATCGTAATAGAATGGTGTGGAATAGAGAAAGAATAGAATCATCATGGATATGGTGAGAAGTATGATGAAGGAAAAACATCATTCATATGAGTATTAGGGTAGAAAAAGTAATAAATATTGTTTACATCATAAACAGTGTCAAAAAAATTGTTGAAACATGGTTCCTCATAAACTTAGAATAAGAGGAAACACAATGTTTCTCATTTTAGAATATTCGGTTGTGTGGCATACACACATGTGCCTAATGAGCTAAGGAAGAAGTTAGACAAAAAAGGAGAAAAGTACATATTTGTTGGATATTCAGAGAATACAAAAGATTACAAGTTGTTTAATCTAGTTACCAGAAAGGTCATAATCAACAGAGATGTAAATTTGTTGAAAATGAGGCATGGGATGGAAGTATTGAGAAAACAATTAGTGTAGTCGTAGTTATTCCTCATGATGATATGGTAGATGAAAGCATAAAGCAACAAGGTATTATATCTTCTTCGAATCTTGGACATGCACCACAAGTTGTAGCAAAAGCTACACCTCCATCTACATCTAGGAGATCTCCAAGATTTCAATCATCTTCAACCATCCAATAGACACCACAAAGAACACTAGAAGAAACTCCTTTAGTACAAAACAATCCATCATCAGATAGCCCTTTGCAGCAGAAAACAAGGACTCTAATTGAGATTTATAATGTTCATACAACTAATGCTTTTTCAATTTTTGAATTGTTTTCTCTAGATGAAAATATTGTATACTTTGAAGAGGATATAAACAATGAAGTTTGGGTTCAAGAAATGGATGATGAGATAGATTTTATAGAGAAGAATTAGGCATGGGAATTGGTATATCTTCCAAAAGGAAAGGACGTGATAGGAGTGAAGTGGGTCTATAAGACCAAATATAATGTTGATGGTAAAGTACATAAACATAAAGCAAGGTTGGTTGCAGAGGTTTTTCACAACAATATGGAATAGATTACAATGAGACATTTGCACCTATATAGCACGTTTAGACATGGTAATAATGGTTTTGGCAATTTTAGATCAAAAAAATGGCCTATTTATCAGATGGATGTAAAATCAACATTCTTGAATGGTTTTTCTTAAAGAATAAGTTTATGTGAATCATCCAGAAGGTTATGAGATTGAAGGTCATGAAGGAAAGGTATACAAGTTGAAAAAATCGCTCTATGGTCTCAAGAAAGCACATAGAGCTTGGTATAATATGATTGATTCTTATTTGATACAAAATGGTTTTAGTAGGAGTAGCAGTGAGCCTACTTTATACATCAAGATCAATGAGCAAGGTAAAAAATTATTGTTTGTTTATATGTGGATGATTTAATAATCATTGGAAATCTATCTACAGATTCATTCAAATCAGCTATGAAGAAATAATTTGAGATGACATATCTAGGCCTCATGCACTATTTTTGTGCATTGAAGTTCAACAATCAGAACCTAGAGTTTTTATTTCACAAGAAAGGTATGTTAATGATGTTTTGAAGAGATTTAATATGTTGAATTGCAAGCCAACACCAACACATGTTGTAGTAGGTTTGAAGTTCTAAGCAAAGATGACAATGGATCATTTGTAGATCAAACATAATTCAAAAGGATAGTTGGAAGTCTTATGTATTTGATGACCACAATGCTAGATATTATGTATGGTGTGAGCCTCATCTCAAGGTTCATGGAATCTCCAAAATATTCACATTCAAAAGCCAGAAAAAGGATTTTGAGGTATGTATGTGGAACTAAGAATCATGGAATTTTGAATTCAACATTAGATGAGTTCAAACTCATAGGTTATAGATAGTGATAGTGTCGGAAGTATAGATGACTGAAAGAGCACATCCAAATGTGCTTTTAACTTTGGAACAAGTGTATTTTCATGGGCATCGAAGAAGCAACCCATAGTCACATTGTTTTCAAAAGAAGTAGAAATATGTAGCAGCAACATGAGCTTCATGTTAGGTTGTTTGGATGAGAAGAATGTTGAAATATTTGAGGTAAAATCAAGAGGATGCTACACATATTTTTGTGACAACAATTCAACAATAACATTATCCAAAAATCATGTTTTTCATAAGAGGATCAAGCACATAGACATGAGGTATCACTTCATCAGGGAGTTTGTTAACAAGGAAATTTTTCTTGAATTCTATAGATTCGAAGATCGGTTTCTTTGATATTTTTATGAAATATTTGGGAAATGATGTTTTTGAGTATTTGATAAGTTGTTTGGGAATTTTTGATTAGAATATGTTAAATTTTGAAGTGCACACTCAACTCTAGAATAATAAAAGTTTGAAGGTCAAAATCAAGGGGGAGTGTTAGAAAAAGAGTTTAATTTTACCCCTAGAAATGAAAATTCAGTTTGTTTTTTACATGCTTTTAATTTTTAGATAGTTCACTTTTAGATTCCTAATTTGAGAAAAGCTAATAAAGAAAATAAATCAAAAACATTTTTTTACACAAAAGCATGTGCTAATTTTAGGAGAGTGGAGTGTTTTATTGTTAGATGAAATCCATCTATTTATTAGAGGAAATTGTAAGTGTTTTAATATAACACATTCAGAGAGATTGTATTGAGTGAAGCTCTGACAAGGAAGAAGAAATATATACATGAAGTGCTGATATGAGTTTGCAATAATCCTTTTTATTTATAATTATTTATATTATTTTAGTTAGTTGTTATTTTATGTGCCTAATTTCTACAATTTATACATGATATTTTCCTCCCCATGTTACCTAAGTTTCCACCATAGTTGTTTCTATCAAAGGAAACAAAATGGGCTTCAAACACTCTAATTTTTAGTGTTAATTATTGGGTTGTACGCTCTCGCACACAATATCTACATTTTGAAGTAAATAATAAATTTGGTAGTCAGAAATGTGTGTTAAAATAGTATCAGTAACAATGTGGGGTAGAGTGATCTTTTTTTAATTGAAATTGCCATAAATATGGGACTCATTGTCTATCATAAACCTATCTTTATTAAAAACTGCAAAAATTTAGTAGACTAGAATCTTTGTTTGCTTATCTTATCAAACAATCAAACTAAACTCTTTTAGAGGGTCCATAATGTTCATTTTTCCTTTTATATAAACGGTGATAATATTATTGAATAAAATAGTATATTTTTATTTATTATTATTGAAAATATTAATTATGAGTTTTTTTAATTATGTAACTAATAAGGGTTTTGAAAGGTTCCCATAACCTTGTACATTTAAAATCAGATATAACATTACTTAGTTCAACCCAAAATTAACATCTAATAAAATTGTATATAAGTTCCATCCTACTCAATAATAACCTCAATGATCCCAAAATCAATTGCCTTCTTCCAATAACACCCTAAAATCAGTCAATGAAAGTGTAAGGTCTTGTGTGTAATTAATCTTCCATGATGCCATTAGGAAACTAAATTTCTCAACTACTATTTCCCTTGTGTAAGAATAGGATAATCTTAACTAGTTTAGGTGCCTTCATATGATGTCCTTTTTTTCCTATTCGCCACTCGAAATCCTTCCTATCTCTCATCTCCTCGACTTAGGACCTAGAGGTATAACAACTTCCAAGTTCCCAATGAATAAGGCCCCAACCACTCCCTCTAAAACTACAATGACACCCTTATGCACTTGCTTAGGACAAATAATTCTTCCGGGACCTCTCTCGAAGAAGAGGTTGTCACCTTTCTAGATATGGGAATATCTTAGATCGTACCCAAAACATCTAAAGTCCCTCCCTGCAAACATCCCTTTTAGAGCATACATAATCATTTCCAATTGTTTCTTTCACCATAAATAGATGGGGGTGAATTCATTCCACTGTAAGGTCACCACCTTATATTTTGAAATACAATAGTTCATAGCCAGATGTCGTATTTCAAAAAATCTATGTAAATGAAAGGGAATCCCCTCATAGTCCATAGGATGACACCATGAATGATCCTTAACTTTAAATGAATTTTAGTTGTGAATGTTTGGATATATAAATATTGACCAAAATGTGAGAAAAAGTGGTATGATTTAAGATGAGTTTGTGGAAGGATGCATCAACACATACTCCCCCAAGGCATTTCCTCTTGCTAATAGGAATGGCTTAATGTAGAAATGTAACAGGAGATGTTCAACTGCATCTAGAATGTCCTAGTGCTGAAGGATTTCGTTAAAGGGTTGAATTTTTAAATTCAAGGTTTTAGCAAGAGATGGTGGTGATCCAAACCCACACTTTACTTGAAAAAAATTAAATATGTAATATCTTCAACTATTGGTTAATAATATAAGTGTTTTCCGATTTAATATATTTCTTTAAATTTAATCAAGTTGACGATTTCATTATTTTTCTTTTTTAGTTATTTATTCTTGGTAAATGGTTTTTTGATGGGGACCATACCCCAGAACAAAAAAGGGTCAAAACCCAGATACATCAATAGACATCAAAAGGAAAAGGGTCTAATAACCTAGATAAGCAATAAAGAACCATGAAAAGTAATAAGCTGAACTATCGAATAAAAACATACAACATCAAAGAATGGGGGTTAATTAGTTAGTAAATATCCTAGCACATGTATTCATATTGAGAAGGGAAAATTTTAAGGAACACCCTTGAAAAAAACTTATAGAAATCATGGTGAATATACCTGTAACTAGTTTTGTGGTTTTGGTGAATATACTTGTAACCAATTTTGTGGTTTTGGTGAAAATCCCTTTAACCTGTTTCATTCTTTTAGCAAAAAATGGTAAAAATATTAAAAATAGTTGGAAATTGAATGGTGAATCTCTGTTGGAAAAATTTAGTGCCAAATGCAACTAGTAAGGGAAAAACACAACCAGAAATACAAATAAAACACACACAATAATATTAAATTAATTTGAGAAATTTTACAATCTCAGAGTTGCTGCTCTGTTTTTCAATTGTTTCTCTTCTTGTGTCCAAATATTCTTTTCTTTTTCTTACAAAAATTACTCTGTGTTGCTTCAACATTTCCATTTGAAAAAATTTCCCCTTTGTATTTTCTCCTCTATTTCTATTTCTTCTTCATTGTGTTGCTGCACTTTTCTCTCCTTTTCTTTCTCTTTGTATTTTCCCTTTTCTTCTTTGTTTGCTATTACACAAATTTCTCCCTCTTTTTGTATTCTTCTTCTCTATATTTTTCTACTCCAAGTTGCTGCTCTCTTCTCTCTTCTCTCTTCTATTTACTTTTGCTGCACAAAATAAAGCCCCAAAAATTTACCTGAAATAATATATATTGTATCACATATATTAAAATATATTGGGCCCGATATAAAAATTCACGGAAAACTATATAAAATAAACTAGACCCAAAATATTATGCAAAACAATGCATTCCATATTTTAAAGTCTCATTGGGAGAAGAAATGATTCAAAATCCGGAATGTCTCCACATGGAATAAATTTTACAGGGGTTTATTCAATTTTCAATGGCCAAAACTATTAATTTACTTTTAATGGGAAAAAGTATTAATTCAACGGCCAAATAACACTAAATTCAGCCTACATGTAGTTGGTAGTTGGTAACAACAAATTTGCAGGGCTCAAGATTATAACAATTAATAATTCTGACAATCTCTTGTAACTTGTTTGGCAAGTACCCTCTGTCGAATTTGACTGTAATGAGGCCCAAAAATTTTCATTTCTTTTGCATGCCTTACCTTTACACTCAAGTTCTTGGAATGTGTGACATTTGGCCACTCGGAGGAACAGGAAAATGACACGTGGTATCTTCTAATTACTCATTGCCACTCTACCTTACCTCAACAACACCACGGACCCCAAACTTTATCAAATTAGTTCATTCTAGGATAGGAGTCCATGTAATGCCTTTGACTTGGGGAGGTCAGAATCTTGCCATGTGTTTGTTTGATGGGAAGGGAAGGATTAATAACTTTAATAATAAGGAAAAAATAACTTATATTTAATAATCAAGGATATGTCATTGGTTGCCATTAATTTTTTAATGTCATGTATGTGCACCAGTAAGAATGTGTTTTTTTATGGAAAATCTTGTTGAAGCTATTGTCTTTTGATAAATAATGAAAAATAGTATCGAGGGCATAATAACTATGTCTAAAATTAAAAAACAAATGTATTTACAAGCTCTTGGCACATTTCTCATCGTTAATGATAACAACAATAGAAAAAGATCATTCAATAATCGAATAAAGATGTCAAATGGTCATATTTGAATACACGATTAGTGCCACATGCACAAGAATACAGATAAAGATGAGTGTCGAGTATGCCTTTGCATGCAACTATGGAAAGCAATAGAATTCAGAAATTCTAAAAACATGCCAAAAAAATACGAACCAAAAATCATGCCACTAAAAGAGAAAAATTAGTTTCCAATAGAGAATAATCATGCCTTAAATATAGAACTTTCCATTTTTAGTTGTTTGGATTTTAGAAGATAGACCATAATAGTAAAAATAAGAAAATATGCTACAAATTTGTAAGTTTTTAGGAAACAAATTTGTAGTTGTCTTAAATCATCCACGGGCTCAAAGGCAACGCTACCACTATAACGGATGCCAATTATGTTTATATAATTGGCAGCCATGACCAAGACCCTTACTTTAAATGAAAACAAAGTATGAGGATATTTCTTAAAAACACCATTCTAAAACACAAGAACTCTCCAACCGTAGTGCAACTAAAGAATAATATCCTTTTCCTCGTAGAAATACATTTACACATTGTGTTGGGCATCCTTGTAATTTATTTCCAAGAAAAAACATTACCTCTCCTCCTTCCAAACTCAAGCTTGAGCTCAAACACAATTATGTCCTTCAAATGGTCCCCATCTACAATTGGTGCTGCAAGTAGCACCCTCTCTTTAGATACAACCAACCTTGGTCTGTAGTGAGGGAAATGGTCTCTACCATATCTTACAAGGAACAACAAAAAATGCATAGTAGCATAATCTTGAGTGTTATAAATTCTCACACCCAACATAGGTTCATATGACATTAAGAAGAAAAATTGTTGTTAAAGACAATGGGTCCATAGAATAAACAATCTCTCAATCGTGCCACAATACTCCAAGTCCCCATAGAAGAATCATAAATTTCTATAGTATCATTGCCTCCATTAACTCCAAATCTATTAGCACCTTCTTGAACCACTTTGTACCCCTTGTTGTCATCTGCAACCAGAATGCCCCATGCATGAATATAAAAGTGTCATTCATTAGCTGATAACATTCGAGGAAGCTTGAAGGAGGTTCCAACCTTCGAAGAGTTACATACCCTTGAAACATGACTTGATTCACTCGAACAAAATAATATTATCCCTTGATGTGAATCTTCAAACCATACCCCATCAAAGCATGATAACCATGAAAAGTTGAGAATTTTCCATGTCCTATTGTAATAGTCATATCTCATCCAATGATGACCACTATCATGATTTACAAGTATCCATGGATGTTTGTTCCTTGTTTCATTGTAACGCCTAAAGAATCTGGTGGAAGACATGAGTGCTTTCCATTCCTTAGAAACTAGAGAGAACCTACATATGGATTCTAACAGAAGCCAAAGCAATACATTTTCCCAAACATCTTGAGGCAGTGAATGATCCCACAGAACACGATTTCCATGTTGCTCCTCATTCTTTGACATTAAATCATCATCCATTTGTAAGATTTCTCTTTTTCCTTTTCTTGGTGATAGCTGAAAAGAAAAGGCAAAACTAATTCTCAAGGGGATGAGATCTAACTAGCCCTTTTTCACTCAGATTTGTGGAGAGATGGATAGCACCTTCAAGAGGATTTGACCTATCCTCACTACTTTAGGTCGTGCCTTTTGACCAAGGTGAGAGGACCCGTAGTGTAACCTCTATTTGATGAAGGAGATGGAGATATCCTTCTTTTGCAAAATTTTATGAAGAAAACCTTGGGAAAGTATGATCAATACTCCATAATTTAACTCTCAAGAGTTGTCACTTCTAAAAGATGGAGATACTTTCAAAACAAGGCTAAGGTTACTGAAGACATTATGAAATCCTGATTGTTCTGCATATTTTAGTAAATAGATTTTGTTCCTTTGTTGATATACAGGGAAAATAGGGGTAGTTTAAGATGGATTCATGGTTTTTGAATAATTTTGGTGGGAGATTAAGAAGGATAAAGTTGATTATACTAGATCTTTGAGAGACTTCACAACAATGGAAAGCTAAATGACATAAAGCTTCAGAATAGCTAAGATATTCCTTCAACCAGAAGGTGTGCTTCAATGGAGGCCCAAGATCCACACAGTTTCACACAATATTTGAGAATCTAACATGAAGGCTCGAGTTAAAAGACTCAATTAAACATCAAAATCCCCTGATCAATCATGCCTAAGGTACACCCAAAGACTTACAAACAATCTTTATCAACAAATGAAAGTGAAGTGATTTTAAATTTTGTTTATCTCATCACAAGATGAAGGCTCTTCTTGAAATGAAATGCAAATCCACTAAACTATCACAGGATGAGATCCTGTGTGATTTCACAAAGGGATTTAAATGTAAGATTGCAATAGAAAAAAAAAACTACTTGTAGACATTCTAAAACAAAGAAGACACAAATTGCTCCAAGATTGACACAAATTAATTTCAAAATTGATTAGATTCATCAATATAGGGAAAGCTTCAGAAAAATCTAGAGCTTGTCAATGGCTATACATCACAACCAACTTGACATGATGAAAATCTAAACAAAAGAAATTAACTAGTTATCTGATTGGTCTCTCAGGAAGACGAATTTCTCTCAAATTTTCTCTTAAGAATTCAACCCCGACCTTTTGCAAGAGTATTCTCATTGCATTTATACATTTCATTTGCTCACTCATCCCAAATTTTCCCCCAAAAAGAAGAATATTCGAGGGACCTTTGCTTGTTACCAATTTTCCTCAAAAAGTGACGTTTAACAAATTCACATCCAAAAGCTGCCAAGTGGACCAATTATGAACTGATCACATTTCTTAGACCCTCGACTAATGACTAGGATGCCATGCCACACTTTTTTTTGGTAGTCCTTTTAATCATTCTGATTTTTCATGAGAAATCCCCATTTTAATCATTTTCTGAGGCTCTGTACAACTGGATCTGACAGTAATCCTTTTCACCCTCGAGGCAACACCTTTTTCATCTTTTACACCTACAACCTTCATCATTTCATCTTTTTCCCTCTCTTTCCTCTACAACTCTACCCCACATCCATCTTCTCTAGTAATTCACATTTTTTGCAAGTGCCCGAGCAATTCCAACTTCAAAATCAACCTTAACAATCCTTGGACTCACAAATTAAGTTCTAAATCCATTCAATGGCACTTTGAGAAAAAATGACAAGGAATTTCATCAAAAATGATGAAAAATAGTGTGTATTCACATCTCCAAGAGTCTTGGAGAAAAAATGGTGGAAAAAATAGATGAAATGCACAACAACCATTGATTATTTCCCCTTCTCACTTTATATTATAGTCATCCATGTGTTTCCTTGGTGCAACTACAAAGGAGAAGTATAGGGAAAGTTTCCAAACAAGCGTGGGCCTTCCACGTGCCCTGGGCCCAAGAAAAATGCCTTTTGGCCTTTGAAAAGTCTCAGTAAAAAGGAGCCAATGGAAGCCTCCATGTGTCTCAATGGTGCACTTTGAGATGGTCCCCAAAAGTGAGAGACCAAAAAAGCATGGGCTCACCACGTGTCTCAGTCCGGTAGAGTTGTTTAAAAAGTTGAAGGATCAGCAGAAGGTGCCATGTGTCTAGGGTCCGAGATAGTTTTCCTTGGCCGTTGAAAAGTCCAAGCAAGGGAAGAGTGAGTGAGGAAGCCTCCAAGTGTCCTCCTGGCACTTCTTCAAAATAAAATTTAGGGGGGTCCCCCAAACAAGTGTGGTCCCTCCAAACAGTGCCTTAGAAAGTCCTGAAAAAAATTTAAGTGTGCCTTGCCAAAAAGCCTCCACGTGTAAAATTTTTTGAAAAGTTTAAGTATAGAGTAGAGCCGGCGGAAGCCTCCACATGTCTCCCTGATGCAATTGTTAAGGTGGGACCCTGAGGTGGATCCTCAAATGAGCCGGCCCTCCATGTGTCCATCTGTCCACCAAACTCTACCAAAAAAAGCATAGGGCCACATGAAAAAAATTTGTCTAAGTCTGGGAAAGGCAAAGTGGAAACCTCCACGTGTCTCCCCAATCAACTCCAAGGTCAAACCAAAAGGTGAATTTTTGATGAGCGCTGGCCCTCCACGTGGACAAGTTTTGAGTTGAAGTGAGCCTTAGAGTTTCAAAGTGCCCCACCGAGCCGCATCCAACTAGAAAGGGCCACATTTCCATAGATGTTGAGATGTAAATTTGATGGGGAAAAACACACCCATCAAACCGTAAAATGTAGGAAAATCACCATTTGAGCCTGAAATGAATCTTTCTTCAAGAGAGAATTTGGAAATGATATAAGGCCCAAATATGATCCTCAAGCCACATCCAATCATGTTTCCATAGATATTTGGGAAAAAAATGATAGGGAAAAAAAAATGGATGTGGAAAATGGAAGGAAGGGAAAAACCTGATTTTTTCACCCAAGTTACAAATCTTTCACATGGACAGAGGAATGAAAAACAAATTCTAGATTTAAAGTGATCCTCGACCAAAGGAAGGGACTGATCATGGAAACCAAATGGAGGAAAAAGTTTTTCATGCATCAATACGGGGAGATAGAAAAGATGACAGAGCCCACAAATTGAAGAATTTCAAGGAAAATGGGGTGAGATCAAATTGAGCACCAACATCGGCTCCGACTCGGGGATGGGCACTCCCTGTGAGTGCCACAAGAAAAAATAGTAGACCAAGTGCCAAAAAAAACCATTGGGAAATGGAGTCAAAGAATAAGCTTTGCAGAGAGAAAACAATAATAACCAACTCCCCAAGGATGAACCGAGAAACCAACAAAATGGTCACCAAGGACCAAGAGACAAAAAAAAAATAGAAAAAACATGAAAGAAAAAAGAAACCAAAAGACTATACACTATATAATGGAGTATACCTTGATTCTGAGAAATCAATCAAGGAAATGTTTCAAATGCCTTCCATTAACAAGAAATTCAAGCAGTTCCCCATCTAAGTCTTTTAAGAAGAAGGTATTTTCACCAATTCAAATGTCAATTGAATAAGGGCCCATCCACAATGCATCAAATTTACCATGCTTTCCTTATCTTCATGCCTGCTATCCCATAATAGCACAAGATCCCCAATGCTGAAAGCTCTTGGAGTCACCTTTTTGTCAAATAACTTCTTCAACTTTTCTTTGAACTTCACATGCCACTGATGGGATGCCCTTCTTTCTTCATCTAACTCAATAATCTGATTGATTCGAGCATCATATGGACTAACTTCTTGATCTTCAATTTTTTGAACAAACTGAAATGAAGACAATTGCAAAATGAAGGGAAAAAGCTTGAGTTCCATATACCAACTCAAATGGGCTTTTACCAAGTAGCTCTTTTGACAGTGATTCTATCAGCCCAAACAACAAACTTCAGTTGCTCACCCCACTTCTTTTTGTTTCAGCTCCAAGGTTCTTCTAATGATCTTCAACAAGTTTTTATTGTTGGACTCAGCTTGTCCATTTCCTTGGGGATTGTAGTTAGAAGCATATGTCAAATTGATTCCATACTTTTTACACATTGCCACCAAAGGTTTGGCTCTAAAACTCATGGCATTATCAACAACAATCTTAGCTGGCACTCCAAATCTGCATATGATTTGATTCAACATGAAGTCCATGATAACTTGGTGTGTTGCTTTCTTGGTGGGGATTGCTTCCACCCACTTAGTGAAATAATCAATGGCTACAAGAATCCATTTATGACCAGCACTAGAAGGATCTAAAAATTTCACCAATGAAATCCATTCCCCATTGCTTAAATGGGGCTTCAATGACACACAGATGCAAGGAAGGGAGCCTGAAGCTTTCATTCTTCCTAGAAAAATGCTGGCAACTTTCACATTTCCTAACCAATAGAGTTGTATATTTGAAGAGAGTTGGCCACCAATAACCAGCCCTCAAGATTTTATGTGTTGTAACTCTTCCAACAAAATGTCCCCACAAACTCCTCCATGGAGATCAAGCAATTACCTTTGGGGCTTCATCCTCAGCAATGCATCTTAAGAGCACTCCCTCCGGGTTCTTCCAAGCTAACCCAAAATCAGTAATGACATATTTTTGAGAGGCTAACTTAAGAGCTCTTTTCTGATTTTTACTCAAATGTTCAGGCAGCATAGATGTCTGAGATAAAATATTATATCTTTGTACCATTCAAGAGCTTACCAATTTTCAAGGACATCCACCCTTTCTCCTTCTACTTCATTCACCTCAATAGTTTGCAAGTTTCTCTCAGCCATAAGCTTAGCTAGGCCCAAACCTCTTATCAATTTCATGGTTTGGATATCCATGTCATATTCCTGCAACTTGTTTACCCATCTCGCATTTTTCTTGAGACCTCCATCTCTGATAAGATATCTTTCACCATGGTGTGGGGAACATAAGAAACAACTTTAGAGCTCAAGATGTAAGGTCTGAAAACCTTTTTTTGCTTTCACCAAGGAAAATGCTTGCTTCTCCATGATGGTGTACTTCAACTCAGCTCCTTGCAATGCCTTACTGAAAAAGGCAATTGGTCTCTCATCCCCTTCATCATCCTTTTACAACAAGACAGATGCAATGGTGTTTTCTGAAGAAAAAGAAAACATTTGAAAAGGCTTCTTGTAATTTGGAGCTGCCAAAATAGGGGCATGCTTTAATGCTTCTTTGATCCCATTGAAAGCTTGAATGGAAGCTTCTTCCCATTTGATAACTTGGTCCTTCTTCAAGCATGCTAGTAATGGGGATGGTCAGCTCAACAAAGTTAGACACAAATCTTCTGATAAAGTTTATTTTTCCAAAGAAGGATTGAACTCCCTTCTTAGTTCTGGAATTGGAACCTTGCTGATGGCTTCCACTCTCTCTGGGATCAATCATGACCCCTTCCTTTGATACAATGTGACCAAAAACTTTTCCTTTTGCACTCCAAAATGGCACTTCTTGGGATTCAATGATATGCCATACTCTCTACACCTTAACAACATTCTCTCCAAGTGTTGCAAGTGATCATTTCTTTTTCTGGAAAACACAGTTACATCATCTTGATAAACAACAATGAAATCATTAATATAACCAACAAATGCTACATCCATTGCTCTTTGGAAAGTTTCTCCAACATTCATTAAGCCAAAAGGCATCCTGACATAGACATAAGTTCCCCAAGGAGTGGTAAAGGTAGTCTTTATTCTTTTTGACTCCTTCACAACAACTTGATTATAGCCAAGAGAAACCATCCAAAGTGGATAACAATTCAGAACTAGTTACCAATTGTAGCATATTCTCCATGTTTGGCAGAGGGTAATTATCTTTCAATGATGCTTTATTCAAGTTCCTAAAGTCTACGCACAACCTTATATCACCATTATTTTTTCTGACAGGTACTAAATTTGCAACCCAAGATGAGTACCTTGTGGGATGAATGATCCCTCCATCCCTCAACTTCTTCAATTCTTCTTGCATCTTCAAAGAAAGGAGTGGATTGATTGGCCTCTATTTTTTCTTGAAAGGCTTGGCATTAGATTCAAGAGGAATTTCATGTTGGAACAAATCTTCCTGTATGCCTTCAACTCAGAGTAAGACCAAGCTAGGAAGTCTTGATATTTCTTCAACAATTGAACATAGGACTGCTTCTCTTCCTTGCTCAGATTGCTTCCTAACCAGATTTTACGTGGTTTTTCCTTTGTGCCCAGGTCGTGTTCTCTTCCACATCTCTTAAAACCGACATACTTTGTTAATAATGCAATCAACATTATCAAAGTTTGATTCAAGTGCCACCAAACCTCTGGGAATCATGTTTGTCTTCAGCTGGATGATGTCTTTTTCCAAATAAAGTTTCCTTTCCTTCAAAAACACACACCATTGGTTCCCAATCTATATTTTGGTCAAAAACTCACCTTGGTTCTGTAGAAACCATTTCACCTGGGCATCATCATCAAACACTTGCCAATTTTTAATGTTGTCAGGGACAAGATGGCCTTGTTAGTATTTCAACATCATACTCACAAAATGGAGATACTATACAATTTCCAAATCTGGATCCTAGCACTGCTAACTTTTCGTCGCAACAACATTAAACTTTCTATCATGGTGCACAATATTAAATGAGTCAAACATTTCAATCAAATCCTAGACTGCATGCTTGTATTGTTTCATTCTCTGATTTTTAGTAGCATACAGTTTTCTAATTTCTTGACAATCAATTTTGAATCTCCTTTGACAATGATATCCTTTACACCATATTTCCATGCAATTCTCAAACCCAATAACAATGCTTCATATTCAACAATGTTGTTAGTGCATTCAAAGTTGAGTTTGAAAGAAAAAACAAACTCTTCCTGGCCTGGAGAAATCGTAAACAATACCAACACCATTTCCAAACTTGGAACAAGCTCCATCAAATAACAAGGTCCAAGGAAAACCTACTTGTTCAAGACATTTACATTGATCAATCTTGTGCTCTTTTCCATCAGAAAATCCAACAAATTTATCAGCATCTACATCAACATACAACACTTCATAAGAAGCATTATTGGGATCTTCAATGAGGTGCAACATCTTCTTCTCTCCATACAACTTTACAAGGCTGCCTTCAATTGGAATGGTGGAAAAAGACATATCCATATGAACACTTCCACCAACACTTGCAGCCCACTTTCTTGATAACAACATGCCCCATTTGGCAAGGGAAATCAACAATAACAACATCAAGTTTCAAGTTCTTACCCGATAAGCTGCAAGTTGTACCACCAAACCTTTTACACATCCTACAACTGGCACCTCTCTAGAATCCATTGCAATACACTTGCCATAAGCTATTGTCACTTTAATGTTCAATTCATTCATGACCTCTAGAGGCATAACATTGCATGATGCTCGGAATCAAACATACAATTGTGCAAAGCAATCTATCCTTAATAATCAATGTTGTAAAAATGGATCAACATTTAATTGAGACTCAACCAAAGATGTTCCCAAGTAAACATTTAGGTGGTTCACCTATCTCCTCCAATGCTGGTGGTTTTTCTAGGTCTGCAATGGTTGGAGGAGGAGTGTTTACATTATTTATATTTCTACCTTGGGTACTCCTATCTTCTTCCAATCCCAAATACTCAAAGGCCCTCTTCTTGTGCTCAAGAATCCTAAGCAGTTCAACAATTGGGAACATAAATCTTGATCTGACTCAAGACTTGGGAAATGTCATAAGGAATGTATTTGGGAAAAGCAACATTTGGAGAAAGATTGACAAACTCATCGGATGGCACAAGATTTTTCACATTTTGGGCATGGGTGGGAACACCAGTTCTACTTGAGACAACAAGGCCTTTTCCAGATGCATCTTTCTTTGGAGTTTCTTTTGGGACATTGGTGAGAACTGGGGTTTTTGGTTTGGCTTGAGGCCCTGCCCCTTTGACAACTTTACTTCTTGTGTTATACTCTTTTTCTTGGGCAACAACAACATTCATTAACAATTGTCTATCCTCTTCTGATGGGATTCCTCCATCATACTTCTTAATCATTAGAGCTCTTAGGTACTCAAAATCATTATTAGGAAGTTCAAAATCTTGTACCATATCTATTTCTAAAGTATGAGAGGGAGGAAGAAGAGGTACCCAAGTGAATGCAATCCCAAAAACTTGCAGCAATTCTTGCACTTATTACTTCAATTGAAGTTCTCCTTGTTGTGAGCTTGTAGAGCAATCCACCATGCATGCATCATCATCAGTGTTATCATCATCATCAACTTCTTCAACTTGCTGATCTACTTCACATGGTGGGTGGGGTAAGAAACATTTGTCACACCAATCAATTTCATTTGTCTCTTCAACAACAACAACTCTGGCATTTAGAGGATCAAGCACTACTCTATTTTCCCTAGCTTGGGGTTGTCTAGCTCCCATGGGTCCTTTACCTCTGTCATCAGATCTCTGATCATTTCTAGGATGATTTACAAATATCTTCTTGTCCTTGTTGCCTATGCTGACCTTGAGAACCTTGTCAATTCCTTTCTCTACCCTAGCTAGCTTGTAAGAGATTTCTTTGATAGCTCCGCCAAAGTCTTTACAACTTCCTCAAGATCCACAACCTTACTTGATTGAGGCTTTCTCTGGGTTGATCAGTTTAACACCCTCCCTCTTAGGAGGTTTTCCAACTACTTTAATGTTGTTCTCAATTTACAGAGCCATGGTAAAGGCCTGCCTCAAAGTTCCGTAGGTTCTTATCCCTCAAATAGTAAGCAACTTTCTTATCAAATGCATCTGAATACTTTATCAAACATGATTCATCACATGGCCTCAAATTAACAGAAGTCTTCTCAATGTTTTGTTAAATCTTGTATTGAAATCATGCACTGATTCATTAGGATTCTTTTTTTATATTTTCAAATTCGATAAAAGAAACCTAGGGTCTGTTTTATCTCCATACTGCAATCTAAAAGCATTCTTCATCTCTATCCAAGAATCAATGGAATTATCTAGCAAAGATTTATACCAGTCCCTTGCATCTTCTTCTAGAGTATGGATAAACAATTTAATGTACACATCCTCAAATTCTATTTCAAATTCCTCCATCATATTGACAAAGAGCTTCAAGTGTTGATCACCAAGTGATTGCATTATTTCCTTGAAACTTAGGCAATCTATTTCTTACATCTTGTGGCACAACATTTGGATAGCCACCATACCTCTAAAATTGATGGGACCAAAAGTATTAACAACAAATGGAGGTCTGGGTGGAGGTTGAGCCATATTATTTTGAGGAGGTGACCTTGGAGGAGATGAAAAATGATGAGGAGTGAGAGGTCTGTGTGGTACAGGGATGCAATTCTTAGAATGATACCCTCTAAAGGCTCTATTTCTTGGAAAACTCTATCAGATTTGGAAAATACAAGGGCAGATTGAGAAGAAAATTTTTCAAATACAAAATGAAGGCCCCTCTCCAGATGGAGAATTCAATTCAACAAAGAGACTACCTGATTTAGATTCACTTGAGGAAGTATTGCAATCTTCAATCACAGGTTGATCAGTTTCACCAATGGAGATCTTTTCTTGATGCTTGATCTCCAACAACCTTCCAAATTCTTCTTCCTTCTGAATTAGACTTTCCCAACTCTTGAAACAACCTTCTACTAGGGTCCTTGGTGAAGAAATATCTTCTTCCTTCCATTTTGTAGAGATTAATGACAAATCTTACTTGATATATGTTAAGACACTGGTATTTATTAAGAATTTAAACAACATGGAGTCGCCACTAAGGATTTTCACCTTAGTTTGTGCAAATGCACTATGAAAGACCTATCAAAAATCTTTATCAATACCAGATTCATGCAAAGCTTACAAGATCTCTCTTCTTCTACCCAAATTTATCAATGATGATACAAAATTTAGTGCAATAATTGTATAAGTTGGAAATATTGCACTTAACTTACAACTTTGAACAATTCTTATAGATCTGAATAGATAATGATGTTTCAAGCAATGTATTAGCACTTAGATCATGTAAGAAACATTACTAGTGGTCTATATGTATATATGATTATACAAAATTTATAAAATACTTCAAAAGTCCTCAAAAATGCCACCATGGTGTATGTTGCCACACAAAAAAAATCTCAAAGAGCTCAAAACTCAGTCCCAGCAAAAATGCCAAGTGTTGTGTTTTCCACAAATGGATATGAAGTTTCAAAAAAATCCCCAAAAAACCAAAGTGTTTTGCCAACAAATAAATCTTAGAGTTTTTTTGCCACAAGTATCCAAATTTGTTCTCCTTTTATCCAAATTTGATGAGCAATCACAGATGACATGGAGCTTAGAGACAAGATAGATCATAATGTGTGTCATTTTGTAGCCTGGGGATGAGATCTAACTGGCCCTTTGTCACTCAAATTTATGGAGAGATGGATAACACCTTCAAGAGGATTTGACCTATCCTCACTACTTTAGGTGTGCCTTTCAACCAGGGTGAGAGGACCCATAGTGTAACTCTCTTTTGATGATGGAGATATATCCTTTTTGCACAAATTTTATGAAGAAAACCTTGGGAAAGTATGATCAATACTCCATAATTTAACTCTCAAGAGTTGTCACTTCTAAAAGATGGAGATACTTTCAAAACAAGGCTAAGGTTACTAAAGACATTATGAAATCCTGATTGTTTCTTGCATATTTTAGTAAATAGATTTTGTTCCTTTGTTGATATAAAGGAAAACAAGGGGTAGTTCAGATGGATTCATGGTTTTTGAATAATTTTGGTGGGAGATTAAGTAGGATAAAGTTGATTATACTAGATCTTTGAGAGACTTCACAACAATTGGAAAGCTAAATGACAGAAAGCTTTAGAATAGCTAAGATATTCCTTCAACTAGAAGGTGTGCTTCAATGGAGGCCCAGATCAACACATTTTCACACAATATTTGAGAATCTAACATGAAGGCTCGAGTTAAAAGACTCAATTAAACATCAAAGACCCCTGGTTCCTCATGCCTAAGATACACTCAAAGCTTACAAACAATCTTTATCAACAAATGATAGTGAAGTGATTTTAAATTGTTTATCTCATCACAGATGAAGGCTCTTCTTGAAATGAAATTGCAAATGCCACTAAATTGTCACAGGATGAGATCCTATGTGATTTCACAAGGGATTTAACACAAGATTGCAATAGAATAAGAAAAACTACTTGCAGACATTCTGAAAACAAAGACACAAATTGCTCCAAGATTGACACAAATTAACTCAAAATTGATTAGATTCATCAATAGGGAAAGTTTCTTTGAAAAATCTCAGAGCTTGTCAATGGCTATACACTCGCAACCAACTTGACATGATTGAAAATCTAAAACACAAGAAATTAACCAGGTATCTCGGATTGGTCTCTCAGAAGATGGGATCTCTCAAATTTTTTCTTAAGAATTCAACCCCGACCTTTTGCAAGAGTATTCTCATTGCATTTATACATTTCACTTGCTCACTCATCCCAAATTTTCCCCAAAAAAGAAGAATATTCGAGGGACCTTTTCTTTGTTACCAATTTTCTCAGAAAGTGACGTTTAACAAATTCACATCCGAAAGCTTCCAGGTGGACCAATTATGAACTGATCACATTTCAGACCCTCGACTAATGACTAGGATGCCATGCCACAACTTTTTGACAGTCCTTTAATCATTCTGATTCTATCATGAGAAATCCCCATTTTAATCATTTTCTGGAGGCTCTGTACAACTGGATCTGACAGGTAATCCTTTTCACCCTCGAGGCAACACCTTTTTCATCTTTTCACACCGTAACCTTCATCATTTCATCCTTTTCCTCTCTTTCCTCTGCAACTCTACCCCGCATCCATCTTCTCTGGTAATTCACATTTTTGCAAGTGCCCGAGCAATTCCAATTTCAAAATATCAACCTTAACAATCCTTGGACTCACAAATTAAGTTCTAAATCCATTCAATGGCACTTTTTGCATAAAAATGACAAGGAATTTCATCAAAAATGATGAAAAATAGTGCATATTCACATCTCCAAGAGTCTTGAGAAAAATGGTAGAAAAATAGATGAAATGCACACAACAACCATTGATTTTTCCCCTTCTCAACTTTATATTATAGTCATCCACGTGTTTTTTGGCGCAACTACAAAGGAGAAGTACAGGGGAAAGTTTCAAACAAGCGTGGGCCTTCCACGTGCCCTGGGCCCAAGAAAAATGCCTTTTGGCCTTTGAAAAAGTCTCAAGTAAAAAGGAGCCAATGGAAGCCTCCACGTGTCTCAATGGCACACCTTTGATGGTCCCCAAAAGTGGAGACCCCAAACAAGTGTGGGCTCACCATGTGTCTCAGTCACCCGCAGAGTTGTTTAAAAAATTTGAAGGATCAATGGAAGGTGCCATGTGTCTAGGGTCCGAGATAGTTTTCCTTGGCCGTTGAAAAGTCCAAGCAAGGGAAGAGTGAGTGGAAGCCTCCAAGTGTCCTCCGCACTTCTTCAAAATAAAATTTAGGGGCGGTCCCCAAACAAGCATGGTCCCTCCATGTGTCCCAGGCCTTAGAAAATTGCTTTGAAAAGTTTAAGTATAGAGCAGAGCCAGTGGAAGCCTCCACATGTCTCCCCTGCAATTGTTAAGGTGGGACCCTGAGGTGATCCTCAAATGAGTGCTGGCCCTCCATGTGTCCATGGTCCACCAAAAAAGCTATACCGGCCACATGAAAAAATTGTCTAAGTCTGGGCAAGGCAACGGAAACCTCCACGTGTCTCCCGACGCAACTCCAAGGTCAAACCAAAAGGTGAATTTTTAGATGAGCATCGGCCCTCCACGTGGACAATTTTTGAGTTGAAGTGAGCCTTAGAGTTTTCAAAGTGCCCCACCGAGCCACATCCAACTAGAAAGGGCCATGTTTCCATAGATGTTGAGATGTAAATTTGATGGGAAAAACACACCCGTCAAACCGTAAAATGTAGGAAAATCACCATTTGAGCCCGGAAATGAATCTTTCTTTCAAGACAGAATTTGGAAATGATATAAGGCCCAAATATGATCCTCCGCATACATCCAATCATGTTTCCATAGATATTTGGGAAAAAATGACAAGGAAAACAAAATGTGATTGTGGAAAATGGAAGGAAGGGAAAAACTTGATTTTTCGCCCAAGTTAAATCTCTTTCACATGGACTAGAGGAACGAAAAAACAAATTCTAGAATTTTAAGTGATCCTTGACCAAGGAAGGGACTGATCATGGAAACCAAATTACATATCATAACATAGGCATACCAAAAATCGATAAGCCCGCTATATTATAACATAAATATTACATATGATAATATATTTCTCGATTCTTGTGTTAATTTCCTACTCGTATTAATATTGATCTTCTCCACCGAGTGTTGGCCAAGGTTAGTATTAAGACACATTCTTTATCAATAATAGCTCTGCAGGTGTCTGTTAAGTTTTTCTAGGTTTTAATCACCGTGAAAGATCATTGCACACTTGCAAGGATGGAAGACACCATTTCGACTTGACTTTCCATCTATGGGGTCACCACTGGGGATTGAATTCCATCAATTTTCCTATCCACATCTTTTATAGTAGCATGTGAAGAATCCATAGGTTCCGAGTTTGAGGATTCTTGATAAACAAAAGAGATTTCTAGTAATAATTTTGGAATGAATTTCTTAGACAAGGAATCTGATTGGATCTCTACAAAATAAGTTCTAACAGAATGAAGTGTAACAATGGTAGTAGTCAACTAGCCAGGAGAGGGGGGGTGGAAGCACTATCAAGATGAGAACTAGAATCAAAGAGGGAAAAGGATTTCCTAACAATAATTCTGTCTAAGTCCGTATTAGATTTATAAGAAACCATGACGTATTTATGGCTTAATGCTAGTTTGATGCGCTCAATTTGGCCCCCCATGATTTTGTAAAATAAAGCAAGTGTCGAAAAACAACCATGGGCCTTGAATTTATAATTTTGAGCAAGTTCTCTAACTGGACCTTTACACTTGTCAACCAAACCCCAAGTATGAATTGATGATTACTATTAAATGTAAATTTTGGGGAAAATTTGCATTGAAACTGGCATCACTATCCCACATGCCTCTCGCCTACCTTTTAAATGTCCTTTTATCATGATAGTGATGTTGGTGAGAAATTATCAATAACTATTAGCCTCGACCCTCGACCTGAGTTTTAGGTAATTGAAATTAATTACAATTTTACCTATTCATTACACATGTAAAGTGTGCCACCAGAGATTTAATCGGTACCCTCACAGTTAATAAATGTCTTATCAATTTTAATTCTTGGTGACATTATATTTTCTAGCATGAAGGTCTAGGAAATGAGATATTTAATAAATATGGAAAAGACTTATTTCATTTAATAAATATGGAAAAGACTTATTTCATAAAAGTGGCATATTTAATAAATATGTATATTCAAAAGTTACTAAGCTTTATGAAAAGGGAACTTGCCTGCAAAATATATTGAAATGGCCATCATTACATTCAATGATCAAATTTGAAGGGCTCCCCATACTTTAATTTAACCGGCTAGGTAAAGCTTTACCCATCGTAAATGAGATATTAGAAAACATGTTACCCTTAGATAGAAAAAAATGAAAAATTTAATTTTCTATCAATATATATCTAATTAATTTGAAAAAATAAATATTTTTTATTAGATAGGGTAAAACTAGGATTGACTCCCAAAGGCCAATACATGAAAGATAACATCGTGAAATCTCACAGACATAAACAAAAAGAGGAAGAGGAATAAGATAAATATGAAAAAGGTCAAAATTACAAAATATATAACATCTAATAATAAATTTGAAAACACTATATTTCATCAGTAATGACATCAACAATTCTGAATTAAATACGGAAGGGCCTTAAATATATGTTGTCGCCAATCTTTTCGAGCGTGTGAAGGGCCTTTTTTTTTGCCTATTTATTATGGGTCATTTTTTTCATTTTCATATTTTTGTCGATGAGCACCTATGGATTCCCCTTGAGTTCCCATGCTATCTTTATTTTGCAATAAAAGGGAAATGGCTTTCAAGTCATCTATATCTGATAATTGTCTATGGCGGATCTTCAAAATTGGTAATGGTAGCGATTTGGAGGAAATTAAATTGGTTTTGGGGAAAAATATTTGTTTGAGGATGGATGGTGTAGGGTTAATAGTAGTGTGGCCTCGATTTTTGTGGAAAATCTTCTGATAATTGAGCCATCGAAGCTTGATGTGGTCAACCTTGCTCTCCACTAGGTTTGGTCATCTTTCTGTGGAAATTTGGTTGTAGAAGTGCAAAAGTGTAATGTTGCTTTCTAGGCAGTGGGGGAGGAGGTGAAGCTTTGGGGTGGCATGGATTTGAGCATCTTCAGGGAACTAGAATGTCACCATGGGGAGTTGATGGCCTTCGTAGAGAAGCTAGTGGTGTTCAGTTGTGACAAGAATGCTAGAAGGACACACTTCAAACTCCCTAATTTGGTTGCCCTCAATTCTCCCATCGAGCCAGTGCCACTTTGGTGGATGGAAATATGTGAAACTATAGGGAAGCTTATAATCATCTTTGGCATGGTTGGGCCAATGAAATTTCTTGCTCAAGACTGTGAGGAGGGTGTGGTTGAGAGGCAAGGATCTCCAGTTGTAATTTTTTCTATGTCTTCTAATTCAGGGGATTAATCCTTGATCTAAATATATGTTGTAATGTCTATAGTATAGTATAGCCATAGTCTTCCTTCGGATGAATTTTTCTCGATATACCTGCATGGTCATGATTGGCGAATTTATTTATATTCATGTTGTATCTGAGGTTTGACCTCTCTCTTTTGTAAAGGGAACAAGACCCTTCAACCCACTTTAACAATAAAAAATAGTAATATATATAATGTATTTAAATTATATTAATTCATCAGCTGGCATGGGCAAAAACCGGGGTGATAGATTTTTAATTTATTGAAAACTTTAAATTAATTTAAGAAAGAAAGAATCTAATTTAAGAAATCAATAATGTAAACACTATATAAATGTGAAAACACTATATTTCATCAATAATGACATCAACAATTCTGAATTCTATTTAAAAACAACATTTTCGTTAGTTATTTCAATTTAAATAGTAAGCAACATTCTATTTTAGTCATATTCATTTTCTTTAGAAAGACTTCCTTTGATCTATTCTCATCTATGGATATTTGGTTTTGTATTTTGAAAATTGAACTTGTGATAACTTTTTAATTTATTGAAAACTTTAAATTAACACACATATATATATATATAATATATATATATATATATATATATATATATATATATATATATATATATATATATATATAATGTTATTATATATTATTCCTAGTAATATAATATAATATATATAAATATATACTAATGTATATATATATAATAACATATATATAAATAATATTATAATAGGTATTTCCCATAACAATATTGAATTGGAAGTTAAATTTTACTAGGATGTATTTTCGTTGATTTATTGGTTGTTTGAATAAACTTAAATTTGTTTTAAAAACTAGTTTGGGAGTAATAGCCCTTTAAATAGGGACACTAGGAGTTTTTTGTCCTAGTATTATAAGGTTAAGGTGGTTTTTTCTTTAGTAAATTACGTTCTCCTAATGTAAATATAATGGCAAACTTACAATAGATCAAACATTTTAAAGATGGAAATTAATATTCAAGGGTTTAGGTATTTCCCATAATGCTTCTTGTATTTAATTGGAAGAATCTTTTCACGCAAGTTAGGGCTTTTCAATTTTGTATTTCACACATAGTTTTGATACACTATGAACAAAAGCCCTTAATACTTTTAAATTTGTTTAAAAAAACTAGTCTCTCAATTGGGGTCCATAAAATTAACCCATAATAAGATTAGTGAAAATGTTTTAAATACTCATCTCTGAAAGGAGTTATTTTCTTTGCACATGAAATCCATAGTATGGTGAGCTTTAAATGTAATTCTTCATCTATAATCTTACACTG
Source organism: Taxus wallichiana var. yunnanensis (assembly GCA_018340775.1). Lineage (NCBI taxonomy): Eukaryota > Viridiplantae > Streptophyta > Pinopsida > Cupressales > Taxaceae > Taxus > Taxus wallichiana. The sequence goes on from CM031243.1 coordinate 13,762,953, forward strand.
GAAAATCAATCAGCATTATTCCAAAGGTTCCCTATGATCAAATGGATAATTGTCTTACAACAATGATACACATGTGATTGCTAGTATAATAATACTCCAAAAAAAAACAAACTTACAATTCATGATCAAACATTGATGTTCAAACAATGTTTTCTAAATGAACCGAGAGGGTTAAGGGGGCACACAATATATTTACAATATACGAACACACATAAATCATTTATGTTTTCCATACAGAAGGAAAGATCATTTGAGCAAACATAAGTGGCTTCAAGACAATGAATATGACCATTTTCTTGAGTCTACTCCTATAGCATCTCCATTGCTCACCATGACATCACCTCCGAAACACCCTCTTGATCTTCTTGACCTATCTAGAAAAAAAAGATGAGTTATTTGGATACTACTACTTACATTTGGTGTTTAAAAAATGTCAACTTATCTAATCATGTTTGGTCCAGAAAATTATGTTTCATAATAACTATTAGAAGAAAATGTTTGAAAACTAAAAATTTGTAAAAACAAATTACAGGGAAAAATCAAGTAAATATCATTTTCTTTGTTTCAGATGACTGAGCGAAATGGTAACAAGTTTGAAATGTAGAGATGATACCTTTAAATGTAATTCTTCATCTATAATCTTACACTTAGAAAATCAATCACACCCCGAAATTAAATTTTGGGACAACTGGGACAAAAGTAATAACTATAGCGGCCTTTAAATAAAATAACATATGACCTGTGAAATTCAAAGCGCCATAACTTTTGACTTCACATTTTTAAATTGGATGAACGAACACACGTCCTCTACGCCACAAAAATTGGATTTCTTATTTTTAATGAGGGTAGATACATAATACATATTCCAAACAAAACCGTCAAAACATAAACCCTATATATATAAACACATATACATATTATATTGTTTGATGTTTAAACATTGATATTTTTAAGAAAACGTGGCCGGGGAGATATGAAGTGGGAGGGTTAAGGGGCCCCATTCTTTCTGTTGCAGCACATGGGACAGTATAGCCTTTTCAAGTAATGTATAAAACTTAACATAAGGACCATTTGGGATTTCCAACACTTCATTCTCCTTCTCATTTTTATATAAATGGTCCATTGAATGGAGAAGAAGGAAAGACCATTTCTTTTGAAGCAAACATTGTGGACTCCTTGCATGATGATCAAGCCCTTATCTTGTAATACACATGGCCACAAAACCGATAAAATACAAGCTTGAAAAGATAATTAATGTTTCTTGCATTCTTCTTGCCCCTTTAATCTTTCCCTAAGAATATTTGATTTATTATGTTCTTGCGGGAGATTCATTATCATTTGTATGCTTGGAATATTGTTGTGAATGCATTTTGCTAGATTATAGTGACATTGTCATCATCTACCTCTTCTAGTGTGCACTTTGCCTCTGTATTTCACACATTTGGAGATTACTCTCCACCCTCCCCGGTGTATCACCACTTTAGTGTAGGCTTTCATTTTATGCATTCTCTCCCTGGTCCTTGGAAATTTAGATTAGGATAGTTAGCTTACCATTAGAGTAGAAGAAGTTTAGGAAAGGCTTTCTCTGGAGGTCATCTATCCCACAACTTGGAGAAAGTACCGAGTGAGTTCAAGAATATCTCCTGGGGTCTGTGATTCGGTGAAAACAATCATTGAGGTGGTCAATGGCCGAGTCGATAGGTGAGTGAGCATTGGTGAGATCCAGAGGAGGCAGTATTCTAGGGTTTGGACCACCATGCCAGAACATAACGTGAACAACCTCTCGCATAGGGTAACATCTCCTTATACCTCTTAGAAATAAAATCTTCCTCGCACTCAAAGTGCCATTTGCCTGAGCTTCCGCCTACTCCACTAGAGAAGAGGGTCTAGGACGTGGAACCTTTCCATTTCTTTACACAAATAGACTTAATGGACATGGTAAATAAAGAACTCCACGATAGCCATGACATCCTCCTTGAATGGATGGAGTAAGAGGCAATTAGAAACAAATGCCATAGTGAGTTCAAAGTTGACTGCCCTATGAGAGTCCTTCATATAGGAATCTCCTATCACGTTCCCAATGGCTTCTTCCTTTAGAGTAGAATTGTAGTGAAACACCTCTTGAAGCCTCCTGAGGAAATGGCCAAAATAAAGGTCATTTTCCTTCTCTCCCCATGAAGATAAATGAAAGGAAACCCCAAAAAAACCATTCTCTCGCTAGCCCAAAAACACGAAAAAACAAAGGTAGGTAGAGAGTAATGTGAGCGATAATAATAAAGGCCCAAAGTATGGCACATGCCACCATTAATTCTTGAGCTTTGTGTGTGCCACCCATCATAAATGATAATATCTTCCAAGTCATGCCATCAATTGCCTCTTTAGCTAGGTGATCGGAAAGACGGTTGGCCTCCCTATAAACATGATTAATACTCCAGCTATGCAATTTTCCAAGCCAGAAAAGGATATTGGACATATAGAAATTAAGGTTCCAAGAAAGGGCAGAGCCCTTAGTAATCATGTGAATGATTACTTGTGAATCAAAACTTTAAATTAATTTAAGAAAGAAAGAATCTTATTTAAGAAATCAATAATGTAAATACTATAAATATATATTTATATAATATATATATATATATATAATATGTTGGGGCCCATCATATATTCTAATTCCAATATCCATGACCAATAATGAACAATTAATCATGGATTCCATACATGAAATTATAATTCATCTTTCCTAAATCTAGGAGATTTATGTCCGTGGTGGCATAACAAAAATAGATCCATAGAATTATTCCATGTGACATGGGCAAAAGCGGGGGTATATTTTTAAAAATGTTTCAATGGCCCCTAAAAATTTCAATGATGAAGTCATTAAATACCCACACCTATCACCGTGGACCCAATCCTTTATTATTGAATCAGTTCATTCTACGGGCTTGGAGTCTGGGGAATGCCTTTTCCTTGAGGAGGCCCAAAATCCGACACGTGGTGATCTGATAAATAATCTACATCGTTTGATATATTAAGATCAATGGCACAGGCTCTATTCTAGGACGAAGGCCTAACACACTCACATTCAAATGGAAGTTCCCATAATAGGCCTAGCTAAGTGACAATTGTCATCCATTGAATGGAATTTGATTAAAGACTAAATTTTACATCTACAAAGTACAGTGAAATACCTAATCATTTATAGTGATGTTGACATTTGAAATTTTGTTTCTAGAAGGCATAGTCATACTGCAACAGAAGGAAGAATAGATTCATAGAAGTTGCGGACCACGTAAAACTCAAAATTTTCATATTTTTGAGTAAGTTTCATCCTACATTTGAGTCTTGATTCTTTAAATATTATCTTTTTAATAAGTATCACTTAATAAGAATTCACTTTAAATATTTCAATATAAGGGTTGATAAATTAGGGTTCGAGGGTTCTGAGAATCCAAAACTCCAAGCATGTCTACTTCCACATGATCCCAAAGTAATAACAAAACTCAAATCTCATACGTTAAATTGCTTAAAAGTGAAACCCCTTGTTTTACTGATGAATATCTTGATATTTATGATCTTTTAATTCACACAAGATCTTCACAGCTTAGATACGTGTCTGAGACGAAGATGAGGGAAAGTATACTTTCAGAGCAATCAGTTTAACCTAAAGGTTTAGGTTGGGTTACATGCGTTTGGATTCAGACGCATGATGTTCCACGAGGTTTTATCCTACCTTAAATTTGTCAATATATGTGCCCAAAATTACAATGAGACAAAAAAATCAATTATTTCAAAGGGAAATGGACAAGAAAGTTTGTAGATTACTGAGAGAAAAATATGGGCAATGTGTTGGTGTTTGAAAGAAAATATTTAAGAGCCATCCACATAAACCTAGAAAAAATTCTAGCAATTATCATGCCAAAAATAAAAATACAGAGATGATTTTTATGAAAATTAACATTTGATGTAGGGGTACCAAAAGGGAAGGCTCCGTATGCAATTAACATATTTAAACCGTGGGTTAGGGAAACCATTTCTATGCTAGTATTTTTCCTTGGCTTCGATAGCGATGAGACAGTGGATGAAACCCTCCTGGAAATGGTATATAATATCCATTATGTTAATCCACATTGTAAATACAGATTTGTTGGGTACATTGTAGAATCTATGCATAAACAATTATTAACAATCAAAGAAGGCTCCGACACTAAGACGTTTAGGTTCACTACCTACTTGTGTTATTTAATTCTATGGTAGTTTTTTGGATGGTTTGAAGAAAAAAACTTACAATTGAGCCCTATTTTGCTGAGGTCGAGCCAAAAGTTGTGCGTCCATTAACTAAGTGAACCCCAAGATAAGGATGTATGATCATAAAAGGGACTACAGTCAATTTGTGGATTATTTTTGGGCTCCATTTTATACTGCAATTACAAAAAGTACATTGCCTAGATTTCCTATGAAATGTAGAGATTGTATTCAACTGGGATCAGAAATACAATTAGTAGACTGGTACTTCATGGAGGATTATACTATGCTAAGGTTTTATGGATCAGGAGTAGAACCTTACAAATTGCCAATACATGTGAAAGAGATATTTTTTGCTTTGGAATATATACGGTAGATGGAAAGCACATCTAATCTCTATTTTGTTTCTCATCAAAAGAAGAGCATATTTCCTTCCTTACCATTCTCATGTGCATGGTTCACATTTGAAAGAAATGCATTATATGTGGCACATGAAATATTATAGATTTTTATGTTTAATGTTGACTCCCACTAGTTGTATGACCCATGTGAAGTGATTAAAGCAAGGGTAGTGGTGAAAAGGAACTCGCCACTAAAATTTCAACATGAAAGCAAACCCTTTCTAGAAAAATTGAAAAACAAGAACTCTTGGGATGAGGTTTTTAGGAATTCCAGACTCACGGAATAGTGTTATGATTCAATAAAAACCAAATCATGCACATAATATCTAAACAATTCCCCAAAAGCTACAGTAGATGAAGTATAAACTAGAATAATCCAAATAAAAAAATACACACACATAACACATCATGTACCGTGGTTCACCCAATGTGGGCTACATCCACCAAAGATAGAGATCTCATATATATAATATAAAAAGAGTATAAACCACCTCTTAAATACAATAGTATAATGCATCTCTCCAAGAGTATATCCTCTCCTCTAGATCTCTAACTAGATCTCCATGAGTTAACTACAACTATGCCTCCAAGCACCACCACCAGATCTCACATAACCAAGAACTATTGCATCTACGAACTGCTACCAAGTTCTCTATGGATCTGCAATAAGACCTCTCACATGGGTCTACTAATGTGCAACCATGATTGTGCATCAAGAAGTAAGTTTGTCTCTCCATTGCTGCATCAACCTATGAAAACATAAAGACAACCTCCTCTACAATATCTAGATCTACATGGATTGACAATACAACATGATCTCATAGATCTATAAATACAATATCTCATAACAACCTGTGGATCTAACAATATAAGACTAGATATACATGGATCTACAATATAGTATCTCACCAACATATAGATCTAAAAGAAGAAACTATATGTGCTTTGCATGTTATTCAAGCCATTCAATGAGACAATAACTATACAAAGGAAATACATGAAAAGATGTTAACCTCTTCTCACCATTCAGATGTACCTGTTATTTCCTTCTGTCTAAGTCCTTTCCATTGAGGCTTTGTCTTCATGTAACATGTTATTTCTTTATCTTCTTCTTCATCCTCTCAATCAATGATTCCACGTGCAATAATAATCAATTACATGCCATCATAACATATAACCTGATTTTATAAGCATCTACAAACTTAGGGCACCTTAGTTATGCATTTACAACCTTTAGATCAACTTTATAACAAAGTTAGATCTAATTCTCGTGAGTTAAATATAAACTTTCACGCACAGGTAATTGGTGATGGTTAACCTAACTAATGGCAATTACCTCGATCTTCTGACCAACACTAATTACCCCGATCGGCATCGGTTACCTTATGATGGTGTCGTTCATCGAGTAAACAAGCAAGGCATAACTCATGCTAATTTTGAAGTAACTCAGCTCCACAATCCTAACAATCTACCACTTGGAGATTAATTGTTGAACTTGTACCTATACCTTTACTTCACCATCCTCTACATACCATGAAGACCATCTATACTTTATATCAACAATTATCTCAAATGAAATTAGGAAGATTAAACCATCTTCTAAAACCAAGAAGATAACAAACCCGTGACTTACCATATACTTGCATGAATCTAGTCCTGATCTATGATACATGAGCTATCCATACATAAATCTCCCATTGAATTATAAATCCAAGGCTCTAATGCAATCAAGCCACCATTACTAACATACCTACAAGATCTCCTACTAAAACTCAATTATTGGGCCTCTATCGCATCCATAGCCATACCTATAAGACCAACCATGTTCTCCATCCATCTATCCATGTCTCCATGCAATCACCAATACAATTATCAAAGACAAGTCAAACTATAAAATGAGAAAGCAAAACAAGATCCTGAGTAAAGACAACCCAAATGAGTTCTACCGGAAATAGTGGGTGATCTAAAAAAAACCTACATAACTCAAAGAATCTAAACATTGCAATCATAAATCCAACCCCTGCATAAACAACTAACATGTCCAAGACAATCATTTATAGATAACATGTCCCATGGAGTAACATAGTAATCAAGAGGAAATACAAACATCCCTACTCATGCTCAAGGCATCTAGACCATGCTCATAGTCATCCATGTGTAAAACAAACATTTTCATCATCATAGATGTAAAAATTTAATCTATCCACATGTATAAACTCACCATATACATCCGTCCATATCACTAGGCTCTTCAAAAGCTCCAAGTCTACCACTGACCAACTCAAAGCCGAATATGAATCCTATGCTCATCAATGTCAATAACAAACTAATACCAAGTGCAAATATCAACAAATATCAACATATTGAACAAACCAACAAAGATGAAAGAAAAACAAGGAACCATCTAAAAATGGTAAATAAACATTGTTTTCAAACTTGTGACCAAACCGACCATGGTTTTCTAACCGACCCTCATCACTACTTGACCGACCATGGTTACAAAATTGGGACACACGGTTAACCTAACCGACACCAATCTTCGTAACTCACATATTTTCTCCTTTTCACCCTTCAAACTCTGAAAATTTCTTTATCATCTAAAACCAGTTGAATCAACCATCAACTACCTTCCCTAAGGAATATCCAGGCACCACAAAATAAACCAAAAGTGACATCACAAAGCAATAAACTCAAAATACATACTACCCTCCAAAACCAACTTGTGCCTCCTACCACTCTGAATAGTAGCAATCTCCTCTCACTCCACATGTGCATCATGTATCTAATCCTGAAATTCCAATAACCATGGGTTGCTCCCAATGAACACAAAATACCCTGCACTACCTCTAACACCAAGCTCAAAAGATAATATGACAGTGAGAAATAAAACCAAATGAAAGAACTATAAAATTAATTCCCTTTCTTATCTCGAGAATACTTCTACATCACGAAGTTTTAAATTCTTGTGAAGTAGTTGAATCATCTTCTTTCCATCTGTGTGTACTCAACATCTTTCGTTACCTACAACTACGTCCAATCGTGAATTTTCATTGAGGATATCATCCTTAGACTAGAAACCTTTGTCCTCAAGATTCCACACAACCGGGAAATAGAATTCAAACAACACCAAAAAATCATGGTGTAAATCATGTGCACACTATCCAAATATAATACCGGTTGCTCCAAATGAAAGATATAAAACATGAACCATATAGAGATACGACCCAAAGTCTTACTAGACTAACTGAGCTAACTCCACCCTCTTTTTGATCCAAACATTGAAGTGATCTGCATTGTTTCTACCTATACACCTTGTGTCGAAACATGATCCTCCAAAATAGGAAACTTAACCATCCTTTCCCCCTCTTCTACTATAAGAACCCTATGCAAACTCATTGTGATAGATAAAAACCATGATTTTATGACTGGTATCGTTACCCTCTGTGACCGATGTCGGTTCCATGACCGACATCGATGCTCTTAGATCAAACACAATGCCACAAATTGGTATAGGTCACAAAACTAGGTGCCTACTCGACCAAATCTGATACTTGAGTTGATTCATTCATTTCAAGAAGCACCCAAATCTTGCACAATAACTTAACAACAATAATACATGCAATAACACTGAACCAAGATGAAATACATCACCTTACCAGCACCAAGATAATCAACCGCATCTTTAATGAAGAACATGGTTCTCTAATGGAAGCCTCACCTTTGTTTTGTGATCTGCCTCTCTACCAAATCCCATGCATCTAACTGCACCAAGGATGCATAACTCCTCTATCTCATATTCAGATATACAATCACAAACCATGCATGTGCAACCAAAACATACAAGCACTGCAATACCAAGATAAAACCATACCTCTGTAACTCGGATATGTAATTTGACCACCATGTTTGTGCCTCAAGAATGAAGGACACCTCGAAAATAAGAGACATTTCATCTATCTTATTAATTCTCAAGATCTTTGATTTTCTATTTAAAACCAATTCCCGGTAACCAACCACGAGCACTCTATATCTAACCACCACCATCCCCTACCGGTGCCGGTTGCCACCAAACCGACACCTTTGGTTACTATATTCTCTAAAGCAACTTCACATTTCTAACTTCCATTTGAGATTTAAATCTCTTCCTGTTATTTTCATATCAGGAAAAAAACCCTTCTCTCATACATGTTAGTAATAACCACTAACAAAACCATGAAGCAAACCCTTGCTTTGAAATAATCAAGATAACCAAATCTCTTATACTAGTTGTTGGAAATTTGGGACAACGAAATATTTCTATGATTCAAAAACAAACCCAATCATACACACATGATCTAAACAATTCCCCAAAATCTACAACATTGGAAGTATAAACTAGAATAATCCAAATCAAAACAAAATACACACACATAACACATCATGTACCGTGTTTCATCCAATGTGGGCAACGTCCATCAAAGATAGAGATCTCATATATATAATATAATAATAGTACAAACCAACTAATCAATATAAGATACAATGAATCTCTACAAGAGTATCTCCTCTCCTCCATATCTCTAAATGGATCTGCATGAGTGCACTACAGTCATTCCTCTAAACACCACCAGAAAATATCAGATAACCAAGAACTACTACATCTTTTAAGCTGCTACAAATTTCTCTATGGATCTGCAATGAGACCTCTCACATGGGTCTACCAATGTGCAACCATGATTGTGCACCAAGAAGTAAGTTTGTTTCTCCATCACTACATTAACCTATGCGGACATAAATCAACCTCTATAATATCTACATCTACATTGATCAACAATACAACATGATCTCATGGATCTATGAATACAATATCTCACAAAAACTTGTGGATCTAACAATATAAGACTAGATCTACATGGATCTACAATACAAGATCTCACCAACATGTGGATCTACAAGAAGAAAATTTATGTGCTTTACATACTATGCAAGCCATTACAATGAGACAATAACTCTATAAAGGAAATACAGTAGAATATGTTACCCTCTTCTCACCATTCAGATGTACCTATTATTTCCTTCTATCCAGCTCCTCTCCATGGAAGCTTTGTCTTCATGTAACATGTTCTTTCTTTCTCTTCTTCTTCATCCTCTCAATCAAGGATTCCACATGCAATAATAATCAATTACATGCCATCATAACATCTAACCCTAGATTTCATGCTTATATAAGCATCTACAAACTTAGGGCACCTTAGTTATGCATTTACAACCTTTAGATCAACTTTATAACAAAGTTATATCAACTTTATAATAGAGTTAGATCGAATCGCCGTGAGTTAAATATAAAATTTCACTCACAGGTAACCAATGATAGTTAACTTGACAATCGATGGATACCACGATGCTAATCGACATCCGTTACCCTAACCGGCATAGTTATCATCTAAGTAGTGCCATTCTTGAGTAAACCAATAAGGTATAACTCATGCTAGCTGTGAAGCAATTCAACTCCACAATCCTAACAGTAAAAATCGCAATGGATAAAATTTGTTGAGAAAGGAATTAGTTTTCAAGAGTTGTCAACACAAATTTTGGAGTGCCTCAACCTCCACGAATACAAGTAGACAAGGAGAATTTTAAGGATCCCTCTAAAAATCCTTAGAAAATATTTGATAAATATTGGTAAATCCACTTTTGCTTGTATGGCGAATTCTTTGGAAAATTTTATTCACATGTGAGGCCATTTTATAAATATGTTTTTAAGCGATGGGAATTTATACTGAGAATGTTACTTTACGGTAAAATTATCTATGGTAACATTATCTATGTTACACTGGGAATTTATACTGAGAATGTTACTTCTGGCGCCTTTATCTATAATTTCATTGAACAACATGTTCGTAGTATTTGCGATCTCGGTGGTATTATCAAGGACATTTGGGGTGGACAAAAGATATATTTATGCTCATGCTTTAGATTTGAAAGACCCTTCCGATGGTGGTATTATTTTTCGCTTCAAACAATCAAAGCCAAGATTGATCGGGCTATCAAGTGATGTGTTAATTTGTATGCTATTACTAGTGGTTTTGGTGATGTCTTTTTAACATAGTTATCTCTTGATTTTTGTCTCTCTACTTTTGTTCGGACTTGTATGTCTTGACATCATATTGTTTTTGTATATATGTTGAGTCCCATGTTGGACATTTTTCTCAACATTTAGAATTTGGCTTTTGAGCCTTTTGTATACGTGGTATGGTCCCTTAAAACTATTTAGTAATAATAAAAAAACATTATCTATAGCTCATCCGGTGGCATTATCAGGCTTTCGGTAGCAGAATAATCTATGCTCTTTGGACGGTGGTATATCTGCTCTTGGCTAGTGGTGTTAAGTATACTACTGACTTTTACATAAAGAATCTACTGACCGACATCATAATATATGTTTCCCACTCATCAACATTATGCTACCGACCGGTAGTAAAAAGAAAGCGATATCCTAGAGCTCATTTTCTACCACTTTCAGGTAGCAAAGATAATTCTACCGGTCATCTCGCATACAATATGCTACTCTGCGAGCAACCTACCACTAGCATTGTCAACTACCGGTTTGCTCATTCATTATGCTACCGTTAGTTGCATTTTTATTCTACCGATTGGTGGCACTTTTCTACTACCAAAGCAGTGGCACATTAAATGCTTTAGTAGCCAAATTTCACTCCTATAAATACATAAAAGGTGGTCATTTTCATACCATAGAACCAAGAACCTAGAGAATTGGAGCTGCCACAAGTATCTAGGGAAAAATAAAAAGAAAATTTAACACCTAAGGACATTAAAATACAAAATTAACCATCAAGAATGCAAAACACAACTACAAACAGGAAATTTATAACAATTTGAACTAATGCCATGAAGAAAGAAGTGTTCTTCTAGAGAGCTGAAGAGCCCATTTTCTTCAACAACTAATATGAAGAAGTTTTTGTACAAGAGCCTCATTTTTCCACAACTATACAAATTTCTTGAGGATCCTAATACGTACTCCCAATGGATCGAAGAAACCAGTTTCACAGGGCTACTGTATATGCCCCAATTTAAGACAAAGAATAGATCACTTAACAATCTTCTACTCAACTATGACACATCCACTTTCACATTTCATTATACACTCCCATCTCATGCAGAGTCCTTTGGAATGTCACCAGATGATATTGAGTGTCTCACAGGACTACCACACAAAAATGTGGATCCTATTTCGACAAAGGCTATTTTAATGGATGAAGAATGCAAGTATCTGGAGTCAAATTTTTAGTTTTCTATTGATGCAGTTGTTGTTGCTTCTGCTTGTAAGTTTATTTTCTATTTTACAATATTACATTTTAAAAAATTTTCAATTTAAAAAAGTTTTTATGTTCAAAATTTACTAACAAAATGTTTCTCTTTGTTTTATTGACAATTACAGCTTCACAAGACCCTTCAAAAAGAGGGATTTAGCTCAAGGATTTCAATCACCCATCTCTCCAGGTTATTGTGTAGTTCTTCCAGGCCAAAATCATTTTGCATGGTCAATATACAAATATTCCTTTATGGGATTTAGCGTGTATTTTCATACCTTAAATGGGTAGCATTTGGTGGGCAACTACTTATCCTCCAGGATAAGAGCTGATTTGGAAAATATTCATTTGAATGAGAATGTTACCATCAGTTCCACAAATTTTATTCTTGCTTTATATTATGAGTCTCTATATAATTTATGCGGCACCCCTCCTCCGACACAATGCATTCAAAGCTAACAACTTTGAATTTAACACTAACAATTTAAGAGCAAGAGGTGAGTCCTAATTTGTTATTAGATGGTTTTTAATTATTGTTTTTCATATTGTAATTATTAATATATAACTTTAAAATTTAATATTTTAAATGAATTAACAGATTTACTATTAAATTATAACAGAAGGTGGTAGTTGTGGCTGCATCACGAAGGGATGTTGCTATCAGAGGTCACTTGCTACCAGGTTCTAGAGATTCTGTTACTATTTCTGATGATCAACAAACAGAGGAGGAAACCCCTCCACCTACTAAAAATATGAGGAGTTCCATAAACCCTCATACCCAATCAACCAAAATACCACAAGCATTAATCACAGGTATTTTAATTTATAATGTATATATGTTTCAAATTTTTTTAAAAAATAAATGTAATTAATTATATAAAACTTGTCATGTTTCAAACTTTTATGTAATTTTATTTTATTTGCTGTAGAAACTACAGAAAAACATGGTATCATCGGCCTCAAACACATAACGTATAAATTTCTTCTATACCTCATTTTGTTACCCCATGTTTGAATCACTCATTTTATATATGTGTATTGATAATTGTTGATAGATATTTAATTGATATAAAATTCAACACTCTAAATAATGATATATATTTAATTGATAATTCTAAATTATATTTTAGATCACATCTACCATTGTTTCCAATCTACTCTATACAAAAATAACATCAATAGAATCAAGATTGATTTCACTTGATAAAATTCCTCTAATCGGAATAATTTTAATTTTTACTAGTCTTATATGAATTTATTTATTTTTGTTTTCTATTATGTTTGAATTTTGAATTTTTTCAAATTATTAAAAATATTACAATTCAATGTCTTAGGGCCTCCATTACAACGTCCACCACAAATGCACATGTCACCTCCACCACCCCCACCAAGAAATATGAGGACAATGTTCACTGGAAAGAATATTTCATTTTCTCGGCCAATTGCAAGTAGGGGCACACTTAATTTTACCTCTGAATTTCCAACGTTGTCAATGGGCAATTTTCCTAGTGGACATGGTGTTTCAGTCTTGAACAATATTGAGTTAGATTATGAGTATCTTGGGATTGAAAGCAGACTTAGGAGAATGGAACATTCAATCCCCAAGATATGATTCACGCGGAAAGGTAGTATTCTATAGGAAGACATGATATATCAAGAACACCATCTCATGTACAGGCTAGCTCTGTTTTAACTGATGACTAGAAAACTAATTTTCCACTTGGTATTCTTTTGGCTGATAACACGGAAGCCAATATTGATATTATTTTGAAGGAGGTTGAAGAATTGAAAATTTGGGAGTTTAGGGCTAAGGTTATGATAAAATAAATAAATTCACGATACAAAAATCACAACCAAAGACATATTTTGTATTCTTCACATCAGAATGAGTCTAGAAATATTGATATTTTGTTGAATCAAGTTGTGTCTAGTTCTGTAACATTTGATAATAATTATGAAGATGAAGTGTTGAACCAAGTTGAGAATTTAAATGAATAAGCACAAGCCTACCACAATATGTGGTCATGAGACAAGGGCCTTGTAATTATAGAAAATGTGGAACGAGATAAGATATTGGTAATTCTTACTAAATTTTCAAGCATTAGTTTCATTTTATGAAATTTTCCTAATAGTTTTCTCTTGTGAAATGCGGTCAAAATATGAAAATTTGAAGAATGGGGCTAGTGTGCTTAATTTTATTAACAAAGTGCAAGGAAAAGTGTAAATGCAGCAATTTAATTGAAAGATAATATTTTTATCCTAAATAAGAAGAATAATACATTGAGATCAATTATAAAGGTAAATGAAATAGATCCTAACTTACTTATTGAAGAAGCAAGTTGAGGACAATCAAGCATTATTGTCTCTTTGGTGAAGTTGCAAATCAAGAAAAAGTGATTCTTTCAAATATTAAAGTTACTACAAAGGATTTGGTTCAATCGATGTTGTGAAAGAAAGTTCATTAGTTCAGAGATAGAAGAACATAGAGAATAATCTTCGTAAAATCAAATCTACAAAAACAATATGAAATTATTACTATTGTTGCTTACTCTTTTTATAAAGTTGTTTGACTTTATATGATAATATGAAAATTTCAAACTTTAATCAATGTGGATTGTGTCATTTTACTTTTACTTTTGTTATATTGTGACTATTTTTCTATTCAAACTGATTATGAATTTGATTGCTAATCTCGATTATATTCGTTATATTTATTACATGCTAAAATTCTTATTATTGTTATTTTAAAATACTTTGTTGACATAGAGAAGAATCTTCTCAAAGTTGAATCTGCAAAAGACATTATGAAATTATAATTGTTGTTGAAACTTCTTATCAAAGCTGCATTTCGATTATATGACAATACTTGGAAGTTCAAAACTTTAGTTAGTTTGGATAATATTGAATCTTCTAATCAAAACCATTTCGATTATCATTTTAAAATACTTTGTTGAAATAAAGAAGAATATTCTTATCATTATGAAATTATAATTGTTGTTAAGTGTTCTTATCAAAATTGTTTCAAATTACAACCTTTAATAAATGTGGATTGTTGAATTTTACATTTATTTTAGTTATAATATATTCTTAATTGTCATTGTTTTGTTATTCAAACTTATTTTTAAGGTGATTTCTATTCTTGATTATGTTTGTTATATTTATTACATGGTAAATATATTTTTATTATCATTTTACAATACTTTCATTTAGTCGACATGATAGTGTAGTACACGTAACATTAATATTTCAATTAACAAAAACAAAAATTATCTAAAACAGTGAGAAAACTCTATAATTATCTAATTTTATTTTTTAATTCAAATGAAAACATAACAATATGTATGACACATTTAAAAAACATCAACAAGAAACAAAGTGCAAAATTGAAAATAATATTATCAAAAAGTACATTGCAACTTTAAACTTAAATATGTACAAAAATAGCATTATACATAATTATAATAAGAATCCTGTTATGAAAATTTCTTTCCAAAATAAAAATGTACATGCAGTCTTCTTTATTCAATATCAACTAGATCAAATGCAAAGTTATCCAAGAAGATATTTTTGTCTAACACTTCTATCTAATCTTTGGTTGTGATTTTTAGTCACCGATTCATTGTTATCTGCACTCCTTGTATTAGTATTACCGATCCCTCTCCTCTCTGTAAGATAATTCCATACAGCCATTACCCATTCATAAGGAAAGGTATCCACATCATATCTTGAAATGTACATCCTCAAGCAGGTCTCAAGATTTTTATCAAGCCTGTTCGATATTTTGATTTTATAAATGTTAATGCACTGAAAACTCTTTCGTCTTCAACTGATCCCAATATCATTTTCTGACACAGTTCATACAATCTGAAATACTCACTTATATTTTCCCGAAGGATTGAACTAGGATAAAGACTTTCCCATAGAATTGTTATTGCTCCCTCTCTACTTTGGATCTTTCAATTTATAAAATTTTTCTTTCATTACCTATCTCAATTCATTTGATTGTAATGCAAGAGTTTCCTTTTGAAGAATACCATTAATTTGAAATCCATTACATTCAATTGATTGTGAAAAATGTTTAATTATAGTACCCATGTATCTTTTAAATGTATCAGCAGAACCACCTCCTAGAGGATTCCAAAAGTTAGGATTGACAACTCTCATGGCCTCAAGAATCTCTCCTTTTTTGAAACAATCTTTGATCTCATTTGACAAGCATTGGGATATTTTACAAAAAAATTCCTTGTTTCAAATATAATAGAATCATATAAATTATGTGTAATAGGCACTTCTTCAAGTTCAACTCCAGCAATATCAACTCGCTTTTCGAATGTGTGCATTTTAATCTCTTTCCCATTAACAAAGATACACAGATGACCAGATAAATTGAATCTGAAGTAGTTGTTAGGATCTTTTAAATCTTTTAGAGCTTGCCAGTGACTGAAAAACATGTCCTTTAAAGTAGTCATCAGAGTTATATAACATATATAGAGTCTGACACACCCTTTTTCTGAACCTAATGAATTTTACTATATATAAGGATCATTCTTGTGAAATTTTTGTTATGCAATTCATCTCATGCAACATTCGAATAATCACACAAAGTGTTTGATGAGGCGGACAGAGAAGATTTTATATTGCTATATCAAATGAATACAAAGTGCACGCCTTTATATAGGCTCATAGGGAGGCAGCAGTGGAAGAGACGGTTATTCAACCGACCGCAAACAAAAATAAACTAATGTATTAACTTGCTAACATTCCCCCCCTTAATACATTGCTCTTACAAATGTACCCCCTAAACAAATCAAACTTCACCTTGCCGAGAGGCTTGGTGAGAATATCTGCAACCTGAGAATCAGTAGGGCAGTACTGGAGCTGAATTTGGTGGTTCAAGACCTGTTCACGAATGTAGTGACATTCGACCTCAATATGCTTTGTTCGTTCATGGAAAACAGGATTCTTCACAAGCTTCAACACACCTTGATTGTCACAGTGAATGATGGGAGGTTTCTCTTTAGGAATCCCTATATCTGCAAGAATGCGACGTAACCAAATTGCTTCGCACACAGCTCCTCGTGCAGCACGGTATTCAGCCTCAGTGGATGAGAGAGCAACAACAGTTTGCTTCTTGTTGATCCACGAGATAGGTCCAGATCCGAGATGAAAAACATATCCTGAAGTGGATTTCCTGTCATCAACGGATCCTGCATAGTCCGAGTCTATATATCCCTGTAAGAAGAAGCTGAGTGTTCTTCGATACTCAGAGACCAAGTCAGCTGTACCTCGGACATATCTCAACACATGCTTTGCTGCTATCCAATGACATTTCTTTGGCTCTGCGTAAATCTGGCGAGATAGCTCACAAGAAAGCAAAGATACAGTGCAGTATAAGTCAAGTAAATGAGACTCCCCACAAGCCGCCTATAGTGAGTGCCATCTACTGTGGTGAATCACGGAATCTAGATAATTGCAAACCTTTTTCCATAGGTGTGGACATTGGTTTACAATCGACATCCCATACTTTTCCAAGAGTGTCTTGGCATATTTCATCACGGGAGATGAAGATATGATTCTTCTTCTGCCATATCTCTAAGCCAAGACAATAGTGAAGTAGCCCCAAATTAGTCATGTCGAAGGATTTCTTCAGATCATTCTTTACATCATCTACAAGATTGTCAGAACTTCCTGTGATCACAAGATCATCTACGTACAAAACCAGAATGAAAATCTCTGTTCCTACCTTCTTGATATACAAATTTGTATATGAGGGGCTACGAGTGAATCCATGCCGATAGGTGATCATCAATTTTTATATACCATGCCCTAGGTGCTTGTTTAAGTCCATAAAGAGACTTTATCAGACGACATACCTTGTGTGGTTGATGCTCGTCTACAAACCCTTCAGGTTGGGCCATGTACACTTCTTCTTGTAGATCACCATTTAGAAAAGCACTCTTGACATCCATCTGCTGAAGTTTCCATCCATTTTGTGCTTTGCCAGTGCACATACAACTCTGATGGTTTTGATCTTCGCAGTGGGTGCAAAGGTCTCATCATAGTCAATTCCTTCTTGCTGAGCATAACCCTTGCGCAACAAGTCGTGCTTTGTGTTTGTCGATTGAACCATCTCGCTTTATATTTTGTTTTGAAAATCCATTTGCAGCCAATGGATTTCTTACGGAGGCATATCGACAAGTTCCCACGTCCGATTTCGAATCGGGGAATCATATTCAAAGCATCCATAGCTTTGTTTCCTTGTGGTTGGTCTAATGCCTCACGAACAGTGTCAGGTTCGGTGCTCTCAACAACTGAACTCATGAGTGCAAAATTTACCTCATGTCTAGCTTGACTTCGTGTTCTAACTCCCGTAGAAGTACCAGGAAGTGAGTTCAGGTGTGCATCCCTGATAGTACTCTGGACCCATTTCGGACGTTGGCGCTGCTGATGTGAAGATGTGTTTTCTAGTGTGCCAAGATCAACGAACAAATCTCCACTCAGCTCTTCTTCTCTCTGAGAAGAATCATCTTGCTCATCATCTGGATGTGTGAGCAATCTATGTGACGAGGTCAGTACTGGATCTCCATTGTGTGGCAAGGAGTCAAAGGACGACTCATCACATACCACATCTCGACTCTCGTAGATCTTCTTCGTCTCAGGATCCATGAGACGATATGCCTTTGAGGTAGTACTATACCCCAAGAAAAGACATGGCAGTGTCTTTGGATCGATCTTCTTCCTTCTCTTATACGGAACATGCATATATGCGGTCAACCAAAAACTCTTAAATGATGAATAGAAGGTTTACGACCACCCATACCTCTTAGGTGTCTTGTTACCGCAAGATCTTTGTGGGTGCCGGTTGAGTAAATACATTGCTTTGTCTGGATTGCCTTCGCCCAAAACCGATCCTCCAACTTGGTGGTTGAGAGCATACAATGAGCCATCTCCATGATGCCCTGTTGTGGCGCTCGGAAATCCCGTTCTGTTGGGGCGTATAGGGAGCAGTCAAATGTTGTTGAATGCCATGCTGCTTCAGGTATGCTAAGAACTTCTTTGACACAAATTCCCCCCCTCGATCTGAGCGGAGGAGAAGAAGAGGCTTCCCAGACTGCCTGGTGGCTTGCTGGTAGAAGGTCCGGAAATTTGCAAGTGCCTCACTCTTCTTAGAAGGAAATATACCCACATTTTCCGTGAGTAATCATCAATGATGAGCTGAAAGTACACAAAACCTTGAAAGCTAGCTGGCAGGGGTCCACACAGATCGGTGTGAACGACCTGAAGATGCTCTGTAGAATGATAAGAGCTCTGTTTGAATGGACCTCTATGTTGTTTGCCCGCAAGACATCCCGAGCAAACAGGTAAGGAATGGGAGAGTGGAGGAAGCCCTCTTACCATTTCCTTCGCACTGAGTTGATGCAGAGCCCCAACAGAAAGATGACCATATCGAAAGTGCCAAAGTGTAGTGGACTCTGCTGTTGATGCAGAGAGAGCAATGCTAGATGAAGTGACCGCATCCAGTGCAAATAGACGGCCCTTCAGAAATGCTTGAGCAATGACTGACTCTCCCTGGGAAATGATGCAGGACTTGACCCCTTTCTCAACAAAGAATTCAACCTGCATTCTATGGTTAAGAAGTTGACTTACAGACAAAAGATTTGAAGTCAAACTGGAACATAGAGCACCTTTGTCGAGTGTACATCTTCATGTTCCAAGAGGAATGATGACATCACCAATCCTGTTGCAATATACTCTTGATTATCTGCCAATGGTGATCCGATCTCTAGTGGGCGGTCACTCGAGTATGGAACAACTTCTTGTTGCCATTCATGTGTTTCTTGCTTTGAATCAATCAATCAACTGTGCATCTTCGGCGGCTGCGAAGTGCGTGAGACTAGAACAATGTCGAATGAGTCGTATCCGGTACCTCTTCATCGGAGGTGGCATCTCTTGAGCAAGCAATGTGGCCCTTACGCCTCGATTACGAGCATGCCATCGGGATTTCTTGGAATATCCTCGGCGAAGTGCTCTCTTCGCGAGAATTTCCATACTTGCGACCGTTGTAATATGATTCGCGATCGTGTGTGTATCCGTGGAGCAAATGTGGCACCACCGATCCGCCTTGTGATTATTATGCCAGGGTGGCGCTTTGTGGTGGCATTTGTGAAGATGGCTGCTTGAGCATCTTTGCTTCGATTTTGGGGGTAGATTGCCCTTTCCAGTGCTTATGTTTTTGCCTCGTGATGAGAGCCTTGTCTTGAAGGCTTCTTGTACATTTTCATGGCTTCTTCCTACTGGAGATAATTCACCGGGGTTGCAAAACTCACCTCTGTTGAGTAATTGTCAACGTGGTGATCAATGTCCCAAACCGTGAAGGAAGAACTCGCAGGTGAGCGCGACTAGCAACTTTTCGTCCTTTGGTTCACCAAGTGCGAGAGAGTTCTACACGTAACTCGGCTACACGCCGCAAGAAGGCTTCTGCGATTCGCCTTCATGCATACTCATCGTATGAAGCTTTGTGCGAAGTTGCAACTTTGACGTCATTCTTAGCTTCGTAGATGGTACACAATGCGCTCCATGCACGAGAAGAAGCGGTTGCTTCGAATGTATGGCATTGCGCCTCATCAAAAGATCGAGGGTGATGAGCATGAGTGCTTTCGCATCAGCCTTTTCATATTTTTCCAACAGATCATCATCTGCGGGAGGGGTGTCTTTGCCAGAGACAATCCCCCAAAGATCTTTGAATTGAAGAATCGTCCGCATTTTGGTTTTCCATGTGGCGAAATTTGGCCTTTTCAAGAGTTGGGCATCGGATAGCAATATTTTTGGAGCAAACATTTTCAAAATCTCAAAAATGTATCTTATTTATTTATTTATTTTTCAAAATGGATACAATGCTTACTGAAGGAATCTGTCCCGAAGATGGGCTCTATAGGCTCATGCAGTGAGACGCCAACGCTCCTGTGGGCGTTCTATTTCGCGTTCGTCATCTGCATCATAACCACGTTCAAGTTCTACACGAATCCGCCGTGCTTGACATCGAACGTCGAACCAAAAGTATTCCAACAGTCCTCGGCGCACAATCTCGTCAAAGAGAATGTTACCAGTGTTGTGTAGCTCGTTGACCAAGGCAAAGAACAGCCCAGTGGTGTCTTCGTTGTCATTCAATGCCCAAATATTTGGTGCATTGCTCGCGGTGCTTTGTGCATCGGAAATTTGCGACATACGCGCACACTGTTTTGAAATTTGTAGGCTTTCTTCACCAGCAATGAGTCTTCTCCAAATCGCACGCATGACCAACAACAACAAATAGAAAAGAAGCTGCTCAGGTTCACTAGTTTGCACAGATATCACGTTCTTGCTGCTCCTCCAGGCACGCACAGCAAAAGAAACGCTGGACAGGCACGCAAACTCACGGGACAGGCACTCAAACTCTGCTCCCTTCACGCACCAGTCTCCTCCACGCACTGTTCGAACCAGCAAATGACTTTCCATGGCGGGACAGACACACAAAACTTGCTCCCTTCACGCACTTGAAAAGAAAACGCTTGGGACAAGCAAGGTCTCTCGCCTCCTCAAAGAACTCTCCAACGAGCAACGAAGCAGGACAGAGGCAACGGTCTCTCGCCAATGCAGTGTTAAAAATGTTTCAAATTTTGTAATTTGGTAAAGCAAATCTTTAGCCCTATCAACCTGCCTATGGTTATTATGCATGAAACTAGTTAAAGATTGATATTCCTCAAAAAATCTACGTGCAGGTTCATACATAGAAATCCATCTAGTATCAACATCTTTAAGAAGTTTCTTACCATCCGTGACACCAAGTGAAAACTTCTGAAACTCTAGAAATATTTTTAGACTGCATGACATATAGACATTGACTTCATGGATAATCTCTTTAGCTTTCTCATAACATTCAAATGTGCTTGCTATTATATATGCAAGGTTCATCCCGTGAGCCATGTAATGAATATGAATAATAAAAGGAGAAAAAAATGTTTGGAGATGCACACATAGACCATTTTTGTGACCCTACATCACTGATGCACAATCAACACCAAAAAAAATCAGCTTTGTGGCTATAGAATAATTATCCATTCATGTTATGTCCTTCAAATTAGATATCACCAATTTGGAAAGATTTTCAGCATTGCAGTTTACTTGCATTTATATGAAATGATAGAAGATGAAGTGTTCTTCTATGGTTCGTAATGTATATATGCGCATGCAAACCGAGGAAGTGTTTTCAATGGCAAGTAACTTCATCAATTGAAAGGGAGATGAAACTTGCACTCTTTACATTTTCTTTTAGGTCTTCTATTTCAATCATCACAAGACATATCACCATTTCCCATGCCTTGCTCTCTCGACCAATGTGAATTTGAAAGCTTTGAGAACCCATTGAACTTGAAAAAAATTATATTGAAAATTTTAAAATTGGTCTACCCATTTTTAAAATAAATAATATGGTTGAAAACTGTGAGGCTTTAGCCTTTAGATCTTCATTTGTAACTTTTCCAAAAATTACATTTATGGTACCTCCTTTCTCCTGAATTTTTGTGTGTTTCATTTTATTGTCATACTCCTCCTTATATCTTATATGTATGCACTCCTTTGTAGTTTTCCATCTATGATTCTTTGTTTTATTCCCATCTTTGTTAGTGACTGTGTAATAGACTTTTCCACAATGTTTCTCTATAGTGTCTAGTTTAAGTTACATTTCTATGTTCTTTACCCAATTTCCAAGTACAAATAGTACATCTACATTCTTTGGGAGTATCACTACCATTATCTTGTTGTACAGGCTCAATAAATGGGAATTTAGCTGCCCAATCTACTTGAAAGGACCTTCCAATTGTCCAAGATGTTTTTTTCTTTCTCCCAGACTTTTTTTTGAAGGTTTCTATCATTATCATCTTCTGATGGAAGCTTTTCATTTGAACCTTCATCTCTTAAACACATTTGGAAATCGAGAAAATCCTTAAGCTCTCAGCATGTCAGGTCAATGAATCTTCATCTACTAAAATAATTTTTTCCTTAGGGTTTACATTTTGGTTTACTATTTCTTTCTAAATAAAATTAACAAAATGGATTTGTGTCCTCAAAAATAGAAAATGTTTTGACCATTACAATTTTTTTAATAACATTTAACTCTACTGATTAAAAACTTAAAACTGGAAAATGCCAAATAGTTATGATAGTCTGTTACAACTTACTAATAGGAATATCTTTGAGCTCTGGCATGTCTGGGTCTATATAATCTTCATCTACTAAAATTATTATTTCCTTAGGGTTTTTGTTTTGGTTTACTTGTTCATTCTGAATAAATTTAATAGAAGGGGTTTCTATTTACAAAAATGAAAAAATGTTTTGACCATTAGAAAATTATAAAAATTAAATTTTCCAGATGAATAACTTAAGCGAGGAAAATTCCAAATGGTTATGATAGTGTTTTAAAATTACCAATACCCTTGTTCATGTTTGCACAGTGGTATCAACTTGGGTCTTCATTATTTTTGTGGGGTTGAAAAATTGACTATTTTTCCTTTTCTTTTTTTTGTTTCTGCCTTTCGTTGATTTTTCAGAGAAGCCATTTTACCTGTAAATGAAAATATTTAAATTAGATAAATTTAATCAACATCTAAACATTTATAAATATTTTAAATGAAATCAAAAGAACAATGGATGAAAATGGCTGGTAGTATAATGCATCTTTATTAGAAGGAGACATACATTAAGCTCCCAACCATATCTAGATGTAATTGACCAAGACATTTGCAACATGCACCTACTAGGGTTCATTTTAAGAGACCTCTTAGAAATCGGAGGTGGAAAATACCTAGCGAATATCCTCGGAACCGGTTTCGTAGGAAGGCAAATTTTTTGGGGGTTTGACAACAAAATTTTCACTTGATTTTTAAGTGGTGTGATAGAAGGCTGCATGGGACGCATGACAAAGATTTATTGACGTTGCACATTAACAAGGTGGTTGTCACGCGTCAAAGAACTCCGCATAAGGATATATCCAAGATATTTATTATTATATTTATGCGGGGATATATTTCTAGTAATCTTTATGATTAATTTTTGTGGTAATTTTTGAGTGCATGTTTAAGGTTTTCACTCTTAATATTGTTGCTAGTTTTAGAATGTAAAATAATTAGATTCATTTTACTTGTTTTTCTTATATATATGTTATACGGAACAAGTGTTTGGTGTCTTAATTTGTGTGTTCTATTTGTGGATAAGAAGTGTGGCTCTAAGTTGATATATTTTTCTATTAAAATATGATGGTATGTGATATACTCATTGATATATACAATGTTTGCGAGATAAATGTTAATAGATATTATAATAATGAAATGAGTTTCACTATTTATATCTTGTGCATACCATTCCAATAATTTTTTTAATAGTTACAATTTATTTTTGTAGGTGTAGGGTCCTTTGAAATGGAAAAGGGGTTTTGTATGTGGGATGAGAAATGTATGTTTATATCTCTTGTTTTCCATGTTTGCTAGAAAATGTGGATTTCATTATTTAAGGATGTATATTGTTTCTTATGTTGTTGATGTGTGTTATATTTTAAATGGTTTTGTAGCTTTAATGAATGCACATTCAATGTGTTTACTAGTAAAAAAATAAATTTTAGAATTAAAAAAATTGATTGCTTCTTGTCTTATACTCATGTGTGACATAGGAGTATTTGTGTTAACTTACAATCTTGCATCACCAAATAAAGCTATAATGGAAATAATAAATACATATGCCATTTTTGTGGCTTTATGACCTTACACAATCATGTTCATGGTGTTGCTTGTAAAAACTTAAGATGAGGCATGGAGAGTTTGAGATTTTTGTAGACTTATGGAGTTTTGCACCTTATAAATGTTTTGGAATTTTCTTTCATTTGGTGTTCTTTTCCTAATCGACATGAATACTATTTGTTTTGCAAATTTTTGTATCTCATTTTATTTATGCACACATCAAATCAATACAATTGAATTGGAACATGTAGTGGGACTTGATCTATTTTATTCACTACCTAGATGACAGAGTGACCTCGTATGTATTGATTGGATACACACACCCCCATGAGTGATTACCTACAAATTATCTTATCTCAATAAATGGTGATTTGGTCGACTAGTTAAGGAATACATGTAAAGGTATATTTATTTATCCCCTATATTATATAAATAAAAGATGTGACAAACATATAGAGAATGCTAATGAATTTGTAAAATAACGAAGAGCATCCCTAGATATGTTTGAGCCAAAAGTAAGTCAAAACTTAGAATATGGTAAAGATAGTGATTTGAGTGTCTAAGTAAGATTATAGCAAAGGTTCCTTATCAAATAACCAAAGTATTTTTAATTAAAATATATCTTTTTCCAAACATAGTTAGGATGGATTTTAAGCATTGATTTTTTTAGAGTTTTAACAAAGTTTTTCATAGGAACAAAATATGAGTCTTATGTATTGATCTGTAATATGATTATCATTTATTAAGATAAAAGATATTACTATTTATTATTAATTGTATAGTATTTTTTCTTATGTGATAGCTTCCTCTAAGAAATGTGAGTTGTGTGGTTGAAGGCATATCTTAGTTAAGACCCCTAACCATGATTTTATTACTTTAGTATCATAATAGGATTTTAGAGTATTGTACGTAAGTAAATTTTAGTTTTTTCTTTCTAACATATGAGTGTGGGTGTATGAAAATTAGTTTCATTCATATTCAAATATTTAAGTGTTGGATAGAGGGCATAGATTGTATTATTATGTTATTGTTGAATATTGTATAGAAATATCTAAGGAATATAAAGGAGAACTCACTACCGTAAGTGATGGGAGCACCTACATCATTGAGATTTGAAGAATTTATGGAAATGATGAGATGGGTGTAAGCTTGTTTGGAGGCTATTGAGATTTCATATTAGAGAGGATTTTGGTTATTTTATTCTACATGTTTATTTGAGATCTGTAATATTTTCTGCATATTAGTTTCTATGTTGCGATTTTGTGAGGATTATTCGCATATTTTATCCCTTATTTCCTAACAATTGGTATCAGAGCCTTGTTTGGTTTGCTGAAGTGTTGAATCACAAGGAAATTTTTAGCTTGAGTGGGAGCTATGGCAGATGATGGAAGATCAAGGGTTGATAAATTCAATGGGTATAATTTTAGTCTTTGAAGATGCAGATGAAAGATTACCTTTATCAGAAGGATCTTTATATTCCATTGTTTGAGAAGATGAACAAACCCTCGAGCATGATGATTTAAATGGGATTTTTTTGATAGGAAAGCACTTGGGACAATCCGGCTATGCCTTGCATCTTCGATATTATTTAATGTTTCAAAGGAAAAGACTACAAAACAATTGATAGATGCATTAGGAAGTTATATGAAAACCCTCTTCCTCTAACAAGATATTTTTAATGAAAAATTTGTTTAATATGAAGATGTCTGAGAATGGTTTAGTAGTAGATCATTTAAATGATTTTAATATAGTTGTAAATATGCTAGCTTCTGATTACAATAGAATTTGATGAAGAAGTTAGGGATTTATTAGTTATGTGCTCTTTACCTGAGAGTTGGAATAGCCTGGTAATGGCGGTAAGCAACTCGGTTCCAGCTAACTCAAAGTTGAAGTTTGAGGATGTTGTAGGGGTGATTCTAAGCAAGGAAATGCAAAGAAAATCTCTGGGGAATCTTCTACTTCAAGGAATGCTTTTGATGGAAACTAGAGGGAGGCAAAATAATAGAGGAATCCATGGAAAATCAAAGGATCAAGTAAGATCAAAATCCAAAATCAAGATAGTATGTTGGCACTATGGAAAATATGGGCATGCAAAGAAGGACTGTTGGGAACTTTGGGACAAGAAGAAACAACAGGAAGAAAACAAGGAGGCAAATGTGGCAACAAGTAATGTATGTCAGGATGCTTTGATTCTTTCTTTGCATAATATTACTGAATCTTGGGTTTTAGATTTAGGGGCTTCTTTCCATGCTACTCCACATAGGAATTATTTTTTTGATTATGTTCAAGGATATTTTGGGCATGTTTTTCTTGGTGATGATGAGCCTTGCAAAGCATAGTTGGAAAAGGTTCTATTTGGGTTAAGATGTAAAATGGGAATACTTGGCTATTAAAGGATGTCAGACATGTGCCTACATTAAGATGAAATTTGATATCGATAGGGTAGTTGGGAAGTGATGGTTGTACTGTGATATTTATAAGAGACACTTAGAAGGTTACCAAGGGTGCTCTTGTGGTGGCAAGAGGTAAGAAGGTTGGAACCTTGCATTTAACCACTTATAGCACTAATATTCGTAATCTTGTGGCTTGAGCAGAAGTAGATACAACATTGTGGCACTATAGGGTTGGTCATATGAGCCATAAGGTCATGGAGATAATAAAGAAGGATTTTCTGGATATACAAAAATAGGTTTGGAGTTCGTGAGGATTTGTATATATGGGAAACATAAGCGATTAAAGTTTCTCAAGGTTGGACCTACAAAGAAAGAAAGGGTAAGTTAGAGATGGTGGATTCGATGTATGGGGCCGGCTCGGGTATCATCTCTTGAGGGTTAAAGTTATTATGATACTTTTATTGATGATGCAACAAGGAAAGTTTGGGTTTATTGTATTAGAAAAAAAAATTGATGTATTTGACACTTTTGTTAAATGGAAAGCCTTGGTAGAGAATGAAACAGTCTTAAGCTATAATGTCTCGAAGTCGAGATAATGGAGGGGAGTATTGCAAAGTAATGAATTTGATTATTATTGTTCTAAGAATGGAATGTAAGAAAAATATGGTTCAAGAACTCTGCAGACATAATGGAGTGTCGAAAGAATGAAAAAATAATAATGGAACGTGTTAGGAGCATGAGGTTACATGCAGGACTATCTCTTTCTTTTTGGGAAGAAGCGGTGAGCACAACTGTGTAGTTGATAAACAGAGGACCCTCAAGTGCCTTGGATGGAGGCATACCCGAGGAGGCTTGGTATGGTAAGAAAGTTGATTATTCATTTCTTAGAGTCTTTGGATGTGAGGTGTTTTTCCATATAAACAAGGATGATAGGACCAAACTAGAGGATAAATCAGAAAAATGTACTTTCATTGGTTATGGTGGTGATGACTTTGGATACAAATGTTGGAGTATTAAGGATAAGAAAATCATTTGATCTAGGGATGTGGTATTTAATGAGAAAATCATGTATAAACAACAATTGCATGAAAATAGGGAAGAATACAAGAAAGAATGTGCAGTAGTAGAGGATCTTCCAGATGGGAAAGTGACACATGAATTAGTTCAGGAACCTCCTGAACAAGAACCCAAAACTCCTATATTGAGGAGGTCTTCTAGGGTAAGAAGAGAACCTAAATGTTTTTCTCCTTCTCTTTATTATTTATTACTCACTGACAGTGGAGAGCCAAAGAGCATTGATGAAGCAATACAAGTAGATGTCAAGAAGAAGTGGGAGCAAACCATGGATGAAGAGCATCAAGCTCTCATGGAGAACTAGACATGGGATTTGATGAAGCTACTCAAAGGAAAATGAGCATTATAGAACAAGTGGGTGTTCAGAGTCAAAGAGGAAGAAGGAGGAAAGAAAAGATACAAGGCCCAGTTGGTGGTCAAGGGGTTTACACAAAAAAAGGTATAGATTTTGATGATATTTTTCTCCCGTAGTAAAAATGACTTCTATTAGAATTGTTCTTGGAATATTTGCAGTAGAGGACTTGCACTTAGAGTAGCTTGATGTAAAAACTTCATTTCTCCATGGTAGTTTGGAGGAGGATCTATATATGTAGTAGCCAAAGGGCTATGAGGTCAAATGTAAAGAGGAGATGGTGTACAAACTAAAGAAGATCTTGTATTTCTTGAAACAAGATCCACATCAATGGTATAAAATTTGATAGCTTAATGATGGAGCAAGATTATATTAGATGCCATTCTAACCATTGCATGTATACAAAGAAATTTGAGGATGGAAGTTATATTATCTATGTTTGTATGTGGATGATATGTTGGTTGTAGGTAAAAACATGTAGGAAATAAAAGTACTCAAGAAGTAGATAAGTGAATCCTTTTCCATGAAGGATTTGGGGGCAGCCAAACAAATCCTTGGTATGAGAATATCTTGGGATAAGAAGGAATGGAAGCTAACTTTATCTCAGGAAGAGTACATTAAGAAGGTCTTGGAGAGGTTTAATATGTAGGATGCTAAACTAGTTGGGACTCCTTTGGCTAGG
This sequence comes from Taxus wallichiana var. yunnanensis, assembly GCA_018340775.1. Lineage (NCBI taxonomy): Eukaryota > Viridiplantae > Streptophyta > Pinopsida > Cupressales > Taxaceae > Taxus > Taxus wallichiana. The sequence goes on from CM031243.1 coordinate 13,792,171, forward strand.
CCATTTCAAGTTATCAAAGGAGAAGTGTCCCAAGACAGAGTAGGAGAGAAACCAGATGTCCAAGGTACCTTACTCATTAGTGGTTGGTAGTTTGATGTATGCCATGGTGTGCACCAGGCCTAATATTTCCCATGTAGTGGGAGCGGTGAGTAGATTTATGAGTGATCTAGGTAGAGATCACTAGCAGGAAATAAAGTGGATCCTTCGGTATTTGAGAGGGACCATGGGGATAGTTTTGTGCTACAGTGGATCAGACACCACTTTTTTGGTTATGTAGATTTAGATATGGCTAGAGATGTAGATAGCATGAGGAGCATGATAGGTTATGTTTACACTGTAGGTGGGACAACAGTGAGTTGGATTTCACGACTACAGTAATTGGTGGATTTGTCAACCATAGAGGCTGAGTATATTGCTACCACGAGAGGCAAACAACAATTTCTTGAGGAGTTGGGGCATAAGTAGGAGGAAGGAAATATGCATAGTGATAGTTAGAGTGTTATACACCTAGCTAAGAACTCCGCTTTCCACTCTAGGATGAAGCATATATAGTTAAGGTACCATTTCATTAGGACAACTTTGGAGGAAGAGAAGTTGAAGCTGGAAAGATTCATACTAGTCAAAATCCTACAGACATGATGATCAAGGTGGTCACAAGGGAAAAACTGAAGTTGTGTTCAGCTTTGGTTGGTCTTCACGGAAACTAGTGAAGGGTTGAGAAGCTTGAATAGAGGAAAACTAATCTCCAAGTGGGAGATTGTTAGGTTTTGGAGCTTGTTTTCATGTGAGAAAGTGTTGAAGATTGTACACTAAGAGTATTGTACACTTTTTTTTTTTGGCCTTATAATGTGCCCAATATACGGGAAACATGCTTTTCTCATATGGGTGGGATTTTTGACCCACAAAGGTTTATGGGACGGTTTTGGCCCATGGTTTTGATACCTACAATTTTGTAAAACTTCTTAAGCAACTTGTCTACTTATGTGGTTTTGTGCATATGGTAAAAATATGTAACATTGCAAATGTGTTTTGAATTCAAGTGTGAATTATGTAGAGTTTTTAGCATAGCTCCAAACAGATCTGGGTATTGTATTGAGAGATTGGTGGCTTGTAATAAAATATTAGGAAGTGATTCTTGGTGGACGTAGCCCAAATTGGGTGACCACGTTAAATACTATTTCTTTGTGTTTGTGGTATTTTATTCTACACTTTTATTTGAGATCTCTAATTTTTTTGCATATTAGTTTCTACTCTTGCGATTCTATGAGGGATTATTCTACATATTTTATCCCTTATTACCTAACATTTTCATTATATGATGATGAAAGTGATGACAAAATCACTAAAGTAGCATATGAGGGTTGAGTTCCTAAAGTAGAGTATGTTGACACATAAGGAGATTGAGTTTTGAATACAATTACAAGAAATTGGATAATTTGAGTTATTTATGGGCTTTGAATCCTCAAAAAATCATATGGATTGTTGAGCTAGAGAAATATTTCATGTATGAATCTATTGAATATCCCAAGAATGTGATATTTTATTCATTTGACCTTAAATTCCATGCATTATTTTTGTGGTAATATGTGCGTAGAAAAATACTAAATCAAGGTATAGAGAAGATAAATAATTGGGATAAACTTGTCATGAATTGAAGGGAAAAAAAAACCATCAAGATTACTAGTTAAATTTTTCCAAGAACTTGTATAATCTCTGAGAGAAGGAGATGAGTGTGCAGGATTGTACATTGAGTAGTTCTATAGATTTTGTGCTAGATGGGATCATATTGAACATATTATTTTCAATATATGAATGGATTTTTCTTGTCCATTAAAAATTATATTGGTATGATCTTATTATGTTCTATTGAATAATATTATCTCTATGTGATGAATGTTGAAGAAATTTATCGTGAATATAATAAATAATTGTGTGAGGGAAAGGAATGTTTTCATATAGAGGTTGAGTAATTCATAATGATAAGGTCTATCACAAGAAATATATTCATGCAAGCTCCTTTCCTTATAAAATTCATTTGGAGGGATGTTGAGATAGATCTGTTGTTATAATAAAAGGATATGGAAATCCCAAATAATTGACATTAGTATTATCATTTCGCTTTTGAAATTAAAAATCCTAAATTTAATTACCTAAGAATTGGTATCATAATGTTTCCATCAATTTAAAATAAATATTGGGGTTTTTAAAAACATGTAAGGAGCTTTTACTATTGGAAAAAATTGTGCACTCACCATGCTGTAGAGAATTTTCTTCATTATTGGATTTTTCACTACTAGCTTATGGGAAAAATCGACATTCAAAATTCACCATTACCATGGGTTGGAATTTCATTATACTTTAGCATTACATTATTATAACTTGCACTTGCATTACAAATTGGTAAACTATTCATCATCATCTCCATGTCTTCATTTACTATAACATCAAATTCATCGTCAACATGTCTATATGACATTAAATTATTCATCAACATTTTGTATTCCAACATTGGTATTAGAGCGGATATATATGACTTATCTTGACTCGTGTTATGTAGTCAATTTTTTTACTTATTCCATTGTCTCAATGCTATAATTTCTTATGTGTTTTTAGGCCCTTTTCTTGCCATTTCTACAATGGTTTCCATTGTACTTGATTCTACTATTAAATATTCTCTATTGAAATTTCCAATTATAAAAGGAAACACACCCTACTAAATAAATTATAATAAATAGAACATTAAAAATAAGATAAAAATATCTTACAAAATTATTATGCAATGATTAGAGAACATAAAAAATAAAAAAATAAAAAAATCTCAAAATGATGGGAAATGGGGTTAGTTTAAGATCCTTTATTATACACAATTAGTGTGTATGTTACACTAGAACTATTATCAAGCCTAGTTACATAAACTATGGCTATTATGCCAAGAACTACTAATTAATTATCGTAATTTAGACTAATATGTAAAGTACTAGTTACTAATTGTTTAGTATAATATTATCAAATCTAATATTCCATTTTATTTACCTACATGTTTATTATCTTTCTAATTGGCCCTCAAATTTCACTAAAATAATTCAATTCGATATATTGGCCCCAATTGAGTACCGGTCAAACAAATTCATTATTTTGTCTAATCGATATGTAAATTAGACTAATTGATCTCCTAACAACCAAATACAATTGGAGGTAATTTCAATTGGGGCTCAGTTTCTCTTAATTGTGTACCATATTGAACTAATAAAGAAATAGGTTCAAACTCACGTGTAAATGATGCCAATCGAGCCATACAACCATGTAATGTCAATTTGAGTTGATATTACCCAATTACATATCATATTGAACCAATTGACTAATTGCTTCAAGTAGGAATATAGTTGGGGTATTCGAGCCCCTATTGCAACCAAATGGGCCTAGATGTCATGTCAATCGAGGATTTATAGGAAAATTTTTTTATTAGTTTGATTTATTCAAGTACATTTTGTTTAATGTCCTATTTATTTAGGGATGATTGACTACCTGTCATGAAACACACCCACGAAATGTCAATCGAGCTCATTTGGCCACATTTTTATACTTGTTCAACTAATTTAGTATGCAATTGTGACCAATTGAGCTACTTATAATTGTAGTCACAAAATCATGTACTTTAGACATTATTTATCGTGGTCTTATTCTACTATTTAGAAGGTTCTTAAGTGAAGAAAATACTAGTTCGCCCCCATCTTTTGGACATCTTATTTTATTTTGTTTCATCATTGCTTGACCTCTTGTACCTATATGCCTAGTCATATTTTGTCATCCCACATCATTTTAGCCTTAAATGGGGTGCCTGTGGGCACTCGAGTCCTTTTTGCACTTTCTCACCAATTTTTGGGCTCTTTTTAGCCATTTGGGATCTTTATCTTTCTTGTGGTTGACCTTTTCAGGTTAATTTAAAAATTAGACCAAGATAATCCTACAAATATAAAGTTATGAGACCATAATGAGGGACCTAAAATCACTTACTACTATCACTCATCTAGATTTGAACCCATCTATTGCATTGGAGATTAATTTCATCCACATATCTCCATCATCAAGGCACAAGGCTAGGACATTTGCATCACACTTCATAGGGGGAGATTCTATTATATTCTATGAACACATTCTATTACATTTTCTACACATAGTTATTACTCACTACTTCACAAAGTGTGACTAGAACAAGAGTAACCTAGGGCATGTTCACACACACTTGCACATAGAACTACATTAAACGTCCGAGATGTACTCCGATTGCTCAATTAGTAAGTTTACCATTGTGGTAGTTGAGGTCAGTTCCACCCCTTCATATTCATTCTTATTTTTAGGGTTTGATGCTTGTTTTGGGTTCTTGCAAATCTTGTAGGTCTTTCTTTTATCTTGGATTATTGGCAACATTCGGCACAAAATGAAGTTGATGACAAACATCGAGGATTTCATACCATCTACCGAACCAAGTGAAGATCACTTTTAGGGATTTTCACATACTAGGGTGCCTAGATTGTGGACCGTGAGAAACCACGTGAGCCCTAGTCCCCCTCATGGGCACTCCACCCAAATAGATCCTCAGATCCATCCTTTTCAAGAATTTTACATAATCGTTTCCTCCTCCAAATTTTCCACTCATTATTGTGGGTACCGCCATGCAAGGATTTTTATTCAATTGAGTTCTTTCCTCTTCTCTCTTGCACATTAGGTTTAGCATTTCATTTTTCATAGTTACTTAGATCATTTACATACTTTCTCTATTCCATTTATTTACTTTATTTATAGTTTTTCATAGCTAAGATTAACTGTCCCCATACTACATAGTTATTCAATTTTAGTTTATCATTTTGGTGAACCCGACTCCATCATTCACTTGGGGCCAATTGAGTCCTTTGCAACCATGTAGTGTCAATTGGGACCCGATTAACCCCAATTATGTATAGAATCAAACTAATTAAGTTTTTTTAACTTGTTTACAATTGGGTACAATCAAGTCACTTGCAATCAATTGCATTTGTTTAATGTGAGTTTGCGCTTGTCAAGCCCTATTTTTTATGAGATTAATCTATCTAAGTATATTTAGCTCTCTATGGTATGCATTTAGGCCAATCCTAAAGAATTCTATTGTATCCAAACTTTAAACACACACTCAATACATTGTAAAAACCTTTAATCGAAAGAAAATAAATTTTCTTCTTCGTTATTGAATAATGAAATCTACAATGCGTCATTAATAAAAAAGAACCCCAACTTGATTTTCCATGTAAAATCTAACTAACTTCAATTAAATCTATTCTAGGCGGTGAAATTTACTATTAAATTAGTAGTTGACTACAACTTGTTATTCTTAGTAAGTTTGCATGCTTATCCGCATGGGCACAAAAAATTCCATTTATTTTCTACATTCCTAGATTAGAGGAATTGACAAATTTCTAACCTACTATGCATGTAAGAGACTAAAAATAAATAATGCCGAGAAATAGGAGAAATCCGATTTCAAACTTAAATCCTAATTTTCAGCCCCCGGGTGGTGGATTTTGGGCCTGAAAATTCATCAAAATGGATCCAATAGGTAGGAGGGTTAACGAAGAGTATGTCTTGTCAAAACAATTGGTTTTAAAAGAAAATATCAAACAGACACACTGGATCAAAAAGTTGTGACCATTTAATTCTTTTGCTAAAAAAGTGCATCATTCTCCCCTATTTAAAAAAATGTAGCTCCTACAAGTTGTCTTCTTTAAATTTCTGCCATTTATCTTTATCTGGCTTATTAATCTCCCACTCTGTGACCCATGTGTTTTCTTTTGTTCCAATCCTTTCCAATGTACCAAATATTTACTCTATTTTCCATGTCGCATGTTCATAGTTTTCTTATCTAAAATCTGATCTACTTCTTTATTTTTCACTAGAACTTGCTACCTCCAATCTACTACTTCTTCAATAACATCCCCTTATTCACTATCTCCATGAAAATAATATAAATATGAAACATTAACTATAGGAAAATATCAAAATTTCTTGGGAAATCTTCCGCATAAGCATTTTCATTTATCTTTTCACAATCTTGCAGTTGAAAAATCTTCTTTTACTTTAGCTTGTTATAGATTCCATTTGGAAACCTTTCCTTCCGAAGGTATACCATAATGAATTCAACCATTGTAAATACATTTCTCTTTCTGTGCACATATATTATTTCCTTATACTTATCATTACTATTATGCAGCTTCTTCCGGGCTTCTTCTTACAATTGTTATATATGTTCTACAAATGCTTCGGATCATCACTAACTCTACCATCAATTGTTAGTTGCACCAAATAACACCACTTTTGGATTACTCCTATATACAATATAAAATGGACTTTCATGTGGATCTCTTTATGAGATATTATAAAAAAACTCTAGCTTGTAGTAATGCTAAGTCCTATTGTTTTGGCTTTTCCCAACTATGCACCTTAACAAGTTTCCCAAACTCCTATTTACCACCTTTGTTTTCCCATCATTATGAGGATGATAGGCACTATTAAACTGTAGTTTAGTTCCTAACTTAATCCATAAGGTCCTCCGTAAATGACTTAAGAACCTTGTATCCTATTTGAAGTAATGGTTTTGGAACACCATGTAACCTAACAACTTCTTAAAAAAAAAATCTACTACTCTTGTTGCATCATTGTTTTCTTACTTAAGGTAATAAAATGAACCATCTTAGAGAACCTATCAACAACCACAAATATTTATTCATTACATCATTGTGTGTTAGGTAATCCCAAAACAAAATCCATACTAAAATCTGTCCATGATCCTTTGGGCATAGGCAATGGCATATACAACCATGTATTTTGTGCATGGCCTTTCGAAACTTGGAAAATTCTACACCTCTCCACATATCTTACCACATCTATTTTAATATTTGGTCAATAGTATTTATCTTCTACCAAAGCTATAGTATTATCCTTACAAAGGTTCCCAACCAATCCTCCACTATGCAACTCTTTTACTATATTGTCTCTCATATATCCAATTGGAATACATATATAGTTGTCGTCCCTTAAATAGATAGCCATCATGCAAAAGGTATTTATCTGGACATTACTGCATCACCTGAAAATGAACTTGTTAACCTTTTAACAATATCCTTGAAATCATAATTATTAATCATAAAAATACAAATCCTTTATTGCTTCAAAACCAACCACATCATTCTCCATAGTTGTAAATAGAGTCACATGCCTACTCAATACATCTGCAACTTGGTTCTGTTTTTTTGATTTATGCTTTAGAGAAAAGGTATAACCCTGCAAAAATGATACCCACTTTTCATGCCTACTATTCAAATTCTTTTGTGTATTCACATACTTCAGGGCTATGTGGTCTGTAAATAATAGAAACTCCTTAGGCACTAAGTTATGCCTCCTATGCCTAAATGCTTGTACAATTGCATAAAATTCCACATCATAAGTAGAGTAGTTATTTCTTAACTCATTTAATTTCACACTAAATAAAGCTATTGGCTTCCCGCCTTGACTTAGGAAAACACCAATAGCTACATGTGAGGTAATCACAATTAACCTCGAACAATTTATCAAAATCTGGTAGTGTCAAAATAGGTTCTTTTGTCACCTTCTTCTTCAAGAGCTTAAAGCTATCCTCAACTGCCTTTGTCCAAAAAACTACCTTACTTTTTTGTAATTTGGCATAGGTGCTACAATACTTCTAAATTTTTTATTACAATTTCTATTAAATATTCCTAAACCATGAAATCTTCTTACCTATGTTATACTTCGAGGAGTAGGTCATTCAATAATGGCCTTTATCTTTCTCGAGTCCATCTTTACCCCATCTCTGAAATAATAAAACCCAAAATACCAAACTCTCTTGCATAAACATGCACTTTTCAAATTTGCATAGAGCTTATTTTTCCTTAACACTTCAAATATCACCCTCGGATGCCTCAAATGTTCTTCTTTAGTTGTATAGAAAATCAAGATATCATCAAAATAAACCACAACAAACTTACCATTGTACTCCCACATAGTGTTCATCAACCTCATAAAAGTGTTAGGTGCATTAGATGACCCGAATGGCATCACCAACCACTCATATAATCCATCCCTGTCTTGAATGTTGTTTTCCATTTCATTTACTTCTCGATCCGAATCTGATGGTAACCACTTCAAAGATCAATCTTGGTGAAATACCTAGATCTAGAAAGCACATCCATCATATCATCAAGGAAAGGTATTGGGAACCTATACTTGATTCTAATTTTATTGATTAATCTTCTATCCACGCACATTCTCCATGTTCCATCCTTCTCTGGAGTTAATAAATCTAGAGTTGAGCAAGGACTCATGCTCTCCCTTACTACACCCTTTCTCACGAGCTCTATCACTTGCTTATTCAACTCTACATGCAATGTCAAGCTCATCCTATAAGGTACTTGATTTGGGAGTGAAGACCCAGGATCAAAACAATATGGTGTTGAATATCTCTTTTGGGTGGTAACCCATCTATTAGCTCATCAAGAATAACATCGAAATTGTCTATTAATTTTGTTGTCTCTACTAGTATTTATACACTTGCTAACTCATATTTATTTTGAGATTGAGTGCATAACAAAACCCATGTTTCCTTTTCCTCTTTCAAAATTATTTGGTAGAAAGCATATTTTCATCCTTCCCATCTTCCTTAAGAGGTAGCAAAACTATTTTTGTGCCATCCTTCCAAAAAGTCTAAGTATTCTTTCCCCATCATGAATTACTTTTATATCAAATTTCCTTGTTCTTCCTAGCAACTTATGACATGCATCCATAGGAATAAGATCACACAAAATATCATCCTTATAACTTTTACCAATAGAAAAATTTACTAAACATATCTTATCACAAAAGAATAACTTCATTACCCTTTTTAAACCATGCAATACGGTAAGGGTTAGGATTCTTCTCCCAATGCAGCCTAGTTTCTCAATCATCTCATTTGAAACCATGTTCTCATAACTGCCACCATCAATAATAACATTACACACCTTTCCTCATAAAGTGCATCTTGTTCTAAAAAAACATTTTTGTACGTAGTCATGCATGCCCCTTGACCTCCTTTCTTAGAGCATTCATCATCCTTTTGATCATCAGATTTTCTTCCACATCTGGTGGAATTTCTAGGTAGGTCCTATTCTTTAGCAAGATTTACTCTTAGAGGATCTTCTTTCCTCTTGTTGAATGTGTATAATAAAGTGGGCATTCAAAAGTGCACTATGCCCCTCTTGATCACATTTGTAGCAAATAAATGGTCTTCATGGAGCCTCCCATCCTCTACCACCAACATATCCTCTACCCCTAGGAAATCTTCTACCTCTTTTTGACAGAGGAGATCTTGTCTTGTATCTCTTTTATTTTCCACTCCACGAGGTTGTTCTCCTCTACCTTACTGAAACCAGCTCATCCTTGAAAGGTGGATGATGCCCCGCTATTCATCCCGGGTGATCTCCAAAACTTTGTCGCTTATGTTTTCCTTCGCCTTTAAAGCTAATTGATAGGCATCCTCCATGCTCTTGATCAGGTGCATGCTTAGCTCATTTTGAAGAGAAATTTTTAATCCATTTACATACCTTACAACCATTTTTTCCTTGGTTTCTTCATGTTCTACATGAATGGACAACTTGTAAAACTCATGGGTATTCTTGAACAATTTGTAAGTTCTGTCTAAGATTTTGAAACCTCTTGTAAAGGGTTTTTGCATAATCCACAGGGAGAAAATTTTCTTTTAGCTTCTTCTCCATCTTACTCCAAGTCCTAATCCTTTCTTTCCGCTTTCTTGACCACTCTTTTTATAGGTGATCCCACCATAACATAGCATGACCTTTTAATTTCATGCATGTAAATTTTACCTTCTTTTCCTCTGACATAGCCTTCTACTAAAAAAATTCCCATGCTAGTCAACTAGTCTATCAACTCCTCTAGTTTTAGGCTACCTCCATATTTTGAAACATCAACTCTTATCCCATCATTCTTTCCTTCTAATGCTCGAAGAATCCTTTCTTCATAAGATAAAGGTTTGCCTTGAGTTTCCTCCTCTTCAAAAAATTTTTCTACATTTGTTTCATCTCCACCTTGATTTCCTCTCGGGCTACAATTGCAACAAGCTCAACAACGTACTCTGTAGATCCTACATGTTTATATTCATCTAGGAAATAACGCCTCCTCTTCTTGCCATTGTTTTCTTCTTTCCTCCACCAAGACTCGAACTTGCTTTGATACCAGATAATGTAGTCAAACTTTAAACATACTCAATATACTACATAAACCTTGAACTCAAAGAAAATAGATTCTCTTCTTCGTTATTGAATAGTGAAATACAATGCGTCATAAATAAGAAAACAACCCCCAACTCGAGTTGCCATGCAAACTCTAACTAACTTCAATTAAATCTACTCTAGGTGGTGAAATTTACTATTTTTAGCGATTGACTAGAACTCGCTATTTTTAATAAGTTCGCATGGGCACGAAAGTATCCACTTATTTTCTACATGCAGAATTAGAGGAATTGCCAACTTTCTCTATTTGCAAGGCGCTGATCTTCATCTCTATTTGTACAACTTTCTCTGTTTGCAATTTTCCATCTTCAACTTCAACTTCAACTCGTCCCATCTTCCTTTGCTTATAAATGCAGTATATTATCATCGAAAAGAAGCCAATGGTATCCCAAGGAAATTTGGAGCCTGCAACAAATGAATCATGTGCGCGATTATGGAGATTTTATTTGTGTAAATTTATGTGGAGGAAAAATTTATAGGTGGTGAATGTATGATTACCATGATAAGAATGTCTTTGCTCAAAGCACCATACACCAGCCACAAAACACTCCCTAGAAAAGAAAACAAAGAGAAGTAGAATGACATGCACTCCACTCACTTTGTTTGATATACCGCTCTCTATATGACAAATACATAAAATCAGTAGTTGTAATGATATTATGCAAGACCTGCTGTGATTTCTATTTATAGTTCGATATTAATGGCGATATATGTAATTTGAGATTGCTTACAATATCGGAGAGAGGAGATCCATAAAGAATAACAGAGGCCACCGTCCCTGCAGTTCCTACAACAATTTTCTTATGCGATTGCATGGATACCCACTGTGCAAATAGCTGCAATGGTTGCAAACACCATCAACACTCCTCCCATCATCATTCCCATTCTTCTCTACCATTTTACATCCAATTTCAACGCTAACTAATAACCTCCTTGAGATAAATTGATTGAAGGAACTTGTAGAAAATCTAGGTCTTATACAACAAACAACATAAAAGAAACAAATGTAATACTTAAATAACTTGCATAAATAGATGAATCTTCGAACCAGCACTGCTGTGCATAATCTCCATTAATAAAAGCTTCATCATATTCGAGCTTCAGCTCTTTACAATCAAGTCGTGCATACACTTGTGTGCTTTCAATGCACATCCTTCCTTGCTTGTCAGATTTCACACCTTTGTGTGTGCATACAAAGAAATTACAATTGTTGTTATTTAAATAGAATAACTCACCCACTAACAGCTCTCTTCAACTGAGCATTCTAAATCTAAACTCATGCTTTAAAAACAGGTTTGCATGCTATGCATGATTTAAAACAGATTTATTTGAATTAAATCTAATGATAAAAATAAGATAAAGCTAACTTAACTAAAGCAAACTAAAGCAAGACTAAAGATAAAATTAGCTTTCCTAAAAAATCTATAGTTGGAATTAAATATGCATCACATGCATATTTCCAACACTCCCCTTAATTTCAAACTCGTAGCTTTCACTCTTCTAGAGTTGTGTTTGCTTTTTCAGATCTCACCATGTGCAGGATCACATACTCCCAAACAATCTCTCAAATATTCAAAACTTCTTTTGCTAAAGCTTTTGTAAAAAATGTAATCGAACCGATCTTCAGATCTACAAAATTCAAGATGAATTTCCTTGTTGTTACCAGCTCCCCGATGAAATGATACCTCATATCAATATGCTTGCTCCTCTTATGAAAAACATGATTTTTGGACAACGCTATGGCTGAGTTGTTGTCACAAAAAATCTGTGTAGCTTCCACTTGTTTCGTTGTAAATCATCAACACTCTTCTCATCCAAACATGACTTGACATGTTGCTCTTGTTGCTGCTTACATACTACCATACCTTCGCTTGAAGATAACGTGATAATGGGCTGCTTCTTTGATGCCCATGAAACCACTCCTGTTCCAAAGTGAAAAGTATAGCCGGATGTACTTTTCCGATCATCTATACTTCAAAGATTGTCACTATCTGTAAAACCAATGAGTTTGAACTCATCGAACTTGAATAAAGAATTCCATAATTTCTTGTTCCACGTACATACCTCAAAATTCTTTTTCCACTTGCCAATGTGAATCTTTGGAGATTCCATGAACCTTGATATGAGGCTTACACCATACATGATATCAGCCTTGTGGCCGTCAAATACATAAGACTTCCAACCAACTTTTTAAACAATGTTGGATCCACAAATGATCCTTCATCCTCTTTGCTCACTTCAAACCTACTCGCAATCGTGTTGTTGTTTTCACTTGGCTTACAATTCAACATGTTAAACCTTTTCAAAACGTCACTTGCATACTTTGCTTGTGAGATAAAAACTTCACCTTCTCGATTGTTGAACTTCAATACCCAAAAAGTAATGCATAAGACCAAGATCTTGTCATCTCAAACTCCTTCTTCATGGCTGATTTGAATGACTCTGTAGATAGATTTCCGAATGATCAAATCATCTACATATAAACAAACAATTAAAATTTTACCTTGCTCATTTATCTTGGTGTATAAGGTAGGCTCACCGCTGCTCCTCTTTGAAACCATTCTCAATCAAATAAGAATCTATTCTCGCTGTACCAAGCTCTAGGTGCTTGCATTTGAGACCATAGAGTGCTTTCTTCAAATCGTATACTTTTCCTTCATGACCTTCAATCTCATAACCTTCTGGCTGATTTACATAAACTTCCTCTTCAAGGAATCCATTTAAGAATGCTGATTTAACATCCATCGATAAATAGGCCATTTGTTTTGAGCTGCAATTGCTAAAACCATTCTTACCGTATCCAAACGTCTTTCTTTTGGTGCAAATGTTTCATTGTAGTCAACTCCATATTGTTGCGTAAAACCTCTTGCAACCAGCCTTGCTTTGTGCTTTTGTACTTTTCCATCAGCATTGTATTTTGTCTTGTAGACCCACTTGACTCCTATCACGTCCTTTCCTTTTGGAAGATCCATCAGCTCCCATGTCTGATTCTTCTCTATAGCATCAATCTCATCATCCATGGCTTTTTCCCAAACTTCATTCTTTATAGCCTCTTCGTAATATATCTGGATCTGCACTTGAGAAAATAATGCAAAAACTGAAAATGAGTTAGTTGTATCAACATTATAAATCTCACTTAGACTTCTTGTTTAAGCTGCCGCATGTGAGTATTCGATGCAGACTACTTTCTGGTGATGGAGTAGCTTCTAGTGTTCTTTGTGGTGTCTCTTGCATGGCTAAAGATGGCTGAAATCTTGGTGACCTCCTGACTATAGATGGAGGTGTAGCATGCTACAACTTGTGGTGCATGTCCAAGATTTGTAGATACAGTAGCTTGTTGCTCTAAAGTTTCATCTCATTATATCATCATGTGGAATAGATGTTGCTATTCTCACCGTTTTCTATACTTCCCTCCCATGCTTCATTTTCAATAAACTGTACATCCCTACCGATCACAACCTTTCCAAAGGTGGATTGTACAACTTGTATGCTTTTGTATTCTCGAATACCCAACAAAAATACATTTTTCTCCTTTGTTGTCTAACTTCTTCCTTAGTTCATCGTGTACATGTGCATATGCTACACAACCAAAAACTACGAAATGTGAAACACCTGTGTTTCCTATTAGTCCATGCTTGTTGAGGAACCATGTTCCTAACAAGTTTCGTTGGACACTGTTCAAAATATAAAAAGAAGTTGCTACTTTAGCGCACGTCGCCCAATACTCATTTGGAAGATGTTTTGCCTTCAACATGCTTCTCGCCATCTCCATGATGGTTCTATTTTTCCTCTCTCGCCACACCGTTCGTTGTGGTGTATACCGGTAGTAAACTGAAGCTTGTGTATACCATGATATCTCGCAAAAATTCATAAACTCATTAGAAACATACTCACCTCCTCCGTCCGTTCGAGAACTTTCTTTGATGTAGTATCCACTTTGCTTCTCCACTAATGCCTTGAATCTGCTGAAATGTATCAAAGGCATTTGATTTATTTCTAGGAAATAAACCCATGTCTTCCTTGTGTAATCATCAATGAATGTCATAAAATAAATACAACCTCAATAGAAGCCATGCATCGCATAGGTCCACATAAATCTGAATGTACAATCTCAAGTGGTGCACTTGCTCTTTGCTTTGTTTTACCTTATTGGAAATGAATCTCTGTGTTGCTTTCCCAAAATACAACCTTCACATACCCTTTCGGGTTTCAATCAATGGCAAACCTTTAACCATATTTTTTTCTATATAATAAATTCAAACCTCCAACATTCAAATGTCCATACCTTAGATGCTAAAGCCATGTTTCATCCTTCATAATCGAATGAAAAGCTGATTGTGTTCCTTCCTCATGCGCAGACTTGATTTTCATCGCAGACTCATTTGTTTGAGTGCGAGACTCAACAAAGTACTCATTGTTTTCTATGCACGTAACTTTTGTAGGTACTCGATTTGGCTTAACGCATGACTTTGCTACAAACAGATCTGATTTCTTCTTCTTTCCGGTGTTTCAAAATCAATGGAAACATCCTATTGCTGCTCATCTTCACTTTGCAATCAACTCGAGTGCTAGGAGCTTTGTCCACAATCACGCACTCATTGTCTTCCATATAGACTCTGTATCCTTTTCTGTACGGTTGTCCAATACTCATAAGGTTATGTTTCAAACCTACAACATAGTAAACATCTTGCATACTTGTTTTCTCCCCTGTCTTGTTAGAATACTAACCGTGCCTTTTCCTTTCACAGACACAATATTGTTATTTCCAAGAGTTACATCACTCTTAATGAATCATCCAAACTAGAAAACAAATCTAGATTACCTGTCATGTGATTATTGTAACTTTAATCTAAATACCATACATCACATGGACTCTCTTTTGACAAATTACATTCAATAGGGGATAAAGAAGGTATTGCTTCAGCAATCCTTGTGCATGCAATAAACATAGGTTTAGAAATAGAACTTCCAACCTGATTTTGATTTTGCCTCTCTTGATCATATTGCTTTTTCTTGCAATCATAAGCATAGTGCCCATACTTCTTGCAATAATGACACTGAACATGAGACTTATCTTGTCTCTGACCATAACTCTGTTCTTGATTATGTCCTCTTCCACTTGAGTATGATGAACTGCTGCCACGTCCTCTGGATGGACTTCTTCCTCTGCCTCTTGGGCTGAAACTTCCTCTTCTTTTGCCACGACTACCTGTTGTCTGAGATGCAAAAGCCTGATCTACACTTGCATGTGATCTATTCATCCTCTGTTCATGATTGATTAGTGATGCATGCAACTCATCAATAGAAAACTGACTCAGATCCTTAGTTTCTTCAATAGCAACAACTAAAGGATCAAATTTCGTAGGCAAACTTCTAAGCAATTTTTCAATAATCCTTCTATCCTCAAGAGTCTCACCATGAGATTTGATTTGATTGACTAAGCCAACTACATAAGTAAAGAATGATTCTACGGAATCTGAATCTTTCATTGCTAAATTCTCAAAATCTCTACGAAGTAATCGTAGCTTAGCAATTTTTAATTTCTCCTTACCTTGATATGCAACTTGTAAAGTATCCCATGCAGTCTTTGCTTGACTCAAATTTTGCCACTCTTGGAAGAATTCTTTCATGCATTGCTTCCACGATGAATATAGAAAAGAGCTTTGCCATCCTTCTTTCGTAACTCCTTCAAAGTATCTTTCTCGCTTGAGAAAGTGCAGAGTATACGCTGCTTTTATGGCCTCTGTGTACCCATCTTCAATGATCTCCCACACGTCTTGAGATCTCGAATAGCGCCTTCATGGTCAACTACCGTATTAAGTAATTCTTTCCATTAAATTGCGGTGTGTTCGCATACCGGATGTAGAAGCCATAGCTTGCTACCAATTTAATAAGCTGCTGGAATAACCTCGCTCTGATACCAATTTGTAGAAAATCTGCAGTCTTATACAACAAACAACATAAAAGAAATAAACAGAACAATTAAATAACTTGCATAAATAGATGAATCTTGAACCAGCAGATGCTGTGCATAATCTCCATTAATAAAAGCTTCATCATATTCGAGCTTCAGCTCTTTACAATCAAGCTGTGCGTGCATGCATGTGCTTTCAATGCACATCCTTCCTTACTTGTGTAGATTTCACACCTTTGTGTGTGCATACAAAGCAATTACAATTGCTGTTATTTAAATAGAATAACTCACCCACTAACAGCTCTTCAACCGAGCATTCTAAATCTAAACTCATGCTTTAAAACAAGATTGCATGCTATGCATGATTTAAAACAAATTTATTTGAATTAAATCTAATGATAAAAATAAGATAAAGCTAACTTAACTAAAGCAAACTAAAGCAAGACTAAAGCTAAAATTAGCTTTCCTAAAAAGCTATAGTTGGAATTAAATATGCATCACATGCATATTTCCAACAGAACTTAAGGAAATGAAGAATAGGATATAACCAGATGTGTCACCTTTTATTTAGGTGGAGCAAAAAGGAGATAGATGGTGCAGAAACAGCATTCAAGAAGAAGACCAATGCCATTGGTACCCATGACTAGAGCATTATCCCATCCATTGCTAATGAAGGGAGATCCATACCAGGTGTATACAAGACAGTTGAAGAGCCCTATTGCGTAGGGCAACCCCGACATATCTCCGGTGTTCTTTTTATCCATCACTCTCCTGAAGGTACCCCTGCTCAATATGAAACAAACTTAATAAATATTAGCAATATTCACTATGGGTATTGCTTCCTTTCAATCTTATAATGATCCCATTTTCTACTTACATTGGTGCTCCAAACATAAGCAAAGCAAACGCACTTCCTGCATCACATCCACAACCACACCAAGCCAGTGAATATCATGTCAAATATTTCTGCATAAATATTGAATCCAAGATTACAGAAAGAAGATATGATATAATGCAATGACCTAAAATGCCAGCCCCGTAACGTATGACTCCGTTCATTATTCCTCCTTCTTTTAAAGGAGAAGAGAGTAAAATAATGAGGATTTTGTTTGAGGCCTGCACCTCACCTTGCAGGCAGGTCTAATGATGAGCATTGCAGTCATATTTATACCCTTGTTTCGTATAATGATGAGTATAATGATTGAAAACCAAATGAACGAACGAGAAACTCTTGCCAGTTATAACATTGTTATTGACGTAATTGTCTTCCAGTGTGTTTTACTTGCACGTAACTTTTGTACAGCTTTGGCGGGAATCCAAACCATGAATATTCAAAAAAATATTTTAAAAATACCAAACCGGTTTCTACCTTTTTGACTTGTTATAGAAAGTTGCTTTATATTGACGATTTTGGTTGAGCGCACTGTGTAAATGCATTTCCTCCCTACGTTTGAGTGTGAGATGTTAAATTATATTTTCCACCATTGCCGCTGATACATCCAATCAACGCGGTTAAACTTCCGTTTTTTTCTGTCTTTCTACATGCAGTTTTATATGTACATGGAGAAATTTAGCACGCCTCCTCAAAGCCTAGTATTATTAGCATCCTATGTACTTGCAGAAATATCTAATATTAATGGAACTCGTTTCAAGACTGGATTCTATATGTAACTTAAAATATAGGACCTTTTTTATTCGAAATTGTGAGGGGTAGTTGCATTGTTTGGAGTTCTTCATGAAACCCTCACACCTTGAATCAAATTTGATGTTACCACTTTGTGTATAATTCTCATATATTTAGAATTTGTTTATTTTCCTTTTAACCCCTTACAGAGCTCTCAGAATCATCCAAAGAAGTTAGGATTCACCATTAGGGTGTTTGTTCCCTACACCTAGAAAACTCGTTATTAATTAGAGTCCCTGAATGAGAAAAAAAAATTCTAAATCTTCCTAAATTTTCTCTAAAACTTCCAAGACTCCCCAACATCACCTTTTGATTCTTAATACCTTTCATGAGCTCTTCTCGTAGGGTGCTTGATTATCTCGCTATTGATGCACTCTGTAATGGCCAAAAATGGTCTTTTTAGGCCTTCAAGGAAGTTATTTTACATTGGCTCACACTGAAATCATCAATCATCTTATTCAATTATCCCTCGCAAAATGAAGCTAACTTAAAAACCTTTTACGACTTTCCTCCGAGTTGGGGTGGGAGAGGGACTATAGACAAGTTGGCGTGAGGAAGGATGCACAATGACTAGGAGACAAGATTTCACTTAGGGACTTAGATGTCATGCTCTAAATTTTTTCAATATTTGGTTTAGTCATTTTGCATAACAACACTAATATATCATTTTAACTAATATATCTTCTCTCTTTTGTCATATATCACAAGTACCAATACCGGACCTTTTGTGTGTTTTATAGAAAATTTCATGTCCACCAAATCTATAGGGGCATCCCATAAACATGAAGATATTTTTATCTACCCAGCCCCTTATTCTTTAATTAAATTCTCTCATCCCATCCCAATCGGACTATCATTATCCCATTTCTTATGTTTGATAGGAACCAATAAAAATGAATAAATTTATCCCCTCAATATACACATACATGTATACACATGTGCATATCTATATGTGTTTGTGTGTGTTATATATATATATAGTGTTGATAAATATATGAAAAAATAAAAAGATAAAGTATCAATGATCATACAGTTATACCATTTATTGTGTAATTTGATAGGTGCTCTTTGAAAATTTGCATTCTTAAAATTAATAAATATAATAATAAGGCCTAAAACCTTTTCAACAATAAGAATACAAATAAATCAGTTTTTAATGTTTAATTTAATAGCTAAAAGTTGAGCAAGTTCCCATCTAAAAGAAAACAAATTGGCTTACATTGAATAGTTAGGAGCTGTAATCGTTTCTTAAGCAAAAGTGCAAGCTGAAGTGAGCGGAGACTTGTAATAAATGGATTCTTTTTTGGGGATACTTGTAATAGGAATATACGTAAGTGGATGCTAAAATTACGTAATTTACAACCAGATTACAACACATAAATCATGAATTCAAATTTTACTAAATATTCATTGGTGTGTAAGCTCTCCACACGGAAGTGATGGCAGGATATTTCAAAGCTAAACCGCGTGTTAGAGTTAGTGTTATCAATAAAGAAGTTTTTCTTCAAAAATCAAATAAATTTAAACATAAATTAAGAAAAGCAAGACTGACAAGGAACCAAATATCATAGCTCGTGAACAATGAATATGTGTGAACAATCTGTAATTTGGGTATGCAAAAAAGTAAGAAGTGATATGGCATATTATGCAGGCAGGACACTCTTCATCTCTATTTGCACTACTTTCTCTGTTTGCAATTTGCCATTTTGAATTTCAACTTCAACTCGTCCCATCTTCCTTTGCTTATAAATGCAGTATATTATCATTTGAACAGAAGCCAGTGGTATTCCAAGGAAATTGGGAGCCTGTAATAAATGAAACAAGCGCAGTTTTAGAGATTTTATTTGTGTAAATTTATGTGGAGCATAAATTTATAGGTGGCGAATGTGGCGAATGTATGATTACCATGATAATAATGTCTTTGCTCAAAGCACCATACACCAACCACAAAACACTGCCCAGAAAAGCAAACAAAGAGAAGTAGAATGACATGCACTCCACACTCTTTGTTTGATATACCGCTCTCTATATGACAAAAACATAAAATTAGTAGTTGTAATGATAATATTCAAGAGTTTGTGAGTGCTAGATAAGCCAAACCTATGTAATTTGAGATTGCTTACAATATCGGAGAGAGGAGATCCATAGAGAATAACAGAGGCCACCATGCCTGCAGTTCCTACAACCATTTTCTTATGGGATGCATGGACGCCCACCGTGCAAACAGCTGCAATGGTTGCAAACGCCATCAACACTCCTCCCATCATCATTCCCATTCTTCTCTGCCATTTTACATCCAATTTCAACATTAACTAATAACTTCCTCGAGTTAAATTGATTGAAGTAAGGAAATGAAGAATAGATGTGTCACCTTTGATTTAGGTGGAGAAAAAAGGAGATAGATGGTGCAGAAGCAGCATTCAAGAAGAAGGCCAATGCCATTGGTACCCATGACTAGAGCATTATCCCATCCATTGCTAATGAGAGGAGATCCATACCAGGTGTATACAAGACAGTTGAACAGCCCTATTGCGTAGGGAAACCCTGACATATCTCCGGTGTTCTTTTTATCCATCACTCTCCTGAAGGCACCCCTGCTCAATATGAAATAAACTTAATAAATATTAGCAATATTCACTATGGGTATTGCTTCCTTTCAATTTTGTGATCCTATTTTCTACTTACATTGGTGCTCCAAACATAAGCAAAGCAAACGCACTTCCTGCATCATATCCAAAACCACACCAGCCCAGTGAATATCAAGCAGCTATAAATATTTCTGCATAAATATTGAATCCAAGATTACAGAAAGAAGATGTGATAGAATGCAATGACCTAAAATGCCAACCCCGAAACGTATGAATCCGTTCATTATTGCTCCTTTTTTTAAGGAGAAGAGAGTAAACTAATGAGGATTGTGTTTTAGGCCTGCTCCTCACTTCGCAGGTGGGTCTGATGATGAGCATTGCAGTCATATTTATACCCTTGTTTCGTGCCTGCAAAGATTCGTGGGTATAATGATTGAAAACTAAATGACAGAACGAGAAAGATTTGCCAGTTATAACATTGTTGTTGACGTAGTTGTCTTCCATTGTGATTTCCTTGCACGTAACTTTTGTACAGCTTTAGCGGGAATTCGGAAAAAAATACCAAACCAGTTTCTACCTTATTGACTTGCTATATAAAGTTGCTCTAAATTGATGGTTTTGGTTGAGTGCACTGTGTAAATGCATTTCCTCCTACGTTTGGGTGTGAGATGTTAAATTATATTTTCTACCATAGCCGCTGATACATCCAATCAACGCGGTTAAACTTCGTTTTTTTCTTTCTACATGGAGTTTTATATGTACATGGAGAAATATAGTACGCCTCTTCAAAGCTTACTATTATTTACATCCTATGTACATGGGGAAATTTCGCGCGGCTCTCCAATGAAGAAAAAATAGGTTACTCTAAATTACAAGCAACATAATTATTGCAAAATTGACAAGTGGTGAGGTTATATTGAGTGATGTTCAGCTTATGGAGGATCAAATTTTAGAGGGTTAAACTCTTTGATCAAATTTTAATGTGTAGTTATTGGGAGAGTAAGGAAAGTAAGGCTTTTATTCCGTCACCCCTCCACAGATTTAGGAAGGCAGGGGATCCTTCATACTCAAGCTTTTGAACCTAGATACAAAACATGAATCTAAGACGAATGGAATTGGGCAGAGGGAGTCCGTGAAACATTAACACAAAATCTTGCACTAGTTAGCCTAGAACGTGCCATGGTAGATGGATCAAAGGCCAACAATGACCAAGGGCACTCTTGGAGAACCTCACCATAATGTCAAGGAGCTTGAGATGAATGAGAAACAAGAATGTGAACACGGTCGTGAGTGGGAAAAGGAGAAGAATAGGGTTCCTATTGATTTAGATTTGTAGGAAGCTAGGGTGATGTGATCCTCCGGTGTAGCTTGCTTTTATGATCTAGAGGCTGTAATGCCCACTATTTTACCACATAAAAAGTAATTGAAAAACTGGTATTTTTTTGTTTATATTATATGATGTAACATGAGAAAGCGGTTGCATTGATCACAAGACACATAGTATAAATTTAGTGAACACACGATTTACTGATTCACTTTTGCATGTATTATATTTTGTTATTTAGGATTAATACTTATCCAGGAGCACGTAAGAAAGTCTTTATGACACATCATTTCACATTTCAAATGTGGGTTCATTTCATTCTAGGATCCATTCCAATGATAAAATTCCATATTTTTTGCTCACTACCTATTTCGAATCATACATGTCCACTTCAATTCTTGGACACAAAAAGGTTAGGACCAATAGAATACAACTTCGGTGCGACCCTCAACATACATTAGCCATTGCTCAGAGATGTGATGCGTGCTGACTAAGTTACCTAACCCATAGGAGGTTTTCCTAGCCACCTTTCTTCTATGAAGTCAAGATCACACACAATCCAACTAAACACATGGAGAAGAGTATAACTTGGAACACCTTTCACAAGGTCCATACACCTTTCACCAAGGTGTTTTATAGGAACATTTTGTAGGGACAACACAACTCAAGATTTCCCACACTACTACAACCAAAATCCCATCCACGGTAAAAAGTTACATCTCAACCAACCTTACCACCAAGGACCAATACTACCCAAGGTATGACGTTATCATACAAGACTAACCCAAGATCAAGGTTTATTAAGAGGATCACTTACTGAACCACTTAGATTCCTAAGAAATTTCCCCCTACGATAAAGGCTAGTTTGGCTCAAAATATCTTTCATGCATGACTTTGAACCACCTAATGACACACTAGGAAAAACAATGTCCATGTATTCCCATATGCACCTAGTCTTCATTTGATTGAATGATGTTTCCGCTATACACTATGCATTATACACCTAGTTGATCCTAAGTGAAGGTCGTATCCATAATTATAAGGGAGAGGAAAGGAAATTATTTGTAATCATTGTTATATGCATATTTCATGATAACTTAATATTTAACTACCCCTTTGGAGAAAGATGGGGGTCAAAGGTAACCACAATTCTTGAGCATTTGTGTCCCCACAAAAGAGATGATAGTGTCAATCCACATCCGCTAAAATGAGCATAAGCGTGCGTGCGTGATACAATTAAGAGGACTGAATGAAATGAAGGATTAAGTTCTTATGACCATGAATATAGGTTCATGGATTTACATTTTCAACCTTACCAAATTTCCTTGTGCTTAACATTGAATCTTCCCACTTATAATGTTCACCAAAAACCATATGTTATCCTTACAAGTTACGAGTTTTCTCTTTTTGCTTGTGTTAAGACATCGAGAGTAAATCTCTTTTAATTTATTTTTCATATACACTAACATTTTAGATAATTTTTCCACTTGACATCACTAAAAGTGCATACAATTTTCATGCCAACCATATCCGAGATTTACTCTTTTTTTTTTCTTCCTACATTTACATTGTGAGGTTATCCCCACTTATCAATTTATGTGGTAAACATTTAAGAAACCAACCCCTATTAATTTATGACACCCACATCCCACCATGAGTCATAGCTATGTTTAAATACATACTCATCCAAAGCAAGTCTATATTGAAGGTGGGGTTCCACACTATACATTGCAAACAATTCCCATATGCCCCCATGACACACAACTACCAAAGGATAAAGCAATAGCTTAGTTTCACACTTATATTTCCTTCTTCTATGATGAAGTATCTTCTTACACATAATATTAAATCAAGTAAAATTAAACTTTCACAACATTTAAATGTTATCTTTCTTTACATTATTCAAAAACACCAAGACATACCCTTACAATCCTACTATTACCCCCTTTTACAGATGTCAAGTACTAGCTACCAAGTTTTCAAGTTGGACAATTATGTTGGTTTGGAGTATCTACTCAAGATTTTTCTAAAGATTTGACACCCCAAAAGAGTCACAAAAAGATGCAGCCACAAAGGATCACCTATAAGTGGAATGTCCATCTGCTACTAATTCGAACATGAGTTAAGAAATTTAACACTTGAAGAAAAGGGTTGTGACCAAAGTCAAAGCACCATAGCAATACAATTTAAGTTGAATTTGAGATAACAAAATTTAAAACTCATTTCCACTAGTGTTGTAACTCTACCATTTTAATTAACCATTTCCCATGTTTACAAGTGCTAGATAAAACACTAAACACTGGATGCATTTTGGTAGGGAACATATGATTTGAATAACACAACAACTAAAGGTAAAAAGGTTCAAGGGTTGGCACATGATGTATATATATGAAAACTATATTATTTTCCAAGCTTATGACTCTAGAGGGGCCAAGTTTAAGTTCTCTATTCAAAAATCACACAAAATTTCAATATTTTACCTTAACAACCATAAGCACAACTTCTAATGAAATCTAATTCAAAAGTATAACATAGTAAATTCATCATCTCATTAATCTCATACACAATACAAGTAGATAAATACTTTTGTTCTTTCATTAATAAAAGTACAGTTAATAAATCAAAGTATATTTTTAACTCCATTAAAATTACACTTTTCACAAATAACAACTTTAAACTTTGTTTTCCATCATTATTTTAAATCTTGTTATGCCGCCAAACAACATGTCAAGTTATGCAAACATGTTCACTGAAAATATTAAACGATGGCATGGAATTCCCCATATGACTAACATTTTCACATATATATTATTTTCCACTTACAATAAATTAAAAAACTTTTATGATACAATAGAGGTAAGAACATAAGTGCAGTTTCATTTCATTTTCAAGATGGAGCATGATAGAGAGAGGAGAGAGAGAAAATCACACCAAATTTCTATAAGCAACAAAATACAACCAAGTGTCATCAAGGAGATCTATAGAGTCGTGTAATAGATTTTATAGGTTTTGAAATAGATTTCGAGGATGAGATAAAGTTCCATAGAAATTTTTCTCTAGTAGTGCATGATTATAAAAATGAACAATTTGGCCAAAGTGGCCCAGAAACTAAGTTTGAGATCCATTTTCAAAACTCAAACACACCACATGTAAGTTTATGTCAATTCCCTATCTACAGGGAACTCCTTGGAGTTTACAGAACACAAATTATCCGAGAATTCAAATGGCCACTACATTTCCGAAGCTACTTGTCGTAATTATGCTAGTTGAACTTAGTCATTGAACATCTTGAGTCCTACAAAACCTATTACAAAACAATATTTTGAGGTGATTTTCTCAAAGCTATTGATTGATTATGATAGTCCTAGAGAAATACTAGAGGTGTGTGGTGACAAAATTTCTTTTCTTGGTATGGGGGCCTAAATCATAGGCCAAAACCAAACTAACTTTTCAATTTTTAACAACTGACCAAAGCCATAAAATAGCTTACCCGGCCCCCAAACATGCAATGAAATAAGGTCAAAAGAACATCTAAGGGCATCATAGATATTGATATGCCATCTCAAGTCACCAGTGAACATTATCATTCCATAACTTACCCACTAAAGGATTTGGAGAGGTGGTTTACGCATCATTAGAAATTAGTGTTTTTAAAATTTTAGCAAGGTAAAAAAATGATGGGATTACATGGAAGTCAAGTTTAATTCTCTAATCAGGTGGATATAGTTATCTAGTTCTATCATCCAAAATTTCTAGTTGTCACATGAGATGGTTGGAGAGTGTAGCTTACACTAAAAGGGTCATATCAGTTCTACATGATGTAAGGTAAATATATCCATTATGTGCAACAAGTCATTTTAATAAACATAACCATACTCTTCATTTAATTAAGAATTTCACTAGCACTATGAAGGGAAAACCATAAATATGAAATCATGTTGGAAATAGGGAGAAAACCATGCTTGAAATCGATCGATGAGTTAGAGTTTAGGGGTTGACATTTTACAAGCCAATTTCCTTTGATGGAGGGGTTCAAAGGCCTTTTCACTAAGCCCATTTGGTACATCTCCAAAAATTTGGCATGATGCAATAAGTGTTTGAATTTACTCTAGCTTATTTCATAGTTTAAAGGTTTTGAGAGCATCTTCCTCATGGCCACACTTTCTTTCTAAGTCAACAATCCAGACTACGAGATAGTCCACCATTAACACAAGGATACCAACTCCGTATTCCAAATATTCACACATTTTAACCACCAATCCCCCTACGATGGATTTGAACCCTTTACGATGGATTCAAACATTTTAATGAACAATTTTAGATTTAGAAATCCTTACGATGGTGAAAACTCACTTTACTCGCTCGAACCCTAATCCTTCTACACTCGGGCGCATATTCGAACCCTAAACCTTTTGCAGACTCAGCTACACCGATACATAGTCACATTTTCAGAGGTCTTTGCTCCAGCTGGTGGACAAAGGTGTGAGACACCTTGGCAATGGCGTAGAAGCTGAAGGGAGGGAGTCTCTACTCCTTCTTTACACTGTGAAAAAAACTTGATGGCGGCGGCCATGTTTGTGATCCACTTCGCTCTCTCCTTTGATAGAGGAGAATGGTCGAGCTTTTGGGGATAATAGATCTCCTAGGAATTCCTATGGCGGCAAGGGAAGTGGAGATGTGGAAAAGGACCCAAAAACAAATCTATACCCTCTGCATGCGGCGGTAAGAAGACTGTAAACTCCTTTGTTGATGTGGTCTGCAAGCAAGCAAAGATCTCTACAAGGAACTATGATATGCCATTGAAACCCTCGGAGGAGACCCCGACGTTGAAGCTTGAGGCGGATCTACTTCTAAAGGTACATAAGGAGGAAGAAAATATATCCCAACTGGGTCTCATCTCTAGATTTCATAAATTTTGGCCAACACTATCTCAACTACATGACTGGATTGTGCAGAGTTGGAGAGAAAAGATTCAAGGTAAGATTGAAATTTATCCTTGTGCAAAAGCATATTTCATTGTTGTTTTTGAAACCCCTGAAGATAGGGATTTAATTCTTATGCAACACTGGGTTTAGGGTGAACATGGACTCATGGCTAAGCCCTAGTTTCCATCTTTTGAGCCCTCAAAAGACTCTTTTGACACCTACCCGGTTTGGGTTCGTTTACCTGGACTCCCACTCCAGCTTTGGAATAGATCTTGTTTGGTTGCAATAGGGGATACTCCAGGATCATGTGTGGCTGTTGATGAGAAAACCTCCATTCAAACCCACACTACTTATGTATGAGATCCTTGTGGATCTTGATTTATCCAAAGCCTTACCAGTAGAAATTAAGCTACAGATTGGTGAAAGACTCTGGATACAGAGATTAGACTATGAAGGACTTTCCTTCAGATGTCGATGTTGTTTTAACACTGGTCATATTACAAAATATTGTGAACATTCCCAACGTAAAATCAAGCCCGCATGGTGGAAATATTCTCTGCCAGAGCATCTAACAATCGATCCCCAGGAAACTCCAGTTACGAAAGTTAGCGTCCACATGCAAGATAACTCACCCATCATGGAAGTCTCTTCGAATAATGCAGAAAAGTTATCCCCGGATTCTACTTTTCAGAACACTAATACAGTAATCAACTCTACTTCGACTCCCTTCTTGAAAATATCACCCCACTCAAACTAATTGAAGTGGTTATTCCAATATCAATGGAAGAAAGAAATGAAGAATGGAAGGTAGTGGATAGGAAAAAGAAGGGATACGGGAAACCTAAATCCCCCACCATCTTGGACAAGGCATGATTCTTGTCTTTTTGCTAGCTCTTATCGTTATATCCAGTTGTTGGTCTATTATGCAGCTGCTAGGCAGTTGTTCTGATGTTTAGTTGTTGTTTATTAGTTGTTTTTCACTGTTGGATTGTTGGTTGCAGGCTCTTCTCTTGGCAGATTGTTTTCTGCCGTTGGGCTTTTTGTTCATATCTAGATTCTGATCCCTTTTGGTTATGTTACTATGGTTATATCTGGCTTTTGAGTCATATTGTACAAGGGTATAGTCCCTTTCAAAAAACTATTTACCAATAATAATAAAAACTACCAATCCCCCAATGCTAAGGTGGAATGACCAACTCATGAAATAGATCCAGCCAATGCAAATAAATACAAATCGTCCACACCAAATTCCATGCCACACACAAAAATCCAAGCAGCCACATGACCTACTCCCAACTCCCATTTTCTTATGTGCTATTTATGCACCAAAACAATACAACACAACCACCTACTTCACAGATTCAGTATAGAGATCTTCCCAAGTAAAACAAAAATGAAGCTTCCCACAGTCAGGTATCTATCCACTGCAGTGTTTGCAGCTACAACACTAGGAATACCCATATTTTCGTTGCAATTTTTTTATACAAACCCATTTTATGTAGATCCTATGGCTAGGGTGTTCCATCATATGACATCTTGATGGGTCCTTCCTTGTCCCTAAACATCTATTTTGGGCACAACTATGGAGGATTCCAAAGACTAGTGCTACAAAGGTTACATTGCATGTAGCATAGGTGCTAGAAGAAGAAGAAGAAGGAAAATCAATAGAGCTATACATTCGGAAATTGATTCAGGTTTGCATGCACAAAAACTAATCACATAACACCGGAAATAATACAAGACTCCAATTTTATTCATCGGGATATTTTATTCATATGAGAGATTACATTATATAGAGATTGACCTTCCTATTATGGTGGAGTCAAATCTCATCTTGAATCCACTTATCTCTCCACAAATCTCTCAACTTATCCCACATATCTCTCCTAATCCCCACAATATCTCACTCAAACTCTCAATCCCATTATTTTCTCACAACAAACATTATCTAGTTACAACTATTTACATGAGTTAACAACTCATAAATAGTTGTATTACATTAGACTATATTATTTATTTCCACACTCATAATAATGTTCACAATATCTAATATTATTCCTAACATTCACTCCCCTATTGTTAACATTATTATTTCCACACATACACTCCCCTAATGTGAACAATGTAGAAAAGAATAGTTACACTTTCTCTGCAGCTTGCACACCCCTGTTTTCTCATGATCTTGGTACACATATGGACCTCAGTCCAAGGTAAGAACCCCTGTTCATGAACCTCTGTTCATCAATATGAACCCCTGTTCGACAATAATGGACCTCTGTCCTAGGTACGAGCCCCTGCTCATGAACCTCTATTCATCCTCTTCAAGAAAAACATGATGCTACTTTTTCTTGTGCTTTTATCTTTCTACTACAACATATTTACATCAGGAGGTTATAAAAGGAAATACAACTCTGAACAGGAATGTGACATCTGTTCTTATTACAAACAATGAAACACACAACTGAAAATATGCCACAAACTCATTATGCGGCCCCATCACTTGCGGCTGGCGAGAGGACGCTGGTTGTCCTCCTTCCTCCGTTGCCTCCTGCCTCCATCTGCTGCTACTTATTTATAATAGAAAATCGTCACAATTATAACCATCACCCAAAGGTTCTTCTTTATCACTGTCTTCTTCTTCATTAGCAACCATGGCACTTTCTTCTATTTTTCCATCAAGTAAATCTCGTGCTCTTTTCTTGCAGTTTATAGATAGATGTCCATCTTGTTTACAATAGTAACAAGTGATATGTTTCTTTGTATCTCTGAAAGTTGATCTTTGTTTAAAAGAAGATTTAAATCTCCCTTTATCATATGACTTGTTTTTACCATACATCATAGTTTCTTTCGGTGTAACATTCTTATTTTCTTCATCTATCAGTGAAGAAATTAGATCTTCTAGGCTGGGATTGATCTTTCTCAAAGTAAAAACAATGTTTGAATAGCGAGATGGCATACTATTCAACAAAACAACTTTTGCATCATCATCCTCTACTTTAATTTTTATCCCTGACAATTGATTCAAAATAGACCGAAACTTACTTATATGTTGTACCATGTTTTCTCCTTCATCCATCTTGAGTCCAAACAACTTCTGCTTCAAGGTCACTGCTGCGCTTCGGTTTGGGATCCAAACAACTTGTTCAATGTTGTCCAAATGAAATTTGAACTTTTTGAAAGGTCTATATGATGCAAATATGCATCAGACAACCCAAGTCCAATGATTGCTGTTGCTTTACGATCTCTACTCTCCCATTTGGTTGCTTCATCAGCATCGGTTGGTTTCTTGAATGTTCCATCCGCAATGTCCCACAAATCTTTGTTAATGAGTGTCAACTGAGTTCGTACTTGCCAAGTGTGAAAATCCTTTCCATCAAATTTTTCAACATAACCCAATTTATCCATTATGACTCTCCACAATTTGACACAAATAGGTGTCGGTTTCAACCGAAAATACACCCTTACAATAATAATCAGCTTTATATTTATTCAAAATAATAAAGCATATCAGATTTTAATTGCTAGAAATCAGTCACTATTTTTTTTACAGAATAAATAGAAACTGTCAGAATTGTTTCCACAATTTCTCATAAAATACGAAATGGGTTTCTGTAATTTTTTGACAAAAGTTTTAAAAAATATAAATTAACAAACCCAAAAAATTTCAATAAATTTGAATCTGGGTTTTTGAGAAAAACGTGAATTACCAGTCGTTTTTTTCAGATCAGAATTCGAAAAAGGCAATGAAAGCTTCAAAACTCTCATATCTGCATCTTAGAGGCTGCGATTTTGTCCTGCAATGAATCTCATAAATTTCCCTAGCCTGCTCTGATACCAAATCTAGAAGTTGGTTCAGTTTGCATGCACAAAAAACTAATCACATAACACCGGAAATAATACAAGACTCCAATTTTATTCATCCGGGATATTTTATTCATATGAGAGATTACATTATATAGAGATTGACCTTCCTATTATGGTGGAGTCAAATCTCATCTTGAATCCACTTATCTCTCCACAAATCTCTCAACTTATCCCACATATCTCTCCTAATCCCCACAATATCTCACTCAAACTCTCAATCCCATTATTTTCTCACAACAAACATTATCTAGTTACAACTATTTACATGAGTTAACAACTCATAAATAGTTGTATTACATTAGACTATATTATTTATTTCCACACTCATAATAATGTTCACAATATCTAATATTATTCCTAACATACATTAGCTCCTCCTAATCCTCAATCTTCTTCTTATCTTCTACATACAACAAACAAAAAAATGGTAGGTAATATTTTTCTTTCCTCATAGTGTCAATTGAACCCGCTTCAAATACCGATACAAATCCAAATCAATCAATTTATATCTAGTAAAATGAGGAGATATTACGATTCTGATTTATCTCTGTGAAGGGCTGATTTAACCAATAATGGTATTGATTTTTATGGCTATTAGTGAGTGCTTAATTTATCACAGTTCCCATCACGTTCTTATTGGATTGTTTCAACACAAATAAACCACTTCACCAAAAGTAACAAACTAGCATCCAACAGTCTATCCACCCTTAAAGCATAAGCAATAAACATGCTAAAATATGTTGTAGAGGTCAATTTGATCATTGTCCGTACTCTTTCCAAGGCTACCATATTGGCACATGTTGTCAATATGCTAGTGATGTGAACTAGTTAGATTGGAGACCTATTTTTTGCATACTTGTGAAATGGTCAAACCGACTCATGAAGAGACCCATTCCTATCGCATGTTGCCATGACCTAAAAGACTACACATCCCCTCCCTCATTATGAGGATAAACTTGTTTTTGATGAAATAGTCTATATTACTTAAAATAAAATATTATGGCCTATCCATAAAAAAATATGGGTGGTAAAGGGCACACCCCACAATCAAACTCTCTGTGATGGCTAGGAGACTAAAGTATCAATCCCAAGGGAAACAAAAAACTTAACAACAATGCCAGAAAAACATGAAAAAAAAACTAGGCCGCCGTAACAAACATAGGGGCAGGGGGAGGTGGAGGCCCCTTATCCTCCAAGTTACTACTAGGAAGATCGTTGCCATCGGAAGGGGTGGCCAGCCTGAAGAAACTTCTTCATCTTTGTCTTCATTCTGGCTAGGAGAAATAGCAAGAGCTAACCTAGGAAATATTCCAGAGTCCCACCCATCCCTCTACACAGGAGGCGGGGAGTGGTGGTGGGAAATTGAACCACCTTGTGCTTTGTAGAACGATGAGGGGACCCCAACCATGTGATTAACAAGGTTACACCATTGCTTAAACCGCCACCTAGAAGAGTGATGATGATGAGCTTGGTCTACAAACCGTCCAAGGCCACAATGCCCTCTTGAATGAACACTCCCAAAAGGGACGGTAGGAGGTTCCCACACCACAGTGCAAAGAGTGCGGCCCAATGATCCAGAAGGGTCTGAAGGTGTCGCACCTCTAGCTCCACCTTGTGGGCCTTTTCATAGACATGTAAGAACACATTCAAGATAAGCATGGCCTTATCATAATGTGAAAGAATACAAGAAACTGTAGAATTAGCATAAACAATAGAATTGTGTTCTTTCCATATAAAAAAAGGATCTCCACTCTGAAAGTATGCCACACTTGTACAAAAGCATGGTAAATGGAAATAGAATCCCCCAACAAAGCGTGTTGCCAATGAAATTGAGCTAGTCTAAACGGTTGAAAGAAGTCGTGGATCCAAGCCCAAATAGCTTGATAATTTTGGGCGATGCAGTAACAAATATATGAGCATCTCAATGTGCCCACAAAAAGGGCATATCCAAGGAGCTATCCCATAATGAGATAATCTAAGCCCAAGAGGAAGACCTTGATAAAGAAGACACCAAGTAAAACAGCTAACTTGGGCTGAATGATGGCTTTCCATATGGTATGAAATTTAGTTTCCCATGATGACCATCCAAAATTGATGGACCATTTGGAGTTAAGCAAGGCTACCATTGATAGCACTGGGGTGAGCAGAGCATAAAATTTTCCTAAGGAGTAATTTAAAAAGGGGTATCTGGAAACCATTTCCAATCCTTCCACCAAGGCCTGAGAGATATGACACCAACTTTGTGAAGCATCTCGATATGAATGAAATCAAGAACTTCCTGATAAGACTCTCTGTCAGTAGAAGAAAGTCAAAACTTGGCTTTAGCTTAAGGCCAAGTAAGAAGTAATCTAGTCTCGCCTATAAAGATGTCATTAAGAGTGCACAAGCCTCGACGATACAACTTAAGAGCATGAACCTGTGGTACTTGGGAAAGTGGCACATCATGAAAATTGATTAGAGGAGACCAAAAATGTTATGATCATTAATGGATAGCCCATTTCTAAATCCATCCCCTTCCCAGATTAAAAAGGGTTTGAGATACTCCCAAGATTTTTACTATGCTTTTGACAACAAAGGTGCCCACAATCTTAATCGGGTCTTTGATAACAAGCAAGCTATGAAAATCCAACCCTTGCCAAGTTTTACACCCCTGTGGGGAGCCTTGACAAAAATACAGTTGTGAATCAACACTTTCCAAGCTTTGTTGCTAGTGCAGGCCCGAATAATCCACTTGGCTACAAGAGAAGACCCCTGGCGGCCAATGTCAGTCAGACCAAGACCTCTAGAATCCCTAGGGAGACAACAATACTCCTAGGAAACTCTGTGAAAGCCTTTGCCAAGGTCTGAGCTAGCCCAAAGGAAATATCTGAGGAGTTTCTCCAATTTCTTGTAAGAGGATTTAGCTGGCACCCAGCACGAAGAATAATAAACATGTGTGGCTGCCAATATCTTGGAGAAAATCTGAAATTTTCCTGCAAGTGAAAGGGGTTTAGTAATCTAGTACTCCAATTTTGGGAAACCCTGTCAATAACATATTGCCAAAGTTGACTGGGAGAAGCATCGAAAGCAAAGGGAATGCCCAAAAATAAAAAAATTCTCCATGTTGGATATACTTCCAGTCAAAATGATTCAGCCAACCAGGTTTAGGGAGAAAAGATTGCCTGAAGCACTGGGTCTTTCTCCATTGGATATTGGAACCTGAAGCTAAACAATATGTGTCCAAACATTGCATGGCATTGTTGATATTTTCTTCCTCCTCCAGGAGCATGATGAAGGAGTCATCTGTAAAATGCCCATTGACAAGTTAAAGGAGAGCCGCATAAGGGAGTTGAATACCCCTCACAAGCCCTTGATCATGAGCATGGGAAAGGAGGAAACCAAAACCTTCAGCGGCTAGCACATAAAGAGTAGGTGCTAAAGGACAACCTTGTCTGATAGAACAAAAAATCCCAAACTGCTCGGAAGTATGACCATTAATAGATAAAGAGGTTGTGACATCTGAAAAAAGCATTTTGACAAAGGCGATGAAAACCAAACCAAAGCCCAGTGCTTCAAGCATCGCAAGAATGAAATGCCATTCAATCATGTCATAGGATTTTTCAAAGTCAATTTTGACAAAAATGGTTGGCTGTTTAGAGGTTCTTGCCCACTCCATACCTTCTAGATAGCCAAAATGTTATCCAGAATGTACCTGTTGTAGTGCCCACTTCCCTTTGACACATCTTGATATTGATCATGATACTGGTGACTATATTATGGACATTATTATATTTTTGATTTAGTATGGTGTTAGATGTTAGATCATGGACTATTATTGACTCTGATTCCCATATGATGCATGATGATTGTTAGAGACATTTTATATAGAAGTTGACATGTTGTTGGACATGGTTATATATATTTATCGATGTTGTTAGGACATATGATATTTAGATATATTGAGTAGACTAAGAAAATTGAATTAAAATTGATGATGAAATAGTTGTTGATGAAATTGTAAGTGATATTGTTGATTGTCTGGATATTGGTGTGATTCATATATATATATATATATATATATATATAATTTTGAAACTATATTTATATTCATTTGGATGTTCGATATGGCCACGAGGCCGAAGGAGGTATTGTTTTTGCAAGTTAAAATATCACAACAAATATCGGGGATTGGAGACCAACCACATTGGAATTCTAGATGAATTCAACAAGGTCACCATGGCAACTTGTATTATTGTCTATGTGCATATTTTATTGTTGTTATGGATTCCCATGGGGATCACCTTAAAATGTGACCAAGGGTTATGTGTATTTATTTATTTGGTTCCTTTTCATTGGTGTTTGTATGTGTTTATTAAGTGATGTGTTCAACCCTTTTTATTTAAATAAATTATGGCACATAATGTGAGTAATCATATTGTTAAAATAAATTAATTAAATTGGGTCATAAGAAAGTAATTATTGGAGTGGTTGACTCTTGTATTAAATGTTGTAAGATATGTGTAAGCAATGTGTTGGTGATGTGTAAGAGATATGTAAGTAAAATTTGGAGTATGAAACACTTCATCTTCTTTGGAATTCGAAATTGTCCTGGAGACTGATTTTGGAGGCTTGTGGGACAAGTTAAACTTGTCCCATACCTCTTAAATTTGCATACCAACCTTACCTATGGTTGGAGAGTCTAAATTTAGACCTTCTTTGTGCATTTTTGTAAGTCAAGCTAAATGTTTTAATTGCACTTTCTTACATGTTATTAATTTCAGTCCTTTGGGGTATGGGCTGGATTTGAGTGTGTAAGTAAAATTGTCATATTATTCACCTACTTATTTATTGTGCCTTGGAGATTGAAGTTGACTTGTGAGTTGGAGCTGAGGATGTGTGATGTGGCATCCTACATAGATCCACCTCATCCTCCTCTCTTCCCCCTTCTATATATTTGAATTCATTTTCTTGTTTTGGGGTTACACACTCTTTTGGTTGTTGTACTTTTGCATACTTCTTTTGGGGTGAATTATTTTTCTATTTGGATCTCTTGCTTTTGGAGAAAGTTTGGACTTTTCTGCACCTTGTGTTTTATTGATCTTGAGCTATTTTTTACATTGGAAAGCTTGTTGTTTGGAACTTGAAACAAACTCCATCATGGAGAGGTAAGAGCTTAGCTCTTGGAAATACTCTCCTTTTATTTGTATGCATATGTGAATGGTTGAATGTTTGAATGTGTTGTTTTATTTGTTGGCTGGTTGGATAGATGGCCTAGGGATGGTGTAGGAGAATACTATGGGGCATTTTGTGGGAGGCATAAGTGTTTTGGGGAGGTATAAGTGTGGAGGGAGTTGGGATTTGGGTTCCACCTTACAAATAAATAGCTTTCATTTCTTTACTCGTTATGGGGTGCCATAAGATGTTGGGGAGGCATAAGGAATGTGAGGAATAAGGGGTACTTTGGGGAGGCATAAGGGCATGTCAAGGATTTGAAATGATATATATTTTGGCGGTTTGTTCTCAGGTGGTGATACCCATTTCCCCTTTGGGAGGCATAAGCAAGCATCCCCCATAGTTTCTTGCTCCTTTGGCTTACATGATGAATCTTGAGTGTTGTTTGTTGTTTTGTTTCTGTGGTGGAAAACTGTAGTTTTGTTTGGGACTGTGTTTTGAATGAGAAATTTGTCTTTGTGTTGTGGAAGCCTGTTGTTGCCATGTGTTGAAAAGCATTTCTAATTGCAATATGGTTAGGGCTCGAGGGCCAATGAAGAAGGATAGCTTCTCCTTTTCATTAGATGTCTTGGTTGCATGGAGAGCGTTGCTTTTCCCCCTATTCTATTGTGATAAAATTGAAATAAAGAATTATGGAGGATATTCATGTTGTTGTTCTGGAGCAGAGGAAAAAGAAAATTTTGACAGTCCTTGTTGAGATTATTACTTATTGTAACCCTTCCCACTTTGAAGTGGATGAACTTGTACATTATCTATGATGGAAAGATGGTCTGTATGGGCTATGAAAGTTGTAAATTGAATTGTGAAAGAGATATACTCTGTTCTCTATTTTTCAATAAATGTGGAAGAAATTGTATCGTATATTGTAATTGAGGAAGAAGACAAAGTTTTGACAGTCCCTTGTAAAACTAATTTTGTAAACCATTTCCCCACTTGATGTGGATGAAAATTTAATACACATTTTGTGCTAAAGAGTTACTATGTTTTGGAAATAAAATCCCTTTTGAATGTGAAATAAATTTACTCTGTATTCTATTTGTAAAAAGGAATGTAATGAGAAAGAGTTGTGATTGTAAATTTGTATTTGATCTATATAAATAGAAGTGGTTACTTTGTTCAAATGATATTGATTTCATTGGAAATCTTATTATTGAATGTAATTTGAAATCTCTATTAGAAAGATGAAAAAGTGAATACGTATGAAGAAATGTCATAATGCTCTATTCTTTAGAAATGAAAGTTTTGAAAATCAGAATTGTAATTTGGCATTTGAATACATTGATTCGAATCAACTTAATGAGTTAGATTGGATCTGGAATGATTTCTAATACTTAGAAGACAATAAATGGAAAATAGATCCTTTCGAATTAGATCTCTGTTAGATGTTTTAAAAACTGGCAAATGTTCTATCAAAATGCACAGATCGACCCTACAACATCAAAAAGATAAAATGAAATATCAAATTTTATTTGTAAGGTCAAAATGACCCCAAACATACCAAAATACTTATGAAAATTTTATAGAACCTTTCAAATCAAGAAAAGGCAAAATTACAGACTTCTTGTTGTATAAAATTGATAAATTTTGAATGCAAATCAATCAAGTAAACTTAACCTTGCAATCTATCCTAAAATATTCCAAGTAAAATCCTCCATGCCTGTTTATCAAGTGGAAAAATAATTAACCTCAAATTTGAACAAAATTGATAAGTTAAAAATACCAGTTCACTTTCTAAGTGATAGAAAGACATTTTCTCAAAATTGACCCTTTAAAATTTATTAAAATCAAATACCTAAGGTTACTTTGCAAAGAGGATGTCAAGAGCTTTCTAGAAAGTCCTCGTTTTCCAAAACCCGAGTTCCCAATCAAAATTTATGGCCTTCTGAAGTTTTTACTTCATTTTGGGCTCAAAATAATCTAAATATCAAATTTTAAATGATTAAAATTTTCTCAAGGAGACCTATGGGCCCAAATTTTCCCTTAGTGCCTTTTTGGACAAAAAACGCCAAAGGCATGAATTTCCCCACCGCTCGCTGACCCGTAAGCCTTTCTTTCACAAATATCGCCTAAGTTAAAAAGAAATTTTTGGGAAAATTTTCCTAATTTTTCCCGTCGCCCCACCTACCCACAGCCAATCAGATGTTGCTATGTGGCCTCATGAGGAAACAACAGAGGCACGAAACCCGTTTAAACCTTAGTGTTTTTCAAAATTAAAATTTGAAAAAATTATAAGTTTTCTCTATGGCCCCCTGCTCGCCGCAACCATTCAAGGTGCCGCACATGAGGCGTCACGAGGCATCGATGGAGGAGCGGATCCCTTAAAAACTTAGCGCTTCAAAAATTTTCTTTGGGAAATTTTTTTAAGTTCTCCCCATCACTCGCCAACTCGCGACCAATGGATGACTGACACGTGGCACCTTGGGTGTCGGCAGAGGCGCGGATCGTTTTGATCCCTTAGCACTTTCAGCAGAAATGAGAAAAGTCTAAAAATTCTCCAGCATCCCGACTTTCCACCAGAGTTGGGAAATTCCGACACGTGTCCTTTTGGGCTCGTGGGTGCACGGGGCAAATCACTCTTTTGTCCCTAAAAGGGGAAAAAATGCTAAAGTTCTCCCGCTCCGCTAGCCCGCGCATGGGAAAAATTTGCTTCCCCACCCCGCTAGTCCGCATTCCTCCCAGGTGAAATTTCTCTCCGAAGTCCACAGACCCGAGTTGGGGAAAATTTTCTCCCTTAGGCCCATAGACCCACTCTTGGGAAAATTTTCCTCCCAAGGTCCGTCGGCCCATAACTTGAGAAATATGAGGAGTTAGGAGGACTTCTTTATATCACTAGAAAGGTGAGGAAATTTCCTATCTAATGGGAATTTTTTCAGGAAGTTTTAATTGCATTAATCATGGGAAAAATAAATTGAATATTTAACCGAGTTCAAGGAGTGGGTGAGTAAGAATTTACTCTGATGATTTTAAATATGTATTATTTTCCCCTTGTAATTAAACCTTACTCTTGTCTTAGATCTTGTGGAATTAAATACCTTGGGTATTTAATTGTTTTGGTCCCTTAACCCTAAAATTTTAATCAGGGAATATTTAGCTAATATGTCAATGTGAGCAGTGATTAAATTAATCCCTAAGGAGATTTGAGCTAGGTGTGAACTTATTACACTTGTTGCTTTATAATGTGGAATTAGTAATTATTATAATGGAAAAAGTTATTAGTTGAATTTAATTATCCTTGAGACTTTGGTTGTTAACACTTTAAAAAAATTATTCCATAATTTTGTAGCTAAACCTAGGTTGTTCAAGGGTCTCAAGTGGGAGATTTCAGTGGGTGTTACACTTGTTTTGTATGAAACCAAGTATGCTCGGGATTGACGATAATGGGAAAAATGGGAGAAATTCGAAGAGCTAAAGCCATACCTATGATTTTATATGAAACATTGAGCAAGGTAATCAGCCGCCAATGTAGATGAGCTTGGTCACCGCTTTAGGGATGAACTTTATGTAAGCCTGATTAATAAGGGCACCGAGGGACCCTGAGTGGAGAGCCTCGAGGTAGACTTGCAGCAGATCACGACCTACCATGTCCCAAAGGGATTTGTAAAACTCGCAAGGGAAGCCATCCATTCCAGGAGCTTTATCATTGGCCATAAGGGAAACAACTTCATATAAGTCCTCTAAAGTAAGCAATATGTCATAGATAACTCTGTGAGCGGTGAAAGCTTACAAGGAACTACGAGA
Source organism: Taxus wallichiana var. yunnanensis (assembly GCA_018340775.1). Classification (NCBI taxonomy): domain Eukaryota; kingdom Viridiplantae; phylum Streptophyta; class Pinopsida; order Cupressales; family Taxaceae; genus Taxus; species Taxus wallichiana. The sequence continues at coordinate 13,831,750 of CM031243.1, forward strand.
GGCATTCAGCGAGCACAACTTTTGACTCAGGAGACTCATCCTGCGCTTTGAAAACCTGAACATAGTGCCTAACAAAGGCTTGGACCATATGAGGAGTGTATGAAATCCAAACACCACCATCAACAATGGCAAAATTTTTCGGTTCATGTGTTTGGTCTTGAGCCGTTGGTAAACCTCTTTGGTGTTACGGTCTCCAATTTTAAGCCAAAGTGGAGCCAAGCCTTAATCTAAGCACCCCGAGTATGTGTAGTCATCGTAAATGCAGATTGTTTGCCATAGTTTTTCCACTTGGAGTTCAGAGCAACATTGAAAGGAGCCTATTCGAGCACCACCGCCAAGTGGCTCACTCAGTGGAGGTGGTGGAATATGCCCGCCGCCCGAACTTAATGAGCTGAACAAACCATACATCCGGAGGAATTTAGTGAGCTGAATTATAGCATCTTTCCACCAACTTATTCAACCCACCTTACCAAGAGGGCGAGGTGCAAGGTTCCAAATTTGGCGAATGTGCGCCAAAGTTGGGTCATGATGCAGTAAAGCAGTATTTAAATAAAACTGTGTCTTTTTAATTTTTGGCAGTTGAAAAGTCCATTCAATCCAGAACCGAATCGGAATGTGGTCGGAAAGAACAACGACTGGTAAAGCTTCCACCAGAAGAGAGTAACAACTAGAAAATTTAAAGAAAGGTTGTAATGAGATCATGACACGATCTAGCCTTTTAAAAACTTGATCTTGGTTGTTTCTAAGATTAGACCAAGTGTACCATGGTAGCGCACTGGTGTGACGTGAATAATTAGGGTCATAAAACCCAAATTTACTATGCATGTAAAACCAAGCTTCCTTTATCCAGCTGGCCATCTCATGGGTAGAAGGCCCATTTTGTCTTTGGGATGTTCAACCATATTAAAATCCCCATTGATTAACCAGTGTGCATTTGGAAGGTTGTCAACCACCCACCACCAAAGTGATGTCCTTTCTAACACGTCATTAGGTGCATAAACATTAATAATCCCAAAGGAGATATTTTCAATATTGAATAACACCCAGAGAATATGGTTGTTAGGGTCACATCCATGATTGACATAATGTGGCCACCACTTCAGAGAAATAAATGTGATCATTCCACCTCTGCCAGTTGCATGGTTGCTAGGGATAGCTAAACTGTCTAGCCAAATAGTCTTGGTGACAGAATCAAGCAAAAACCTATAACTTTGATTTCTTGTAAACATAGAATATCCATATCCGGGAATCTTTTCCTAAAATCTCACACTATGTATTTGCGAGTGGAGTCTGTGAGACCCCAAACATTCCATGAGTAGTAATTCATGAGGAAACATTGTCCAGATACATTTATGAGTCTGGCTCACTCAAACCATCAAGGGCCCCGAAACTATTCTGTAAAAACTGTTGCAGTTGACTGTAAAGAAATCAGACAGTTGAGTAGCCCCCGTTGGCCTGTTAGGCCTATACCCCCCTCCGCGCTCGCGAGGAGGGCTGCGAACACCGAACCGCCTACTTTCATGGTGAAACCACTTTGTTAGAAACTAGTAATGGTCAAGACCACTCTCATTTGCAAAAAGAGCGAAATTTGAGTGTTTGAGGCCAAAGGAGCCAATTTTCTTGAAGAACCAACCATACTGCTAGCCATTACCTTCGTATGAATCAGAGGCAACTTTTATCCGAAGGTTGCTTTCTGGTGAGTGGAGGCATTTGGAAGTTTCTTTCCAACTTGAATAGTTGAACCAGTTGCGAAAGGCTCGACAATAGTGGATTTTATTCTTGTTGGCTCTTCGGCCACCCACTATGTGCTAGCCCTCCTCTTCAGGTTGAGGGCGAGGATCACCAAGTGGCTTTAAGCGGCCCACGAGCGGCCAACAAGGGACAGCCTCAAATTTAATGCTCAAAAGATTGACATTGGAAACAAGTATTCAGAAGATTGATGTATACCACCTTCTGAGCGAAATACACATCACCAACCTGGATGGCAATGGACTCTTTCAGGTCCTTCGAAAGATCCAATTCTATGCAAACCCTCTTCTGCAGACGAGCTGAAAAAAAATTGTTACGATCTGTGTAGATAACAGGGCCGAGGGTGGCAGCAATATGCTCTAAAAATGCCACTAGGCATAGGAAGCCCTGGGAACTCAACCCAAATGGGGACCTTAAGAGTCGTCTAGTCAGAGACTACAAAGTCTTTGGTCCAGGGAGACAAAACTAGAAGGGAGCTTCTTACATACCAGGTTTGTTGCTTATGCAAGATAAGGGAAGCATGACTAGGATCAACAAAACGAAGGCAAAAAAACCACGGGTTAGGTTCTGGATAGATTCTAGTTTAATACCATGTGTCATCCAAGTAGTTTGGACCCATGATTTAAGCATACTTTCATAGGGAGTCCTTCCAACAAAGTACCCTATTAAGTAGAATTATTCAAGCAATTTAGAGGGGGAATCAAATTCTGAAAGTGGTAAAACAATATCAAGGGAAGTATCATTACCTCGTGGAATACTTTTAGCACAAACTTGCAAGAATGTTTCCCCGGAGCCATTTTTCGCAAAATCACCGCTCTCCATCACAGTTGAAATAATTGGACTAGAGTCGAGCGAAGTCATATTTAAAATTTATTTATTTTACTTTTCCTTTTCTATTTCTATAATAACAGTTGAATTACAAACCGTCAAGTATTGGAAGGGGAGGAAATAGGGCATTACAGAGGCAGAAGAGGTGGTTTTTATGTATCCTTCTTAAGATGAGGTAGGGCCATCCCTTGAGGTGCTTGATTCTATTACAAAATATTCCTTAAAATATTTGTAGTTGCTTTGGTTAGGATATTTTTGTGATTAGACCCAACGTTGACTTTGTTTGGGTTTAGGCTAAGTGTAAATGGAAAACTGGAAAAAAATGTATGTAATAACTCTGGCAAATGGATTTTTTATGTTTCTTTTCATGTCTAAAACATATCTCAGCAAAGTTCTCAAAGAGATCCCTTGGTATCATGGAATTACTATTATTTGTTTTTCCGTGTGGCGTCCAAGTTCCCTTCATTTGGATGTACTTGTTATCTTGTTTGTGTTAATCTTCCGGCTCTATCGCTAGAATTTTGGGAAAAGGATGTGTTGTACAGGATCTCCAGTGCCCTTGGTTTGATGTTAGATTTTGATCCTTCTACCATGGCACATTATAGACTAACTAGTACATGGTTTAATGTGAATGTTATTATGTTTCCCAAGATTCCCTTCTTCCCACATCCATTTGCCTTGTATCCAATTTTAGCATCTAGGTTCAAAACCTTGAGTATGAAGAATCAACACCCAAACACTAGAGGAACAACCTTGGACAATGACCTAAGGATTGAAGACTTTGAATTTAAGAAACTAATGTCCAGACAAGGAATACATTAGTGTGTACAATGGACCTGTGTGCAGTGGAAGCGTGGAGCATTCCTTGGCGTTTTGTTGTTTAATGCTAGAGAAAATGGGTAGATTTTAGCATTTTTAAAGTTGTAACAAACCACTATAAGACAAAAATACTAGCGAGGAGTATTCACTTCTAGCATGGCGAGGTAGCTGACCTATGTGGCCAAGGAAACAAATAACGACCTATTCCAAGGTAGAAAATAATGACCATGTCATAAGGGAGAGAATGTAACAACCAAAAACAATAGAGCACATGATATTAGGAAGAAAATGTGTTATTCGAATATCACTATTCAAAAGAACCAGTCAAAAAGAGCATGTGAAACTTGCATTGCAAAGAATTTTTCCAGCAGCATACATGTACGAGATCATGAGAGATATGTGGAAGTATTTCGAATCATTCAAAATAAACACAAGTTCAAACCACAACTTCACCTTTTCATCAATTTCACTATAAAGTTGTAAGATAAAAGCACAAGAAACTAGTCATTAAGTTAAATCCTATGATCTGTGCGGTGCAATCTGAGCACATGACAATCGTGCCAGAGATTTTAGAAGATCGCAAAAAACCATAGAGACATGCAACTTGTGAGAGATAAAATTCAATCCCACGAGAGCATCAATTTCTACTTTTGTTGCTTAAAAGTCTTCAAAACTTACAATTTGAGCATGTAGTGCATCAAGGACTGTGTGACTAAGTCGCGCTTGACATACGGTACCGATGGAGAAGACTTGTGCAAGCTCAAAGAAAGATACGATGCGAGATGATGAACGCGCGATCAAACGCCATCGAAAGCGTATGAGTCTCACTACATGGGCATACCAAGCTCACCTCTTCATCCACAACTTTGAAAAACAAAAGTACATCTAGTCACAAAGTGATTCATATAAATCTACTCGTCATCCTTGCCACATGAAGCAAAAAGGACATGCCGTGACTCCACAAGATGGAAAATCGGAAAAAGATGATGATGATTAAGGGGTACTACATTTGTAAAAACAATGTAATAAAGGGAATGTTAGCATAAAATATAACATTTATTACATTGTAGTTGAGAGCATCCACGTAGGAATTCAATTCAGTGGCCACCTTCTCTCAACCATATACCTCTTGTATTCATACACCTCTTTTGCATTGTACAATTATTCAAACACTTTTGCTTTTTCTTGTTTCTCTGTTAGATATGGTATTTGGAGTGATATGGAGGAGGGAGGATGAACATTCACATTACTATACAAATTTTTATTAGTGTGACAAATGTTTAGATAGAAAAGAAAACACGAGAGATGTCAAATCACAAAGTAATGAGGTTTTGCACTTTTTGAGTCCAATATGAATTTGAACACGTTATTAAATGGAAAGATAATTAAATTTTGTGAAACCCTAAGCTATTATATCCAACACTAAAGAGGTGGAAATAAAAATGTGTATTAAAATTGATAGATGGAAAATAAGTAGTTTGGATATATGGTAAAGTAGGGGTATTTTATAATTAAAATTGTATTAAGTGTGGGTATTAATTGTAGAATATTGAGATGTTTTTTTATTAGATAAGGTAAAAAGACAGGGATTATGGCTCCCAGAAGCCATACAATAAAAATGCATCATGAGAGACCAAAGAGCAAAGAAATATAAAGCATTTAGGATCAACAAGAGCGACCTCTACCAGAGGTCTAAGAAGAAAAACCAACAAAAAGGAAAGCTAAATCAAAGCCTGGTCAAGAAAGCTTGACCCGACCCAAAGATAGAGCTCCACCTTATGACCTACCACGTGAGCCACCGAAGCGCAACTTCGTAAAACCCGATTTGACGAGATGACTTTGTGTTTCCTATGTTGGACCTTAGTCCAACCCACATCATCATTCGTAAACCCATTCCTTGCTACCACCTGATCGTTACCTTTGACATTGTGCCATGTATCCGAGGTGGCATAGAAACAAGAGGGGACCCCATCCCCTAAACTGAGGCACACTTCCAAGTGGCCGTTCACAGCACCCGGAGGGGTTCCATAACCGTCCAACCCAGAATGACCAGCTCCAGCATAAATTAATGTTGTGTTGACTATTTTCAAATTTGAATTTTCGTTTGAAAATTTTTCCCACCCTTCGTGACAACCGTAGCTCTCTCCAGCCATTCGATCCTTGAGTAGCGAGACAGATCCCTGCCCCACCCGTGCATTGTCGACCTGGACCACCCTAACGTCATCATGCCCTTCGTGCAACGCGGCCAGAGGATCACACACCTCAACCTCCTCCACATCTCTTTCCTCGCCGTTTTCATTTGAGTCATCAGACCTTGATTTATCATCAATTTGGGTGAAACTCATAGGGATCTTTACTTGTTGAGAGTCACCACCACAACTCTTCCCATTACAGCCAAATGTCCTGCACCTATCACAGATTATGGGAGAGCTCTCGAAATCAATTTTTTTCTCCCAAGTGTCAATTCGAGAAAATAAAAAAATCCTTTGGGGGTACCTTAGATCCTACGAGAATATTGATGCAGAGGTAAGCAAAATCCAGTCTAGATCAAGCTTTTGTAGAGGGGTCATCGGAAATCAAAACCCCCATGGCATGCACAATCCCAAGGAAGACCTCGGGATCCCAAAACTCCAGAGGAATGGCCGGGAGATGAATCTAGACGGGAAGCTACACAAATTTCTCTTGAGGAAACATCCCAGGATTCCAACGACGCAGACTGAGGGCATCCTTGCCGAAGAACCACGGTGCCCCATATAAATTTTTTCTGAAATCCAATTCTTCCTGGAGGGAAAAAAGGAAGCCATCGCTCGTAAGAGCTCTGACCTCCACCTTACAATTCCATTTTCTTCTGCACCAATCTCTTACCAGGTCAATATTTGGTCTTATTCCAGCAAAACTACCCATAACCAAAAATTTGAGTCTTTC